>JAECXR010000056.1:10000000-11200000 GCA_018153035.1 Drosophila pseudoananassae pseudoananassae | reverse complement strand
ACTGGTGAAGCGGCAGTGGCGAAGTTGGGAATCACGTAGCCGGAGTTGGCTGGCGAAGCGTTACTAAATACAAATTAAACAAATCCATAAATAATGTTTAATAATATTAACAAGGATATTAGCAGAGACTGCACACAAACACATACCCATTTATATGCACACTCACCCTGGTGGGGCACTAGATGCGTTCCCACTGCACCCACTTGCTCATGCTTTTTGTGAGCCTGGGCTATGGAGATGGTGTGCATTCTGTTGGGCGTGGTCCTCGTGGTTTATGACTATGCCTCCGCAGTCACCTGGTTGTTTACCTCGTGGGGATATAGCTACATGGGTGTTTACATACAACTACAGAGTTTATCAATTCCTAAAGGCAGAAAGAGGGTGGTTCTTACAGGATGTGATTGGATCACAGAAGTCAAAGATAATATACATAAGTATTATAAATGTTACTTTTATTTATGTTTGTTACAATGAATGATTATTTTGATGAATTTCACAAAATGAGGAAACCAATGTTAATAAAAAGAAAAGAAATTAATTTTGAAAAATTAACAAACAATAACTAGGTTCTTAAGAAACAAAACATGTAGAAAGTTCCTTCTTTCAGAATGATTTTTACCAAAAAAATTGTTTATTCTTATTTGTTGATAGCTTTCAAAGTGCGGTTCTGCTCTTTCTTCTTGGCAATTTGCTTCTCAACTTTTAGAAGCTTCATTAGAAGATACTCCTGACGACTTTGTTTCTTTTTGGTACTCTCAGACTTCTCTTCCGCCAGGCGTGATTTCTTTGGAGCACCGGGTGTTGCCCTCTTCGATGAACTTGGGACTGGAGTCCGAGAACGATGCATTTCCCGATGACGAGATGTCGGGTTATTGGATGGTTTCTTTCTTGAATCCTTTGAAGTCTTTACTCGCCTTGCAATGGAAGAGCTATCAGATTCATATGAGGTACTTGAACCCGAACTCGAGCTTGAGCTGAAACGACGTCTCTTCGGCTCCGGACGACTCTTGCGACGATACGGCGAATGTTTGCGAGCCACATTGGGCCGCCTTAAAGAATGAAGGTAACGAGGCGGTGAAACCAGGATGGAGCCGCTGCTTGGGGGCGATTCCGGCACAGTAGTTGAAGATTGAGAACTGCTGCTGCGTCGTCTTTCCCAAAGTGCATTCCTACGTTTGGGCAGTGGTGGTGGCGGTGGTGTCAGTGCCGGCTCTCTTCGCATAGACAGCTCCATTTCAACAGGATAGTGATGAATCCGTGGCGGTGGAGCGATGTAAGTAAAAGTAGGTGTTGGCAGAAGAGGAGCTCGTTCATGTATCTCCAATTGATTGTGTAAGTAGTAGGGATCTGTGTCCATGTCATTAAAATAAAATGATGATGGGCTAGATGATCGAGGCCTTGCCAATCTTTCCGGTTGGTAGGGGTCCACACTTGGCTCTATAAAACCAGTCCAGGCTAAGAAAAAACATGTATTTTATAAATACCACAGATATTTTTTTTTAGGAACTCACCTGGTTTCGGTGTCACGGGAGCAGCTTTGACCACAGGCAGTACTTTATTCTCAAACATCTGATATTTTCCCTTGGGCAAGGGTTCCGGATGGCGAAAACGACAATTTTTGCCCCAAGTACAGGCACTGCGCATGTAGAACCGACAAACCGGCATATCGGTTTGAGATGCCTTAACGGGATTGAGAGTTTTTTGATCTTCTCCGCCGGATACTTCTCCGTCCTCTAGATCAGAGATTTTTCGACATTTTGTTGTACTACATCCCAGTTGTCCTGGTTCCAAGGTAGATTCTGTCAGTTCACCAGATTCAAGATCCAGGTTCTCTTTAGTTTCCAGGATGCTTTCTTCAAGCTTATTCTCATTTTTTTCTCCGGATACGGCTTGTCTAATAGACAAGAGTTTTGCTTCAGTGGTGGCTGCAATGTCAGCTTCGTTCTCGTTCATCATTGTAGAACTTAGCAGTTCCACAGAAAAGGCGGCTTCATCTAGCGATTCATTTCCCTGTTGGTCTGTTTGAATTTCCTGCTTGATGCCTGCAATGTCACCTTCCGTTTTGTTCTCTTCTTCAGGATGACCTTCCGGGATTTCTAGGTCTTGGTTATGATCGTTGGAAGAAAGCTTTGGTTCCGGGATTTTTGCAATGTCAGCAGTGGTTGGGGTCTTATCGTTGCTCTTTTCTTTAGGCAGCGGGGAATATGTTTTCTCTGGGGACGCAAGATTTGGTTCTGGTGTATGTGAAATGCCAGCCATCTTCTCGTTGCTTTCTTCAGCCGTAACACCAGGGTTTTCTGGGACAACTGCATGTTTATTAGATGAAAGCTTTGCTTCTGTAGTGTCTGCAATACCAGCTTTCGTTTTCTTCAAAGTTGCAGAAACTAAGAGGCCTACACAAGTGTATCCTTCACCCCCGCATTCCTTTGCTTTTTCGATTATTTTGGAGCTCTCGCCCTCGGGAAGCGGGATTGAAGACACGTCAAAATTGTGTTGATCCTCTGGAGAAGAGGCTTCCGAAGTGCTGAAATCCGACAAGCCATGTGAGGTGTGTTCAAATGGTTTGTATAAAAAAATGGATGATTGTTTAAAATTTTCAGTTTCATCCTCCTTAGACATTGAGTTTTCAATTGAATTCAGACTAATGGTGTTTTGGTACGTTAATATTTTACCTGGTTTAACCAATTCTAACTCCATACATACCTTGAAACGTCCTCATAGTAGCAACCGAGACTTGAGGCCTTGACTTGGTAAGACTCCTTAGCTTGTTTTTCCTTCATTTATCCAAATTAATTAGCCACACGACACAAAATGAAAAAAATATTGAAACTTTTTCTATCGAAGCTCGATAACTCGGTGCCGTTGCCAGACTGATACTTGGAGAGACTAGTGTTGTTGAATAACAAAAAATATATGTCATTGCTGACACTGTTTTTAAAGCTACTATAGACTTGGTAAAAATTTACCTCCATAATAGGTTTCATTGTTAAATGAAATAAACCAAAACATTTAAATAAGATATTTTCCTAGATTTTGTATTTCATGCTCTTATTTTTGTTTTCTCATGAAGTTGTCCCATTACCTGCCAAAAATTGATGTCCTTCGAAACAAAATAAAAGAAAACTTCACCTAATGGGTTTTAAAATGCATGTTTTTTGCATGAAAATTAGACAAAGACAATTCCCTCAGGCCATGGTCAAAAGAATGGAGCAACAGCATCAATTTCCACAAAATTGCGTCACTAAATTACCATAACGGTTGGGCAATCTGCAGTCCCCCCCACTCTAACCTGGACAAAAAAACCCCAAAAAACTAACGGAAACATATTACGGGGAACTTGAGAAACCAAACCGAACAGGAGGCGACAAGTGAGGGACGAGCGGTAGACGAGACGAAAGAGACAAATGCTGAAGCCGCAAACAAAGAAAGTGGAAAACAGCGCGAAAAACGCAAACATCAGCGCAATGCGGCAATGGAGTTACCTGACGGCATCGGGCAGATTGTCAAAGGGGGAGGGGCCTGTCCCACAGGACTTGTAAATAGCAACATGGCAAACAAGTTAAAAAGTTTTCCTCTTGTTCTTTGGCATTTCTTTATGCCCGGGTCGCGGGCCCAAACATAATCGTTTCTCATTTCAATGCAGGAAGAGGTCCCCTCAATGCCAGTACCCCCAGGATACACTGAGAATATACTGGGAACAATCTGAGGTGAAAGGTATTTATGGAAAAGTCAGCTTTCAAACGAAACCATGCCAGGAAAACTGCACCAGAAACTGAGAAAAAGGTTAAGAGTTCAAGTCATATTGTGTTTTTTATTAAACCTTTATTTTCGGAGTGTAACAATCGCCTCCTGGTTACATTCGCTCACCTTTTCCTTTGGCCCCTGCCCGCAATTTAGTTTTGAGCGTAATTTCTTTTAATAGCGCCAGCCGACAGATAAAATTCCGCTGAAGTAGAGCTCCGAGAACCGGGGGACTATATCCCATCCTGACACTGACATTGTTGTCTTCTCGCGCCCAGTTTACCTGGTCCCTGCATCCAACTCCATCTCGGGTCAAAGGGGCGGCGGTCTCTTCGCTGGCGGATATCGCAAGTAAATTGCTTAATTTTGGCCATGTCTCCGGGTCTGGGGTTAGGCGTCTCTTCGGTTTGTTTTATTGGAGGCAAGGACTCTTTAGAGGTGGAGTCGGAGGCAGCGAGCCTCCCCTAAGGCCGCTCAGGTTGACGTTTTCCGGGCCATGACGATTTCATTTGCATTTTATGATAATTGAACTTCATAAATATGTCACGGCAGCATCTTAAAAGTGCCAGAGGTAAGCACACATAACAGACAAAACATCCAGACAGCGTCCTTTCCGGGGAAAGGTCCAATCCTCTTCCTGGTTTGTGGGTGCCATGTGCTTCATAATTATTTTGAAGTGTCGCCATTAATTTGAAATACTTATGGTCGTGTGGGGCTGGACGATAAACTCCCGAACAAAAGAGGATAACAAGGTTGTAATTTAAATATGTTAAATACATTTAATGTAAAAGGTACGACAAGGAACGTTAAGATGTTGATATATTTTGGGTGCGACGTTTCAGTAGATGTTGCTAACTAGATACGGAGCTAATGAAGTAGTTTGGCTATAGTAGTTCTAATCCCTATAAGGACATTCGATATCTCCTCAAAACCCCACATTCTTCCTGAGATTTCCAACCAATAATTCACCCACTCAACATCTCAACCTGTTTACCCTTTGTGATTCAAAAAAGAAAGTAACATTTAACGCCTCATTAGAATCAGGACATCGAGCAATCCACCATCCATCTTGAGAGTGGGGCAGAAGACGAACAACAACAAGGAAACAACAGTCAGGACGAAGGCAATGAATAAACTCCGGCATAAACAGGATATATGGTTACAAAATCCCAGGAGCGCCTTGCAACAGAAGCGGCAATGAATATTAATGAGATGTCATCAGTCTTTCGTCAAATTAAAACGCACAGCTACGAGATCCCTGAATCCGGGGACCTGACAGGAGCAGACAACACTCCTTCTTGGGTGTTGTGTGCGCACATCCTGCGGTAACTTTTCTAATTGTTGCCAACACAACGCGAATAAATCAGGAGCAGCCGGAAAAGGGAGCAACAACTATACAACTAGCTGAAGGCCGTGAGGAATTTTGGCAATTTGTTTTCCACTAGTTGAGTATTTCGAAAAAGGGGTGGAAAGGTACTGGGTAGAGGGTCGTGGATGGGGTGCCAAGAATGTCCGGATAGGTAAGTCAGCATCATCAGCCCTTAACCCTTTCGGGCAATGCGTCGTCGGCAGTCAGCATCATCGTCACACGTCAGCGCACTATCATCACGCTTGTTTACACGCATAATTATGTGTGCCGGATTTCGGGAAAATCATCTCCTCCTGATGTAGGAGGTATATCCTCCGCCTCCGCCTCCGCATCCGCCTACCATCGCCATGGCTCCTTCCGTTATCCTTGCGGCTTTTGGGGTCTGCCGCGGCAGACGATTTAATGCCTCGTGACAGATTTCTCACTTGAACTTAAGATGACGGGCGGCGTCACAATTTGATGCTGATAATATGCTAATGAGGTTTGTTTATTTGATTTATATTCCCCTTGTCAGGCAGCTGCCGTGGAGAAGGTGTCGAAGCCGCTGGGCAAACAGAGGGATCAGGACCTCGTCCTGGGGCTGACTCAAATCAAAGTCAAGTGGAAGTTAATCGCCTGTCGAGGGGGGATTTTCCACAGCTCACTTGTACAAGTTTGAGGAAGACGCTTGCGGTCAATAATACTCCAGGTTCTCCAGTTACAGACAATTTATTTAAATTGGAAAGTAATAACATAATATTTGACTAAATAGGCCCTCAAAGAATTTTTTTTTTACAAATTATTGTCTTATTGCTTTTTTATTGGAACATTTTTTTTTGGAATAAATTCGTCTTTTGTTGTATGTGTTTTCTTTACATTAACACACTAACGAAACCCACAAGATATAACAAGAGTTCATAGCTGGTACTGGAACACTAGCTATGAAGATATTTTCCTAACCATAATTGGTATGAATCGGATCAGGGCACAAGTCACGGCGAACACCACCAGATTGGCACGGACCTCATCCTTGGAGCGGTCCTCGATTTTTTTCGGCTCGATAGACAGTGTGCGAAACATGATGACTGCAGCTGATCTTAATTTATTAGAAAGTAATGGCGAACACAGTCCGAATATGATATACTCACGTGCAGGAATAATTTGGAAGACTTGAGGTAAACTTAATTGTTTTTAGTTCTGGCCGGCCTGGAAAGAATTGTGAAACGGGTCGTTAATGAAATCCAACAATTTGATAAATCAATCAAACATTGACAGTCAAAGCAGGGATAGAGTTGTTTGAGTAATATCGCAAAAAACAAGTGTTATATAAGAGTGTTGTGAACGAGTTAATCAATCCCCGAAAAATACTTCGCTTATCTGCAGTTGCAATTTTTGTTAGCCTACTTTTTTTGGCCATTTTCCAGTGGACTGGGCCTAAGTCAAATACCATGTTGTGCGGCCATTAGTCCTTGCAGATTCCGGTGCACATTATTTCTGGACCCGGCACGTGTTTGAACCGCAAACAGATGAATTTCTGCAGTGGCAAGCTCTGTTCCTCCAATGAGGACAACGAATTATGAGCAGGCGGCAGCCACTCAGGGCAGTTGCGCATTCCAAGTCTCGTTTCAGGACCAGGAGCTGGTGTTGGAGCATTGCAATTCGTCCTCGGGGTCTTTTTTGTGTTAATAATAAATAAACGGACGGGCAGGAGTCCCTGGCCCAAAGGCTGCTGCTGTTGCTACTGGTACTGTTACTGGTTGTGTTTTGGACACACCGGAGCGCATTTTAATGGACGAATGCAGCAGCAGTAGCAGCAGAAGCGGCGGCGAAGTGGACCCAAAACCCATAACCAGGAGCCAGGACCTAGAGCACACCTTTTCCCCGGGTGCATGTGTGACACCCAGCTACCCCAAACCACCCGGCTTGAAATACGGCATTTGCTCGTCCATCTTTTGATTTAGCACCGACATAAAAATGATTTATCAGTGACATTAAAATAATGCACACTGTGGCGCATTTTATGTGCGAATGGATTTTCGCGCCTTTTTGTTCTCGTTGGCATAAAGGGGGCGGCTCTGGAGGTGGTAGTGGTGGTGATGGTGGTGCAGTCGCATTTACCCCTCTGGCAGTGGAGAACCGAGCCCGAATCCGAACACGAACCTTCCGATCCGAGCCCCCCATAGAAGGTCCTCTCAAACAGCTGTCCGTCTGTCCGCATGTCCGTCCCCCTGTCCGTCCGTTGGTCTCCGTCAGTCTTTGTGTGCTGCCGTCAGCCGAATGTTTTACGGCCGAGGTGTTTGTGACTGAGTCTCCTGGAATCCTGCAGCTGCACCTGCAATAGCAGAGTGTGTGTAAGGGGTGGCATCGGGCCTTGATGGGGGTAATGGGGGTGTTGGCTGCACCTATCCGAACCTAGAATTGCACCCGGGCTGCTGTGGCATCATAAATGTAAACTTTTATGCGATTATCGCGCTCTCTTTCTGGCTGCCACACATTTCTCGAGTGCTAGTTGCCAGTTTCCACAAGGATGAATATTTTTTAGTTTTCTTTAAATAAAAAATTGTATATCTTAATAATTAAGATCAGAATTTCTTAGTATTTCTGCTACCATTGCGCAGGCGCACATTTCTAATCCCAGTTTATGAGTTCAGTATCCCTTTCCCCCTTTTTTTTCTGACAGTGTACCTTGGTGCTATTTGAAATGTGCCATAATTTGCACCCAGATGTGTGACACAGCAATCCGAGTGCGAGAGAGACGAGCAGGGAGCCTCTGGGTTGGTCCTACTGCTGGTGGCTATCAACTGGAACGCGGCTAGGATGTGCCCTGCCACCGAAATGGTCGACAACATATGCCCCCGTGCGGGTCCTGCAACTCATTAGAGTGGGGCATGTGTATGTGAGCGTGTGTGGGGCGAGTGTTTAATGAGGACACAAGTGGAGGTGCGAGGAGCGCAGGCGCTGCACACGGATACGGGAAGATAGAGGAGCTGAAGATGGGCCCAGATAGGAAGGACATGGAACGTGGACATGGGCATGCACATCTGCCGACGTCGCTGATTGCCCGAGTCCAATCTCAGTGGCAGTACCATTCCCAATCCCAAACCCATGGCCAGTTGGCAGCGTCAGCATAATTTCCTGATGCTAAATGCCAAACGCAGGACGAACCGGAGCGGGCCAGCCGAGCACTTAAGCCCCATCCGCCATCGACTGACCGACTGCCAGCCAGTGCACGAGGCTGCAAAATGGCACTGCCACTGGCTTTGGGATTGGGATTCCGGGATTCTGGCGGGTGCCCGGAGGGACGGGGGCTGGAGCAGCCCGAATGGGAACAGGACTGCAGGATGGCAGAGTGGCAGAGTGATAGCCTGTTGTAGTTGTAGTTGTGGCTCTGTGTCATTGTCTCGCATGGGGACAGGGACAGGAATACGGGCAGGAATACAGAGTAGCGGGAGCCGGAGCTGATGCTGGGGAGGAGCATCAGAAGCAGGACCGGCATCACCATCAGGGCAATTTAGAGAAGCGCACACACACAGTGACACACCTGTTTTTGGGTAATTTATCTCGAAGAATTATTATTTCAAATATTTCGAGGGGCAGGGGTGCACTCAAAGAAATGTGTTAAGATCTAAAATATTAAGATACTTAGAAGAACTTTTGTTATACAATTTCTGAAACTAGGAGTTCTTTACGGTTCATGCATAAGATATTTGTTATTTATTAAAATATATTTATACAGATATCCCTCAGAATATTCCCTTAAGGTAAACTATTGAAAGGATTTTATATTTTTATTAATTTAGGAAAAACTAGCCTTCAGATAAATGTATAATTATTATGTCCATACCTCTTCATTGTTATTACTTTGATTAGTTTTAATTTCTATACATTTTTTCAAGTGTAAAAGAAGCAGGCGAGATGGAAGCCATGGCACACAGAGACAGGGCGACGCACCGAAATAAAAGGATTTTAAAATGGTCATTTGATATGAATTATGCGCGTTGGTGCAATTACAGAATGCTCTCCACCGCCGCCCCTCCACCGAGAGCTCTTGGCCAAACTCAAACCTGAACCCGTACACATCCCCAAACCTGCACATCCCCCACCTCACCCAGCTCCAGGCCGGACTGTGATGCCTTTGTCTGACTGTGATGCGGTTGTCTCGGCGCTTAGAAGAGGCGGATCCGGCTGCTGTTCGGCTTGTTTACGGCCATCCCGGTGCCGGTCCCGGTCCTGCTCCCGGTTGGTGGTCCCCACACCCCTTTATTATGGAGCACTTTTGCTGCCCGCGACTTGGACTTCATCGTTAAATAATTAAATCAGCTGCCAGACTAATATATTTCTCTTAATTGCGAGTAACTCATGGTTAGCGCGTACGCAAAGTGTCCGGGCCATTTGGCCCCCATTTCTGATTTATGCGCCGTATAAATAGCCTTGCACCAATAGCTAATATCCCTGATGGGCTGCATATGCAGGACGTAATGGATTGGTGAGTGTAATAAATAGCTTCACGAGACTAAGACCTCTTAAAAAGAGCCTGACATTGTTGTTTCCAACAATGGTTTTTGTTTAAAAAAATCTATGTTTTTGGAAGAAATATTATATTTTTAAGATTTTTATTCAATTTTATGTGACCGGCATAGTTAGCTAAAAATGTCATCGTTAAAGGAACTATGGAATAATCAATAGAAAATCAACAAAAATGTTAAAAATGCCGCGACACCAGGAACACTTTCCCACCTCAACACCAATCTCTCTCTACCCGGCCCAAAGGGGTGGCAGCCAAAAGGAAAAAATTGAAAAAAGAAATGTAAAAATAATCGGCAATAAATTTAGCAAAAGTGTCGAAAACGGCACACACACCCAGTTGGCAGGGGAAGAGCGGAGAAGCCGAGGTTAGAGTCAAACATGGCAGAAATTCGGCCACGCCAAGAACTCATAGTTCAATGTCCTGAGCAGGCGATGCCAGTCCAAGGACCATAGGACCAAGGGAGGAGTAACGGGGAAAGGTCGAGGGGTGGGCCCGCAAGGTTCGTGGCAACCGCATTTATAATAAATTGAATTGCAATAACTCAACTTCAATCAAAAATCATAATTCATGGAATTCGACAGCCCAGAACCAGAGGACCAGAGTTGATTCGAGTCGAGACGACTGCAACCCCAGTTTGAGTTGCATCTTTGGGCTCTGAGGATACTTTTTAGTAAGAACGAAATATGGTTCTTAGGACCTAAATATACGTTAAATTAAAAATGGAATGTATTGTAGTATTTTATTAAAACAAAAAGGTACAGAGACCTGGTTAATGATAAAATAAAAGTCGTTAAAATGGCACTTTAGAAGCCTTTAACTTTAAACCTTTAAAGTGCATGTTCTCTACAACTTTCTCACTAATTTATGTAGAATATATAACAAGTACCAGGTATCTTATAGTCCAATTGCAAGACCTCAAATTTCTCACTTGTTTCTTTCGATTTTTTATGTGCTGCCTGAAAGTTGCATTGGCGACGCAGCCGAAAATTATAAATCTACGATTTGACATGAAGACGCGCATGTGTGTGCGAGTGTTTGAATGTCTGTATGTGTGTGTGTGTGTTCTGGAGCTTCAAAGACATGGATTTATAGACGAAGACATAAATACAAGTGGCAATGGGGGCTGAAGTGGGGCGGGGCAGCGAATCGACTGGCCAAAGACACTCGCAAAAACATTGAAAGTGCACCACCGCCCACGGGCAAGGCGGAACACGCTCAAAGCCCATAAATATCCTTCCAGTTAGCTATGTGTGTGTGTGTGTGTGTGAGAGGTAGAAATGCAACTGGCGGGAAGGAGATCCTTGGAGGGAAAGACGGCAACGCATTTTAGGTGAAAATAATCACCGCTTCACATGAAATCATTCTGGCCGAAATGCCGAATGCCAAAAGGAAATGCAAGCGGCGCCAAAATGGGATACTCGCAAGGACCCTCACTTGAATCATTTGAAAAAAGGAAGCGCCCAGCGAAATAAATTCAAAGTTCGCCTCCATATCAAGGGCAAACAAATCAAAAGTGACAATTTTTGTGGGAGGCAGCCGTCGAGGGGAAACCGTTTAAATGATTTTTAGCCTTGATTTGTGGCAACGTGGAGAACACAAGAAGAACGACATTTTAATGTTGGCTATCCGAACAGTTTAATGTTTCCAAAGATTGCCCAACAAAAATTTATGATATTGGAAATGGTGGTAAATGAAATGCGAGCTTTGATTTTCACTTCAGCCATAAACTTTTCTATTCAAGGAATTTCTATAAACATGACAAAAGTTCTTACAAAAGCTGGAATATATTTAGGAATAATAGAAAAGGAAAAGAAAGACAAATTTTTATAGGTTTCCGTTGGTTTGGTCAAGAAAAAAAATGATTATAATGTCAACGAATATTGAATACTTTAATTTAATTTAATTTTATTTAAAAAAATATATTTCCAAGGTAAAGATTTATTTGAGACCCTTATGTTTGAACCCTAATAATTAAATCTTAGTATATGGTAGGGGATATAAATTTAATAGCAAAGTTAGACAACTTTGTTTATAAAAAAGAAACTCAAAATGAATACCCTATTAAATTCCAAAAAAATAATTACTGCCCCTTAATTCTTTCCTTAAGTCTTTAAATATATTCCTTAATACTTTACAGGTTGGTCTAAAAATGTATAAATCTTAAATATCTGTTACCAGGTATTATATTTTCGAAAGACATTCTTAAACAGGTATTTTAAATTTTTTATTGTCCGGCGCCAAAGTATTTTAATGTTTATTTATATGTAGATTTTTTTCTATGCTGTTGCTAAAAAGGACAAGACCCCAAAGGACCTCACCGAAAAGGTGGCGGATGTTCGTCGCCGGATTTCTGAATATTTTTTTCTAGTGTCATAAAAAGGTTCCGACAATGTAGCCAGCAAGTACGCAACACCTTTGGTCCTGGACAAACATGCATACTAATACACCCAGAAAAAGGACGTTCAACAAAAGAAGGGGGTGGTAGACGGAAGTAATTTACAATTTGGTAGAAGAAATGAAAATCAGACATAAAAGCAAACAGAAATTGCAGGATCAGGATGTGTCTGGCCGCGACGTAAATTGACAAGATTTATTTTCAATTAAAATGGGCACTGCGCATTATCCTTTTTGCAGGATACACGACCTAGCCGTCGCTCCCAACACTTTTATTGGCAGCATCGTTTTATGTTTCATCTCAATTGACAATAAATCAAAAGCGGTCGACGCATTTTAACATTTTGCACATTTCCACATTTTGGGTTCCTTTTTGTTTTTTTTTTTTTTGTTTTTTGGGGAAGAAAATTGTTAGTGCAAGCGGCAAGGACGAAGGCTGCCTGTGCCACCCCTAAGCCGCAACCGCATACAACGTTGATGAATTACGAAGGACATGCACATGCAGTATATATGTGTCTCCATACGAATGTGAGTCCGTTTATATGGCGTGGCAAGGACACGCACACCGATTGGCTGCACGTCGACGTGCAATAATTTCATGTGTCCTGGCGAGAAGCAACAAGAAAAAAGTATATATTTGCTTGACATAGTCGACACGACATTACTCATTAAAGAATAGGTGTTTTTTTTAAATTAATCAAATCAGAATCTTACATTTGAAGGAAAAATATTTATTATTTTGTAAACTATATTAAAATGTTGCATTATGTGTCTGGAATACATAATATACCCTCTGCTGATCTCAATTAAATGGTAACCAAATAAAAAGAAAAAAATAATAAAGAGGGGAAACAAGAAGTGAGCTCTGAGGTGGATGCAGTGCAGCCGCCTCATTGTTGTCCTGGTTATTTATTGCCCATTAAGGCAAGCGGCAATTGCACATGTGTTCTTCACACTGACAATCTTCCAGCTCCCGGCTAGCACCACCACCCCTTCGCATGGAACACTCCCATACAGACACTCTGGTTTTATGTGTGTCAGAGTCCTTCTTGTTCTTTGATTCGAGTTGCTTTCGCTTTTAATTGTTTTGCCGGCACAAATGTTGATAATTACACCTTCTTAGAATCCGAGTGCAATGAATGATTCGCCACGTACCTACATGCATATGTACAAAGGATCAGGGATGTCCCTTTGTCTAATAACCATAAGATATAATTCATTCTGAATCGTGTTCCTCCAATGGAATTTATGACACTTCATCCACATCCTCAACCGTTCACGCACGCAAAAAACAATTATGTGCCTTGGCAACCTCCTGGATTATCCTGTGCCAACCATTTTTATTCAGTGCCCCCATTCCGGAGGAATATTTAATTGCCTTTGGCCAAAGGATTCGAATGGAGACATTAGAAAAATCTGTCGCCGTCGACAGGACACACGTCGTTCAGCTTCAGCCGAGGGTCGTTAAAATGTGGGAATTACAAGGATGAGGGCGAGGTACTCACCATCGGGCCAAGGATGTGTGAAACGATCGTGCTCGTACAAATCCTTAAGCCCACATGTGTCGGAGACTTATTGGACTTGACGAGGACCATTTCACATCGGAAGTATACTTCAAGTTTTACTTTAACATTTTATTTACTTTTTTGCCAGCTTTTTTCCACCAATCACAGTCCAGTGCCACAACGGAATCCTTTGAATCCTGAGATGCACAACAGCAAAAATGTCGGAAAAGTGACAGAATAAATAGCACAGTAAATAAATTTGACCCGTCGCCCTCAGGAACAAAGACAGGACCAACTAGGACATAAGCTACTGCGGCTTCTGACTGGTCCTCGAGTACAATATGTCCTGGCTCGGTCACAAATTTATGCGGGATCCCAAGTGCGGTGCAAGCTGCGTTTGACTGCTCTTTTAGCTAAAAGAGCCAGGACAGCGAGCTGTCCAATGCATTATCCTTGTCTAGTGGTTGAGTAACAAGATGGCCATTTAAAGGAGCTCGAAAGGATCTATGTCTAACGGTATTTTAGAAAGGAAAACGGGTAATATACATTTTATGCTGATAAACTATTTACTATTTAATGTATCGACATTCTGAAATGGAATTGGCGAACTGACCCATTTCTGTTTCCAGTTCTACCTCACTAGGTCATTTGATACACCGTGGCGGGATCTATATTTCCAGTCTTTATAAAATCCACTACAAATTTTAGGAATGTTGAAGTGTCCGGCAGTGATCCTTACAACTAAAACCATGAAAGCTAAAGCAACAGTTACAGTACAGATCTCCGCGCCCACTCTTCGGCTGGCAGGGCTAACCACTCCAATTGAACTTATATTCGACGTGACCATGTCATCTAGGAAGTTTTCAACTGGAAGCCATAGCAACTGCAGGGCGAACTCGCCCACCAATAAGGCGAACAATATCTCCAGCATAACAAGGCCCCAGGGTGGGGCGGATTTCCAGTGATTGGGTATCGGTTTGAGTTGCCATAGCTTTCCTATAACCGTCAAATGGAAAATTATGCTTCCAATAACAGGCTTATTTTCAAAAGATCCCGGATCAAGTTTAACAAAAATTGCTGTATTGCAGATAACATTTATAAATATCGCTACTAAGAAGGCCAGTAATGTTCGCATCTATAGTTTAAAAATTATTAAAGATATTCTGCTTATGGTACTTCTAATCACCTGAGTGGCAATAAGTATTTCTTGATGAAAAAATAAAAATTTTGTAAGACTAATAACCAAAAACTTGGTTTTTTGTTACTTATTTTCTGATTTCAAGTAAGTTAAGTAATACTGGTAGGTAGATGACTGAAAATTAAAACTAAAAATTATGAACAAAATTACACTAATTATGTACATAAAGGTTTTTTCAAAGCCTACTAGTAATTTTTTTCTATATGGCCTACTTTTTCCATTTTATATATATTTTATTTTGTATATTTTTAAATCCATGTATTCTTCAACCAATGGGTTTGTTTCTCTCGGCAGACATTGGCATCAAGGTGAGCTTTTGGTCCTTGTCTGCCTTACTTGCCTAATCCCCTTGACGCTGAATCTTTAATCCTGCCAGCTGAAAAATGCATAAATACCATTTTAATTAGAAAATTAGCTGAAAATATGCAGCTCACGTTAATCGCATGACGTTGTCGGTGTCGCCGTTGTTGTTTTCAGCTTTTATTGTTGCTGCTGGAGACTGGAGCTGGCTGGATAGCAAATGGCAATTGGGATGAAGGGGAAACTAAACTCATGCAATATCCAAGAGATGCGACAACAGTGTCCTCGGCACACTCGTCGTATTCGCAATATCATTTGCCTCAGCAGTCTCAGCCGCAGCAGCCTCATTCGCGTCCTGCAGTCCTGTGTCCTGACACTGGAAATCATTGCCTTTTTACTCCGATTCGAGATCCTGGCTGGTTGCAAAGGTTGCAGAGGAGTGTTGCGACAAATGCCGTTATAATTATTTATACCGTAAGCACATTTTATGGTGTCGCAATTTTAAAATGCAATTAGAAGCGCGCTAACTCTCACTTGCCACTCGAAGGACGAAACCCACCAGAATACCAAACACAGCTAAAAAGGAATTGGAAATGCAATAAAGGGGCACAATGAATATAATCGTAACCAAACAAATGTATTTCTTAATGGAATTTTGTCATTTCAAACAAAAAAGCACATTTAATATTATGCAAGCTTCGCCGGAAATTGTTTCCCTTTTTCCAACTCCGTCACCTGTGTTTTTTGGGGCTGAGACCGTCACCTGAAATTGGGTATCCTTCCCAGTCTTATTGAACAGCCGCCACCGCGGATAACAATATGAAAACTCATCTCGGTGTCGGGCGAAGCGAATCGAAATGAGGAAATACACAACAGCTGCAACGATTCAAAAAGATTTCCTTATATTGGATAATATGAGAGCAAAATTTTCATATTTAGTGGAACTTATGCCAAACTAAATTATTTGGATAAGCAATATCAGACCGTCTGAGCTTCGATTGAACTATATATTTTTCAATAAATTTGCATATGCAAGGCTGTGGGCCTAAGAATATATGTACATATATAGAGTTTGGACTGTATTTTATGGAAACAGTCTTGGTATGTTTTCCTTTTAAGATAAGTTCTTTTTTAAAGCATTTTCCTTAATAATTACTGTATTAACATCCTATATACATACTGTTTAGCTGTATATATGTATTACAGTCCAATAAAATGTCTTTGTTTTAAAATAGAACCAAACTGCAGCATTTATCGACTGCGGTCGTAAACCATTTGCAGCAATTATCTGCGCTAAGTTCGCCCGACGCCTTGGGCGAAATATGCGGCAAATTAATATGGCCCAGGACGACTGCAGAAGTTCTCGAGACTGGAGACCAACTTGGCCCGGCCCGGCTAGGACCGGCCGGGAATAAAACCCTTTTTAGCCCGCACTGCCAATGAGTTTTTAAGCGCAAGTTTTGCTTAATTTATAACGAGGATTACAATAAACAAACTAATCTAAGGCAATAAACACTAAAAATCCCCCGAAAAGTGCTGGAAGATGCTGCATTCCCAGTCGCAGGACGACAGAGGTAGAGTACGACCAAGAGATGGTGGTGGTGGGCCAGGAGATGAGATTTCGCCACTATCAAGGGGGTAGACTCCCCCCAGGGGCATGGAGTCCGCTTCGTCGATTTTATAAGTTAAATCGCAGGAATCCTTTGGCCTTTTAAATATGCCATTTCCGTTGTGAGATTATTTTTCGATATCACATGATACGAGGATGTTTACGAGTGTCCAGTGTCCACAGGGTTTTGGACGGGACCAGATAGGCATCGTTAACCCATCCAACCCACTTCCGAAAATAGTCGGGAATTGTCAGAAGACCAGGAATCTGATAAAGGGGGTGGATGGGGTTAATGTGCGTGCCTCATCCGTTCGATCCCTTTTTCTATTAACAATAAATTTGTACGATTTTTATTTTGACCACAACGAGGTTGGTCAAGATGTGTGGACAGGAATTGACGAAGGAATGTGGGAGAAGGTACAGGGATTTCAGAAACATAGTTAAAGGATTCAAGTAAAAAATATTTTTATAAAAAAAGATTTTAATTTATGTATAAAAGTTTTTCTCCACCCACATAAACCCCTCTAATTACCAAAATGTACTCAGACCCAAGAAAAGGAAGGTTCGGTTGTAAAGATATCTCTTCATTCCATCATAGATACAGTAAACCCCATGACCAATGGACCGTGGCTGCGGATATGGGAGAGAAGGTAGAAAGACAAAACAAATCGGGTAAACGGGATGCGCGTGATGCCCAAAAGGATGCCATTAAGGCCAACGGTTACAATCGTTAGTGAAGCCATTAGTTTGCAGCTCCAATATGCGAAAATCACATACACATGTGGGCCTGCAACCCCACTAAACAAACACACCCACCCAACCAACCACCCAATCACCTAACATCGCCACAGAGTAAGTGTATAATTGCAAGTGGAACAGCTTTTGGAAAAAGCGAGATATAACATGTAATAACTTTCACCAGAGAGACCCACAGCTCCAAAGTGTCCATCTTCCACTAATGTGTCCTGGCTGGGATTGGATGCGGATTGCCGGAGACCCAAAAACAATGGGAGTCACGAAGTTGCCACACAACGGCACAACGACCAACAACACAACGAAACAATAACAATAAAACAAAGGCCAAGTCCAGAACGGACTGAAAATAATTTCAGGGATATTATCGCCACCGTCGGCAGATGTCCCAAGTGCGATATGTGCCGAGCCCAATGGAGCTGACCAGGATCTCAGTTGGACATCAACATAATGTCTACTTTACAATGTGGATAAACTCGCAAAGAAAACGAAATCACATCCATATCGAGAGAGACAAAGATACCACCCACACCTGATCTGGGAACATCCAATTGTCTGATGGTCAGATTCTCTACGACAGTGATGCCAAAACCAAAATTATTGCTTGAAAATAAAATACATACATTGAATATAAATATAAAAAATAAATAAATCAAATTTAAAACATAAAAAAGGATATAAATATAAAAATTAAAACTCGTTACCCTTTGAAGATGTTACAGTAGTCGTACCCGCATCACTACCCTTTGGAGGATTCGCTGGCCACTCGCACGCCACGATGCAATAAGTTACCGGCTGCTCGGACCATTACAACAACGTCGTCGTGGCAAATGGTAGTCCGTGGAGCGACCTGGCACAGCCGGAGACAAATCCGAAATCCATACTCGTAAACAAATGCAACTAATCGCCGTTCATGTTGAACGTGTTCACGGCTAGGCAAACGTGAAATTGTGGTCAGCCACACGGAGTCCTGTTCCCCATCCGGATCCACCTTCATCTCCGTATCCACCGAGCTGCAGTGCTCATTTTGTGCGGGCTTATGGCTCCGAATTTGATGGCATTTGGACTGAAATTGAAAGAAACAAACATATATATTCGAGCTTAAGCAGCTAATGAGTTATGGCTGAGAGAAATTTAAAGACAAATGGAAAGGCTTATTAAGGGCTGGCTATTAAAGTCTTAATCAGTGACTATTTAATTATTTCCCTTATAATTAATCACTTAAAAAACTATAAGGCCTACTTTGTTCTGAATTTGTATTGCATTGAATGTGTAACATCAAAGATTATAAAGTACAGATGGAAAGTATTGTATAATCTTTGCTAACATTTAGGACTTTTTTCCCTAACAAGTGTGCCATGGAATAGGTTCGGTTTGATTCGAAGAGTACCTAAGCCCTTGGGGCACCAGCAACATTCATTCCGATCCCAGATTTCGTGGCGAAAAGACCTATTGGTAGGAATACAAAAAAGATTTACTTGGTGAACTAAAAACGAATAAAGTGGTGAATAAAAAGTGGTTTAAAAAAATATTATTTAAAAAAAATTTTCCGAAATTAAATTGGTTTAATTTGGTAAAGTCTAATAAAAAAAAAATTGCAAATTTTAATTCAAAAGTGTGTTTAAAGCTCTGGAGTTTTAATTAGCAAGTGTAAGTAAAAAAAACTTGGAAAAAAATCCGAATTTTACGTAGTTTATGGTAAGAAAATGTTAAACAAAAAAATAGTCTTTATTATTATTTTATTTTCTTTTTTTTTCAACTTAGATGTCGAACTCGCCAGGACGCATCGGCAAGCGCATGCTATCTCCAGTCGAGGACTTGGAAGATGGGGAAATATTGGACATGGGAGAAGCCGTGAAGAGCCCCACCCTAGAGGCATTCAATGATGGCTACGATGATCAGTTCATGGGCGATGCTGAGGACTGCGCGCGTCTCCAGGCCATGAACGAGCTGGCGAGAGAAAAGGAGCTCTACCAGAGAAGCCTGCGACGCGAGGAAATGCAGCGCAAGTGGGACATCCGGTGCCAATTGGCAAAGGAGCGTGAAGTTGCTGTTGAGGCGAATCCTGGCGTGAAGGAGCGCTCTCTTATCCGTCGTCAGCTACTCGATACCCAGCGTGCTGGAAACAAGACCAACGCTTTCGAACGCTTAATATCAATAAGAAACAAGAAGACCGAGGAAAAGTTGGTCGAGCCTTTTGATGATCAGCCGGAAAAGCCCGTGCCGTTAAATAAGACTCCCAAAATTAAATTACGAGCGACGGACATATACTCGGACGACTCGTCGAGCAGCACTAGTGACGTCAGCTCCAGGTCGCCTGACCCGACGCCTAGAGGAAGCAGCCAAACCAGCGACGAGTCTGTGGTCACCACCCGAGAGCAGCTAAGCCGGGCCATCTTGACACGCAGCCAACTGGAAAGCCTTTTAGACAAGCCAATCTTTGAGAAGACGGTTATCGGTTGCTTTGTGAGAGTCAACATTGGTTTCGATGGTTTGGCCAACGCGAACCGCATCTACCAGATCGTCGGTATGCAGCAGGATAGAAAGGTCTACCAGCTGGGTGGCAAAAGCACCAATGTCGTCCTCCGCCTGCGCTACGGCGTTCAAGAGTGCCACTCTTCGATGGACGTGGTGTCCAATCAGCCTGTTACACAGAACGAATTCTACTTGTGGAGTGGAACCTGGCAATCCGATCTGAAGGCCTTGACCCTCCTCTCCGAGATAGCAAAGAAGCAGGAGGACATCGCACATGCCATGGAGTATGAATTCACTGAGGGAGATGTTGAAAAGCTGATCCAGTCCAAGCGCCAAGCCGCTCCGAAGCGTGTGACCCCAGCCTATAAGAAAGTCTGCCTGATCATGGAACGTGACCAAGCCATGGGTCTAAACGACATGGAAAAAGTGCAGTCAATTGATAAAAAAATCCAGGAGTTGGACGGCCCGTCTGGTGGGCAGTTTGATAGCGCCAAGGTGCCTGCTCTGCCGCAACCGCAGCCGCAGCTAGCCAGGATGAGCACCCACATACCTCTCAGTTACTCCGCTACCCCCACCACCAAGAAGTGCCGCACCGACCGACCTCCCAATCCTGACGACTTCCAATTAGAACGTCATATGCGTCGCAAGTACAAGAAAAGCTCCGTAGTGAGCAGAAGTCGTGTAGGGATTGAGGCGGAGGACTGGGGCGGGGAGCCGGAGGAGGAGGACGAGGATGAGCCAATGGTGGCCGATCCTCAGCTAGCTGCGGCTGCGACTGCGACAACAGAAGAGCTCCCGGAAGAGGATGAGCCAAAGGTGTATCTGCGCGACTTACACAATTTCAAGGTTAACCTTAACATCTCATCATTAAGTAAGTTCCTTAATATTTTAAAAATAACTTCAATAAAATGTATATTTATTTTCAGTTCCATTTTCCAGTATCTTTAAAGATCCCAAGTTTGGCAGTAGTAATTGATTGATTAATTAATTACTAAACATGGAAATAAAATGATTATTTCCATATTGTCCTCAGCTCAAATGTCCTAATTGTCCTAATGTGCATAGTGAGTACCGCCGCCCCGACCTTCACACGACTTCTGCTCACTGCGGAGCTTTTCTTGTACTTACGACGCATATGACGTTCTAATTGGAAGTCGTCTGGAGGTCGGTCGGCTTTACTCGCTTTGCACATTAATAAGACACTTAGTATTTTTTGCGCGAAACAGGTAGGTGTAAGTACATTCTTTTAAAATACACCATTATTAAATCTTAGACCTTCCCTTACAGCTTGAACAAAATCAATCACCAACCCGCTACCCTAACTACTTTACACATCACCCATCACTTCACCATGAAAGGAATTTGAATAAGTTTTGACTAAAGGTATGACTATTATTAGGTATATTTTTTGTTTAGCTACCTTGTCACACTATTACGTTATTTTTTTATATTTCAAGCATTAATGATTTGAAGATGGAATAAATAATAGTGAGCTTAATTAAATTAGTATTTTAAAATAAAAATATACAGATTTTAATATCCTTTTTAGGTTGGAGATTGGACTTTACCTGCCTTTAAACGTGAAACACTCAAACTTTCTAGTTTTAAATATATCGACACTTTAGGTAAATTTAAAAATTGTATGTTACATCTTAAACTTAGATTAAATTATATTTTTTTGTAGAATCTAGACTTTGGACACCCGGCCATAACCCGAAACTTGTATATTTCAACCATACCTAGGGTGAGTTGAGTTCTAATAATATAATCCTCTTCATAAGATCCTTGGCGGCGTTTTACAATTGTTTTTAATAAATACTAAAACCCTTTAAATAACTTGTAACTTGAAACAAATTATCTCAGTTTAAAGATATTTTTCAGGAAATTAAAAGTTACCCTCTTCTAACTTTCAGCCAGTTGACCAAAACAAACAAATGCAGTAATCACCCATGCCTCTGGACTAAACGGAAAATTGGTGGTTGTCAGCAGTTCCGAGGAAGAGAATGGGACCAGGTTGCGATTGATACAGATTTGGAAGAGGAAAAGCTGCAATGCCTGGCTGACACCAACCACATCTGGGGGAAACAAACATCAACAAATTGTGCACCGCCAAAAGCCTGTTCTAATCCAATCAAATTTTGAGTGCGGTTGTCGGCCAATTCAAGTGGACTTGGACTATGGGACTCCAGGACTATGGGCATAATCTGTAGAACTGTTAAATTCTTTTCTCTTAAAAATAAAAAATATGATTTAAAAAATTTAGAAAATCTTTAATTTAAAATTTTTTATGATAGGCTTTTTAAAGAAAAAATAATATTTGAGACTTGGTTTTTAATCAAAATTGTTAATCCAATATTTTTTTGATACAAAGATACAAATATTTTTTATATCATTTAAAAGTTTTAAGCTAAAATAAATTAAAATAGATCAATTTCTCAGCCCCTTTGATGTCTTATGCACATGTCACACTATGTTTTTTTATCTAAAAAAGCTTTCTTTGAATTCATTTTCTATTAAAAAGGATTTTTGATTAGAGATGCACTTAACACCAGTCACGTGCTCACTCCCAATCACTCATTTATAAATTTTTTCTTTGACCTGGAAACGGAGGTCAAGTTGATTGTGATAACCACACCTTATGACCGGCCAAAGAAATCATTAATAATACAAATAGAAACTCATTCATAGTCCGGGCATCAAGTGATATTGGAATCATCATCAGGAAGGAGGCTAGAGTCTAGTGACCTGGCTGGGTCATAATTGAAGTTGTGGTGGCCAGAAAGCTAGAATGCCAGCCAGAGCAAAAGGTGACAAAGGACGCTCGACTGGCAATAAAATAAATGCCATTTACTGATGAGTCATCAGCATAATTTTTACGATTTTCGCCCCCATTCGATGAATAAACAAATAAACCAACTGGAACTGGCCGAGGTAACGAAACCCGATTCCGAATCCGATTCAGAGACTAGTTTGAGCGTGCCACAAAAACATTTCGCATGCATTGACTTTTTATGGCAGGCAACGAGCCGGATCCGAAGAAGCCGCAAGGACTGGAATCGACAAATAATGCAAAATCATTTAGTGGAACTCCTAGACCCAACACTTTGGGTCCACTTCTCCCTTGTTCCATCCAGTCAGAGTCATAAAATCCAGCACCGAATGAAATTCTCATCAAGTCGCAAGTTGGCACAATTTCACTTTGCCACTAAGCAACTGAAGGAAGGAGCTAGGGGAGGCGCACTGGCCAGGACCTGGACCTCCCTCGGCAATCGCGCGTGACTAACGTAATCAGCTCACGTAACTCCGGAACGAGATGAGATGAAATCAGCATACACTCCTCTGGGCTGCCGACTGCATAAATGTCGAATTTATACGAAAATGAAGAGGCTCACTCAGGAAACCGTAGCAGACCAGATGCTGTAGCCTGTGGGGCATCATTTACGGCTGCCTACCAGTGTCCCTGGCTCCGGGCAAGCTGTTTTGTAGATCTTTGACACGCGATATAGTCGCATTGCAATGTTTTCCATTCATTGGTTAATTTGCAATCAAATGTCCGGGCTAAATCTGGTTTCAATAAATCGAATAATGTTTCGGACCATTTTGTGGGAGCAGGCTGTGTGGGTTTCCAGCCAGAGAGTCTAATAATTTTGACTTTAAAAACAAGTGGAGTATTTTAGGGATAGAACCGTCTTTCTTAACATTATCTCTTTAAGCTTAATTAAATATTATACTTAATAATAAAAAAAAAAGTATTTTAACTTACCATCCCATATAAGTAGGCAACACTTTCTGCAATGCCAAGATCTTCCCTAAGAGCGTTAACCCCATATAATAAAATGGTAAATACAAATATGCCAAGTGCATTAGAAAGGTCATAAAAGTCAACCTTAGTGCTATGGGGGGTGGCCATTTCAGTGGATTCCATTTAAATGTAAAACCTATCATTAGTAATGCGAACAAGTGACCCCGAGCATAAAAACGTAGAGAAAGGCTAACAAAAATCCAATGAGACCATCGGCCCAAAACATCACGCATAAGTTTCATTTTATTTTGATTTTTACGACTGCAGCACGGCCTGTGACAGTCCTGTCCAGTCCTGTTGGAAGTCCTGTGGCAGTCCCACCTGGATCACTTGCTAAATAACCAACCGAATGAAACGAAGCAACAAAAATCATGGGTTGGGCGGCGAAAAAAAAGAAAAAGAGAGCCCCCGAAATAGTCGCCAGTTGTCCAAGGGGGGTGGATTCAGGATGGTTGGGTGGCTGGGTGGATGTGATACTGGTTGGGAGATGATGTGTCCATGAGAACTAAAGCAGGGAAAATGCCTATTTACGAGCTTGCATGCTGCCGGACACATGGTAATCATATATTTTGGTCATATCTGTGGACCATAAAACCAGTGTCCTTATGTGCCTGTCAATGAGTTGTTTCATGACATTTATTTCGCTTGTTCCAACCCTGTTTCGGGTCTTCTCCTGTCTCCTCTCCTTACTGCTTTTTTTTTGGTTAAGGCCTTGCGTGCAGATGGAAAATATTTTAGTGTCCATTTAATGTCCAATCTAAGATGAGCTCGTAACTTTTGATCGAATAAACGGCACCATCACCCCATCTCCATTGGTCCATTTGGGTCAAAGGGCAATGGGAGGATGGGAAGGATTTCTCCTTTTTCCCGAATTGGACACGCAACCTGAGTCTGCAAGTCTCTGGGGATAATTCTCTAATTTTCTCACCGCTGCCCGGCACATCTCTGACTGATAAGCAGAAGTTATTCGCCACAATATTTGCTTATTTTATTAGTGGATTTTTGTTTCCCGGCTCCGGCTTACATTGTCTTCAATCCCCTGATTGGCGCGGAATCGGCGCTCCCTTGGAGTCATAAATATTTAATTAAAATCAAAATTAGTTTTTCGTCGGCTTTTCATTTTGTGGGTCTCGGTGATTCCATCAAGCCAACGCTTTGGAAAATGTCAAGTCACATAGCTTGTTAAAAATTAAAATCGCACATGAAGCTTTCCCCGCATGTTCGGGGAAATAAAAATTCGAGTTCAATTCCCGTAGAGTCCTTTGGTTTTTTTGGCGGCGATTTAGGTCCTGGGCACACGCAATTCTCAACGCTTGCATAACTTTCACTGCCACTTTCTCCATAAAGTAGATTTGCATGCGACGCCCCAGGGACCCAAAAAAAAAGCGATATTTACCACCTGACTTGAGGGTCCAAGGCATTTTCCTGAAAACTGCTTAAGAACACTTTAAATTTTTATGTTGAAGAAGCATTTAACAAAAAAACAAAAACGAATTTTCAAAATATATAATTTTCATTGCAAGATAAAGCCCATCGTATAGCTTGACGGAGTGAAGGTGTACGGTATATTTCCTTGATAGGTATGTTTCGGTTTATGCACCAAGCAATAGTGATACGTGGATCTAAAAATACTAGTGTGGAATACATAATTTTCTTCTGTTTGTTTGTTCGGAAAGGGTTAGTGCGTCTATTAATTGAAACATTTGACTTTGTCTGGGAAATCTGTATGGAACCAAATGAATTATTAGAACTAGGGGAACTGACTTGAGAATAGTTTCTTGTTGTGATGTTCCTAATCCGTTGAGCACTCGAACTCATATTTAGTGATGAATGTAAGTAGCTCAGGGATTTTCCATCCTTTTGATCGAAGAAATTGTAAATTTTCTCCAGAACTTTTTGATAGTGTTCCACATGTGCCTTCAATGGTTTGTCAGCTGGAAATTTCTTCAGTCTAGATTGCAAAAATGAACAAGCATTGCAAATCCAAAAAATTTTTGGAGTTAATCCATCCATTAGGCTTTCTAAATGTTCCTTCAAGTCGTTTGAAGTGAGTTCGTCAAACACCATCAAATTCGCATCTTTTTCGTTTAGAAAGTCATGGACATTTTTCAAAATATTTGGGTGCACCACAAAGTTTTTGTTGAAATCTTTGTTTTTAAGTTTAAAACTGTTTTTGACACGTGCACCATGTTTAGCAATGACGAGATCCTCTACCCGCAAATTGCAAACAGAAGCAGTTTTGGGATTACCTTTAGAGTCTGTAAAGACCTGGAAGCCCAGGCGATCGATAAAATAAATGGCCACCGATCTTTGGCGTTCAAAACAACTCTCAGAACTCCACTCTTTACGGGAAAGTTTACGGATATTTTCTATCCGACTTTTAAGCCTGCGGGCTTTGTCCAGATCCCTTTGGCGACAAGTGACTGCATTTTCAATGTTTGTGGCACGCGCATAATGAATCCGGCCCGAGATAACATCCGTCCAGCACCACAGCCAATCTACACTGCGATCATGTATTACACCTTTCCAACTGTGGCCATCGGGTGGTTTTGGTGCTCCATTTTCTTGTGAATTAATAATCACATCCTCAGGCATAACTCGAGGTTTAACCATACCGTACTTTGGCCCTATACGACTATGTAGGCTTGGTCCATCGATAGTAAATTGTGAGACTCTGCGCCTCTTGCCATCAATTAAACAATAGCCGTAGTGCTCTTGTAGCATAGGTGTCATTAATTTGGTCCGAAATCGGTTCAGATTTTCAAAATGGGAACAAATCCTGGAAAAATCAATTAACTCAAAGGAATCAATGCGAGCTCGTAGATCGCGGGACAAGTGTCTCTGAAAATCTTTGAAGAAGTTAACATTGAAAATCTCAGTTACTTCAGTTTCCGTGTTCATGAATTTGGCATATAAAGTTGCCACCTCCTCGGCCGTTGGGTTGAGGAACAACTGCACATCACCATAATGGAGAGCCACATTTTTCGGAAGGGGTCGATAGGGATCTGCAAATAATGGTCCATTGTGGGACATGGTTGTCCATTTCAGATCAGGCTCCGTCATGAAGACTTCAGTTGACGGTAACGATATGGTCATTATCGAATCTGAAGGATCTCTGTAATCTCTGTAAACTCTGGGTCTGCGGCAAACACTACGCCTAGTAATTGGATGTGGCAAAAACTTGTACCTTTTCTTCTGAATATTCATTTTTAGAAAATAAAATGTTTAAGAGGATGTTATACTTGTAAATAGTTTTGACTGAAGATATGCCTGGAATGACTAAAGCTTTCCCAATCTTTGACATAAAAACGAGAGGTAGCGTTTTTCAAAAAAATTAAACAAAACCAGTTCAGAAAAAACCGCTGGAACTATTCTTATGATAGCACCTGCGTGCTAACGAGTAAGAATATTACTTTATTTTTGGTAATCGATTCTGTAACCGATAATTTATATGTAATTTATGAACTATTTTAAAAAAATTTCACACACACACAATACCAATGCTAATTTAATTAAAAGATACCTAAAGGGATCAAAAATAATTCATGATGAGCTCCGAAAGGATCGCCCCATCAAGCTAAGAGTCCACTGCCTCTGATTCCTGTTGTTAACCATACTATCCTCGTTCTCCTGGTGCTGCTCCTGCAGACGCCGTTGGTTGTCCTTAAACTGCTCGATGGGATCATCAAACTGGCGATAGTACTGAAGGACCTCCCGCACATCCGTCACCTGATGCTCGGCCACCAGCTGAAGGAAAGCTGTGAGATCAAAAAGCTGGACATCATCGTCATTCCCCAGCCACTGCGTCATCAGGAATATGTTGTTCGGATGCAGGCGCGTGGCATTGGCATCGCAGTCCACAACAATAACTCGACTTAAATCCCTGTTCAGGTGGTCCAGGTTCTTAATGTGTTGCCCCTCCACCACTTCAGTGGATCCCCGGACCAGGCGGTACTTGATATAGCCGTAAGGATCGAGGGCATCCAGCAATGGAAAGGCCATCATTCCCTGCTCTGAAGTATAGACCACGATCTCAAAATTGCGGCTGCACTGCTGCAGAAAGTAATCCACGCCAGGACGCTTCTTGAATCGCCAGCCCGTTTGATAGGTCCAGTCCGGATGCACCAGCACATCCTTGATCTCTAGGACCAGGGAGTAGGGTGGTTGTATGTACGGTGGAGGCAGGACATCGGGAAGGAGCTTTTCCTGCAGCGGTTCTTCAACCATCTTCTGGTAGTACTGCAGTGAGTGCCACATCCTCAACACGTACTGTCTGAGCCAGGGCAGGTGGCTGAACTGATCCTCGAGAGGACCCCGATGGTCCTCGTCCGGTTTTCCCAATTCGTACACGGCCCATAGCACGGCACTGAAAACGGTGCCCAGGAAAATGGTGCATCCGTAGAATTTCTTGCTTCTCAGTAGTCCCACGTATGAAATAGGTCTGTGCGGTTTCTGATCCACCCGATTGGACCGGGGTGAGTCTTTTTTGGCTCCGTAAGGTCGTGATTGGTTGCGAACTCCTTTCCACCGAATCAGTCCCCTAATCCACGGGTTCAACATGTCAAAAGTGTCGGCTTTGTTTTAATCTCTGGTTACCAATAATTTTTAACATTTCGAAAGATTTTTTTGATTAAAAAAACTAGGGAGTGCATAAGAGATTTATTTAAGGAGATGGCCCTAGCTTTCATCCTTTTAAGGCCACAAACTCTTTCAAAATCTATTGGAAAATCCTTTAAAATATTTAATTTAAAACACACATTAAAATACTTGGGCTTAATTTCACAAATTGCAGTGAAAGGAGCGGGAAGGATGCGACTGGACACGGGGCTTTCAGGTGGTCATCATCATTTAAATGCCGTATTATCAGTGGCCAGCAGCGGCCTGGCCAGTCAGCTCGTCGAATTGTCATAAACAATCAAAATCCATTTAAAATTGTACATGCAATTTGGCCAGGACTCTGGATGGTGGAATGAAGAAGACGGTGCAGGAGCCAGAGTGGCAGAAGGACGTGCTGCCAGATGCCGACACCATCAACGCCTCGTCAAGTGTGTGTGTGGGTGATGGGTGGTTCGGGTTGGTTCATTGGTTGGCCCAAAGCTCCCTCCTAGCCCCCTACCACCCCATGGCTGCCTGCCACTTGTCAGCCAATGTGCCATGTCCTGGCTTGTCCTGCGTTGCGAGTGTGTGTGCATGTGTGCGGCCATTTCCCGTGTCCTGGGCCTGTGTATCGTTGATATGATAATTGGCATGAGGTAATAATCCACTTGGATACGTTGACAATCGTTTATATCGCAATCAGTGTCATGCCGTCTGCTTCTGTTTGGCTCTGCTTCCATATCCTGCAATCCAGTGTCCTGGCTGCATAAAGTATAATTTCACAGTCGTGTTCTCGTTTCGTTTCGTTCCGTTTCGTTCCAGCTCCTGGTACTACAACTCCTGATACTGATTCTCCACTCGTCCTGCCGACGATATTAAATAACAATGAACTGCAATTGCCCAACGAGTCTCGTAATTCGTTTGTAATGCGTGCAGACGCACAGATTTTGAGTAGTCGCAGTCAGTGTCCTTACATGGACACCTCCATCCTTCCATCTCTCCATCCTTTCGTCCGTTTTCGTGCTTTCCGCATCCTGTCGCTGGAAACGCCTTCTGCTCCTGCTGCTACTGTTGCCTCTCCCCGCATCTTTGCCCGCTGTTTTGTTTTATGTCCTCCACTGGCAATTGTCCTTCGCACTGCATATAATTTCTGATTTCCGAGTTTAACTCGTTGCCTGTTAAATTTAATCACTTTTTGAAATCGGTCGGTCCGGCCTGATGGAGTACGGGAATGAAATTGAATGGAGGAGCTCCAAGTCCAAATGGAAATGAAAATGGAAACTGCCATGGAAACCGACCGAGACAAAGTCAATTTTGTGGAAATGACAACCCAAATCGGTAAACTCCAATAAAGGGGGATTAAGTTTACCAAATATGATGGTAACTGGTAAGATATTGGTTTCAAATAAAAAGGTAAAAAAATATTCCAAAAACATTTTAAAAGGTTATAAGATAGGTAGGTATGTAGGTACTGATCTGATGTTAGTCCAGAGTTTCAGAATCTTTTATTTCCACTTCATATCTGAAGCTTTTTTCTTCCGTAGCATGAAATTTCCTACTACAGCCATCAATGACCATAAACCCTTGTCTATTTATTTAATTATAAATATAATTTTTATCTAATTATTATCGAAAGGCTTGCCTTTCATCCAAACATAGATTTTATGAGACCAGCAACTGGTGGAGGAGACCATATTAGACGCCACACATGGATGACTGGGCGATCCCCGCCTGGTAGCCTCCATTTTCGAGGACCCTTTGCGATGCAAAAAGGCGAAAATTTATGCGCGTTGCAAGTTGCAAGAGGGATGGAGACTACGGGCAGGGCAGGTGGTTTTTTTGGGGAAATGGTTTGGAGTCAGATGGACATCCGGTAGCGGCACTTTCATGCTTGACCTCACTCACAGCGGCCTGCTTAGCCTCTTGACCAAAGCTGCTAACTTGGCCGGGATGCGATGCCACCAAGGATACCATGGATGGTCAGGATGTGTGCGCTTGTATCCGCCAGGGGGACGAGAACAACGCGGCAGCGTGTGTGGGCCAATGGCGGTGCGTTGTCCTTTTTTTATGGCATCTCCTCTCCACCACTACGACCACCAGGACCACCACTTGCAATGAAAGCATTTCCGCATCCGCCAGCGTAGCTTGCGAGCTTCCAAAGCCAAAGCCAAGGAGCAGCATGGAGTCCACTTTAATTTTTGTTTTGTTTATAATTTACGCGACACAACATCAATTAAGTGCTTGGCCGGAAAAGCGCATACCTGCAGCTGAAAAAAGCAGTCATAAATTCTCGCCCTAAAGTGTTGGCGAGTGTCGGGTGCAACTACCTATCCTACCCCATAGGATACACATATATATTATATATATATCAGCCATACTTCCAGGATCCCCCTAGGGTCCGAAAAGGGGCGTTAGGGGGGCGTGGCGCTTGAGCAGACCAGCTGCAATGTGCTGGAGCATAAATAGCCAACGCCATTTCGGTATGCGTACTTTTTTATGTATCACACAAATCATTTTATTGAATACACACTGTACAGTATACGCGGTGTATTGTATGTAACTTATTTAAGCCATGGAAAATATTTCAGGCAAGTCATGAAGACCACACAGAGGCAGTTGCCACACAATTGCAATTTATTTATTAAGTTTAAGTATAATTATAGTTATAAATCGAATATAAATAATAAGAGGTTAATGAGTTAATTAAAAAATATAAAAGTGTGTTATATTTTAAATTAAATGTAAAAAGCAATAATATTTTAAGACGATTCTCAAGCGGACCTTAAACGATTTTTTCAATTCTCATCCGATTCTCAAGCGGAGTACCTTAAACGATTTCTGGATCGATTCTCCACCATTCTGCATCAAAACCCTGAGAAAAAATATTTTTTAGATTTTTTGTCCATTTTTCGTGATGTGATCCCTTGAAAATGGAGTTTCCCCCTTATGGCCCACAGTGATGGCTCTATCTTCCCCAATTCTCATCCGATTCTCAAGCGGAGTACCTTAAACGATTTCTGGATCGATTCTCCACCTTTCTGCATCAAAACCCTGAGACAAAATATTTTTTAGATTTTTTGTCCATTTTTCGTGATGGGATCCCTTGAAAATGGAGTTTCCCCTATATGGCCCACAGTGATGGCTATATCTTCCCCAATCTTCATCCGATTCTCAAGCGGAGTACCTTAAACGATTTCTGGATCGATTCTCCACCTTTCTGCATCAAAACCCTGAGACAAAATATTTTTTAGATTTTTTGTCCATTTTTCGTGATGGGATGGATCCCTTGAAAATGGAGTTTCCCCCATATGGCCCACAGTGATGGCTATATCTTTCCCAATTCTCATCCGATTCTCAAGCGGAGTACCTTAAACGATTTCTGGATCGCTTCTCCACCATTCTGCATCAAAACCCTGAGACAAAATATTTTTTAGATTTTTTGTCCATTTTTTGTGATGGGATCTCTTAAAAATGGAGTTTCCCCCATATGGCCCACAGTGATGGCTATATCTTTCCCAATTCTCATCCGATTCTCAAGAGGAGTACCTTAAACAATTTCTGGATCGATTCTCCACCATTCTGCATCAAAACCCTGAGACAAAATATTTTTTAGATTTTTTGTTCATTTTTCGTGATGGGATCATTGAAAATGGAGTTTCCCCCATATGGCCCACAGTGATGGCTATATCTTCCCCAATTCTCATCCGATTCTCAAGCTGAGCACGTTAAACGATTTCTGGATCGATTCTCCACCATTCTGCATCAAAATCCTGAGAAAAAATATTTTTTAGATTTTTTGTCCATATTTCGTGATGGGATCCCTCGAAAATGGGGTGTTCCCCAATATGCCCCACAGTGATGGCTATATCTTTCGCAATTCTTATCCGATTCTCAATCGGAGTACCTTAAACGATTTCTAGATTGATTCTCCGTCATTATGCATCAAAATCCTGAGACAAAATATTTTTTAGATTTTTTGTCCATTTTTTGAGACGGGATCCCTCGAAAATAGGGTTTTCCCCAATATGGCCCACAGTGATGGCTATATCTTTCCCAATTCTCATCCGATTCTCAAGCGGAGTACCTTAAACGATTTCTGGATCGATTCTCCACCATTCTGCATCAAAATCCTGGGACAAAATATTTTTTAGATTTTTTGTCCATTTTTCGTGATGGATCCCTTGAAAATGGAGTTTCCCCTATATGGCCCACAGTGATGGCTATATCTTCCCCCATTCTCATCCGATTCTCAAGCGGAGCACGTTAAACGATTTCTGGTTCGATTCTCCACCATTCTGCATCAAAACCCTGAGACAAAATATTTTTTAGATTTTTTGTCCATTTTTTGTGATGGGATCTCTTAAAAATGGAGTTTCCCCCATATGGCCCACAGTGATGGCTATATCTTTCCCAATTCTCATCCGATTCTCAAGAGGAGTACCTTAAACGATTTCTGGATCGATTCTCCACCATTCTGCATCAAAATCCTGGGACAAAATATTTTTTAGATTTTTTGTCCATTTTTCGTGATGGATCCCTTGAAAATGGAGTTTCCCCTATATGGCCCACAGTGATGGCTATATCTTCCCCCATTCTCATCCGATTCTCAAGCGGAGCACGTTAAACGATTTCTGGTTCGATTCTCCACCATTCTGCATCAAAACCCTGAGACAAAATATTTTTTAGATTTTTTGTCCATTTTTCGAGACGGGATCCCTCGAAAATAGGGTTTTCCCCAATATGGCCCACAGTGTTGGCTATATCTTTCCCAATTCTCATCCGATTCTCAAGCGGACAACTTTAAACGATTTCTGGATCGATTCTCCACCATTCTGCATCAAAACCCTGAGACAAAATATTTTTTAGATTTTTTGTCCATTTTTTGTGATGGATCCCTTGAAAATGGAGTTTCCCCTATATGGCCAACAGTGATAGCTATATCTTCCCCAATTCTCATCCGATTCTCAAGCGGAGCACCTTAAACGATTTCTGGGTCGATTCTCCACCATTCCGCATCAAAACCCTGAGACAAAATATTTTTTAGATTTTTTGTCCATTTTTCGTGATGGATCCCTTGAAAATGGAGTTTCCCCTATATGGCCCACAGTGATGGCTATATCTCCCCCAATTCTCATCCGATTTTCAAGCTGAGCACGTTAAACGATTTCTGGATCGATTCTCCACCATTCTGCATCAAAACCCTGAGACAAAATATTTTTTAGATTTTTTGTCCATTTTTCGTGATGGATCCCTTGAAAATGGAGTTTCCCCTATATGGCCCACAGTGATGGCTATATCTTCCCCAATTCTCATCCGATTCTTAAGCGGAGTACCTTAAACGATTTCTGGATCGATTCTCCACCATTCTGCATCAAAACCCTGAGACAAAATATTTTTTAGATTTTTTGTCCATTTTTTGTGATGGATCCCTTGAAAATGGAGTTTCCCCTATATGGCCAACAGTGATAGCTATATCTTCCCCAATTCTCATCCGATTCTCAAGCGGAGCACCTTAAACGATTTCTGGGTCGATTCTCCACCATTCCGCATCAAAATCCTGAGAAAAAATATTTTTTAGATTCTTTGTCCATTTTTCGAGACGGGATCCCTCGAAAATAGGGTTTTCCCCAATATGGCCCACAGTGATGGCTATATCTTTCCCAATTCTCAGCCGATTCTCAAGCGGAGCACCTTAAACGATTTCTGGGTCGATTCTCCACCATTCCGCATCAAAACCCTGAGACAAAATATTTTTTAGATTTTTTGTCCATTTTTCGTGATGGATCCCTTGAAAATGGAGTTTCCCCTATATGGCCCACAGTGATGGCTATATCTTTCCCAATTCTCAGCCGATTCTCAAGCGGAGCACCTTAAACGATTTCTGGGTCGATTCTCCACCATTCCGCATCAAAACCCTGAGACAAAATATTTTTTAGATTTTTTGTCCATTTTTCGTGAGGGTTCCCTTGAAAATGGAGTTTCCCCTATATGGCCCACAGTGATGGCTATATCTTCCCCAATTCTCATCCGATTTTCAAGCTGAGCACGTTAAACGATTTCTGGATCGATTCTCCACCATTCTGCATCAAAACCCTGAGACAAAATATTTTTTAGATTTTTTGTCCATTTTTCGTGAGGGTTCCCTTGAAAATGGAGTTTCCCCTATATGGCCCACAGTGATGCCTACATCTTCCCCAATTCTCATCCGATTCTCAAGCGGAGTACCTTAAACGATATTGGGATCGATTCTCCACCATTCTGCATCAAAACCCTGAGACAAAATACTTTTTAGATTTTTTGTCCATTTTTCGAGACGGGATCCCTCGAAAATAGGGTTTTCCCCAATATGGCCCACAGTGATGGCTATATCTTTCCCAATTCTCAGCCGATTCTCAAGCGGACAACTTTAAACGATTTTTGGATCGATTCTCCACCATTCTGCATCAAAACCCTGAGACAAAATATTTTTTAGATTTTTTGTCCATTTTTCGTGATGGGATCCCTTGAAAACGGAGTTTCCCCTATATGGCCCACAGTGATGGCTATATCTTCCCCAATTCTCAACCGATTCTTAAGCGGAGTACCTTAAATGATTTCTGGATCGATTCTCCACCATTCTGCATCAAAACCCTGAGACAAAATATTTTTTAGATTTTTTGTCCATTTTTCGTGAGGGTTCCCTTGAAAATGGAGTTTCCCCTATATGGCCCACAGTGATGGCTATATCTTCCCCAATTCTCATCCGATTTTCAAGCTGAGCACGTTAAACGATTTCTGGATCGATTCTCCACCATTCTGCATCAAAACCCTGAGACAAAATATTTTTTAGATTTTTTGTCCATTTTTCGTGATGGATCCCTTGAAAATGGAGGTTCCCCTATATGGCCCACAGTGATGGCTATATCTTCCCCAATTCTCAACCGATTCTTAAGCGGAGTACCTTAAACGATTTCTGGATCGATTCTCCACCATTCTGCATCAAAACCCTGAGACAAAATATTTTTTAGATTTTTTGTCCGTTTTTCGTGATGGATCCCTTGAAAATGGAGTTTCCCCTATATGGCCCACAGTGATGCCTACATCTTCCCCAATTCTCATCCGATTCTCAAGCGGAGTACCTTAAACGATATTGGGATCGATTCTCCACCATTCTGCATCAAAACCCTGAGACAAAATACTTTTTAGATTTTTTGTCCATTTTTCGAGACGGGATCCCTCGAAAATAGGGTTTTCCCCAATATGGCCCACAGTGATGGCTATATCTTTCCCAATTCTCAGCCGATTCTCAAGCGGACAACTTTAAACGATTTTTGGATCGATTCTCCACCATTCTGCATCAAAACCCTGAGACAAAATATTTTTTAGATTTTTTGTCCATTTTTCGTGATGGGATCCCTTGAAAACGGAGTTTCCCCTATATGGCCCACAGTGATGGCTATATCTTCCCCAATTCTCATCCGATTTTCAAGCTGAGCACGTTAAACGATTTCTGGATCGATTCTCCACCATTCTGCATCAAAACCCTGAGACAAAATATTTTTTAGATTTTTTGTCCATTTTTCGTGATGGATCCCTTGAAAATGGAGGTTCCCCTATATGGCCCACAGTGATGGCTATATCTTCCCCAATTCTCAACCGATTCTTAAGCGGAGTACCTTAAACGATTTCTGGATCGATTCTCCACCATTCTGCATCAAAACCCTGAGACAAAATATTTTTTAGATTCTTTGTCCATTTTTTGTGATGGATCCCTTGAAAATGGAGTTTGGGCCCTATATGGCCCACAGTGATGGCTATATCTTCCCCCATTTTCATCCGATTTTCCTAGCGGAGCACGTTAAACGATTTCTGGTTCGATTCTCCACCATTCTGCATCAAAATCCTGAGACAAAATATTTTTTAGATTTTTTGTCCATTTTTCGAGACGGGATCCCTCGAAAATAGGGTTTTCCCCAATATGGCCCACAGTGACGGCTATATCTTTCCCAATTCTCAGCCGATTCTCAAGCGGACAACTTTAAACGATTTTTGGATCGATTCTCCACCATTCTGCATCAAAACCCTGAGACAAAATATTTTTTAGATTTTTTGTCCGTTTTTCGTGATGGGATCCCTTGAAAATGGAGTTTCCCCTATATGGCCCACAGTGATGCCTACATCTTCCCCAATTCTCATCCGATTCTCAAGCGGAGTACCTTAAACGATATTGGGATCGATTCTCCACCATTCTGCATCAAAACCCTGAGACAAAATACTTTTTAGATTTTTTGTCCATTTTTCGTGATGGGATCCCTTGAAAATGGAGTTTCCCCCATATGGCCCACAGTGATGGCTATATCTTTTCCAATTCTCATCCGATTCTCAAGCGGAGTACCTTAAACGATTTCTGGATCGATTCTCCACCATTCTGCATCAAAACCCTGAGACAAAATATTTTTTAGATTTTTTGTCCATTTTTCGTGAGGGTTCCCTTGAAAATGGAGTTTCCCCTATATGGCCCACAGTGATGGCTATATCTTCCCCAATTCTCAACCGATTCTCAAGCGGAGTACCTTAAATGATTTCTGGATCGATTCTCCACCATTCTGCATCAAACCCCTGAGACAAAATATTTTTTAGATTTTTTGTCCATTTTTCGTGAGCGTTCCCTTGAAAATGGAGTTTCCCCCATATGGCCCACAGTGATGGCTATATCTTCCCCAATTCTCAACCGATTCTCAAGCGGAGTACCTTAAACGATTTCTGGATCGATTCTCCACCATTCTGCATCAAAATCCTGAGACAAAATATTTTTTAGATTTTTTGTCCATTTTTCGTGATGGGATCCCTCGAAAATGGGGTTTTCCCCTATAGGGCCCACAGTGATGGCTATATCTTCCCCAATTCTCAACCGATTCTTAAGCGGAGTACCTTAAACGATTTCTGGATCGATTCTCCACCATTCTGCATCAAAACCCTGAGACAAAATATTTTTTAGATTTTTTGTCCATTTTTCGTGATGGATCCCTTGAAAATGGAGTTTCCCCCATATGGCCCACAGTGATGGCTACATCTTCCCCAATTCTCATCCGATTCTCAAGCGGAGTACCTTAAACGATTTCTGGATCGATTCTCCACCTTTCTGCATCAAAACCCTGAGACAAAATATTTTTTAGATTTTTTGTCCATTTTTTGTGATGGGATCTCTTGAAAATGGAGTTTCCCCCATATGGCCCACAGTGATGGCTATATCTTTCCCAATTCTCATCCGATTCTCAAGCGGAGTACCTTAAACGATTTCTGGGTCGATTCTTCACCTTTCTGCATCAAAACCCTGAGACAAAATATTTTTTAGATTTTTTGTCCATTTTTCGTGATGGGATCCTTGAAAATGGAGTTTCCCCCATATGGCCCACAGTGATGGCTACATCTTCCCCAATTCTCATCCGATTCTCAAGCGGAGTACCTTAAACGATTTCTGGATTGATTCTCCACCATTCTGCATCAAAACCCTGAGACAAAATATTTTTTAGATTTTTTGTCCATTTTTCGTGATGGGATCCTTAAAAATGGAGTTTCCCCTATATGGCCCACAGTGATGGCTATATCTTCCCCAATTCTCATCCGATTCTCAATCGGAGTACCTTAAACAATTTCTGGATCGATTCTCCGTCATTATGCATCAAAACCCTGAGACAAAATATTTTTTAGATTTTTTGTCCATTTTTCGTGATGGATCCCTTGAAAATGGAGTTTCCCCTAAATGGGCCATAGTGATGGCTATATCTACCCCAATAGCAATACCCATAGATAATAATCTGAAGGATAGTTAATCCCTAAGAATAATCTGTTTTAATTTCACTTCTCTAATAGTACTCACTACTAAACTCTTAAATCTTTTTTATCAAATCAGTATACATTGCAGTCAATATAAATTCCTCCTCCCTCAGTGAAAATCAATTGGAGACTTTCCTACAAAAATATGACTGCAAAACAAGCACTCTGCCGCCCATGCAGACGAAGATGGCTAATTGGAATTAACAAACACGATTTATTGGCCAAGTTGGTGTGATTTGTTGGAGTGACATTACGATGCGGTAAACGAGCTAGGACGCAGGCAATCAGGACGAGGAAGCCGGTCCTCGGTTAACGAATGGAAAGTAACTCGAGCCAAGGAAAAGAAGGAAAGGTCCTCGGACCAGATTGTGTGTCTAAACGGGGCATGGGGCATGCGAAGGCACTTGCAGACGCAATTTGTTACAATGCTGCAACAAAAAAGGGTCCAAAGAGTCATTAAACAGTATAAACAAAATTCCAGACGGGTCCATGGCTATCCTAGAAGAAAGAGCAACCAAGTACAAGAAAGTGTCAAGTGACAGTGGAAACAAGAAGTCACTTAAATCTAATTTAGATAATTATAGGGCTTTCGTTAATTGAATCATTGTAGAACGGGTTAGTTATCTAATTTAGTATACCTAGTTAGATAAGCCCATAAAATAATATTAAAATTAGTCCAATCTGGAGTAGGAATCTCCAGAGTAAATTTATTTACTGGACACCGGTGTGCAGTTGGTCGCCTCCTCCGCCGGATGCGACATTCAAATAATGAAACGAATGTTTTGCTGCACTCATCCATTTATTCACGCACCATAAACTAGGGACGAATTTATTTCAAGGGACATCCGAATGTACAATAATAAAAATAATAAAATTAATGGGGGCACAAAAAGGCAGCCGGACTTGTTGGCTCGATCTACTTTTATGCCAATTTCAATTCGAGATGTAGGTTCATTTTCAGACCAGGTACCCAAAAACTGTTGGCGAATTAAATATGCATTCCATTTCAAATTGGTTGGAGGAGGTTTTGCCTGGAATGGAGGTGGGCAGTGGGAGTATGGGGAGTGGACGACCGCGACCAAAATTATTTCAGCCATTTGCCAGATTTTGAATGCAGCTGGCCCTGCATTTTGGCATCGCCAATGCATTGTAATTTAAGCGACAATTGCAATAAACATTAGTTCATTTGTTACGCAATGTACTGCACCCAAGTACCCACTGCAGTTCGACTGCAGCCGTTCCATAACCCCAATTTTGGAACCGTTTTAACCCCCATTTTCGACCCACCTTCGACCCTCCAACGGCCGCCGCGTTGTTTGTGGGTTTGCGGCTGGCACATTAAATTAATTACTCATGTTATTATTTTGGCCGAAATGAAGTACGCAACAATTTATAATCGCGGCTACATGAGATTAGAAGTACCTGCGGTGTCTGTGTCCCCACTACACCCTCTTATACATATATACAGTGCCTAGCCCCATAGTCCTGCCATCAGTTGGGATTGCAAACGTTTTTGCTTTATTAGTCAGAATGCAGCCAGAATGCCAGAATGTATTCGAAAATCAAAATTCTACAATTTTCCCGCGAATGCTTCTGTTTGCAATTAACGCTAATTTATGATCAACTAATTTCCAAAATGTTGTTACCAAAAATGTAGGCCTAAAACGACCATTACCAGTTATTGGTGGAAGCTTTTACAATTTTATAATAAGTTGCTATACGTTTCTGGCCTTTTGACTGAAAATAACAATATTTAAAACTATAAATCCATCTCCTTAGTCCTAATTATTTATAAATAACCTAATTAAGCCTCATTAATCCTTTCAAAACCAAGGCAAGCCAACAACTGCATTACATTTAAGCCGGAATGCAACTAAATTTGGCCAGAAATTTATGGCAATTGCTCAAGCAAAACATTAATTCCATTTAAATTACCGCCTTATGAATCAACAGGCGGTTGAAACAAGCAGCACAATCACATCCTAATGCATCCGCCAATGCAGTTCCACGCCTCCCCCGGGTACCACCATCGAGGAAGGATGGCCGACTATCCGGAAGTGTTGTTGTCTCCCCCTTTCCACACCACCCCATCCCGTCTTTGGTATCCTTAGTGTTTTTGGGCCTAATGTATGATTATGTTCCGAAACACAAAGCATACGCCAAGGCGACAAGGACAACAACGACAGGGACAGGAAGGAACTGGCTTCCCGGAATCCTGGGATTGGTCAACGAGCACCAGTGCACCACCGCCCCATTTATTTGCATCGCAAAATTTGCACATGTTCAAATCGAGATTTACGATGCCGAGTGACATCATTAATCAAGCGCCTGATTGGTGATCCTGTTCCTGTTAATTAATACAATAATGGATTGCGTGTGGAGACTTTTGCCATAGCTTCTATATCCCCATACGTAGTTCCCCCCAGAGACCCCAAGACGAAGGACACTGCGATTTACGGCCCAGAAGAAGCCGCAAGGATAAGCTAGATGCCATTCTATTGGAGAAAAAAAAAAACCTAGTCCTGGCTGCAACATTGATTTAAAATTTACAACACTCGTGGCAAAGGTTGCTGCAACATTGCCATATGTTGCATTGATTTATCATTGCCAGTCGATGTGGCAGCCAAAATGGAAATCTTTTCCAGCTGCTGCAACAAGCCCGGACATTAGATACGTTTTAGCCTTGATGAGGTGGGCAGATTCCTCACACACACACACACACCCACTACTCACACAAATTTCAATTAACAATTTTACCCTTAATTTGGCCAAGAGCAAGCAACCACACAAAAATCAGGCAAAGTCAACAGGGCTAGTGATAGGGGAGTGGATCAGCCGAGTGGGGTTAGGCCAACAAACTAAATTACAATTTGGTTTGGCCAACAAAACCCCCTTTCCCCTTTCCAACCTGATTTCGGCCAAGGCTCGAGCATCAATTATGATTATCGTCACGTTTTATGAGACGCTCGCTCGACAACTTTATGACTTGGGCCACGCTTGTCAAGCGCCCGAAAGTATGCACTCGTATAATGAATATTGACAAAGGATACTGCGGATAGTGGCGGTCGGGTCCTGGTTAACCTGGCAGGTAGCATTTGTGTGCTGTCCTCATTTATTCATTAGGGGAGTACATTTGTTAGTTCGGATAAAAATCTAAGATATTAGCTAAGATGTTCTTAACTTCTCGGTTGATAAGGGGACATGGGAATACAGGATAAATGAGGCATGAGCTTTCTATACTTCTCTTTAGCTCACAAAACAATTCTTAAATTTTAAGAAATAAACCTCTCCACTTAAACCAAACACGCCCCGACATCCTGACAACTGCTAATTATTTCGAAAAAACCCCTACGATAGCTGCACTTCGTAGACACGAATCCGTACACAGTTGCTTCTAATTGTCCTAAACCAAAAATATTAATAAGCAAATATTACAGAGAAGGGAACAAGGAGGAAAAAACCCAAGCCCCAGCCAAAACACAAGACAATTAAAGCCCTAAACGAAATTTCAATTAGCGGCACTTAACGTCAGCTGCCAAAAAGCCAAGAAAAAAAGGAAGAAAAGGATAAAACCCCAAGAGAAAAAAACAAGGAATATCTAATAACAACTAAAGGATATTAGAGACGAAATTAGCCAGAATAAAGTGAAAGAGTCAAGAAATTGAATGGCAAAAACCGCAGTCGAAGAACACTCTTGGTGGCAGTTTAGCAAAAAACAATTTTCATTTGCAAATTGCGTATGCGATTTGGTTGCTTGTTGTATGTTGTATGCAACATTTCCATTAGATTTTTACATTTTGCAGCTTCAAATCGTTTGTTGACGCAATTTGGCTTAGTGATTTCTTTTGCATTTGGTAATTGCCAGAACGCTGCTCTGTTTTGGATTTAATTAAAATTGCAAATATGCAATTCGAATGGCAAAAAGTGTCGGAGAGTAGTTTCTGGCTAACAAACTTTTAAAAATTGTCTAATCATTGCATTCTATAATAATGGTATTAAGGCAATAGATTCGGGTTGAATATACAATTTAAGCTTTACAATTAAAAAGATTCATCTCTGGCCCAACCCTTTTTTTTTAACAATAAACTTTTAGGTGAACATCAAAACATTCCATGCCATTACACAAATCCAAAGTATCCTTTATGAAAGCTTCCTGTACTGCACTGGACGCAGGTCCTGTCCTCCATCCTTTCCTTCGAACAAACCAAATGTTGGCCGAGTATTTTGGATGATTGTCGAGCATGTAAAACTTCTTGAAGATAATAATAATTTAGTGCTGTTGAAATGACTTTTGACCATCACACACAATTGATACGATCCAGGCTCCCACACGTGTTCCTCCAGCAGCAGCCGCACTTACACCTACACACCACCCTCCAGCCATGCCACACATCCTAATTTTTGCACCACCCTGGCACCCACCAAACTCGATCTGCCTTGGAATGCAACTGGAGAGTAGAGTCGAGTCGAGTCGAGTAGTTTGCACAATCAAAGCTGGAAAATCGAGGCAGGGGTGGGCCGACAGGAGGACATTTGTTCGCTGCCGCATCTCAAAGAAATAAACAAAAGGGGCATGCCGCCAAAATGCCGGAAAATCCACACATCCTGCAGGCTGTGAATGTTGCAGCCACTTTGCATGCAGTGCGAGTAAGTTTTGCCTTCAGGATATTTTTTGTTTTTGCTGTCTGCGAGGAGATTCCTTTAGCGGGCTTGGTCTAAAGTGAAAAATGAATTTGTAAAAATTCACTTGTAATAATTTCTCGATTTTTGGTAAATTATTTGATTACACACACGTGTGGAACTGACTCCACCACCAGCATTCTCCTTTGGCTGATGCAATGTCTGGCTGGTTGGCTGGCAAAAGGACTCCCATATCCTTCTTGGCTGGAGCGCCAGGACCGTAAAATAAACTTCATCTTCGGTTCGTGCTGTTGCTGCTGCTTTGCACTTGGCGTTTGTCTTCTTTTTTGGGGGCCTGGAGTTTGGAATTCCTCTCATCCGCCAGAAATGCGCATTCATTCGCAAAATTCACAAAACAAATAAAATAGTTTCTGGATGTGTTTCCCTCGAAATTGGAGCCGATTATAGACGAAGTGATTTGCGGTAACAATGTCTAAGGATTGTGATTGTCTGGATGATTTCCATTTGAATTTAAAAAGAATTTTTCTAATAATATGTTATTTAAAATATACTCCTTAACAATTTTATTTTTCTTACTGTTTCTCCAAGTTTGTCAAACCAGCATTTTTATTAAGTCACTTAATGCCAACGCAAACTAAACTTCCACTGCCCAAAAAACCCAAGAAAAAATATATATTAAAATACATTTACTTGAGGCTGAGAAGGCGAAAGCAAATTTCTTGTCTCGTCGGAATTAAGCCAAGTTTTGACCGTAAATTTGTGTATTTAAAGATTGCTTGGGATCGGGCTGGAGTCCTGGTCCAGGCAGGAAATAGATTAAACTGAGCAACACTTGCGCTATTTTGGTTTCCTTTTCCTGCCGCTTGTTAAATATTCACAGGACGAAGAGGATGGGGGTGCAGCTGGAGGTGGGGACGAGGAGGTTACCCTCTTGGCGAATCACACGCAGGTCGTCGAGTGTACTCCCCGTTCGGCTTCATCTTCCACCGCGTCGTGACAGCCAACGGCATAAACTTTTCGAATCTTATTTGTAGGATGGAGAAAAAAAAGAATATGGGCACCATAACAACAACGAGCGGTTGCGGCAATAACTGTGCTGCTTGTTGTGGTTGCCATTTTCCCGGCCCTGTGGCATCGTGTAACAATTTCCGCCAGCAGCCCCACAGACCAAGTCCTGCCATCCTTCCGTCCTGCCATTCTGGCCCCAGTGGCTCTCGTCTCCGACCTTTTGCCTTAAATAACTTTCAATTTGAGCCAAGAACTCGCGGTTGCGCCTATTAACCGTATGCCAGCGGATAGCCTCGACCTCCACCACATCCCCACCATCCAGCGTCACTTCACCTTTGAACCTCTGACCACCAAGGGGCAGGGGTGGCGCAGAAGCCGACAATTTGTTGACTCGGGTTCCGGTGTGTTTATTAGTTCATTCTGGACTTGCAAATGCAAATTACACGCTTACCAATGGGCAATTTTTACGGGAAAAATTGTGATCCACTCAAACCCATTTTATTTAACTTTATTTTATATATTTTCTTAACTTCTAACAAGAAATTCATAACAAAAAATTTGTGTCATTATGTGTGACTCAAATATGGCTAAAATGTGGCTCAAAAACATGAATTTTAGGCCGCCTTTCGGGTAACTTTATACCTTCCCGATCTTAGATCTTCGTGTACAATCATTCAAACAAAAACTTGGAAAAGTAAATTCTTTCTTTATTTTCAAAAATTTTCGAAGGAAATTAAAATATTTTTATAAAAATCGAAAAAATTGTTGTTGCTGATATTTTAATTTAGACCGACGGGTATGGATGCCCTGATTTTAAAAAGGTGATTCTTTTGGAAATCTGATAAATATTGACGGTGATAAGGTTATGATTATTGGTCCTCATAGACCATTTCCCCATTGAAAGGAACTTCAGATCAAATTGTGAATAAAAAACATCCTTGTTCCAAATGATCATTTAATAAGTTAAGACTATATTTTAACCATACCATTTATTTTTCTTTTGCTGACAGATTTTTCATCTTTTCAAACTAATTCTTATCCTGGAAAAATAGGATCCGCTAAAGAAAAAACTGGACAACGGCATTGTGAGGGTCCTCAAGCAATTGTAAAGATGAGCCGAGAGCCGTGTCCCTTGAACGCCAGAAGTCGGGAGCAGCGACAATGGCTAGATATCCTGTTTAAGGACGACCCATTCGCTCATATTTAGCTTGTCGCCTCGTATAGAAAGCGGCGGCGGTGTCATAAATTAAAACTTAAACTTTTGGAAATGTCAAGTATAAAACGGTAAATCTCTGCACACCCACACACACACTCGCCTGCTGGAAATGAATTGCAGCAGAAGATTGGCCAGAGAAGGGTTGGGTGGGTTGGAGAAAGTCGGGTAAGGAAAGGCGGACGGGCTTCCCCCATTGAATGCGCATGTTTTAGTTTGGGCTGCGTTTTTCACTTGCTGGCAGAGATAGTAGCAGGAGAGAGCTGAGGGGGAAAATCGGTGGAAAAACTATATAGAGCCAGCACCCAAGAAAAGGCACAACAACAACAATACATATATAGAGGAAAAACTCCACCCAGTTTGCCATAAATTTGGGCAGAACGCAAACTTACAGATTATCCGCATTTAGTTGTAAAGGTTTCCCCACAAAATGTGTTGTATTTCATTTTTGGGCGCCGCCAAAGACGAAAGTTTGTCCGGCTCCCTGCCATTCTGTCGATGATTTACATTTGATTTACTTTTCGTCCTTCATACTTCTGGCTTCCCTCTGTGCTACCCCAAAATCGCCCACTAATTTACAATAAATTCTCATCGCTGGCTCTAAATTTCTAATTTCTAATCATCATAAAATCTGATTATCATTATCGTAACTCTCGAAAAGATAGCCACCGAAAAACTTGACACATTAAGCAGCCATAAGAACAAATTTACTATGCTTGGAGAATGGAACAATGTTTAAGTAAAATTTATGAAAATTAAAAAACTGTGAACAAGTTTTCTTTGGTCATTTGAGAAATTTAATTGATCGCATAAATTCCTGGCAGTTTTCAGCCTGCCAAGGGGGATGTACAAGAATTTATGCGAGGTAAGGGTGTCCTGACTTTGGGGTGGCAAGGTGGCACCATGGCACCACCACGGTGGCAAAAAGACATCACGACGAATGAAGTGTAACCGCGAACATAATCAAATTTCGTTTGGCCACCAAGCAAAACAAAAAATTTACCATCTTCACAAAGTTATTTTAATAATTTTTTTTGTCTTGGGAAAATTGCCATCTTAATTTAAAAACAATTTTGTAACTTTCCGGTGTCTTGTCTTGACTTCTTTTTGGGGGTCTAAACCATAAACATTCATTTCCCAAGGGAAACTTAAGTTTTTCCCTTAGAGCCTTTTAAAAATATATTTATATTTGATAATTTTATTTATTAATTAATCGCTTTAGACAGACCCAAAAATCATGCACCTCTTAAGCCATTTTTCAATTTACTAATAAAGTCAGCGCAGAAGTGACAACTCCTTCCTGAAAGTATAAAATCCTCTGGGATGGTCCTCTATCCACAAATCCCACATTCAATGCCAACACAAAGATGATGAATTTGGACATTTTGTGTGCGTTGTAAAGTCACTTGCTCGAAAGTTATTAAGGATTAAAGAGTCGAGGCAAATGCGCCAGCGGATTCTGCTTCATTAGAGAGAAGGGCCAGGGATTCGGACCCAGAGTCATATGTGGTGAGACAGGACTACCAGGCGTAGAGTGTGGGTGTGGGTGGTGGTGTGTGGATGAGGGCGATGTTTACTTACCTTTGGTGAAAGTTTTTGAAAATCCTAAAAGGAAATCACTTTAGACGCGTCCAAAGAGATCCAGTAAAGTTTCGTTAAACCATCTGGCCTGCCCCCTTTGCCAGCTCCATCACCACAAAACCAAAGTTACCAGCAGAGGAAGTGTGAACGATTATGAAGAGCTGATAGAGGGAATTCGAAAGGAGTTGCCGAAACCTATTTTAGAGTCTTTTCCTCGGATGATGTTTTAATGTTGCCCGCTGGAACTTTTGAGACATCTTAATTCCTCTCGAGATAAATCAGAAAATTTCTAGCTTCTGGTTGGGAGGTAACTTGAATTATTGGCTAGCAGGGGCTAACGAAAAATTTGTATTTTTATTTATACAATTTTTTGGAACTTATGCATTTTTATGAGCCCGCCGCTCGCTACTCTCACAACTCACTTGAATTTTTAGTATTTGTTGGGGATATGGTTGTGTGTGTGTGTACTGGGTTTATCCTTTCATAAATGGGTCCAACGGCCAACTGATTTATGCCACCGCAAGCTGGAGCTGTAGTTGTTCTTGGTCCTGCAGCAGCAGCTCCTGCAACTGTTCCACACCGGGGCATCCTGATGTCGACGGTGACGGTGGCGGTGGCAACAAAATAACAAAGCAACAAAACCGAAATTCCAGAAAACAACATAAAACCGATTGATTTATTTTGACAATGCTACCATGCAGTGTCGACCCGGCTTCCCTCACCTTCCCTCCCCAGCACTCCCCTCTCTTGGCATACGCCCATGGAAAACTCAAACCAAAGCCAACCACCCCGTCACCCTACCACCCACTGATACCACGATCCCTGAGCGGTGCAAGTCCAAGCTTCAGTCTGGTTGCCATTGTTTGTTGTAGTCCGTCTCTGTGTCTTCCTGTCTCTGTCTCTGCCTGTGTCCCTGTCTCTGTCCCACTCCACATCGACATGTTCCGTTCGCATTTCGGACCCCATCACACCCACAGTCCCTGACCACCCCCACATACCCTGAAAACCACCAGCAGTCCTGGACAAAAAGTTGTCCTCGTTGTCCGCTTTGTAAAATATTTTATTTGCACATCTTTCTTATTTTAATCCTTCATTGCACTTTGTTGGGTTTGGGTGACTTGAGCCAAACCACCCACCCACTCACACAATTCCCTTGCTCTCCTCTTGATTTTCTAAAGGACATATAGGGTGGGCCAGGGCAGGCTGGGTGGGTGGCTGCTTTGGTTCTATACAATGGTAAATGGCCATAAAATAAACGTTAATTACCCACAAGGAATGGGAGTTATACCTATTCCTCTGGGTAATAGATGTACAACTGATCATTTCAAGTTAAAGGATCACATGGTTATTTAAATAAAATGAACGTGCTTCTTCGACGTGCTTCATCTGGTTTTCAGCCCAAAAAAATAACACTTATGCACATTCTTTAGTGGAATATATTTTTTCGCAAAATATTCAACAAATCGGAACACACTAAAAGAAAAAAGACTACCAAAAATGCTTTAAATACGAGAAAAGGCTGCTCTTCACCAATGTGAATATCTGCGTGGATGTTGCATTCTTCCATTATAATCTAGGAAATAGATTTTTGATTAACATGTTATAATTAAAATTCTAAAAACTAAATCATTTACTAACCATTAACATAATTGGGAAAGTAACAAGAATCTCCTCCGCTGTTTTGGTTGCCAGGGGCATCCATGGGGGAGCTATGAAAATCCCTTAATGGTTAATCCGTAAATTAATAATTACAATTTTTAAGGACTTACTACAACCCATTACGTGACATCATTTCTTTGGCTCGCCTTTGTCCACGTGCCATGCAGCGATACTCCGAAGGACTAGTACTCTGATAGCAGACATGATTGTAGGGATTGGGACGGATGCCATCGGCCATATTATCTGTTGGCTGGGGCTGCTTCTGGCAGTACTTGTCGATGTATAAATGTTGCATAGACAGCGGCGGGGCCTGACGATTCTGATGTGCCTGATAATTTTGATGGTTATAAGACATTTCCACATCCATTGGAGGAAGACGATAGTCGCCATGACGCTGCTCCGGCTCTTGATGATGCATCCCACGTGACAACTGAACCCAACCACGTAATTAATTGTTTTATTATTAGAGCTTAGGATACTTACCTCGGGATAATATTCCTCGGGAGTGGGCATATAGGGAATTCCAGAGAGTTGAGCGTACATTGCAAAATCAATGTCCATTTTAGAAGGTCAGTTTTTCTTTTGATTTGATTTTGACCGAAAGGGTACTTCAAATTTTAAGAGAATTTTTTTTACTTTTTTTCTGGTTGTAATTTGGCAAAAGATCAAATTTAAATGAATTTAGTCGGAGGGAATTTTCAACTCGTTTGACATCCTAAAAGAAAATGTCACTAGATTGCTACTGTTTTGGAAGGCTTGGAACATTTTTGTCAAACGCTTACTTTGATTGGAGATTATTGTAATTTCATTTTGTTAAGGGTTAAATAAAATTAATCAATAAAAATATATATGTATATGCCGGAGCAACTGAGGCCTTCAGACGGAACATGTTTTAAACATAAGCGCTTGTGTTAGTAGGCATAGTTCTAAGATAGGCATTTTAAAATTTTATTTTAAAATTTAAAATTTTATAAAGCACGCCAATACAAAAAGGATAACTTTCTCTAAGCATGCAGACACCTATTTATATCACCAGATTACCCAATAGTTTAAATCCCGCGCTCTTAGCCAAACCAATTCTAAAACCCATATAATAAACAAGACAACTTTTATAAATTATATCATATTTAATGTTTAACTATAGATAAACACAGCTCAATTTTAAACCATAATGTCAATATCAAGTTGTTGCACATTTTTGACTAGAAGTAGGAGTTTTGGTTGCCGTTGCCATTTCCACGGTTACGATACACTTGACCTTCGGCGCCACCGATTCCGGGCAAGGAGCTGTAGTAATCACCCTGTCCTCCACCACGCTGTTGTTCCATGGGAGAGCTAGGAATATTTATTTTATTATATTTTTTTGAAGGACTAAGATGTAATTTAAACTCACTAAAGCCCATTGCGAGAGTTCATCTCGCGCATTATCTTCTGATACCGCAGAGGACTACGGTATCCTGGACCACCGAGAGCAGCGGCTCCGCTTTGCATGTTCCTAGACTCTTGCCCAAAGCCACCAGCAGATTGGCCATAACCCTGGCTGGTGCCCATCTGGTCGTAGTTCATTTCATAGCCCTATATATTAAAATCAAATAATATTTTTTTTTACCCAAAATTAAATAAATATTTACCTCGCCGCCCTGGCCAAAGCCTCCGAATTGCATTCCATTTCCATACTCCATTATAATTTTTTTTTGGTCGAAATTTTTATTTAAAATTTGGATTCCAGAAAATCTTTTTTGGTTTTTACGATTTTGTTTTTTAGAGATCTTTACAGTCCGAAACCAGAAATAGAAATGATTTGTTTCCAGAGATTCGTGACCTGGTCGACATTTTCACTGACAGAAAAAGGTCATGGATTACTTGATTTGAAAATCTGCGAGAATTTTTAAAACAAGGGACTATCAAATCTCTACTTTTTCTAATATCCTAGTGTGCCTTTTGTTATATTTTACATTATCATCGTTCCGAACAGTCATTTAAACTTGGACCAACAAATCGATAAGTGGGTACTTATGTATATATTTCCTACAGGATGTCGGCCGAAATTGAGGAGACATTGAAACGCTACCAGAATTATCCCAATGTGATTGGCATTATAGTTTTGGATCCGTTTGCCATTCCCATTAAGACGACCATGGACTACACATTGACGGTGCACTACGCCGCCGTGGTCAACACCTTGGCAGCCAAGGCGGCCAAGATGGTGTCCAGTCTGGACGCCAACAACGAGCTGATGAACATACGCTTGCGCACCAAACAGCACGAGGTCATGATAGTGCCGTCGGAGAGCTACATCATTGTTGTGGTGCAGAAGCCCGGCGACTGATTCGCAAACAAAAAATTGAACATCCAATAAATACACGTTTGTGTTGGGGCCCCTATGCAATCACCGTTTTATCTAGTTTTAATTAAAGTTAGAAAGTGTCTGGGCCAATGGCGCATCTTTGGCCGTGTGAAATATGAGAGTTGGCTCTGGCTTGGCGGCGTTAATTGCTGCAGATAAATACACGCCGCGTCGCCATAATTACGACAGACAGATTACGGGCCGCACTTAATTGTCCGCCGTAAACTGTTTCCCGGGTATCTCTAATCCGGCTAAGGAGAAGAACTTGCCATCGCCATCGTCTTCACAAAAAATATTCTCCAGCTCGATTTTAATTATTCGGCGACTTTCTCACACTTTGCCGTTTGCATATTCATTGGTTTTGCTTCACTCCCTCGGAAAAGGACCTTCTTCTGGGGGCATGCAACGCTTTGATTTCCATTGCGACCATTCTGCAAATTTTTCTTACCTTTTCAGCTTGGAAGTTCTCAAAGTTACGTTGCAATATGGCTTGGAAGATAAGCTAGTTGAAGTGGTTATAAAAATGGCCAGCTTTTAAAGGAAAAGCTAGATTCTTAAAAGGTTTGAATGGGTTTTTAAGGGTAAAAAGAATATTTTATAAATTATCATTAAATTTATTTTAAATAAATTATATATTTTATAAAATGAAATCACATTTAGGCACTTAATTTAAAAACTATACACCTAATCCGACTTGGACTGTCTGCCAAGGGCAAAAGGATCACTTGAAGATGTCTTCACGTAGAAGGTTCCCTCTTTGGGGAGAGATGGCTCTCCGGCCATCTGGATGGTTTGCCTTCGGCTCTGATCGCACTTCCACTTACCCTCCTCCCGGACACAGGGAGTACCCCAGAATCCAAGTGGCGAGTTAATGGATTCGGCAAACATCTGATAGGATCGGATGTGGGAGCAGCCCAGGTAGTAGCAGCTGCGCTGGTACGCTCCATAATTCGGGTAGAAGGTGGCCCTGCCCGTGGGTCGACGGAATCCAAAGTTAGCACTGGTGTGCATGGACTCTACGTACTTGGCATCGGTGGAATCGATCCGGAACTCGGCGGTGTTATGGCGGAACTTTGGTCCGGCAGGGTCCAGAGCAAAGATGGTGTTGACCTGGTCCGGCTTCAGTCGCTTGCCGGCGGCGCCAGCTATCTGGGCACCCAGAGAGTGACCAATCAAGTACATGCTATCGAAGTCGGCATTGAACTCCCGGTTAAGGCTCCTCACGAACTGGGCCAACTGGGCGCCAAAGGTCTCGATAAGAGTGACCACTGAGAAGTAGTTGATGTTTGCAGAACTGGCACTCCAATCGGCCACAATCACGTTGTACTCCCCCTTCTTCAGATAGGCATCCTTTATGTCCCGATTGAAGGAGCCGCGCGACTGACTCATCCAGCCATGGACCATCAGCCTGGTGGGCAGTGAGGCATTGAAACCGGATCGCTTCCATTTTCGCTCATTGGAGAAGTCCAGCTCCCTGCCGCACTGGGGGAACTCCCGCTTGAAGAGGTAGAACTGCATACGCAGCTTCTTTCTGGAGAAAGGGTTTAGATTGCTAGCTATTTTCTTGACAAAGGCCAGATCCAGAAACTTTCCAATGCCCCGCGACTCGCTGAGATCCTTGTCGCACTGATTCCACTTTTCGAGCGTAGCTCCCTCGTACTCATCGTCAAGATTTTGGAGGATGTCATCCGCCTCGGGTTGGTTGGAGATGTCCGACCTGGCGCCTAAGCCAGATGGTGTGTCGTCCAGATTGGTGAGAGTACTCATGAACTCGTTCATCTCGGCATCGTAATCGCCCTCAACTTCAACTATACTGGGCTTGCCTTGGGCTAAATTAAAAAATAATTATTATGTTATGCCTGTTTATTATTTTGTTTGAAGAACACTCACCTAAGGCCACCAAAAAGAGAACTGCAAAAAGTTGAGTCCACATCTTTGGTTGATTTATTAGATCAGCTGCAGCTAGAGAAGCTATCGGTTCTACTGGCAATTGCACTCTGTTGATCCGTTCGATCCAGCTACCTGGTTTTATATACCTGTGGTCTCAGCATCTCTACTAATAGTGCTCATGCATCGACTCACTAGACGCACTGGGCACGTCAGTCTGGCATTTTCACGGCATTAATTCGCACAGATCAAGCGATTCAATTGATTGTCGGTTCAGTCCAGGGCTGTGGTGGAAAGGGGTTTTATTACTGGGGAAATCAAAGATTATAGGCAAGGGAAAATATTAATTTTAAAATAAAAAATATTGCACTTTCGAATCATAGACAATAAAAATGAACACTTTGGCTTTGACTTTTGAATAAAAATTTTCTTTGTTTTTATACGGTTCTAAGACTCATAAACTATAGATATTTTTATAGATTACTAAACCCCTTTTGGGCCAGCCCCTGATCACTATATACCCGGCTGATATGAGGCATTGCCCGCTTTTTTTTGTAGAAGCACGCGTTTCTTCCCACAGAAACAAGTCCAGTTTGCATTACCGGTTCCCTGTGCAGTCTATGACGTAGCACTGACTACCCCAAGCTGGACAACTATGTCGCGTGTCTGGGAAATTCATATTGAAAGCTTCTATAGACGGCAAAAAAAGTGGGCAAAAGCTAAGTTAGTCAAACGCGATTACAATTATCAACTGGGCGTTTTGCGGTTATAGATTATGGAATATCATCATCAGACTAATCTTTAATTGTAATCGTTTTCATGGGTCATCTAATTGACTTTCTGCGGGTTTTTAAGGAAATATCAATTCGTATAAGGATTATTTTATTAAATGGCACAATTGACGTGATTGAATTTTAAATATATATGATTTGTAGAAACAATACTCACTGGGAAATCTTTTATTCCCAACCTCCTTTATTCTTCTTAACAATGTACTATAGCTTGGGTAAAACATTTTCCTATACCTTTCTAATGATTAATAAGAAATAAATTAAATAAAATGTTATATTATTTTCTATTTGTTTTAATTCAGACTTTATTATTATGGTGATCAGTCAGCTTATAAACTGAAGAGGGATCTCTTCCTTGGAAAGAATAAGCAGCTGATTAATCATTGCTATTCTATAGGATCGAAGGTCTAAATGAAAATTTTATTAAACTAAAAATCAAACTGTCATACTTACCTTTAGTTTATTGGGAAACAAATTAATGTTTTTCCAGTAAGGATAGTTTTAAAAAAATAAATTTTATGTAAAAAATTATAGAATTTACTCTTTTCTTGTCCGACTAATCCGGTCTAAACATGGCATCCAGCTAAACATTACCGGTCACTTGGGGCCTTTGCTGACAATACCCCAAGAAAGCGGGAATTCCTTCAGACACTGATGCGAAGAAGTCCTTGCCAGGATAATGTCGTCGTCTGAAATTGGCAGGACGAGAGCAAATAGCTTTCATGTGGAAGGGCTTCTCGGGACACACGATGAAGAGCATTAATTAAATCCTTAAAGGCAGCAAACCCCTCAAAAGTTTTTAATTTTAAGTTTGAAAAATAAGTATTATTAAATTTTTTTTCTCGTTATTTAAGAGTATTGAGTATTGAGAGTAATAAATATTGTAGACTTAATCCTTTGCCTGCTAAGGCAAAGTTTACATTTTAAATTTTTTTATTGCTAAGTTTACATATTACTAAAAAATATACAAATAAATATAGATATTTTTTAAGTTTGAATAGAAGAAAAACGAACAGAAAATGTAAGAACTCTTTAGCCAAGTTCACAACCAAAATATATTTACATTACATGCTGTTATGATTCTGTTAATAACAGAGAAGTGAAACATGAATGGTGGATTGAAGAAGAAACCCGCTATGGCCTCACTATTATCCTCCAAAAAACAACAAAGGCGGCCGCAAAAGCGGCTGGCAAATCAATAGCAATAGAAAAAAACAATAACAATAACAATGAGCATCGACGACGTCATCTATGTAATCTGCCTACTGGCCTGCATCGGCGCTGGAAGCTATGTGAAGAAGATCAGCGATGAGGGGCAGCGAAAATTGGTGTCCACCGCCCTGGGGGTGATTGTGGTTGTGATTGTTTCCGGTCTCCATAGTCTCCACTGCTTTGCGTCCTTGGCCTTGGGCACAGCCAGTGTGCTCCTCGTACATCCTAGGTGAGAACTAGGGCTCCTAAATGGATTGACATACTTTTTTTGACCACCAACTCATCCTCTTCTTCCTCCAGCAAATGCCATCTGGTTACGTTTTTTGTAATGTTTGGCTACCTGGTGTTCTTCCGACTCTTCGATTTTTACTTGGGAATTCCCGGCCACACGAACATGATACAAATGATACTCACCCTGAAGGTTAGTTGCATAATCGACTCCAATTGCCAGTAATTGGTTTAAAACCATTTTGTTTCAGGTGTCTGGAATAGCTTTTGAGAAAACGGCAGCATGGAAACGAATAAAGGCCCGGGACGAGCAGGAGAAGAAGGAGGATAGAGATGTCAACTCTGAGAGTCTCGTAGAGATTACAGATTATGATGTGGAGCTGCAGACACTGGGGGCGGCAGAAATTGTTCACTATAGCTTCAACTATATTGGAGTTTTAACAGGTGATGATTAGGTGGATCAAGTCAAGTGGTTATTGTCAGCGGGGCAAAGTTCAACCGCTTTAGTTACAGATAATAATTCTGTATATTCTCCAATAAGCGCTGGCCACTAGTTCTTTATCAGCTTGGCTGAAGCTTGTAAAACATATGATTTTCTTTTTCAGGTCCCTACTATCGCTACCGCACATACAGAGACTACTTTGAGATGCCCTTTAAGACTCATGCGCCCAGCATTGAGGCCACGCTGGAGAAGCTGAAGTACGCCGTGTTCTACTGTGCTCTTTACCTATCCACAAACTATCTTTGGCCCTTAGATGTGAGATATCACAACTAGGAAATGTCATCCTAATTTTAATACGTCCTTAATGATCTTTCAGTATGCCCTGAGTGATGAGTTCTACAATGACCGCTCCTTTGTCTACCGGCTGTTGTACGTCTGGCCCACATTCTTTACATTCCGTGCCCGCATTTACACGGGCCTGACCCTGAGTGAGTGCGTGTGCACCATGGCCGGTTTCGGGGCCTATCCGGATGAGTCTGATCCCAACAATGGCGAGGGACCCCGCAAGCGCTACCAGCACTTGAAACGGGATGCCGAAAAGCACAAGTACAACTTCACAACGATTGTGAATACCAGAGTACTGGATGTGGAGCGATGCTGGACCTTCAGGGAGGGCATGAAACACTGGAATGTCTGTGTCCAGTATTGGCTTGCAGTGAACGTTTACAAACTCTTCCCCAGCAAGAAATACAGGTCAGTAATGGGCCTCCTAAAAGTTATGTGTAAACTATGAGACTATGAAATTACGTGTATTGGTAAGCTCCTAAAAACTCTTTTGCCTTGAAAGTATTTCATAGAATCCTAGTCAGCTATGTATTGTAATTATGCTTGCTTGTGGTATTATTGCTCTTGTTGTTGTTCTTTCCCAATGCCATTGCTCGCAGGGTTGGCAGGTATACCTAGTAGTTATTTGTATTTAAGATTTTTTAAGAAAACTCCCAAACTAATATGATGTTAAACATTTTAGAACCGGTGCCACCTTGCTGTGCTCTGCCTACTGGCACGGTTTCCGGCCGGGACACTACTTCTGCATCATGGGAGCCCCCTTCTACGTCTCCCTGGAGGACATGTGGCACAAACTGATACGCAAGGATGCTACTGGCACCAGCCGCAATGTGATCGACGTTCTGTTCTGGATCTTCAAGTGGTTTGCCTTCAGTTACTTGGGAGAGGCTTTCCTGCTCTCCTCGTTTGGAAACATTTGGCGCTTCTACAGCTCGGTATACCACATTGGATACATCAGCTGGGCGGCAATGATAGCCTTGGGATTATATCTGACCAGTCAGAAGAAGGCAGCGGAAAGGCGGAAGAAACGGGCAGAGGAGAAGGCCGCAGGAGGAGAAGCAGCCTCTTCTCTAGTAGACAAAGAAAAGTCTCAGTAATAGTCTTTAATCGCCTATCGGTTCAATTTTGGGACAACTTCCTGTAAGTTTTCCAGTAGATATCGGAAAGTCTGCCATTTACTTGGTAATCAATACCTTTTCCAATCTAGTTATATTCTATTGTAAAAAGAGAAGCTACTCCACGAGAAATTAATTCGCAATTTGTTAATTAATGCACCAATCACCAATTTAAATATGTACAAAAAGCCTTCTATCAGTTACCATCCATATGCTATGGGGGAAAATGATATTTTTATCTATAACGAGTAGATTCTAGGCATCTAAAAAGTTACCAAAAAATTATACACACTATTATTAGTTTTAATTGAAAACAGAATCCAAAAGTGTATATTCCAAAATGAATTTAAATACCCAAAATATAAATAATCACAAAATAAAACATTGTTTTCAAGTTATCTTAGTTTTATTGAAAATATTGTAAATTTGTAACGGCGTTTTGAGAAGGGATTGTTTTTCAAAAATTAAGTTTTGTGAAAAAATTCGAGAATAACATCAATTGATTTTGCGAAAAATAGAAAACATAAAAATTCGAGTGCTTTTTGTTGTAATATTTTAAAATGAACTAAAAGGTGGAATGGTGAAGCTTTCAAAGATTTTCAAATAATATTCAAGATTCAATTATTTTAAAGGCCTATCACAATACATTCAATCTATTTAGTTTCTGCCAATCAAGGATATGGTTTGAAAGTCCTTAGGGGCTTCAATACTCCACCAATGTGTTTAAGGAGCCTTTTGCTTAGGGGTTTGTTTGTTTCATATTCGATACCAGCTCGAATTTGGTCTAAATTCAATGCGTTTCGATTTCAGTTGTGTTTGGTTTACGAAAACAATTTAGTTTCTTCAAATATGTGGGGAGCATGGCAAGAGGTTTCCTGTTGCAGTTGCTGATGCTGATTATGATGTGAATGTGGATGTTGGTACTGATGTTGGGGGATCCTGGGGAACATCACGCCGAGGAGGGTTCATCTGTGACCAGAGACAAGCGACGCTTAACATCCTGCGTGGTGTTGTAGGCGCCGCAGTGCACGCACTTGAGTCCTATGAAATGGAATTTGGTTTTGGAAGTCTGCAAAGTAAATAAAATATATTATTTTATTCATTTTATTATAGATTGCAACCTCACCTTGTGACAATCGTTGCAAAAAATATGAATGCGCTGATTTTCGTATTTCAGTGGCACTGGCAAGCGGAGTGCCTGATCGTCGAGGTATTCCCAGAGCGCCGTCATGTCTATCAGCGAGGTCTGGCAGGTGGGACAGGTGTAGTGGCCGGAGGCCAGTAGCTGGTCGAAGCACATCTTGTGCAGCAGGTGTCCACAGTCGGGAATATGGCAGGGAATTCGCGATGTATGGATGTCTCCCAGGCACACCGGACAATGGGATCGTGATATATTCTCCACGCACTGCAAAAGAACGGAGAGAATATCATTAAAAAGGGCTTGTCTATCGATTGCTGAGATTCATCTCGGATTTGGGTGCCTGTTACGGATCTGCACAGCAACGCAAAATGTTGACCAATTAATTAAGCTATTCCTCGAACCGTTTTGACATTCATATCCACTCAACTGGATCGCAGATCGCGACCAGCTACAAAAAGCAATTAGGCAACCGGTTTCGGCAGTGAATTGACGAAATTAATATGCAAACTGTCTGGCTGTGTCTTTGATTTGCTCTCAAGATACTGAGGTCAATCCGTACTTACAACGAAAACTTTTCAAAGTGGACAATCGGCTGGTCTAATGGACCAAAAGTACAAAAAATGAAATCCAAAACTCACCCGATGGCCATCGATCTTCAGCTGGATGGGTAAGCACATGTTGCACACCTCGCAGTGGAAGAAGTTTTCGGCACCGCCAATCCTGCAGATGCCACAGCCATGGCAATGGTACTGTTGCTTGTCCGCATCATCGAAGAGGTTGCAAATGAGGCAAGTGTACTGAAATAATTGGTAAACATTTTTTATTAATTAATTATTTCTCCAATTAGTAGGATCAATCTTAATCTCAATCTTAACAATCGTCAACCAAAAAACCCCCTCACAGATTCAGTACAAATATTTATAAGCTCTTTTAATGGTTTTGAAAGTGAAAAAAAAACAAATATTTGTTTTATTTATACAAATTTTTATAATGCTAATAAAGAAATTTGAATTCTCTTGAGATAAATGACATTTTGAAACCACTTCTACAATCAAAGATCCGGTATGCAAATGTATAAAGCTGCTGGATAAATTGCAAAGTGCAATGCAATAAAAATTTAACAAATTAAAGTCAAATAATTTAGACTTAGAACTTTTGTAAAGATGTTAAGACATCTCTGTGGTAAACTCTTCTCACCTTTCCAAAGCGTACTCCACAATTTTCGCACTGCTCCCGGACTGTCTGCCGGGTATTGCATTCCGAGCAGATCAGTTCCGTGAGTGTCTTGCGATCGAAGTGGTGCGTCTCGTTCTCATCATGACAGAATCTACACTTGTAGAACTTGTTGCAGCAGGGTGTCTGTGGGAGGAATGAACAAAAACAAATTAGTCACGGAAAGAAAAACATTCCTCTTGAAAAAATTCCATCTAAAATAAAGCTAAGATTCCACTCCATAACTCCCTTAGCCAAGGACTACCCCGAACCCAGCATAATTCATTAGCAGTCCCCGATGATGCGGCCCCTAATTTCCAAATTAAGTTGCTAATTAGCAAACTCTGCCTGGAAACTGTCGAATAAAACTGTAAAGTGACGCACTTGGCCCCCAAATGAAATATCTTGGAGTAACTTAGCATTATCGTAAACATTGCACTTGGAGTTCGAGCGAGATTTATGAGCTACGAAACCGAATCCTAATCAAATCAACTGGAGAAACTAAATCCGTTTTAAAGATGGATAAAGAAACTCGTGTCGATTCATTATATTGTTGCTAATTGCCTCAACATTTTGATATAAATCTGACGGGTAGAAATCTGGTTCTTGCAGACACATTAAACAAATTTATGATAAACATGATAAACTTGGCTTATCTTAATTGTTTGCTTTTTGTAACTTATGCAATAAAAAGCGTCCTAAGCTGTGACACCCTTTGAGTATGTCGTCCCCTATCTTCAAGAATTATTTATAACTTAACAACAGTTTCTTTTTTTGTATTAATTGTACTTTGCTGGGATGATGATAACACTCGAACTGCAGAAGAGGAGTAGCAGCCCGTTTGAATCCGGTTTCTTTGTGTTTCCCCCTTCAATTAAGTGCTGTTCTTCATTAATGATCATATTATTTCATGTGTGTTCTTCTACCTGACGCCTCGAACTCATTTATTCAGCCAAAACAAAGAACAAAGTTAAACACAATTAAAATACAAGGTTCTACGACAAATTGATACAAGATGTGCCTGGAACAGGCTATATTAATATAATCGCGGGCATTGCTCCACTTGGTATTGCACACATCGTTTTTGACATTGGGCCTGAGTCCACAGGTATGCATAAATTAATTTCACGCATTGTGCGACTTACAGACACTCGTTTATTAATGCAAATACAAATATTTGTGATTAAAATACGCCACCTGATTCAACAATTATACCCGGTCTTAAATACCCACTATGGTAAAATCTTGCCGAATTTTGAACAGTGTAATAATTGAACTGGCGAAAGCGAAATCGCTGGGAACACCTCTCGGATTATCGAAAATGTAGGACGGAATGAGGCGTAAACGGGCTTACGTGACATTTTTGTAAAATAAATTTTGGGACTTAATTATTAATTCATATCGCGGAATGGAAATTGCTTAGTTTTGCGGTTATTTTGTTGTATTTAAAAAAGTTTTCTCACTACGTTCGAGTGCATCCTAATCCGTATTTAGTCACGCTAATCTAAACTATCAATACATTAGACATTTTAGGCAAATAGAGGGCTCACAATTTTCCATCTTGTGCATCTCTACTTTCCCTTGAACTTAGTCACTATTCTCTCAACCTATAATTTTATTATCTGACGCTATATGCCTTACTTATCACCTCTCGATAATTATGTCGGATTCCTCCTAATGAGCTAAGTAAAGAACTGGATATAGCCGGGGAACGATTGCTTTATAGATGCACACAATTTTCAGTTTACTCATAATCTCTTATCCAAACCGAACCGTAAAATGGAGGTGTTAACTGGCCACTCGCCTCCGGGGCAGCAGGCCCGTACAAAATTCCTGCCTTCTGAATCGGAACCAGAGCACAAGTTTCCGGACAATTGCCAGGCAAAAAGTAATTCCCTTCAATTGAAATAAAATTACAGAACGAACAAAAGAGCCATTTCAAAGGTGTCTGGTTAGACTTTAGACACTTTATTTCATTTGTTTGTTTAGAAATGAATAAATAAACCTTAAATGGCCCATTCGAGGCTGCCGGAATGAATAAATCGAAAGGAAAAATTGCAGAAAGCGAAAATTCTTTTGTGGCGCCACCATAACTTTCTTTTAAGAAAAGCCTCTTATGATTTAATAAATATTTGAAATAATATAAGAGTATATTAGACCCGCATGTAGACCCAATTGAAGAAGGGTTGATGTTCTTTACCAATTGAAGAAAATGTTTCTTCATCTATTTTCATAACCATTTTTCCAGCAATTGAATTGCGTGAAAAGTGTAATTAAAGTCAAAACCAATTCCATGGATGATCCATCAAAATTATATCAAATATTGAAATTGATATCTCGAAGATATCAAAGAATAGATCTATCTCTGAGTATCGCCCTCCCTTCCCTATTTTGTGTTTATAATCTTCTCCCAAACTTAATACTAGTATTTAAATATTTAATATTTATTTTTTAAAATTAAAACTTACCACAAACATGGCCCGGCGCTTATAGTGAGCGCAACCAAAGCGCAATGACTCCGGTGTCGTTGGCGGGCTGTTGCTGGTGATGCGTGAAAATTGTTCATGTTGCAGGGTTTTCCTAGCCTCTGTGGCAGATTTCCCGGGATGCGTTGATGGGTGATGACAGGTGGGAGGATCCTCGGCCATCGGCTGGCTAAGACTTGGCGTCGACTTGCATTTTCGCATCTTGGTGTGGAATGGAGAAGCGCCCGTCATGATTGCGGCCGGCCTAATCAGTTGTTGTTGCTGCTGCCGGATAGCCGGAGCGCCTATCTGAGCGGCTGGAGGCGGGGCGGGATGAGCAGCCTCCGCTGAGGTCGACGTTTCTGTAGTTGCCAGCAGCTTTGACGATGAATTTAAATTGACTTGATTGGGTTCTTTTGTATTGGTAAATATTTGTACATCGATGTTGCTGCCACTGGCCATGTGTTTGTTGTGGTTTTCATTTAGCGATATTCGGCGGGTTCGCTGACGATTCTTCATTCTGCTGCAGGAGGACTGTCTCCAGGCCACACTACTCCACTCCAGCCAAGTGTGTCTCTCAGTGTACTACGACTACGGTGCTGCAGTTGTCTTTGTTAATTGTTGCCTCTCCAATTGCCGCCTGCGGAGCATTTAAATTATTTGTTGATGTTGCTATTGTGACATAGACTTTGTATCCGTCTGTTGACGTGACCAATCCTAAATTAAAAGCTTAACCCTCCTTTCCCAAATCGAACTCCTAATTTCCCCTTTTTATACACTATATGGGTCTGTAACTTTCATTTATGCAACACTTCCTTATGTATTCATAGACTGTCGCGGTGGCACAGGTACGACACTGGGCTGGAAGCTACTAAAAAGTGTGGGAAAGTGATAAGAACGCGCGACGGCGCCATTGTTCAAACAGAGATCGATCAAGTTAGTGATATGGGTAAGCCCCCCACTCAAATGTTTGCGACAAACAATCTAACGTGGGCAGTCCATTTGCATTTCAATGATTCCCACTCTCGCCGGCCCGTGAAAGGCCATCTAAAATAGATAACTGCTATCTTGATTTTGAGTCGGGTTTCTTCGGATTTTCGCACTGCATTAAAATGGGAGGACCTTGTGCCATGCGAACGTGTGCATTTAAATAGCCTACTTAGTCCGTGGGTCACAGTGACGCGAAAGAAACGTTCACTGGTTTACTGATTCGCAGTGTCTTGACACACAGTGCGCTAAAATAAAAACAAAATACAAAAAAAAAAAAAAAAAAAAATAAAAAAAAATATAGAGACAACAACCCACACTTGTTAACATAACCGGCGTGCGACTTGCAAAACTTTCGCTCATCGATTGTGGCTGTTGCTGTTGCTGGAATTACAAGTTGCTGCCGTCGTGCTGTTGTGTGGCTGCCACCGCAGGAGGAATTACCAGAAATAACCAGCAACAGCAGATGAGTATTTGGCCCGGGTGACTGGGTGGCTGGGGTTTATGCTTGCCTCTGCGTTGTCATTATCGTTATTTTGTTATTTTGTGGTTATTCTTATTTGCATAGAGCTGCCAGCAGAAAAATCGTTGCTGAATCTTGTTTATTCAGTTTGTTTTTTTCGCAATTATCAGAAGAAGGAGAGCACTGTACCGACAACAAACAAATATTGAAAGTGTGCTAAATAAAATTACAAAAAGCCAAGGCAATAAAATAGCGTCATAGGAGAACCAGTCGCCGAAAAGAACGCAGTCGGAGCTTAAACTTGATTTCGGTTTTCAATTAATAAACATTCAAGCTTACGCAGCCACACGCACTCACTCACACTGAGATACAAATTGCAGTCAATCAGTCAGACAAATGCATTAAATAATGTCACGATCTGTGTAATTGGTTTCTAAAAGTTTCCAATCCAAAATCCAAACAGCCTTCGGCATGAAGTTTGGCAGTGCATCAGTATCTGTATGTACATTTACACGCATTCATTTTTATATTAAAAACTACATATGTACATATATATGTTTTTATGCACATTAACTTATTTAGGTTTATTTTTTTAAACCAATTTCTTGCTTAACGTGTTTTTGTTTTGCTTTTGGCTTTGCATATTTTTATTTTTGCCCAGCGACTGGCTTAATCTTCTTCGCTTTTATTATCTGTCTCATTGAGAGCTTCGCTGAAATTCAGCCTTTAATTATAATTTTGCCCATTCGTTAATTATAATTTATTAGCAGGGAAACGTATACTTAAAAGTAATATAACACACACACCAGCCGCTCCGAGGAGATCGCACAACTCGCAGCCCGAAAAAGTCAATTGAATTAAAAACGACAACGGAGACAATTTCAAAAACCGCGTTTATCTCGCGGATGCGTTCCCGCAGATTCGTGCGGCGCGAGCTTCGATTCCCAAGTGAGCATAGTCTCTGGATTTCAGAGATATTCCACTTGTTGCTGTCGAAGCTTTCTCTCCCCAAAGCTTTAAGCTTCATCCAGTTGTTACTTTACTTATGGTGGGGGTAGACGCATTTAAAACTAAACAAAATAGTTTTTTGAAGATATGTAGATAATAGATATTTATGGGACTGGTAATAAAACATAAGCGATATAAATATTCTTTAAGATGTATATATATTTTATTTTATATATATTACGTGAGAGCCTCTGGGCAGCTTGCGGTCGTGAGGTTATAAATCAAATCACAGCTAAATGCGTAGGCATGGTAATTGGTAATTGCATTATCTAAGTCGTATCTGCAGTGTGGGTTAAAATATATCTCGCCTAGACTTTTTCAATCTGGACGAATCTTTCGCGCTTATACTGGTCATTGTAGCTGGCTATGAACTTCAGGCGTCCCTCGTACTGCAGGTTCATGATGGTCTTCACCATGGGCGGATGCTCGTTGCCCAACTCCAGCCAGAGCTTGCCTCCGGGATGCAAGTGCCGGCAGGCCAACTCAAATACCAGCCGAGCCACTCGCAAGCCATCGGAACCGCCATCCAGGGCGTTGAGGTTTTCATAGCTGAAGGATAAAGGTTCTCAGTTCAAGAATGTGAAACAATATCCAACCTTTACTTACACAACCACTTCGGGATGCAGATACTGAAACTCCTCCGTCTTAACATAAGGAGGATTGGAAATAATCAAGTCGTACTTCTTGTCCTTTAGCTCCTCCGGCAAGTACTTGTCTTCCTCCATGGTGTGGTTGTGAACAGTAAACCGATCCTGGAGGTTGAGAAGCTTGGCGTTCTCCGCAGCCAGCACGGTGGCAGCCTTGCTTCTTTCAATGGCGGTGGACACCACCTGTGGCAAATTGTGCAACATGCCAAGAGACATGGCACCGGAACCACAACCCACTTCCAACATATTAACGTGCTTCTCATTCTTGTAGTTCTCGATCACCAGCCGGACAAACTCCTCCGTCTCAGGGCGAGGTATGAACACAGTTGGTGCCGTTTTCAGGGTGAGGTTCATGAAGTCCCACTCTCCGATGATGTGCTGCAGGGGCATTCGAGCGCATCGCGCCTCCAGGAAACGCTCAAAATCGGCCAACTGACTCGAATTGAACTGAAGCTTTTCATACGAGTCCGGAACGGTGTTCTAAAAAGCACAGCAAGTTAATTAAGGTAAAAAATGGAGATTTATGACAGAAACATTACGAATTTCTTGTTGAGGACATGGGATATGATGCACTTAAGGTTGAATTTGGTGTCCTCAATACCAGCGGCCTTGAGCTTTTCCGCCCAACCCACCAGGGCCTGGGTCACCGGAATCTGACCAGCCGTGGAATCTGTGCCATAGTTGAAATGCGTGAATGCGCGCGAGGTCAGGCGCAGTGACCGTGTCAGTTGTCTAAGCATAATTTCACTTATTATCTAATTGCTATTGATTAACAAAAAATTTTTACGCCGACCAGCTGCCCGTTCTAATTCAACGCAGTGTGGCCAAGTTTTAGAGGTGGATTTAAGTTTGAAATAGTGCTGCCACCTGTTGGTGTTGCCATTTAAGCGGGAAATTTAAAATTTTAAAAGCCTATCAAGATATATTGAGAAATTTAATGCCGAACCATTTCAAAAATTGGTTTCAAGAATATTTATAATGGTAGAATCTATTAATTTGCTCCATAAGTTACAAGAACTTGAAGGAAATACGATAGTCAATATTTATGTCTTTCAACTGCGTGGTCTAAAGAATAAACTACATCCGTCAAAGCCTATTTGTCTTTTCGCTCAAATATAAACATATATAAACTGATATGGACTCAAAAGCCTTGTAAATAGACATTGGCACCTGTTCACATATGGGATTGGTTATTATTTACCTTTGAATGTACCTCTGATTTCAAAGAAATGAAAAACAACTCGTTCGATTATACTTATAATTTTGTATTTTACAACATATTAAAATATTTATATTATTCTATATATATTGTATATATTCACATTATGATTGCACAATTATTGCCAAAAACGAAAAAAACAACAGACACAATAGCTAACAAATTTTTACAAGTCTCCTTTAAGTACTGAAATCAATGGAATTTCCGTGCTCTACCTATGGTGTGGGAATCATAACACTCAAAACGGAAAAAGTTAAATTTACAAATAACCAAATCAACTACTATCCGTCCATCAGTCTATGTGGCGGCACTGCATCCTAGTTCATTAAAGGTGCCCGTGCGGGGGATCGCGGGTGTCCCGTAGGTAGACGGGACTGCTGAACGACTTGCCCTCGACCTGCGAGGCGAGATTCTCGCCGGCATAGGTGACGAACGGAGAGATTTCGCAGATGTCTCCGTGCACGATGCCGCCGGCACTTTCGATATACTTCTTGTGCAGCCTATGAAGGTCCTGCCGGGCTGTACTGGGGCAATCCTTTCCAGCGATGTCAGCGTTTTTCAGAGCACTAAACTCTTCGTCGCGAGGCACCTCCATGGCCACGAATTTCTGTGCGAACTCGAATACGTCGAACACGAACTTTTCAATTTTAATGCCATTTGGCTTTTCGGGCGTCAAACGCTTGCCGGCATTGTCAACAAAGGGAATCTTCTTTTTGGCCACGTGCAGCTTCAGCTCCTGCTCGAATGTGTTGCCGATCTTCTGGAGGAAGTTGGCGCTAAAGAAGTGGTTACAAATGTTTCCGGCACTAAAGGTCAACCGTCCGTCGGAGTTGCGCATCTCGGCCGTCTTGGCCGATATTTCACTGTACTCCACCACCTGGTACTTGCCATCTACGATGGCCACCACGCCCACGGCCTCATTGGGCGACGCCTTCTCCACCACCTTGGCGGCACAATCGGCCTTCTCCTGCACACAGTAACCAATGAAGACTGGATCGGCCACCTTGATCAGGATATTGTCCACGCTGTGGGCGTGTAGGTAGAGTACACCCCGCTTCTGCATGTCGTCGAGTATGCCCTGGCGCTTCATCGCCCGGTAGATGCCTCCGTTGCCGTCTGGTGCACGCGCCACACGGTGCTTCTCGTCCAAAATGATGCGTCCATCGTATTCGAAGCACGGTAGCGATCCCTGTTCAAACAGCAACACGTTCTCCGCCTTCAGGCCGAAGTAGTTGTTGGCAACAAAGTAGTCTTCAGTAGGTTGCACGGTGTGCTCCGACGTCATGATGTACCAGGTGATGTAGCCACGTTGGCCGGTGGCGTGGTGAGCCAGCTCCTCCAGCCTAAGGATGCGCTCGGCCTGGATGCGGAATAGAGTCTTCTTGGACTGCAGTCCCACGTCGTACATACCCTTTGGATGATCGAAACCAAGTCGTGTGCCTGTAAATTAAGAGACTTTTAGTATAAACTTTATAAAGTTATCTTAAAACATATACTCTACCCGCATCTCTGAAACGATTAATCATTCATTAACAAGAACTGCAACATTTTTTGATTTCCCACCCGGTTGGCCTTAAAAACATGTTTCTTTTTTGAGCGGAACAATGGCTCTTACGTATTTCGGCTTTTGTCCGCGCCCATTAAAACATTCATAAGCGGCTTGGCTTAAGGTCGGACCAACTACTACCGGTTTTTAATTATCAGCTTAGGTATATGCCCAATATAACGCTTATCGGCTCGGAAGAGAATCTACTACCCACTCTAAACCGAAAGTTCTTAGGAATTGTGCCACTATCTAAGTACACTAAGGAACAAAAACGTGATAGAAATACAACTCAAAACGAAGAGATTTTATTGCCCTGCCCCAACTTACATTTGTTTTGTCTTATTTTCCGTTAAGGCAATTACGTGAGTGGACTGCACCCACCAATCTGTTGCTCGTGGAGCGGCAAGGAAATGTCAAATGCCGCCTCAAAGAGCACTGGCCAAGCAGGCAGCGAATCAGACAAAAAAAAAAAAAAAAAAGGCAACGCCTGCCCATAAGAATGGCTTAAAATTGCTACTGGCTTGGCGGGTTTTATTTATTTATTTATTGTATCTTTTCTTTTTGTTTGTCTTGCACACGGAATTACAATTACAATTACAATTACAATTCCAGTGCAGCTGCATGAGTGGGCAGTAGATTGAGATGGTTTGTGTGGTGGAGCGAGGGAGCATTTTTATATCAAGTTAATTAGGTTTTTCGAACACTCACACAAACCCCAAATCAAATGATTTGCTGAAGTTGTGTTGCTTCATTTCAGTTTACATTTTGTTGTGGCGAAATTGTTGTGGGCGAGTGATTGTGGAATGATAAAAATATCTCACTTTATATGAAAGCAAACAGATAGGGAACAAGCCAAATACGGATATATATACACATGTACCGAAGTAGGAACACAAAAGTGCACAAAAACAACCCGTAAACTTTGTATCTCAAAGAACAAATACCCTTGAGATAGTTTAAAAAAAAAATTAATCATTTTCTTTCTCAAGAAACCCATAAGTTTCTATCGAAAGAAACACAAGTGTATCTTTGCGGATTTCCCCAAAATTATACAACATACCTTGTCCACCTGCCATAAGCAGCACAGCGACATGTCCCTGACTGATCTGCCGAAGTCCCTCATCCCTGTAGGCCGATAGCTTCTCCTCCGGGGATCGGGCAATGGATATCAGCTTGCCCTCCGGCAGCGGCTGCAGCCGATCATCCAGCTTGATGCCGTTCTCGTTCATTGAGACGGTGGCCCGGTCGAAATACTTCTTGATCTCGTCTAGATTCAGCTCCTCGATGTCCTGCACCAGCTCGATGCGTTCGTCGTTTGTTAGCTCCGGCCAGAACTTGAGCAGATGCTCCTGGCCCACCTGGGCGAGGCGCGAGTGCAGAGTCAGGTAGTCCGTCATTGTGGGCGAAGGCTTTGTTGCTATCGTGGACTTGGATGTGGCACCGCCAGCTGAAAGTTGAAAAGAACAAAGTTTCAGTTGTTTATTTAGCTAATGGAGTTCCTCTCCAGGCTCCCAGGTGTGTGTATGTACTTTTCTCAACCGATGACTACTGATATTTGGCGAGCGCGATAAAATGACAACGTTTTTATTTGATTGCGAACCGTTATACGTGGTTACCAAAGCTCAACTGAGCGCCAGCGATCGCCCTCAGTGGTTTTTCTTGCTCGAAGTGGAGCTGGCGTCGCTGTCTTCGCCTCCATCTGTCTCTGTCCGTCTGTGCGTCAGTCTGTCGTGGAATGGCAGTCGCTCGTGCGCTGGTTATATGGGTATGTTTTTCGGGTGCAAGTGTGTGTACGAGTGTGTTTCTCTTAACGTATTTTGCAGGCGCATATTAACATGGCCATGCCAGTTGCTTGGGGACACTCTACCCAAGGGGAAGCTACATTTAGTTAACTTAACTGAAAATACCATTAATTCTAATTAATTTCAAACATTTCTAGTTCCAAGCTACTTCGAGGCTGGGCACCTGACTCACTTGATAATGATTTTTAGCGGGAATTGATACGTTTAAGGGGAATTCCATTATTCGCTTATCAATCAAACGACTATGTACATTAAGGGTATCTCCAAGTCGAATCCTATAACTGCTGCTCCGCTTGATTACTCGACTTTGGTGTGGACGCTACTCGGACCGGGGGACTGCAGCAATAGCCATCGCTGAAAAGCTGGGGGGCATATTGGCGTGTTGCAAATGCAAAGCAAAATATCAAAATCGAAACCGAATCCAAACGACCCTGAGACTTGGTTTTGTGAAAGTAAGCGTTGCTCCACATTGTCCAAGAAACAAGGAAACACTTAAGGGCGGTCTTAAGCATACATTTACAGGTATGTCTTTATACATTATATACAATTTTAGTCCAGTTCCTGATAAACGAGTTCCCGTTGGGCTTACAAACTAGTCAAGTGGGTTATACGGGTGGTTGTTGGAAAGGTTATGGCATTTAAATAAGTCAAGAATTGGCGAAAAAGCAAAAGTGATATACAAATTCCATGCTGGGCCGGTTTGTTTAGTTTTTGTTTTTGCCACGAAGTTGCAAATGTTAAAAAATGGAAGCAAAACAGCAAAAAACCAAAGCCAAAACGGAACGAAACTGCGATAACAAATAAATTGTTTACATACACTGGCGCATATATGTGTGCGCTTTTGGTGTGTTTGTGCTTTTCCGCTGCCACTCCTTATCGCAGTCATTTGCCTCTTTTTCTTATCAATCTCAGTGCCTGGGTTTTTGCTTTTGGAGGCTTTTAGTTAACGCAGTACTAACCATTTCGGTGGCGCCGCACATTTGTCTGCTGATGGAAATTGTAATTGTGGCGACCCATATCCGAAGAGACACCCTGTAGCCGTCTCCCGATCAAGTTTTTTATTTCAGCTCTCTCTTTTTCTATTATCTATGGCAGCATCGTTTTTGCCCTTATCGCTAAATTGGTGAAGTACACGTGGCTTAAATTTAGATCAAATGAACCTGGCAGTCGGTAAACAAACTAAACAAAATAATACACTGCACAATCAATAACACGATGCAGTGCGGCCAGAGTGTATAAGGTTGTGGGTTATGCCTAACGCGTTTCATGTTTCCTTTGCGACGTTTTTGATCACTAAAAATAACTGTTAGACCATTTTTTGAAAACTTTATTTTTTCAAAATAATAAATTTTAATTTATTTATAAATGCCTATAAAAAAATCCATTCCAACCATCCATCAAACACAAAATAATTTAAGCTTTTTAAATATATTTACAGTTATCAACTAAATAAAGCATTATTTTCATTTAAATGTAAGGACTACAACAGAAAGTATGCATCTACATATGTAAAGACTCTACATTTCGCCTGGAAGGTATTCTTTCTCGTTATTAATTCAATGGTTGTATAGATAACGGCCGGCGATGTGCGCAGCAAGCAAGCAAATCTACAGGACACTACAAAACACACGAACGGTAATTACAAGGTGGTCAAGCTAACATACTTTTTGGAGAACCATACAAAAAACGGGCTTAAATCATTGGATCATTCGTTTAAATATCAAAATATTAATTTATGTTTTGAAAAAAATCACTGTCTAGGCCGTCGAGGACGTGGAAGGGACGTCGTCTAGATTAATAAGTGTTGCTTCGGCTCCGGCCGACGATGCCGAACCGGTTCCTTCCTTAGGCGGTGGCGCCGGCATTGGTATTGCAATTGGGCTCATGGTGCTGATCATGCGCGGCTCCGCTCGTGCCGTTGTGATGGGCAGCTGGCCGGAGCTGCTGGTGGGTTTCAGGAAGTCAGGCTGCGGTGTCTGAGCAGGCCCAGGCCCGTGGCTGTGCCCATGCCCGCCTCCGTGGCTATGACTATGCCCAGCACCGTGGCTATGACTATGTCCTGCACCGTGGCTATGACTGTGACCTTGGTGCTTGTGCTGCTGGTGGGGCGAATGATGGTGCTGATGCTGCAACTGCTGCTGCTGCGGAAAAGACTTGGGAAGCTGAGTGTGCTTGGTGGAGTCTGTAGCCTTTAGCCGTTCACTCAGAGCCTTTAATGCGATTTGTCTAAAAATAAAATTATGGTAATCACTGAGTTATTGCATTTATTTTTATTCACTTACCGCCTACGCTCAATATCGTGCGGATCTACTCCCGGCATTTGTACGGATATTGACGACAAGCTGGAAGTGGATATCGTTCGGAGCGGCGTGGGCGTCTTTACCACGCCCGCTCGCAAGCAGCAATTATAAATGGGATTAACCAGAACGCTGATAAACGGCTGCGTCACATTCGGGAAGAAGCTGACAAATGTAAAGCTTTCTGAGCTGTCCCCTCGCCCATTTGGATGGTGCTGGTAGAAACGCAAATAGATCCAAGAGACCAAAGATCCGGAAGCAAACATGGCCGGATATGTACCGTCCAATAGACCAACAGCCCATGAGATAATGGCCATAATAAGAACAGTGAGCGGAACGTTTCTAAAATGATAATTTAATATTAAAACTGTATGTTTAGAAAGGTTTATACTTTCTTTAATGAATCTTACCTATTGGTCAAACGTCCGTAGCGTGTCTTGAAGATCAGGTGATCGGGCATTATCTGGCGTACAGCAACACAAATGCCGGCCACGTATCCAGCCAATCCGTGAATGTGAACGTCGAAGAGTATAGTCGGATTTTTGGTTACCATGTAGTAGAAAAGGTAGTAAATGGTTGTCAGCAACGACACCCCAAAGTTGCTCAATGCAAAGAACTTGAACATCTCCAGCTGCCCCCACAACGGCTCCAGCATCTTTCCGCATAGACCCACGGTCACCACGTCGACAGCCACCTCCCACCAGTGCAGCTCGATGAAGCAGAACGTGAAGGCGGTCCATATCCAGAACTTCCCGTTGGGCAGGATGTAACCGGGCGTGACGCTCAGAAGCAGGATGGCGGTCTCCGAGAAGGAAAGCAGGTAGCCGAAGGTGGTCACCACGCATATTAGTGTGATGACCGGGGACGTGTTATGGAGCAGGGCGTTCAGCTGTTGCCATATATACGGCCAATTTCTGGCCAGCGGAGCTGACATGGCACCAATCACGGGTCTGATTCGGGTGTGAGGCAGCTGTAGTTTTCACTTTTTTCTTCTCGTCCAGCCGGCTCCAGACTTGAGTATTTGGTATCTTCTCGACTACGAGGTTAAATGCAATTTAATTCGTGTCTGCCGCGCAACTCAACAAGCTCTCGGGGCTTCCGAATGCCTAAATTTCCTAATATTTACGATTTTGCTTCACTTTACATTTCATTTTGTTGCCCCAGTATGACCGGATGACTCTGCAACGGAAATACCTTCCTCGAGGTCGTGCGGTCACACAGGGCGAATATACCATTGATATACCACATATATACTAAAACTCTAATTAACAATAACAATCTACCCTCCCCGGCAACATCGACACAAAAACCACATATTTGGATTTGTATTTCACTTAAACGCTCATTAACATGTCGACCAGCGATGGGGCCACGGAAAGCAAAAAACCTCGTTCGGACAGCAGCAGCAATGGAAGTAAAGAGCAGAATGGAACTTCGGCAGGTTCCGGAGACGCAGGTGGACTCCGTGATAAAGTAGCGCTGATAACCGGCATAACGGGCCAGGTGTGTAAACGAATGTAAATGGATTAGTCACGGTTGTCGTTTTATTTGATCAACAATCTACCTATCCCTTGTTTACGTGTCACCAGTTTTTAATGTTTCTTATCTGTGCATGATTCACCAGGATGGCTCCTATTTGGCGGAATTTTTACTCAAAAAGGACTATGAAGTGCACGGTATTATACGGCGGGCCAGCACTTTTAACACCACCCGTATTGAACACTTGTATGCGGATCCCAAGGCGCACAAGGGGGGTCGCATGAAGCTCCACTATGGCGACATGACCGACAGCAGTAGCCTGGTTAAGATCATCAACACGGTAAAACCGACAGAGATCTACAACTTGGCAGCACAATCGCACGTTAAGGTGTCCTTTGACTTAAGTGAATATACGGCGGAAGTAGACGCCGTGGGTACATTGCGTATTCTGGATGCCATTCGTACTTGTGGCATGGAGAAGAACGTTCGGTTCTACCAGGCCTCCACGTCAGAGTTGTACGGCAAAGTTGTGGAGACGCCCCAGAACGAACAAACGCCCTTTTATCCAAGGTCTCCCTATGGTAAGGTTTGGGTAAATTAACTAAAGTTCTAAATTAAATGGGTTTTTCTTTTCAGCTTGCGCCAAGATGTACGGGTTTTGGATTGTTATTAACTACCGTGAGGCCTACAACATGTATGCCTGTAATGGCATCCTCTTTAACCACGAGAGCCCGCGACGTGGGGAGAACTTTGTCACTAGAAAAATTACTCGAAGCGTTGCTAAAATATTACTCAACCAAATGGAGTATTTTGAGCTGGGCAATCTAGACTCTAAGCGCGACTGGGGACATGCTAGCGATTACGTAGAGGCAATGTGGATGATGTTGCAGCGAGATTCGCCCTCTGACTATGTTATCGCCACTGGAGAGACGCACAGCGTGCGCGAGTTTGTGGAAGCGGCTTTCAAACATATTGGACGCGAGATAACGTGGCAGGGAAAAGGCGTAGACGAAGTGGGCATAGAGACCGGCACAGGCATTACTCGAGTGCGTATTAATCCAAAGTATTTCCGCCCCACTGAGGTGGATCTTCTGCTTGGTGACGCGTCAAAGGCCAAGCGAGAGCTCAACTGGACGCCCAAGGTGAGCTTCTCAGAGTTGGTCAAGGACATGATGCAGGCCGACATCGAGCTAATGAAAAAGAACCCCATTGCATAGGGTATGCCTGCCAGAATGGTGACAAAAACGGCACAAAGCTCTCTTACCGCATCCAGAGCTATCATTTAAACATAGTCGTAAGCCTAAGTCGTAAAGTGGATCTGGATCTGGATTCCATCGTGTGTGTATGTATTGTATGTGTATTTCTGTATTATCTGGGATTTTGCAATCATTCCTTTTCTACTTTGAGCGTACGTTTTCAGTGTAATTTTAATTTTTTTTATAAAAGTTCACCATTCTAACGAATATTTTCAATAAATACGTTTAAAGTGTAAACTACAGAATAATAAGGTCGATGTATTTCGGAAATGGTTTTTTTTATTCAAGGCTAAACACAAATCAAAAACAAAACGAGGGCAACTGACCTAGGTCTCTTTTTTGCCAAAAGGATTGATCTTGGAGAGCCAACTGGAGGAGGGCGAAGATTCCCTGAAATGATTTAGAAATTAGCAAACATATCCTTATCTTTATGTGGAAATGTAGGTCTTTATACTCACAGCTTTGTTAATGCCTCAATATCCGCATCCTTGTGCTCCACGGAGGATCCTGCTTGGGAATCCGTCTGCTCCAGCTTTCCAGCCTCACTAATACCCGCCTGCCGCAACTGCTCAATGAGCTTGCTGCGGAATTCCACCTTGTGAGGCTTGACTTTCTCAGCCTCGCGCAGTTGCTTCTGCAGCTTACGGATGGCCTCAAGGTAAGTGTGGCCGTACCAGTCGATTTCCTCGGCCGTATACGGCTCCAAATAGCGTCCGTATTCTTTGAGTACCTCCTTCTGACGGTCGGGCTCATCCGCCAGCGCCGGAACTCCCTTCTGCAGAGCCTGCAGTACTTCGCGTTTAAGCTTCAAGGCCAGTGCGGAGCGAAGATCGCAAGCCCTGTTCTTGAGGAGGTAGTGATCGAATCCGTGGCACTCATGGATCTGTTCCAACGTACGCTCCGTAACTACTACGGACATGTAGGAATCTAAAACATGGCTATGGACAACAGAGCGCCTCAAATTCGGAACCCAAAAGTGTGGGACACGACGTTTCGTTTGTTGGCGCTTTTGAAATCCCTTGATGACAGCTTCACCGCCCCAGATGCCCTTGTGCGATTCCGGCGTGTCAATCAGTGGCAGTGGAATATTCTGCACAGGTATGATAGCGTGCGTTACCTCATCCCGCTGCCATTCCTGGTCCTTGGGGATGTAGTGAACTGCAGCCGGAGTCGTAAGCTTCCATTCGCGCCAGAACTTGCGGTACGCCTCGGGCAGTTGGGCACCCAGTCCCTTGTCAAACCGGCCCGGACGTTTCCATCCGTTCAGAAACTTTACGCCCTGTAGGACAATTTTAACATTTGTTATTCATTTTCTTGCAAAAGCTGGTAAAGCTATTGCGTCACAGCAATGCCTCTAGCATTGGTTTGTGCACAAACTCACCTGGGGAGTGGCATGAGCCATTTTGGAAGGAACCACTTATCAGAACTCGGGTTTTATTAGCTAGAAACTACTGGTGACAGTCTTTACGAGGCAATTTAACAATAATTTCCTTGATTTTGGTCAGGCCAACAAAATTATCACGCCGCTCTTCTTCTTCCCGATTGGAAGAATCAGCTGTTTTGGAGTGAATGGTCCGCCACCAGAGTTGGCAGCTCAACCACGATAGTTTGTGGTAGAGATGCTCTAATATTAAAAAAAAAAAAAAAAAATTATTTAACATTAAAAAACACCATTTAATTTTTAATAAAGTTAAAAATAAATAAAGTTAAACATACAAGTAATCGGGTGGATACTACTTATTAGGCGACCATATACAAATTAAGAATATGTTTAAAAAAAAAAACTGAATAAATATTTGCCAAGTTAAAATATGAATAATATTAAAAACTTCTTTTCCCAAAAAAAAGAATTTTTTTTTTATCAACAAAAAAAATTTGACGTGAAAAAGCCAAATGGCTGTAATTCCTGCTGATAACACTGAATAGTGATTCACAGTTGTTTCAAGTAAACAAAGCGGAAAACAAAGACGGAAAAACGAAATACCATGTCGAACTCAAAAAAATCTTCTCCATCAAGCGGAGGATCTGCCCCCCCATATGAAATGGTCTCTAAGGATGAAATGGCTATGGTAAGATTCAATTATAATCGATAATAATGAATTCTATTTAAAATATGCACACTTGCAGCGTGCACCGCCGCCATCTTACGAGGAGAGCCAAAGGAGTGGTGGCGCAGCTGGATACACTCACCAAGGACCTGCTCCACCTACACATAATCAGTATTACGGTATGATAAGTCATCACCAGCAACAGACTCCGCTCTATGGAGCGGGATATGGACCCAGTACTTCAGCTGCATCTGGTGCCTCTGGCCCTCCTCTGGTTCTTAATCTGGATTCGCGGGCTGAAGTGGGAAAAACTATAGTTATTCCTCCGCCTCCGCCGGGATGCCTGCCGACACCTGCTCAGTGGGCTGCAATGCAGGGCCAGCAGGTCGCAGTCAAACAGAAGAAACGTTCCTTCTTTTAAAATTCCACAACCATTCTACTTTCTCGAATATAATATATTGTTACCCTTTAATGTTATCCAATCAAAAAGACATGCGTTTCGTTTCGTTCTCGCGTATATTTGAAAGTTCCCTAAACTCACGAACATTTTTTAGCCAGTGAACGAATCCCAAGAAACGGGTGCAAGCTTCACTGGCCTGGTTTTTTAATACAGACTAGTGGATATGGACTACTCAAAGATGTTTTCAAAGTATGTACTATCGAATGTCTGGACACGCACGAAACCGTCTTCTCCGCCAGAGGCGTAACTCTTGCCATCGGGATGGAAGGCCAAACTGTTGATGGGACCGAAATGACCCTTCAGACGAGCGAACTCCTCCTCGTAGATCAGATGGAAGAAGCGAGAGTCGAACTTGCCAGCCTTCGTTGAAGTGGTGGTCACCTCCATAGCGTCCTGGCCACCGCCCAAAACCACATGGTCTTGGATGGGGCTGATGGCGGCAGAGTTTACTGGACGCTCCGTCTTATAGGTTTTCAGGCACATGAGGGACTCGGAGTCAAAGAGCTTTGCAGTGGTGTCCTTGGAGGCGGTCACGAACATGGTGCCATCCTTGCTCAACTGCATGTCGTTGATTCCAGCGGTGTGATCACTGCCGGAGTCGACAACTTTCTGTCCCTTACGGATGTCCCAGATAGCAATATTTCCGTTATCGTGACCTAAAATATATTCATCAAAGTAATGTATTGATTGGAATACTGTCTCAAGAACTTACCCGTGATGATTGTCTCGTCCAAGGGTCCCCAAAGCATTGAGGTAATCTTCGATTCCGTCATCGGGATGCGTAGCGTAGGTGTCTGTTCAGCCAGCGACGAATCAGCGTTGCGAACGTCAATAATAAACAGCTCACAACTTTGTCCCATAGCTTTGTCCGTGGAGTAGGCGGCCTGGTTACCCGAGAAGCTGAAGTTGCTGGTACGCACCGACGATTTGGATGGGATGGAGGCGATGATGGTACCGTATTCCACGTCCCAGATTTTCGTAGTCATGTCACCGGCGCCTGTAATCAGCTTTCGGCTCTCCCAGTCCACATCCAAGCACCAAACAGCACCCTGGTGGCCATCGTATGTGCCCAGACGCTCCCCATTGAGAGAGTACCAGACATTAGGCTTCTGATCCTTCGAGCAGGAGAAGAGCAGGTCGCCCTCGCGGTTGTACTTGATTTGCGTGATGGAACGCTCGTGGCCCTGGAGCATCAAAGGACGCTACAAAAGAAAAACAAATGAATTAAATGATTTAGAAAATAGAAACCGCTTTTAAGGTTAGGTTTAGCGGAGAATTTCTGCAACGATTTTTAACCGGCTGAATCGCCTAATTTCGGTTTATTTTCATGCCGATTCATTTATTATGTATATTGAATATTATACACTTCGTTGAGAACGCACCATGTTGTATTTAGTTGTTATTTGTTGCGAGAAAACAATTATTTTTGCAACATCCACGCAGCAGCACACGCGAAAAGAGCTGCCAACTTGGCGCAATGAAAAACGATGAATTCCAAGGCAATGCCAACTTGACCCAATAAAAAATTTAAATCTGTTATTTAATTTTTCTATACGTTAGACGTTATAGGTAAATATAAATTACAACGAAACAACTTTTGTGAAATTTAACAGGCCTAACTGAACCATCCTTTTTTGTTTAACGAGTTCCACTTGGCAATGTTGACCATGATGGAGGCCACACACTGGTCCTTGTCCCGATTTTGGCCGTAGTAGTCAACAAATTCTCCGTCCGGATTGACTAAATACATGATAATGGTGTGATCTACAATGTAGTCGTTGTCCTCATCTCGCGGCCCGGAGCTGAAGTACACCCGGAACGCCTTGCACACATTTCGAATCTGGTCCACTGTACCCGTGAGACCTAGGAGCTTGGGGGAGAACTCCTTCACATATTTTCCCACCACCTCCTTTGAATCGCGTTCAGGGTCCACAGTAATGAATATGGGCTGGATAGCCGGAGTTTGTGGGGATTTCTCTGTAAAAGATTACAAAGATTAGATATTGTTTTGAGTTATATATGTTTTTTGAACGCACCAACTTCGTCCACTACGGCAGCCATTTTCTCCAGCTCGTCAGGACAAATATCAGGACAGTGGGTAAAACCGAAGTATATGAGAAGCCATTTCCCCAGGAAGTCTTCGGATTTCCGCACTGTCCCTTGGGAGTCAACCAGTTCCCATTTTCCACCAATGGCCGCCTTTCCCAGCTGACGCTTTCGCTCCCTCATCCGTGCTTCGTCCTTCTCACTTTTGACGTAAAGCATAAAACCTAATCCGCCGGCACCCAGAGTTCCGATCACCGCCAGACTTTTCCAAGATATGGGACCTTTTCCCTTTGTGGAATCTGCAGGAGTGGCAAAATGACGTGCCACCGGTTGCTGTGCCCATCGTCGACAGCCGCCCAATAGACGTTGCAAGGAGCGGGACATTCTATGTCAGAGGTTCTGGAGTTTTAAGGTTTTACGTAAAACTTCTGGAGAACTAAAATATCGCCGGTGACCTGCTGCTTCTTTTTCTCGTGCCAGTCACTGTAAACCTCGGACAGTGCTGCCAACTTGTGGTGAAATGGTTATGAGTTCCACTTTAGTTTTCGATTCCAACACGTGCTGGTCAACGATTTGGTTTTTGATTATTTACTAAGAAATATATATAAAAATGTCAACTTCAAGGCGAAAGCAGCCTTTGCTGTACATGGAAGAATACCGTGTCAAACAGGATCCGCAGGACTATGGTCTGGCCGACGAGGTGTTCAACATGGAGGTGTTTAAAAGCAAGCTTCAAATAGCTATCGTTAGGTTTGTTTATTTATTCGATTTAGATTTTTGCTTTGGATTTAACATGAGTATTCTATAGGAACGACGAGGATGGATTGGAGTTCGATCTGATCGGCGTTTATCCTGCAATTGCTAACGCCTTCCGACGACTGATGCTTAGTGATGTTCCCAGCATGGCGATTGAGAAGGTCTACATATACAATAACACTTCTATCATCCAGGATGAGGTGCTGGCACATCGAATGGGACTACTCCCCCTGCGGGCCGATCCCCGCCTATTCGCTTACCGTACGGAGGAGAGTAGCGAGGCTGGAACAGAGCAAGACACTCTGGAATTTGAGCTAAAGGTGAAGTGTACGCGGCGCAAGGATGCAGGCAAAGATCAATCAAACTTTGATGACATCTACAAGAATCATAAGGTATACTCTGGTCACCTAAAGTGGCTGCCAAAGGGCAAGCAGGCGCAGATATACACCGAGACAGGCGTCGGTTGCATTCACGATGACATACTTATTGCTCAGCTACGGCCGGGCCACGAGTTGGATCTACGTCTTGTTGCGGTTAAGGGGCTTGGACGGGATCATGCCAAGTTCTCGCCGGTTGCCACAGCTACATACCGCTTACTACCGCAAATTAAACTTAACCGCGAGGTCTCTGGCAAGGATGCTTACTTGCTGCAGAGCTGCTTTTCGCCAGGAGTGATCGGCATTGACGAGAATGAGTGCGCCTACGTTAAGGATGCACGATATGACAGCTGCAGCCGGAACGTGTACCGATATCCTCAAATAAACGACTCGGTAACCTTGGCCCGCGTTCGAGACCACTACATCTTCACCGTGGAGTCAGTGGGAGCCCTCAAACCTGAGGTTATATTCCTGGAAGCCGTCAAAGTACTGAAACAAAAGTGCCGATCATTTATTGACGAAATAGAAGCGGAGTAGTTTTTATTTATTTAGAACATAGAAGGACATAAGTGTGGACATAAGGAAGTGTTGTACATAAGACAACACTTGATATAAAAAATTATTTTAAAATCCTCGTTTTGCGTCTCTCTTGCGTTTAAGAATTTTAAGGCGGAACTCTGTGAGTACCACTTGTAGTCGCTCTTGGCAGAGCAGTGCGTCCTCCAGCCTCATATTATTTAGCTGAAGCGCAACGCTCTTACCGAACAGATCGAACTCGCTCATCACGTTTTCCTCAGACAGTAGATCTTCGTTAAATTCTTCGTTAATTTCGTGCTCTTGTTTATTGTTTATTTCTTCATAGACTTCTTCTTCTATGTGAGCCTCCTGTTCCTGGGTTTCGTCTATTGCACATTCCTCTGGAATGTAATGTGTCTCCAGGGGCTCACCGCCTAGCAAGTCGTCTAACATAGAATCGTTTGAGGCCAGATCTTCATCGACCACTTCTTCTTTCTTGATCTTTGGCTTAGCTTTGGGCTTGGACTTTATCTTAGAGCTTCCCTTGGTCGAATAAGCTCTTGTATTCTCCGGCAGCTGCATTGCCGCCTCCAACTCTTCTTTAATTAGATTCTGCAATTCAAAAAAAGTTCAATCAGGATTGGTATTTTTATTGAGGCCCCAAGTAATATTTATTGCAATTGCAGTATTTAAATCAAAAAATTTAAATCATGTTTGACACCTAGTGTATACCATATGCAGAGATTAACAGAAATTTAAATATGGATTACAAAAAATCATTTTTTTCTAATAATAATCACGATTATTGAAGAATCTAACAAGGCTATAGAGGTGAATAACAATTTATTTTTAATGAAAATGGACCATTGTTATGGAATAACCTCTCTCACCTTGCATAAAAAATCATTGCATTTCATGGCCTCTTGATGCTTTCTTGTTATATGGTGCTGCTTGATGGATGCCAGCCTGGCAAGGACATTCACGTCACAAATCTTGCAGTGAGCTGAGTAACCATCGTGGCTGGGCTGAAGCCAGTGAGAAAACGATGGAAACCTCTCCCACTCTGAACGGTAACGCTGGTGGTACTGTCGCCGCACGGACTTATCTGACAAGAATTCTTTCTTGATTTTGGGTTCCTGTTTAACTTTAAAACATTTCATGTTTCCTGAGGATCAGAATTGTCGTTAAATCCTTTGAAATCTGGCCGCCAAAATTAGTACCGTATTTTATTTAGTAACTATTTTGGTATAAACCGAAAAAAAGCGACGCAACTCGAAAAAATCTAAAATTCAATACCATGTGACCGTACAATGATTAGTAATAATACCAAATTTGTATATATACCATAATAGAATGGCAGGGCTGGAAAACACGCAGGGCTGGATTAAAAATTGTCAATCCCTTTTGGTATTTTTGTGTTCAAACACTCACAGAAAATAAACTTACATCTTTTAGTTGAGAGTTTATTTATTAAAACCTTTATAGATTTTTAATAGTTAATTAATTATTTAAAAAAAAAAAATTAAGCATTTATCATTTATATAGTTAGAGGTAATATAAATATGTTGAGTGATTTGAAATTCTATAGAACGCAAAAAAATATCGTTAAAGGTTTTCAGAATCGTTTTTTAAATTCTGGGGGATTTTCATTTAACATAAATTAATTTTTAAAATTTATATTTGTATAGAAAATATAAAAAATTTTCCGTGGAAAAATTTACAGCTATCTGATCAAGTCTTTTACCACTAAATATAATATATCACTAAAAAAAACTTTGGCCAATTTTCTTATTTTATACAATAATGTTTTTATTTTGTAAATTATAAATTCTTTTTTAATCCAGTCTTTTTTTGATACTTTTGTTTTTATCAAACGGTCACACAGTATAAAAGAGCGATGACAGGTTTGGAACGAGATATCTGAAAAATGTAAATAACAAGCAAACTATACGAACAATTTGAATGAAACTTCACTTTTCCAAACACTCTCAGTAAATATGGTTATCGCAAAGGAGATTCTAAGCGACATCAAGGAGCAATATGAAAAGGCCAACCGGCTAGTCGAGGAGGAAAGTCGCAGTGACCCGTCCACTGATCCGTTTCGATCCCATTACAAGGCGCGCGATGTGCTCCATGATTTGAAAAAACAGCTGGACGACCAGCTGGTATCTGTTCAGGCTTGTGAAGATGATGGTGGCCAGGATGACCTTTGTTATCGTTCCTTGTTGGCGTTCGTTTGCCGCGACCTCGGTCGCATCTATGTTTACACAGAGGAGCAGCCTGAGGGTGAGAAGTTCTTAAAGCAATGCCTGGATCTCGTCACGCCCCTGAAGAAGAAATCAGTGGGAATTATTCCATATGTGGGTGCCATCAACGAATTAAGTATTGTGCTGGGAACAAAAGAGAAGTATCAGGAGGCTCTAGACATGCTCCTTCAGGCTGAAAAGGGATACGAGGAATTTAAAGCTAGCGGCTTCACACCTTTGGCCATATCTGATATATTCAATCCTCCTGAGGAGGGACTGGATACAGAAGCCGCTGGTACCAATGAGCTCGAATCTCTGTACACACTTGTTTGTTTTTATCTTGCCCAAATGTACGGGCATTTGGGCGATCCGGAGAAGTCTGCCAGTTGCTGCCATAGCACACTCCACCGCCAACTTCAATTCAAGTCTTATGATGCTATTGATTTTGCTCTAAATACGGCAACACTTTCACAGTTCTATATTGGAGAGGAGCGCTTCCGTGAGGCGCGTCACCACCTGGCTGCGGCCACCCTCATTATGGCCGAGTACGAGGAGCATATGTTTAAGCCGGAAATGAGCGATCATCAACGTCAAGAGGTGGCCGAGACTTTCAAACATCGATATGCCGATGTAGCGCGTTGCTGGGCAAAGTATGGGCTATGTCTTTTGCAATCCTCTAAAATGCGTTTGCTTAGGGATGAAAATGAGGAATCTAAGCGCCTGGAGAAGGCCATACGCTGTCTTCAACTTGCCGAGGCACAGAAGTCCCGTTTTCCAAACTTGGATGTCACAGCTTGCGAGAACCGGATTAGCTGCGAACACTGCCTGACTTTTGATGATGCCAAGTTGGTGTTCCACTTTGTCAACGAGTGGCTTGACATTGCCAAGGACTACTACAAGGCCGAGAACGAGGCCACCGAGTACTCTAAGATAATACAAGATTACGCCGAGGCGTATGAACAAATAGCCTTTTTCGAAGAAAGCCCTGAAAATCAGGCTAAGATGCAGAAACGTCGTGCCAAGTACCTAGAAGACCTACTGGACCTTCTCGACCCGATTTTCTACCTAAAGATCTGCCGAGAGTGCTGGTACGGTGCAGGCACTGCCCATGCCGCTGTTCTGGACGTTCGCCTTGACATTGTTCGTGAAAAAAGCTCTCCAGCACCAGATGACATTAAAAAGGTTAACCAGAGCTGCTTGAAGGCCATCAAACACTTCGAGAGCTACGTCAAATCGTACCTAGGAAAACCACCGAGCGTGGAGTGGCGTCCCAACATGGACCTGGAGGAGCAGAAGCACATGCTTTACGCCCACTTTCACATTGGACGGATCTATTACAAGATGATTAGCGCTCATCCAATGCTGCAGCTGGAAAACCTAACCAACTGTCTTGAATATTACAAAAAGTTTATAGACGGCTGTGAACAGCACAAGGAGGCGGCGGAACCGCTTCATGGCGAGATGGGAGTGGTGCGTGAGATGCTGCAGCTTCTACCGCTCAAAATTAGTCAAGTTAAGGCTCGCCTAAATTAGTTAAAAGCCGTCAAAAGGACGATTTCCAAAAAATATGTTGCATTTTTCGAAAGCTTTATATATTTTAAAAATAAATTGTTTATGCTAGTGAAAATTCACAAAATCCAGATGATTGTTTTTGTGTTTTAAATCATTGTCATACGTTATAACTTTCCAAAAATTAGTAACAGCAGAAAAATTTCAGAAATTCGCGATAAAAATTAGGATAATGCAACCTAGAAGGGCAGACCACTGACGTTGGGGGCCTTTTTGGTGGCAATGCGCACCGACATGGGCGACTCGCAGCTGGGCGGTTTGTACTGACGCCTCTTGATCAGGTCCCGCTGGATATTGCTTCCCAGCTTACGCACTGGAACAGCTGTGATCCCGTCCAGGAGATTCTCGCGGGCGTGTCGCAATGTGTTGTGGATAAGATCCTCTATATCGATTGCTCGTGGATCGATCATTGGCTCTCGCTCTAAAACGTCGACGATCATGCGGCAGGCCTCATCCGACTGGAACTCTTCTAGGGGCAGTACTTCAATCAGTTCTTTGAACATGTGCGACACGATAAAGTGGGTGCGGTTGACCACACTGAGATCTGCCTGGGGGACGAGGGCGCACATTGATTCCTTTGCGTGATCGAAAATACCGGAGATCAGCTCCTCGGTGTTTATGTCGGAGCGCTCGTAGTCGAACACGGCAACCACTTCATTGAAGAGTTTTCGCAGCTCTTCGGCACTGATGTGGATGAAGTACTTCTTTGGCACAATCGTCTGCAGGTGCTCCGTAATGCACTCGGCAATGCGATCTGTGTACCGTCCCTGGAAGCTGTAGGCGGCTTGACAAAGGTACAGCGAGGATCGTTGGGAGAATTTTCGGACATTTTCCGGCGTAGTACTGCGTCCAAAGAATCGATTAAAGCTCTTCTGGACGATTGTATGGACGCGATCCATAATAAACTCATCAGGCATGGGCGGCAGCATATAGGCATCCACATTGAGGATGGCCGGACAGATCAAGGCATCGTCGTTGGGCAACAGTTCGCTGGTCACCTGAGGCTGTTCGTTGGGATCCCTTTCGTACTCGCTGTTAATCTGCAAGGGCTTGGACTTCAACCGAAGTGCACAGATCTCTCGCTCCAGGCACTGTGGAAAAGATAATTTATAGTTTCTGTTTTTTTTAGGAAAACTCGTTAAAAGCATTGTAAGATCCTACCTCGATTTGTTGCAGAAGGGATTTCTCGATGCCCATCAGTTTCTCGATGTCGTAGGATAGATTCAGCACGTTGGGATTACTCCACTTGGCCATGTTTTTATCCTGGATGTCCAGTAAACTGCAGAGTATGTTTTTCTCCTCCCGGAGCACAGTCATTATATTTAATTTTTCCGTATTGTTTTGTGTCTCTAGGACAAACTCTTCCTCACAGCGGGAAAGTTCTTTCTGTGGATTAGACACAAACTTGAGGGATTATCCAGGAACAGGCTGCCCTAACTTCGAAACAAACCTCTTTCTCGGCCAGTTCTTTCTCCAAGGCCCGCAGCTCATCCTCAGCAGTGGTCTCTAGGTCGAAAATGTAGCGTCTCAAAACTTCCTCCTCCAACTCATCGAGATTCACAACTATTCCGAATTTCTTCATCATGGCCTGGCGTATTTCCTCCTCCAGTCGAGTGATCTCGAACCGCATAAACTTGATGTCCGTGTTCATGCGACGCAAATGGATGAAGTTGATGCGGTGCCAGCGTTTAGTGGCCAGTGTCTCCTCATGTAGTTGGTCTGCCCTTCGGCGCAGTTCCACCAGCATGTCGGCGTTGAAGAGGACAGCCTTGGACAGGTCCCTGTAGTCGTTACCTTCGTAAAAATGTTGTATTTGGTCCATTCTCAGGACGACGCTTATTTTAACCTTATTTATTTCATTTTGTCTTAGACGCTGTGAAACATGGATATGTAAGAATCTAGAATCGTAACCCACAAAAGCAACTTACACGAAACTCCATGAGTGCATTTTTCTCACGTTGGTAGACCTCTTCATGGTACTTCATCTTGATCAGCATCTCGGCGATCTCCCTTCGTTTGTTTTCAACGTCGCGTTGCAGGTCTCGCACATTCCGTTCCAGATCATGGCGATCGGATCGCATTTGGAAGGCTAGGTCGTACAGGGTTCGGTCCAGTCCAGATGGACAGGTGGTCTCGTCCAGTCGAATAGTGGTCATGTCCAGGGAGTCCAAACTCTTGTTGTCGGCCTGCTGATCTTCGCTAGAGGAGGAAGACTCCGACTCCGACGATGACTCCTCATCATCGCCCTTTGCCACTTTAGGTGGGCGCCACTTCTTTTTGAAAATGCGGCGCAGGAAGTCAAAGAACTTATGACCCTTGACGGTGCTCATGAAGAGCACCTGCAGGGCAATGATCTGCTCGCCCAGTTTGTCAATGTTACGACGCAGTTCCTCCAGTTGCCTGTTTGTTTGATTTATGATCACCTGCAGTTCATTTCGAGTGGCCATCGCCGACTTGGCGTTCTGCAGCAGCTGCGTCTCGATCTCTTCACTGTCGCGGAGAATGTACAGCTCCTGGTTGAGGCTAATCATGAATGAGGCCATAAACTCGGAGTCCATCTTGACATGAAAGCGCCGCACCTGCAACTTTTCCAGGGCCTTGTCGAACTGATGCACTTCCTCGTCCACGTTTGTACGTATTGACGCCTGCTCCACCAGAAGCTGCCTCAGCCACCTGTGGCGATTTTCGTCCATGTAACTGGAATTACCTTCCTCATCCCGTTCATAGTACGCCAGATCTGAGATCGGGGGAAAAGAATTGAGCATTTCGTGGATTTCCTCGGCCGGAAGACTCCGTTCCAGCTTCGAGATCTCTAGCATAGTAAAGGCGGCGGCCTCGTGAAGCTCGGGCTTTTCTAATCCGTGCAAACTGAACAAGCTGGATATCCTGAGACTATCAGCTTTTTTTTGGGAGGCGATCACATCATCCACACTGTTCTCCAAAGAAAGGATTTGGTCTATCTCCACTCCGCAGCCGGGAGTAAAGTGCTCTATGAGGTTCAGTTCCGGGTACTCCGCGTCCATATCAGTTTCGTGTATGGGGTCCAGGGGGAGGCGATCCTGTTCGGGCATATAGCTATGGAGCACCGCCAGACGATCTCGCTGACTATTTATGAATGTCATGAGGTCGCGCTTCCGATCGCGCAGGTCCAAAACAGCCGAGTTGAAGGAGTTTACCATGTGGAAGTATTTCTCGCGACACTCAACCACTTCAATATACTTCTGCGTCAAAGTCTCATCGGAGCGGGGCTCGTAGTCCGCCCCAACCTTGAGCTTGAAGTCGCCCAGGTTGCGTTTGGCCAGCTCTATCTGGGCATCGTCGTCCGGGTGATTGCGGTTGGGATCTGGCTTCTGCCGCTCCAGCTTGTCCCAGTCGAAGATCCGACGCACTTCGTACATCTGGCGCTTTCGGTATCGAACCAGAAGTCTCATCATCTTCCGGCTGAAGCGCGGCTCGATGCTTCGCGGATCGCGGCCGAAGAAGAACGTCTCCGGCGGAGGCTCACCAATAGTTTCCTCCACCACATCAGTCACTAAAAGGTCATGGAGTCTGTGAAGAAAAGCTTGTTAGTTTTGGACTCTTCCAAAAAAGATTTGGTATAACTAAAGGTGTAACTAGTGATCCAAATGGTGCAAAGTATAATGAGATTTAAATCTTACACTTCCGGCTGATCGGGAACTATATCCACGCGGTAAAGGCTGCATGTTTTAGTTTTCAAAGATTCGTATTATAAATATTGGAATATGTATATTGTGTTTAATTTTAAGTTATAAAAGTGTTCCAACAAACTGCATCCGCCCCCAGAAACTCTTGTGTCAAAGCATACCCCATATCGTGCTCCATTTTTAGGCGCTCCTCAATGTCCCGCTTGATCTGTTCGAACTCTTCACCCAACTCCTCGAGGCGGAAGGTAGAGACTCCTGGTTCGTTGCCACTACCGGAAAATAACAAGTGTTCCAGACATTTAATGAAAAAAACGGACAGATCACTTACCGCAGGTGACTGACGGTGAAGGGAACGCATACCAATTTTTTTAGGAAATGATTGTAGAGCTTTTGATGCCCCACTTGGGCGAATTCCAGGTCATAGGCCAAATCCTCGCGCACATCGTCCAGCTCTGCTTGAAGTTCATCTCGGATTTGCTGAGTGATGCGATTGTCCAGTAGCAAGTCCGTGTCCTGGGCCCTCAGTGGAGCCGGCAACTCTTCATTTCGCCTAATAATATCAAAGTAGTCGTTCTGCAGAATCCCGATCTTGTTCAGAACATCTCGGTCATGGGCTTCAGCTGCCTCTTGTTGTCTTCGGAGCTCTGCATTGATCTTTTCCTGCTCTAGGGACGGTTGTTCCGGGTCGACTATATCCGGCACCGCTTGAAACCCTTCTGGCAGTGGAGGCAGACGGTCCCGACGATTGTTTCTCACTATCTTTGGTCCGTTCCACTTGAACAGGAACATGTTTCCGTCGTAGCCAACGGAGAGCATATGTTCCCCATCGAAGCTGGTTCGGATGGCAGGAATGATGCCTTTGAGGGCGTCGTGCATAGGGTATATCCGGTACTCAGAGAGATCAGTAAAGTTATCAGGATTTAACCGATTTACTCGAATGCCTCCGTTGACCATTCCGAACATAATGTACTCATCTCTGTTGAAAAGAAATGGTAAGAAAATTTAAGATATCCTGGAAGGATAAAGAACACTTACATGATGCAGTAGGAGTGGATCTCGATGTCATCTGCATCCGCTATCATTGTGCTGTAGGTTGGCTCTGCCTGACCAAATTCCAGCTCGTAGACATATCCTGCGTCGTATCCTGCCATCGAGACCCAGATCGTATTTCGGTTGGTGTAGCGCAGCCAAATAATTGCATTGGGTATAGGGGGAATGTGCAGCGGCTCCTCCTCCTCGTCGGGCTCCGAGTCTGCCAAAGCCGACTCCATATCGATCTGAATACCCGGGTTCGCTTTCTTCAGCTTCTCGATCTCGTCCATCTTGCGTTCCCGCTTCTTCTCCTTCCGTTTCTTGGCATTCACCCGCCTGATCTCCCGCCGGATAATGCTCTTCACAGACGCGAACTTAATGGTTCTCATGCGTGCCGGCTCGGTGATATTGTAGGAGAGATACGTCTCGTCGTCAGTTACCTTCATGCGGATGTTGTACTCATAGACCTCACCGGACTTGCTGCCAATTAGGACAATGGTGGGCACTTCTTCGTGCCAGCAGAAGCAGTTCGGCACCGCCTTAAACTGTATGAAACCCAGAGGATGCATATCCACCATCTCGTGCTCATCCTTGCCCAGGAGGTATATAAATATGCTCATGTCAACGCTGCCGGTCAGCAACAGAGTCCCCGCCGGATTGACGGTGATCCGGGAAATGGGTGAGGTGTGAGCTTTAAAACATCTCACCCGCTTCATGGTGGGCCTATTGGGATCGCTTATATCTAGGTATAGCTGCCGAAGGATGCCGTCTTTAAAACCAGCTACCATTTCGGTGCCCCGCGACGAGACATTTGTGTCCAGCCAGAGGAAATCGACACCATCAGCCGGGAACTGCTTCTCCAGCATCAGGCGCTGTTCCTCGTAGTTGTACACAAAGAGCTTGCCGCACTCCGACATGGCCATGAAGTGAGTCGATATAGGTGACATTTGGGCGGCTATCACCTTGCCGCCTATGCAGGAGTAGAGCTTGCGTGGCTTTTGGGGCACGTCAAAGGTGTTGATGTCGCAAAACCATATTCCGCCCTTTCCGTCCTGGGCGTAATGGGTGAAGTCCGTCTCGTCGAAGGGCAGGATCTTTTGCATGCAGCGTAGCTCCACATCGGCAATCTTGAACTCGTAGATCGGATCGATCTCCACGAACAAATCATCCTCGGGGGGATCGGCCAGATCAACAGTCTCCCAGTACCACACGCGCACGTAACCATCCATGCCCACTGTGGTCACCTCGCCATTCTTCATGGTGATCCGAGTTATGGGTTTCATGTGGCAGGGTTTCCGACCCTTTCGGCAGATCTCGAACTTGATGAGGCCCGCCTGCCAGAGCAGCATGTTGCCCCAATCGCAGCCGGAGATTACGTTCTCATCGGAGAGCATGAACATGGCATAGATGTCGCTGAAGTCAGTCTTGCCGAAGCGTCCCAGATCCCCCTTCAGCTTAAGCCCGGTAAACGTGTTGGCCATCTTCCAGAACTTGATGTGACTGAGGCCAGAGGAGCAGAGCAGGATGGGATTGAATTCCGAGAAGTGCACGAACAGAATGTCGCTCTGGAAAGATTTGGCTCGCAGCACCACCTCGCCCTTCTCCCAGCGCCAAATGGTGATTATGAAATCTGGATAGCCGGCCTGTGAGGCAAACAATTCCCCAGTTTTGTTGTACGACCCGGCCGTGAAGCAGGCCTTTGCCGCATTCCGGAGCTTAATTCGGACATCAAGAGAGGGATACTCGTAGATATAGACCGTCGGTGTGGGTCCGTTCTCGCCTACCGTGAAAAGGTTTGGGTAGTCCGGGTGTTCGTTTTTCTGCAAATTCAAGCTACATGACAATCCAGAACTTTAAGTATCTGTAACCCACCGTGATGAAGCCTATGCCGCATCCAAAAATGGTCTCCTGAAATGTGATCTCCTGGCGCGATATGCTGAAGTAGTTTAAGAAGTTACCTGATGCAAAGATCAGCGTATCGGGATCCACTAACACCAGATTGAACAGCTTTTTGCAATCGTAACCAAACGAGTGCCTGAAGAGCCATAGCCACAGATAATTAGCCCAAGAAACGAGTCAGGATTATGGTAGAACTTACTCCACGTGCAGGATCTCGTGGGCGAAGGAAACTTCCGGCTCGTCGTTGAGGTCCTCTTCCTCTCCCAGTAGTTCCGTATCGGAATCCATTGTATCTATTTATCGTAGGTTTCAAAAACTTTATCTTGTGTAAATTTTTTTTTTGATGCAAGTAAAAAGGATTGCTTGAGTGTTTGTTTGTCTGTTGCCAGGACTCGGCTAGGGCCAACTTGAATAGAGCGTGGAGCATGCGCTGTTTTAATTATTAGAAAGTTGACCTTTTTTGTTGATAAACAACAGAGTTAACTCTTTTAATTAACTGGTTAAAATTAATTCGAAAAATTGATTTCTATATAAAAATAAATTCTGTTCTGCGATTACTGTAACAACATAACTTTCTTAACACAATTTATTTAACTAAATATCCAAATCCATGAAGGCCTCGTCATCATCATCGTTGAAAAAGGCGGCAATATCAGATTCCTTATTCGGTTCTTTGGTGTTTTCCAAATTATTATTTTGTTCACTACGAGATTTGGCAGGCACTGGGGATAGGTATTGCTTAATGGTGCCTCTTTCCGGTTTGGCTGATGAGCTTTTGGCCGGTGAGAAATACTCTTCGATTTTGTGGGACTGTGAAGTAAAGCAGTAAAGTTAGAGGTTTCTAATTATTAAAGTATTTAATTTTAGGTATACCGTAGTGGGTGCTGCTGTGTGTGTGGCTTTCTGAAGGTTCTCAGCAAAGATCCCTACTTTGCTCAGCACTTCCTGCTTGTTTTTCAGCATTGCCCAGATAGTGTCATCGGCTGTCCCATGGGCCATTAAATAGCGACAGATGACGGCTTTCGTCTGTCCAATGCGATGGGCTCTACTCTCAGCTTGAGCCAGGGTCTGCATAATATAGGTAACAAATATATAAAGGGGTGTTTTTAGCCTTCTTAATTCATTTTAATTTACACTTGGATTCCAGTCAAGTTCGGCAAACAGAATCATCTCGGCTGCCGTCAGGGTGATCCCGGAATTGCAGGCCTTTAGGGAAAGCAGAGCCACTTTGCAGCTGCTGTTTTTCTGGAAGGTGTCCACAAAGTCTGCCCTGAGATCACTACGAGTCTGGCCATCAATGCGAATATAGTGGACTCGTAGCTCCGCAAGACAATCGCTAATAGCGTCCATCATGACTCGATGGTGTGCAAAAATAATGAACTTAATTTTCTCTTTAACCAAAGTTTTTAAGTAGGCACTATGGAAAGGATACAAATCTAGGCTTTAAAAATGGCTCAACTTTTAAGAAATAAAGACAAAAATTCTTTACCAGACCGCCTTTGTTTTTACTTCGGCTGTGCGGGCATAGAAACGAAGCAGAATCTCTTCCTTGGTCTTGCCTTTGCTTGAATTGAGTTCCTTGCTAAAGGCGTCTAAACTAGTTTTGGTCTCCTCGTTGGTCGACACCAAAGCAGGATCCAGTATGACTGTTTCTCTAAGGATTTATTAATAAGATAACTTGAGATTCTTCTTAGGAAAGATTAGAATAAAGAAAACCCACCGATTTTTCTCAGCCAGCTGAGGAAGAACCTCTGTTTTTGTGCGCCGTAGCATGTATTTTAGAGTGAGAATAACTTTAAGCTCTTCCAAGTTAGATTGCCCATTGGCATCCCAGCCAAACGTTGATTGTTTTCCGTCACAGTACCGGGTGGCTACAAAATTAAAAAGTATTAAGTCAAATATGGACATCAAAGTCTTAACTTTCTTACTAAACTCCATAAAGTTCATAAACTTGCTGTCTACCATTTGAAGTTGGGTAAACAGTTCCAAGGGCCTTGACAGAGCTGGAGTACCAGATAATAGGATTACACGTTTAGCCTGATCAGTAAGCCTCTTGGCCACTGCCGTGCACTTGGCTTTGCTGTTTTTTAAAGTGTGTGACTCGTCGAAGATGATAAAGCCGTATTTTCGCTGAAGTAGTTTGTCCATGTGACGCTCCATCATGTTATAGCTGGTGATTAATACCTGGGCCTCGGCTACATACTGCTGGTTGTTGTTCAGCACCTGGAGATAGTGGATGGGCACCTTGGGTAGCAGCTCCACAACATGCTTAGCCCAACTGTCTCGTGTCGAGGCGGTTGTGCAGACTAGCAGAGGCCAGTCGTCCCGAAAGTAGTCCGCCACTGCGAGGGCTTGATAGGTCTTTCCCAGACCCATCTCATCACAGATCATTATGCGACCCATTTGGGCGATGGCAAAGCTGCATAAAGAATGTATTTGTGAAATTTTATTGAACTTTTAACAAAGAGAATATGATTACCATACTCCATCCTGCTGAAACGGCATAAGTTTGTCTGCCAGCTTAGGTTCTATGGAGGCCAATACACTCTTGTCAAGGGACGTCGGTGGCTTCTGGCAGAGATCTATAACCTTTTTGGGAATGCTGTTCATATGCACCTGGGGTTTTAAATCCGCCGTGTGCTTTTGAAGCGATTGGTAGTCCTTCAAGTCGAAAGTCCATATACGTGTGTTATTATCGTAGGATCGTGTGGGTATATTCTTAAACACGGCAATAAGTTGTTCATGGTAACCAGTCGTGTGGACGGCAAAGCGATGTGTACTTATCATGTTAAGGTTACAGGTTATAGAGCTCAGTCGCTGTGCTACCGAAGGCCTATCCTCCTTTTCAGGAGCAAGAGAGAGACTGGGTTTCCCCTTCCCCGCCTCTTTGTTCGGTTTCTGGTAAGGATGTGCGGCTCCTCTGGCCAACTCCCTCGTTGAAGTCTGTTTTATCGCCTTTAATGCATTTAAAAACGATGAACTTTTGTTATCACTGGAGGTTTGGGCTATCCTGCTGATCTTCTCCTGCTCCGCCGGCGGAGAGCGGTAGAAATTAAGGGGGGATTTGACCTGTGGCACATTGGAGTTCCCATTTGTTGTGGGTTTTTGCTGCGCACTTGTTGGAGTTGTGGACGAGGTGGCTGCTCCGGCAGCCAGGAGCTGTGTCTTCTTCGCCTGCAGCTTGGCTAGTGCAATGCGTTTCTTCTCGGCAATTTCGGTGGCACTGCAGGCAGACATGGTGCATTTAATCAAATAGGTTTTTTGGCGGAATAATAAACAAATGTGGGTGCTAGAGTGGCCAGGCGTGGGAATTAGAAATTAGTAAGGCATTGCGCCCTACAACATTTCGCGCAAAATTTGAAAATGTTTTAAACTTCTAATGAACATGTTTAAGTAAATTTTTGGTTGAAACTATAATAAGGAGTTCTCTCTAATGTCGTAAATCTTGCTATAAAATACTATAACTCAAATATTGCGCGACATAAGGAGCAATTGAATCAACAAATAGGACCTTTAAGTCTAGAGAAAGTATTTCTAGTAAAGTCCCTTTTTTATTCGAGAAAAACTGAAGGGAAATATGAAGTCATTTAAGATTGGGGAAAGTTAAATAAAGTCGCTTTTATAGACGACATTAAAGGTTATCAAATTTTGGCGTAAAAATACGAAGGAATCCAAACAATAGCTTGTGTTTAAGTACATACCTCCAACAATTAAGTTTCAAACTATCTAGATGTGCTCAGCCCTCCCTATCTATTAATTTCTATGCGTCTAATCGTGATGAACGTTAGAAGATAGGATAACAAAGAGTGGCGGACACTTCAAGCCCTGCGGTTCCTGATAAGAAAGATGAATAAAAACGCCTGGGTGCTAATGGAAATCACATTCGCCCTTCCACCATGAAAGTATTCATTGTATTGGCTCTGGCTCTGGCCGCCGTCTCTGCCGAGACTGCTTACCCCAAGCAGGTCTACCCCAAGGACCTGCCCCGCGATGCCAAGATCAACGGTCGCATCGTGAACGGCTACCCAGCCTACGAGGGCAAGGCTCCCTACACTGTGGGTCTGAGTTTCAGCGGTAACGGCGGCTGGTGGTGCGGTGGTTCCATCATCGCCCACGACTGGGTGCTGACTGCTGCTCACTGCACCAACAATGCCGGTCAGGTGACCATCTACTACGGAGCCACCTGGCGCACCAACGCCCAGTTCACCCACACCGTGGGATCCCACGAATTCCGTCAGAACGGAAACTGGCCCAACCAGAACGGCAACGACATCGCCCTGATCCACACTCCCCACGTGGACTTCTGGCACATGGTTAACAAGGTTGAGCTGCCCAGCTTCAACGACCGCTACAACTCGTACGACAACGCCTGGGCTGTTGCCTGCGGCTGGGGACTGACTACCTCCGGATCTCAGCCTGACTGGATGGAGTGCGTCGACCTGCAGATCATCAGCAACTCTGAGTGCTCCCGCACCTACGGAAACCAGCCCGATGGCATCCTCTGCGTCTCCACCTCTGGCGGCAAGTCCACCTGCTCCGGCGACTCTGGCGGCCCCCTGGTGCTCCACGACGGTGGTCGCCTTGTGGGAGTCACCTCCTGGGTGTCTGGCAATGGCTGCACCGCTGGCCTGCCCTCCGGATTCACTCGTGTCACCAACCAGTTGGACTGGATCCGCGACAACTCTGGTGTCGCTTACTACTAAGCAACTTTTTTAAAGAAATAAATTGAGTTTAAAAGAATTGAAACTAATTTTTGTTTTTTAAAGGGGTTGGATCTTTTCAATGATCAATCAATGATTACCAACAGATTAATTAGATGATAAAAGATTGTATTTAGATAATATATAGTATATTATTTTATTTAGTAAATGGTAAAAAATGCTTGTAAAAAAGCTTAAGAATGGAGCTGAAATATGTAAAATTTTTAGAGTTTAGACTCTAAGCCTTAGAGTCTAAGGGAAGGTTTTATTTTTTCAAATATCCATTGCTAATTTGTTTACTTGAGTTAGGATCCATTTCAATTTACTTATGAATTTCTTTTGGATCTTCGATGACTGAGAATTATAAGATTCCTCAAACCAATATAGTCTAGAACGAGAGGAAAGAAGATCTTTGAGAACAGTGAGGATTATCTCTAAAGAATAACCGACCTTACATCCCTGAATTACCCGCATTTCTAATAATTACCTAATAATTTACCTTAGCCCTTTCGCTCGATTCTTTTTCTTCAAATCTTTTTGGAATTAGAATATGTACACGTACATACGTATAACTTGAAAATATAAAGAATATATTAAATTATCTTGGCTAAAAATTTTATAACAATCAAAAACAAATGTATTAAAAAATCGTTCTTTTAAACTTAAAAAAAAATATGGAAAACTATAATATTTTCATAAACGATAGTTATTATTTTGATTATATAAAGTATAATCAGTTTGGCTTTTTAAAAACGGATCTTCACGAGGATCACCCTCTAATCGTTCTGTGCTTCTGTTCAAGTGCTCCATTCAGTTGTGGTTTACGGAGTAAATGGGGCTTTATCAGGACTTATCAACAGATCGGCTGAGAGTGGCGGCACGTCTGTTGCGATTGTGGCACACAATCTTTTAATGAATGGATGGGCGGACCTTAAATGGAGTGCAAGTCATCAGCTGGAAAGTAAGTGGATCGGGAGATCAGACACTCGGCGCACACCCCAAAAGATAATGGGGGAGGAAAGCTCCAAGCCGCAGGAAAGCTATCGGCGTGCAAATTTAGTATGATTAGATTCGGCAGTGCCAAGTGGATAGAACTCTCTAGTATAACTAGAGATCTTTGATATGACGGGTATATAAATCAATGACCAGCACACCGTCAGTCAGTTGTACTCCAAAAAGCAACATGAAACTGTTCCTCGCTGTTTTGGCTTTGGCCGTCGCCTCCGCCACCGCTCTGCCCAAGACGCCCGTGCGGCCGGTGCCCGTTAAGGACGCCATCCTGGGATCCGGATCCGGTTCGATCGAGGGCCGCATCACCAATGGATACCCAGCCTACGAAGGCAAGGTGCCATACATTGTTGGTCTGGGATTCAGCAGCGGCGGCGGCGGATGGTGGTGCGGTGGCTCCATCATTGGCAACTCCTGGGTGATCACTGCTGCTCACTGCACCCACGGTGCTGACTCCGTGACCATCTACTACGGTGCCCTGTGGCGCCTCCAGGCCCAGTACACCCACACCGTCGGCAGCGGCAGCTTCCGCCAGCACGAGCACTACAACACCAACAACCTGAACAACGACATCTCCCTGATCAACACCCCTCACGTTGATTTCTGGCACCTGGTCAACCGGGTTGAGCTGCCCAACGGCAACGAGCGCTACAACAACTTCGAAGGCTGGTGGGCTCTGGCTTCCGGATGGGGCCGTCCTTGCGACAGCTGCGGTGTATCTGACTACCTGAACTGCGTCGACTCCCAGATCATCAGCCGCAACGATTGTGCTGGTGTGTACGGATCCGAAGTTGTCACTGACAATGTCATCTGCACTTCCACCCCTGGCGGCAAGTCCACCTGCGCTGGTGACTCTGGCGGTCCCCTGGTCATCCACGACGGAAACAAGCTTGTCGGTGTCACCTCCTTCGTGGCCGCTAACGGATGCACCTCCGGCCTGCCCGATGGTTTCACCCGTGTCACCAGCTACTTGGACTGGATCCGCGACCACACTGGAATTTCCTACTAAATTTGATTTTCATTTTTGAAATAAAATTTTTAGCATAAAATTAGCATTTTTGGTTTTATTTGTCTTAAGTATACCACATTTAAAAATGTTTTTAAAGAAATAACAAGAATGCAAAGCAACTTGCTTTTATGAACAAAATTCTAGGCCCATATGACCCCCAGCGAAAGCTATAACTTTACCGAAAATCATCCGATTCTTGAGCAGAATACCTTAAACGATTCGTAGATCAATTCTCCTCCAAGCTGCATCAAAACCTGGAAACAAATTATTTTTGACGTTTTTTGTCAAATTTGCTGAGGGTCCCCTTCAAAATTATGAAGAATGCATGGGATGGCCCATATGACCCCCAGCGAAAGCTATAACTTTACCGAAAATCATCCGATTCTTGAGCAGAATACCTTAAAAGATTCGTAGATCAATTCTCCTCCAAGCTGCATCAAAACCTGGAAACAAATTATTTTTGACGTTTTTTGTCAAATTTGCTGAGGGTCCCCTTCAAAATTATGAAGAATGCATGGGATGGCCCATATGACCCCCAGCGAAAGCTATAACTTTACCGAAAATCATCCGATTCTTGAGCAGAATACCTTAAAAGATTCGTAGATCAATTCTCCTCCAAACTGCATCAAAACCTGCAAACAAATTATTTTTGAGGTTTTTTGTCAAATTTTCTGAGGGTCCCCTTCAAAATTATGAAGAATGCATGGGATGGCCCATATGACCCCCAGCGAAAGCTATAACTTTACCGAAAATCATCCGATTCTTGAGCAGAATACCTTAAAAGATTCGTAGATCAATTCTCCTCCAAACTGCATCAAAACCTGCAAACAAATTATTTTTGAGGGTTTTTGTCAAATTTGCTGAGGGTCCCCTTCAAAATTATGAAGAACGCATGGGAGGGTCCATACCACCCCCAGCGAAAGCTATAACTTTACCGAAAATCATCCGATTCTTGAGCAGAATACCTTAAACGATTCGTAGATCAATTCTCCTCCAAGCTGCATCAAAACCTGGAAACAAATTATTTTTGACGTTTTTTGTCAAATTTGCTGAGGGTCCCCTTCAAAATTATGAAGAATGCATGGGATGGCCCATATGACCCCCAGCGAAAGCTATAACTTTACCGAAAATCATCCGATTCTTGAGCAGAATACCTTAAACGATTCGTAGATCAATTCTCCTCCAAGCTGCATCAAAACCTGGAAACAAATTATTTTTGACGTTTTTTGTCAAATTTGCTGAGGGTCCCCTTCAAAATTATGAAGAATGCATGGGATGGCCCATATGACCCCCAGCGAAAGCTATAACTTTACCGAAAATCATCCGATTCTTGAGCAGAATACCTTAAAAGATTCGTAGATCAATTCTCCTCCAAACTGCATCAAAACCTGGAAACGAATTATTTTCGAGGGTTTTTGTCAAATTTGCTGAGGGTCCCCTTCAAAATTATGAAGAACGCATGGGAGGGTCCATACCACCCCCAGCGAAAGCTATAACTTTACCGAAAATCATCCGATTCTTGAGCAGAATACATTAAACGATTCGTAGATCAATTCTCCTCCAAGCTGCATCAAAACCTGGAAACAAATTATTTTTGACGTTTTTTGTCAAATTTGCTGAGGGTCCCCTTCAAAATTATGAAGAATGCATGGGATGGCCCATATGACCCCCAGCGAAAGCTATAACTTTACCGAAAATCATCCGATTCTTGAGCAGAATACCTTAAAAGATTCGTAGATCAATTCTCCTCCAAACTGCATCAAAACCTGGAAACGAATTATTTTCGAGGGTTTTTGTCAAATTTGCTGAGGGTCCCCTTCAAAATTATGAAGAACGCATGGGAGGGTCCATACCACCCCCAGCGAAAGCTATAACTTTACCGAAAATCATCCGATTCTTGAGCAGAATACCTTAAACGATTCGTAGATCAATTCTCCTCCAAGCTGCATCAAAACCTGGAAACAAATTATTTTTGACGTTTTTTGTCAAATTTGCTGAGGGTCCCCTTCAAAATTATGAAGAATGCATGGGATGGCCCATATGACCCCCAGCGAAAGCTATAACTTTACCGAAAATCATCCGATTCTTGAGCAGAATACCTTAAAAGATTCGTAGATAAATTCTCCTCCAAACTGCATCAAAACCTGCAAACAAATTATTTTTGAGGTTTTTTGTCAAATTTTCTGAGGGTCCCCTTCAAAATTATGAAGAATGCATGGGATGGCCCATATGACCCCCAGCGAAAGCTATAACTTTACCGAAAATCATCCGATTCTTGAGCAGAATACCTTAAAAGATTCGTAGATCAATTCTCCTCCAAACTGCATCAAAACCTGGAAACGAATTATTTTCGATGGTTTTTGTCAAATTTGCTGAGGGTCCCCTTCAAAATTATGAAGAACGCATGGGAGGGTCCATACCACCCCCAGCGAAAGCTATAACTTTACCGAAAATCATCCGATTCTCGAGCAGAATACATTAAACGATTCTGAGGGTCCCCTTCAAAATTATGAAGAACGCATGGGAGGGCCCATATGACCCCCAGCGAAAGCTATAACTTTACCGAAAATCATCCGATTCTCGAGCAGAATACATTAAACGATTCGTAGATCAATTCTCCTTCAAACTGCATCAAAACCTGGAAACGAATTATTTTCGAGGGTTTTTGTCAAATTTGCTGAGGGTCCCCTTCAAAATTATGAAGAATGCATGGGATGGCCCATATGACCCCCAGCGAAAGCTATAACTTTACCGAAAATCATCCGATTCTCGAGCAGAATACATTAAACGATTCGTAGATCAATTCTCCTCCAAACTGCATCAAAACCTGGAAACAAATTATTTTCGAGGGTTTTTGTCAAATTTGCTGAGGGTCCCCTTCAAAATTATGAAGAACGCATGGGAGGGTCCATACCACCCCCAGCGAAAGCTATAACTTTACCGAAAATCATCCGATTCTTGAGCAGAATACCTTAAACGATTCGTAGATCAATTCTCCTCCAAGCTGCATCAAAACCTGGAAACAAATTATTTTTGACGTTTTTTGTCAAATTTGCTGAGGGTCCCCTTCAAAATTATGAAGAATGCATGGGATGGCCCATATGACCCCCAGCGAAAGCTATAACTTTACCGAAAATCATCCGATTCTTGAGCAGAATACCTTAAAAGATTCGTAGATCAATTCTCCTCCAAACTGCATCAAAACCTGCAAACAAATTATTTTTGAGGTTTTTTGTCAAATTTTCTGAGGGTCCCCTTCAAAATTATGAAGAATGCATGGGATGGCCCATATGACCCCCAGCGAAAGCTATAACTTTACCGAAAATCATCCGATTCTTGAGCAGAATACCTTAAAAGATTCGTAGATCAATTCTCCTCCAAACTGCATCAAAACCTGGAAACGAATTATTTTCGAGGGTTTTTGTCAAATTTGCTGAGGGTCCCCTTCAAAATTATGAAGAATGCATGGGATGGCCCATATGACCCCCAGCGAAAGCTATAACTTTACCGAAAATCATCCGATTCTCGAGCAGAATACATTAAACGATTCTGAGGGTCCCCTTCAAAATTATGAAGAACGCATGGGAGGGCCCATATGACCCCCAGCGAAAGCTATAACTTTACCGAAAATCATCCGATTCTCGAGCAGAATACATTAAACGATTCGTAGATCAATTCTCCTCCAAACTGCATCAAAACCTGGAAACAAATTATTTTCGAGGGTTTTTGTCAAATTTGCTGAGGGTCCCCTTCAAAATTATGAAGAATGCATGGGATGGCCCATATGACCCCCAGCGAAAGCTATAACTTTACCGAAAATCATCCGATTCTCGAGCAGAATACATTAAACGATTCTGAGGGTCCCCTTCAAAATTATGAAGAACGCATGGGAGGGCCCATATGACCCCCAGCGAAAGCTATAACTTTACCGAAAATCATCCGATTCTCGAGCAGAATACATTAAACGATTCGTAGATCAATTCTCCTTCAAACTGCATCAAAACCTGGAAACAAATTATTTTCGAGGGTTTTTGTCAAATTTGCTGAGGGTCCCCTTCAAAACTATGAAGAATGCATGGGATGGCCCATGTGACCCCCAGCGAAAGCTATAACTTTACCGAAAATCATCCGATTCTCGAGCAGAATACATTAAACGATTCGTAGATCAATTCTCCTTCAAACTGCATCAAAACCTGGAAACAAATTATTTTCGAGGGTTTTTGTCAAATTTGCTGAGGGTCCCCTTCAAAATTATGAAGAATGCATGGGATGGCCCATGTGACCCCCAGCGAAAGCTATAACTTTACCGAAAATCATCCGATTCTCGAGCAGAATACATTAAACGATTCGTAGATCAATTCTCCTTCAAACTGCATCAAAACCTGGAAACAAATTATTTTCGAGGGTTTTTGTCAAATTTGCTGAGGGTCCCCTTCAAAATTATGAAGAATGCATGGGATGGCCCATATGACCCCCAGCGAAAGCTATAACTTTACCGAAAATCATCCGATTCTCGAGCAGAATACATTAAACGATTCGTAGATCAATTCTCCTCCAAACTGCATCAAAACCTGGAAACGAATTATTTTCGAGGGTTTTTGTCAAATTTGCTGAGGGTCCCCTTCAAAATTATGAAGAATGCATGGGATGGCCCATATGACCCCCAGCGAAAGCTATAACTTTACCGAAAATCATCCGATTCTTGAGCAGAATACCTTAAAAGATTCGTAGATCAATTCTCCTCCAAACTGCATCAAAACCTGGAAACGAATTATTTTCGAGGGTTTTTGTCAAATTTGCTGAGGGTCCCCTTCAAAATTATGAAGAACGCATGGGAGGGTCCATACCACCCCCAGCGAAAGCTATAACTTTACCGAAAATCATCCGATTCTTGAGCAGAATACATTAAACGATTCGTAGATCAATTCTCCTTCAAACTGCATCAAAACCTGGAAACAAATTATTTTCGAGGGTTTTTGTCAAATTTGCTGAGGGTCCCCTTCAAAATTATGAAGAATGCATGGGATGGCCCATATGACCCCCAGCGAAAGCTATAACTTTACCGAAAATCATCCGATTCTCGAGCAGAATACATTAAACGATTCGTAGATCAATTCTCCTTCAAACTGCATCAAAACCTGGAAACAAATTATTTTCGAGGGTTTTTGTCAAATTTGCTGAGGGTCCCCTTCAAAATTATGAAGAATGCATGGGATGGCCCATGTGACCCCCAGCGAAAGCTATAACTTTACCGAAAATCATCCGATTCTCGAGCAGAATACATTAAACGATTCGTAGATCAATTCTCCTTCAAACTGCATCAAAACCTGGAAACAAATTATTTTCGAGGGTTTTTGTCAAATTTGCTGAGGGTCCCCTTCAAAATTATGAAGAATGCATGGGATGGCCCATATGACCCCCAGCGAAAGCTATAACTTTACCGAAAATCATCCGATTCTCGAGCAGAATACATTAAACGATTCTGAGGGTCCCCTTCAAAATTATGAAGAACGCATGGGAGGGCCCATATGACCCCCAGCGAAAGCTATAACTTTACCGAAAATCATCCGATTCTCGAGCAGAATACATTAAACGATTCGTAGATCAATTCTCCTTCAAACTGCATCAAAACCTGGAAACAAATTATTTTCGAGGGTTTTTGTCAAATTTGCTGAGGGTCCCCTTCAAAATTATGAAGAATGCATGGGATGGCCCATGTGACCCCCAGCGAAAGCTATAACTTTACCGAAAATCATCCGATTCTCGAGCAGAATACATTAAACGATTCGTAGATCAATTCTCCTTCAAACTGCATCAAAACCTGGAAACAAATTATTTTCGAGGGTTTTTGTCAAATTTGCTGAGGGTCCCCTTCAAAATTATGAAGAATGCATGGGATGGCCCATGTGACCCCCAGCGAAAGCTATAACTTTACCGAAAATCATCCGATTCTCGAGCAGAATACATTAAACGATTCGTAGATCAATTCTCCTTCAAACTGCATCAAAACCTGGAAACAAATTATTTTCGAGGGTTTTTGTCAAATTTGCTGAGGGTCCCCTTCAAAATTATGAAGAATGCATGGGAGGGCCCATATGACCCCCAGCGAAAGCTATAACTTTACCGAAAATCATCCGATTCTTGAGCAGAATACATTAAACGATTCGTAGATCAATTCTCCTGCATTTTAATATAGAAGCGAATTATTGAAGAATGCATGGGAAGGATAATATGACCCTTGAACCTGCAGCCTCATCGTTCGAGTTAGAGCTCCCATACTTTTGAATACGATATGGACATCTTATTCGGTTTGATATTATATACTGTAATAATACTATATAAAAATAACTTTTTTATTTTTTCTAATTTTTTACCCTTTTTAATTAAAAAAGTCTTATCGATTTAATTTTTAATTAAACTAAGGGATTGGTTTGGCTTTCGATTGTTAGCCAATTGGATAAGATTAGGCATTTGCGCATTTAAGAAATGATATTACAGCTCCCTCAGGAAAATTTTATGTAAAAAAAATTCAATAAAAAAAGGTTTACGGAGATATGCAATTTTTATTAAAGTTTTAATTTTAGTTAAATATTATTTGAAGACTATACAAATGTAAAATTCCATTCGTAAAATCTAAAATGTAAGGAAAAGATTAGATATGACACCTTCCACTTGAATAAAATAGATTTAAAAAAAAGTAATAGCAACAGGAAGTTGATACAACATTGATCTTAGATTAGACATAGACATATATACATATGTACATATATATGTATGTACGTTTTTTATTAGATAAGGTGGCAGAGTTTAAACTTTAAACAAACGTATTAATTTAGAATGTAAAACCTCAAAGGCGAGTTTTAAAAAACCTTAAAGTTAAACATTGATTTAAGTTTTACTCTTATAATAATGCTACATCATCTAATAACTTTAAGAAGGCGGTTCAATTTTTTTTCAGAAGCCCTATCATAAAGCCATTTATGGGGCTCTTGAGAAGTATTTATGTGTCGAGCTAAATCACAGAGGGGGATTTTATAGTTTTTAAAAAAAGGGAAAAAATAAAAAAATTATCTTTATTTAACATTGATATATGTTTTATATTGAAATAAAAAGCTTGACGATGACGATAAATAAGAGTGAAAATGCAAGTCCAGTTTATAGACCTTTAAACAGATAGCCCTCGAAAGATAAACATTTTAGTTTGTCGAAAATACGAGTCCATTTGTATGGCAGTAAAAGTTTTTTAATTGATTGACTTTTATTGAAAATCATTCGACTCAAGAAATCATTGTAAATTTTCAAAGTATATACTTGATTAGATAGAGGGAACAAGAAAAATCGAAACATCGTCATATATATTAATCAAAATATTAAAACTGTACGAAACCAAGATACATGTATCATGACTAAGGAAAAATAGTTGGGTTTGTGAAAATTGTTTTGGAAAGTGAACTTTTTTGAAGAAATTTGATTGGTAATAATTGATTAGATGGTAGGATAAAGAATAGGATAAAGCCTTATTGAAATAAAAATCATATTCAGTAAGATTTAACTACAAAAAAACTTACAACAAAAAAGTGTTACTTTTTAGACCTTATCACTGACATCGTTTATGGAAGTCTGGAAGAATATTTATGATCCTGTTCAAGTCGAAGATACGGGTAGTAGGAATAGAGGCTCGGAAATGCGTATAAAAGGGCTACCTAGGGTTCCAGATCTCAGATTCGCCGTCAACATGAAGGTGTTCCTTACTATTCTGGCTCTGGCCGTGGCTTCGGCCTCTGCTTTCGAAAGCAAGGTGTTTGTGAAGGATGTGCCCAAGGCCTCCAAGATCGAGGGACGTATCACCAACGGATACCCCGCATCCGAGGGCAAGGCTCCCTACGCCGTCGGTCTCGGCTTCAGCGGCGGATGGTGGTGCGGTGGCTCTATCATCGGCAACACCTGGGTCCTGACCGCTGAGCACTGCATCAGTGATTCCGCCTCCGTTACCGTCTACTTCGGAGCCACCTGGCGCACCAACGCCCAGTACACCCACTGGGTTGGCAACGGTGACTTCATCAAGCACCCCAACGCTGACATTGCTCTGATCCGTATTCCCCATGTGGACTTCTGGCACATGGTCAACAAGGTTGAGCTGCCCAGCTACAACGATCGCTACAACAACTACAACGAATATTGGGCCGTTGCCTGCGGATGGGGCACCACCTATGACGGCAGCTCTCTGCCCGACTGGCTTCAGTGCGTCGATCTCCAGATCGTCCACAACGAAGAGTGCGGCTGGGCCTACGGATCCGTCGGCGACAACATTATCTGCACCCGTAACGTTGATGGCAAGTCCATCTGCCAAGGTGATTCCGGTGGCCCATTGGTCACACACGACGGCAACAAACTGGTCGGAGTCACCAACTTTGTCTCTGGCAATGGATGCCAGTCTGGCGCCCCTGGTGGATTCCAGCGTGTCACCTACCACTTGGACTGGATCCGTGACCACACTGGCATTTCTTACTAATTTTTTTAAATAAAAATAGCATTCTTTTTCTGCTCTAATAAATGAAGTTGTAATAAAATTTTAATAAAAAAATTAGTTTTTTTAATTTAAGCTTTGTTAAATTAAGTTCATGGGGGTCTAAGAATAAGTCTATAAAAAGAGGAAAAGAATAAAACGAACTTGGCTGGGCGGGGGCTCTATTATGAGCTGGGATCTGAAACCTGACCATCAGTGAAGCCTTTTTTGTTACAGTCTACATGGAAGCCACCGGGTGTACCAACCTGCCCAATTCAACCACTTGCTTCCAAGGGAACTTCATCAATCGCTCCAACGCAAATATAACGAATGGTGGGATGGCGCGGCACCTATGACGCCAGCACTCTGGCCGATAGTCTTCAGTGCGTCTACATCCAGGTCGTCCGCATTGACCGTGCCGCAGTGCGCCAGGACCTAAGTATCTGGCGAACTTTTATGGCAATTTATTGATTTGCCAAGGAGATTTCTGCGTAAAAAAAAATTGCCAAGCCCACATTTGATGACTGTATAGTACTTTATGTAAAAATAAAATTTATATTTCATATAATCGAAAACACGAGTTCAATAATAATCATATGTGTATGTAAAAGGTTCTTAAGTGACTGAGTAACTTCTTTTGTTGAAAATCATCAAATTCAAGAGGTCATTGTAAATTTTGAAAGTACACATATGATTAGATAGTGTGAACGGGAAAAAATAAACATCAACAAACTAAACTATTTGAAACTTAACAAAATCACGAAATATAATGACTTTGCAGAAACCATTTTTTCCCATTAAATTCGTTGCTTGCAATTATTTGAATATACCCATATTACAAGTCGCTTATTGGACTTTGATCATTTAAATTCACATTAGAAAGATATAACAACGTTCTATCTACATAATCAAGGTTTATAATCTTCAATTGAGCAAAAAAAGAATATAGTGCACTTCTCAGTCCTTATCACTGACATCGTTTATGGGAGTCTTGAAGAATATTTACGATCCTATTGAAGTCGAAGATACGGATAGTAGCAACGGATGTTTGGAAAGGTATATAAAAGGCTTCCCTGGGGTGCCAGAATCTAGTTTCGACATCAACATGAAGGTGTTCCTTACTATTCTGGCTCTGGCCGTGGCTTCGGCCTCTGCTTTCGACAGCAAGGTGTTTGTAAAGGATGTGCCCAAGAGCTCCAAGATCCAGGGACGTGTCACCAACGGATACCCCGCGGCCGAGGGCAAGGCTCCCTACACCGTCGGTCTCGGCTTCAGTGGCGGATGGTGGTGCGGTGGCTCTATCATCAGCAACACCTGGGTCCTGACTGCTGAGCACTGCATCGGAGATGCTGCCTCCGTAACCGTCTACTTTGGAGCCACCTGGCGCACCAACGCCCAGTACACTCACTGGGTTGGCAACGGTGACTTCATCAAGCACCCCAACGCTGACATTGCTCTGATCCGTATTCCCCATGTGGACTTCTGGCACATGGTCAACAAGGTTGAGCTGCCCAGCTACAACGATCGCTACAACAACTACAACGAATGGTGGGCTGTTGCCTGCGGCTGGGGCGGCACCTATGACGGCAGCCCTCTGCCCGATTGGCTTCAGTGCGTTGATCTCCAGATCGTCCACAATGACGAGTGTGGTTGGACTTACGGATCCGTTGGCGACAACATTATCTGCACCCGTACTGTCGATGGCAAGTCCATCTGCCAAGGTGATTCCGGTGGCCCATTGGTTACACACGACGGCAACAAACTGGTCGGAGTCAGCAACTTTGTCTCCAGCAATGGATGCCAGTCAGGCGCTCCTGCTGGATTCCAGCGTGTTACCTACCACTTGGACTGGATCCGCGACCACACTGGCATTGCTTACTAATTGTTTTAAATAAAATTAAAAGCAATCAAAAATGTTAATTTTTATTAATCAGCTGACCTTCCTCTAAAATCAAGGTTGTTACGTTTGGTTCTTTGCCACCGTTGTTCGATAATGTGTTGTGCTTTTATGAATGAATTTTAAAATGCTTTAAAACAAAATGTTGTTCATAAAAAAGTTTCCATTAATTTAGAAATATTTTACAATTAATTATAGCGTAGAAACATGTGCTAAGCTTTTTATGCCGTCTATATGTAAAATTTCTTAAACATTTTTTGATTCGAGATTAGAAATTGGCCGCCATTTTAGTTTTGAAATTAAATTTAAATTTTTGGCGGTTTCTTACAAAGATAATAGTGTTGCTTGGTCACACTTTATAGTTTGTTTTCACTGTTTTATAACACTGCTATCAGCTGTTTGCTCCAAGGTAAACAATAAATTGCGTCTTCACCTGGCTCCTTGGATTGGGTCGCTGGTGCCCAGATCACGTAATCAAAGGTGGAGACGGGGACGAAGACATGTGTTCCCTGCATCCTGAGGAGGAGGCGCACCTGGCGTCCATGGCCCGCTCGCCCAGTCCGAGAACGTTGAACTCCTCTCGACCTGCAACTCCCACTCCCTGTTCACTGTTTGACGTTTGTTGGGACGATGTTCTAATTCCCCATGTTGCCGTCTACCTGTCGCTAAAAGACTTGTTTAACTTGCGATGCTGCTCACGAACAGCTCAAAAATTCTCAGAGGCAGCGCTGGAAAAGCGACAAGAACTGCACCTCTCTGGAAACAACTCAAGCAATATTGAAGATGGCTTTCGTGTGCTGGCCCGTTGTTGCCGTCGCTTGGAGGTACTGCATTTAGCCTGCTGTCGCTGGCTAACGGACGATTTGCTTCTTCCCCTCCTGGCGAACAATAAGCAGCGTCTGGTGGCCGTGAACCTCAACGAGTGCGTCAACATTACGGCCCTTTCCCTGCAACCAATAATCGTAGAATGTAAGGAGCTGCGGGTGTTGAAGCTGTCCAAGTGCGAGTGGCTCACTACGGGAGCGGTGGACGCTCTGACCTTGCACCAGAGCAAGCTGGTGGAGTTCGATATCTCGTATTGCGGTGCAATTGGCGAGCGTTGCCTAATCATATTTTTCAGGAGGCTCAACAATCTAACCGTCCTGTCACTGGCTAATACTCCAAGTGTGACCGACCAAGTGCTCATCCAAATAGGCAACTACTGCCGCGAACTGGAACACATCAACCTGATTGGCTGTGCCGCCATTTCCGACTATGGAGTGCAGTAAGTAATCCATGCCCAGTTGTGTTCCTCCTCTCGGAGGCGTTGTCTGTAATCGTGTGCGTGCCATGTTGTGTTTAGTTGGTTTGGAAACAATACAGGAAATCTGCATCCGCATCTGCGTATTTTTCAGTGCTCTGACAGTCCACTGTCCGCGTATCCGGACTCTGCTCATCCGCCGTTGCCCTCGGGTAACGGAACGATCGCTGGCACCTCTCCGTCAGCGGTGTCTTTTTATTGACCGGCCGCTCCTTGAGGGGGCACACAACGCCTACAGCCTGAACGACTTCTATCCTAGCAGTTTTCTCGTTTACTAGCCCCAAGTCCATTTTTTCCTTCAGCGCCCTAACCCAGAGCTGTCCGCTTCTGCAGTCGCTGATGGTGCAGCGTTGCCCGCTGGTCACCGAACGGGTGTTGGCCCCATTGCGTGGCCGCGTCCACATCGACCGGCCAGGAATGAGCTACAACCTACAAGCCATGCACCACCATCGACTCTTTCTGCAAGTTTAAGGACCTATCCCGCCCTAACCGGTATTCGAGGAGGCTATCGAGGCTTAAAACCAAGGGATTCGCTGTAAATACATGCTTCATGCATGGGACGCTTTATTTTATCTTTAGGCATACTCTTACAGTGTAACATTAATTAAGGCTGTACAATAAACATATTTCTATTTATCCATCCACTCTCTAAAAGCCAAAGCGTCTCTTCAAATACAAAATATGCGTAAAAAAGCATGGCATGGCTAAAATGCGGCCAATGTAAATACAATAGTGTGCTTTAAGTCGTTTGTTCCGTTCGATTCCCATCATTGTGCCGGAATCAATGGCGAATTGGAGGTAGTCGCAGCAGTCGTGTCTTTCGCATCGCCCTCCTTTATCTTGAGCTTTAGTTGCTGCTGAGCGGCGGAGCTCAGGCCGAGGTCTTCGTCGCCTTTTCCGTTTTCAGATCGCCATTGTTCGTGAAGATGCTGCAGGTGGGCGTAGGCGGCCATGGACATGTTCAGACTGGGATTAACAGCGTTTAAGCCTGGCTCTCCGGTAAAGGCCAATGCACAAAGGCCCAGGTACGTATGAAACGGATCGGGGTTGCCCTGGGGCCACTTTGAAAATCCGCCGATTAATTTATCTTGTGTGCTTATGATATACTCTCGATTCTTCGCATAGTCGGACAGTTCAAAGGCATCTAGGATACACAAGGAAGCGCCGATCCAAAAGGAATAGCAAGTGTCGGCGGGCTTGTTAGGCCGTCCCTGAAAACCGTCCATTTGTCGAAAAATAAGCCAGCGCTTCATTCGCTCCTTTGTAGTAGAATCCACCCGATGCAGTTGACCGGTGAGATGCAATGCCGCCAGGGCACAAAAAGTGGTACCGCCGTGGGACTCCCCTTCCAGCTCCTGGCTGAAACCGTAGTCATACCTCAAGCTCCGCATGATGAACTGAAACATGGCCTCCTTATCCACATCGCCCCAGTAGTCGAGCATGTAGCAGATGGTGGCGGCGCAGTAAACGAATCTCATATCGTCCTCGCTACCGTCGATACAGGCTCCGAAACTGCCTTCCTTCTTTTGTACTGCAGCCACACCGTCGACGATGCTCTTGCGGTCCAGGCGGGACAAATCATCGCCCAGGGTGACTAGAGCGGCTATGCCTGTGTAGGTCATGGCCAGGTGACCCCACTGATATTTCCGCATACACTCTAAAACGTCAGCATCTTCCGTTTTTGGAAGCATAGCGCGACATCCCTGAAAAGAGTTCAATTTACTGATCTGTCTCAAAGTGGTTTTGCATGTTTCTGATAAGGCGTGGCAGATAAAAGCTTGGATACTTCTGGGGAGTGGGAATGGGGGTGGTGGTGTCATGTAAACCAAACTGCTGCGCAAATCGAGAATTCCCCCACAATTATGCATATTTACACGGTGGAGGGCGCCATAATAGCATGTTTTGAGGTTGGGATGGGAATTTGTAATATAGAAGCTTAAATAAGTCTATAAACAATTCATTCATGAAGAAACGCAAATGTTATTAATTGCTTCCTAAGATAGGGGATATCTCCAATGTAAAAACGATATCATTCGTTTGAGCACAACTGTGTGTGCAGTCAGTGGGTTTGATATGAAGTGCCGCCGAATACTAGTACTCTTTTTCGGAGAAGGAAATGGAACTGGTTGCGTATCAGCTGGCTGGATAAACAAACAACGCGCCGAGGGATGCGCCAAGGTTTGTCGCAGTGTGTGCCGCCGGGCCACGTAAAGAGATAAGGAGCTGGGTTGGGAATGGGAAAGGGAATACCAAGAAGCTATATTTACTTGCTGCCGGCCGAGTGTTTGTTCACCTGACAGAAACGAATTTATGCTCACCATGAAGCCGCCGCAGCGTCTTTCATTGTCGCGTGGCACCACCAGGCCCCCGTAGATCCAGTCAATAGTGTCCTGCCGCAAATGCGGCGGAATTAAATGTAAGGAGTTCAGAACATCCAGACCACAGACAGCGAAGAAAACAATGGTGCTCCTGGAAGTTACAATAGTATGAAAACTGAATATATGAAGGACTATTCCAAGGACCTGCTTACCGGGTGTTGTCATGCGAGGCCATCCGCGCTGGCAGGAGATTCAGAAAACGCAGAAGGTTTTTGGCGGTCTTAGACTGGAGCAGGGGCTCCGGCTCGACGTGGTCTTCCATTTCTATGTGGTAGGACATATTGGGATTCTTATTAGTGTCGTGATCTTAGGCAGGAACTTTTTTCCCAGTGTGCGAGTGTTCTGATACGAAAATGACTAATGGCCCTCTTCGGATGATTGAATGCGAGTTGTGCAGAGCAGGAATTGAAGCTCGCTGTGGGCAAGTGGGCCGGGTAATGGAAGTGCGGTTGCACGTGCCCACATTTAAATAGTCAGCACATACCTTTTGTTTATAATAAGCCGGTTTGCATCGCAATTTAGGAGAACGATATAAAAACCCAGAGAACAAATAGCACCTGCTTCTTCTTTTAATGTTACCAGTCTCCACGAATTTTATTACACTACAAAAAATATTGTATATTAAATTATTATATTTGTTTAAGCAATAATGGGCCACAAAGCGTTTAAAATAATATATTTTATAGCAACTGATACAAATTTTATAGGCCTGAAACGTACGACAAACATTCAAACCGCCCGCTCAACCATTTGTAAATCCTAAAAAAAATCGGCGTTTCGTTGTGAATGGCACTTTGTTTTGGCCCATCAGCTGTTTGCAAGCCGCATTTAATTTTTAGAAATTTTGTTAATTGTTGAATTAAATATACAAAATGCGAATAACACAATTCCTGGCTAGCAAACTGAAGAACTTCTCCAATCTTCCCAAAGAGTACATCGAGCGCAGCAAAAAACAGGTAACAGAAACGTCTATTTTTCTAGAAACGAATTGTTGGAACAGCTCACGTAACACATCAAGGAAAGGTATTCCGCTTATTAATATATTATTTGGTTTGTGTTTACTACTAGGTATACTGGCAAACTCCAAAAGAAATTAATTACCTCCAGCGAACTGTTGAAAGGAAGCGATTCCGCTATACCACAAACCGATCATGGACGGGCCAGTTCCGGCAGCAGAACATGCCGGGAACATGCCGCCGTCATGTACTAGTAGAACCAGTTGGTGAGTATTACTTGCAAAATACTAAAAAATATTTACGAATTGTATTAACGAATTAAAATCTTTTTTTAGAGGAGTGGAGCTTCTTCCGCGGCGACCGCATCGAAGTCCTGGTGGGCAAGGACAAGGGAAAACAGGGAATCGTCACCCAGGTGATTCCCGAGCGCAACTGGGTGATTGTGGAGGGTCTGAACTGGCACTACCGTAAGGTGGGTGGCGAGAAGGAATTCCCCGGAATCATCATCAAATCTGAGGCGCCGCTTCATGTTTTGAAGGACATCCGGTTGGTGGATCCCTCGGATTTGCAAGGAACGGAATTCGAGTGGCGGTTCACAGAGGAGGGTGAGAAGGTGCGTGTGTCAATGCGCTCTGGCCGCATCATTCCCATTCCGGAGACGAACAACCAAACGCATGACTACAAAACACCAAATGCCTACATCGAACGGGAGAAGGACACACCAGGTATGCCAAACAACTCATATAGATTCGTAGAAGCGCCTAACTCCCAAACCTCTTCCAGCCGCTGTTGTGGGTGAGATTACTTTCCAACCCAAGCTGTCCACCTTCGAGATGGATATTATGGAGGAAATGGGAATCGAAGAGGAACGAACGCCAGCCAAGACCTATTGGTACTAATCTACGTTTATTGTTTATTAAACTTATGTACAAAAAACCTGGTTCGTTGAGCTTTATAGTTGTTTGTCATTTTTGGACTGCGCTAAAGACTTCCTCCCGATGATCCCTCAGGGTCTTTGCCAATCCGCAAACAGTTTCCTCCGCTTTTTCAAAGTCACTGCGTAGGGTGTTGTTAAATGTATCATACAGCCACGTGCAGGCTTTGGAGATGTTGGACTCGTAACTTGTAAAGACGCGAGTGGTGTGCTCATACCTGAAAGGATGTGGCTTTAAAGAAGTTGAAAGGGAGCATCATTTGTAATCCTACCTCGCCTTGTTGGCTATGTCTGTGATAAGGTAGGTATTGCAGTGCTTGACGGCCAGTACCTGGCGGTGACTCATGTACTTAAGCTCTACGTGCGGCAGAGCCAGTTGTGCCGCATCCAAAGAAACCATCGAGGCGTGCAATAGGCTACGGCTGTCCAAGGCCCATTGGAGCTTCTGCTTGGGATCGCTGAAAATTAGAAAGAAAAATGTATCGAATGCTTCTTTAGCTTCATAACTCAAATACCCACATCATCCTGCTAAGCTGTCGCCACTGCTTTAGACCCTGGGTGGCGGAGTTTGCCGAAGCTCTCAACAGCAGGCCACAGATTCGCCACTGCTCCAAGGCACTGCCGAGCTTATCTCTCGTATCCCTGGCCGTCTCCAACTGCTCATCGATGCTTTCCTCCAGTCGGGTCATGTATGTACCCCCGCTTATGTAAGCTATGATCCCGTCCTGCTTCACATACAGTTCATTCAGATCCGCATAGCTCTCCATGAGGGTCTTCAGTCGCTCTTTACTGTGCTCCAACAGCTCTCCGTAATATCGTATGCTGAGCAAATACATCGCCGAGTCGCTCAGGTTGGCAAAGAAATCCTCGTGCATGGAAGCCTTGCGGGCATCGCCAATCACGCCCAGGTTATAGGCCAACTGAAACCCAAAAGGAAACCACTAATTTACCAACAACAATTTCATCACATGCGTTAATGGCCGGCAATTACCTGTGCGAGGTCCTTGGTAGGTGTGTTGGCCACAATTTGATTGCCCTGCCGGCCCATAGGGTAGCTTGGCAAAGGCAGAGCTTCCTCTGGATCGGTTTCCCTCACCCTATCCTTCTCTCCGTCCCGCATCGTAGGCAGGTCCATGCCCTCAAGTCCTAGCATGGCCTCGTGCTTGGTCCGTAGATGTTCCACCCAGGCCTCGGCGGTGGCCATCCGGGGACCCGGACATGTGCCTTCCAATTTACTTATCTGTTCGTCTAGTCGTACATACTGCTCCACAATGTTCTAAAGGCGTAAAGTGTACGGCTATTGATTCAGTTCGAAATTAAAGTTTCCTCCATTCCCACTTAATTACCATTACTCCTGGTGCACCATTTTGGCGCGACTGCATTGCTGAGCTGACCTCCGTGACGATTGGATTCGTCTGTGTCTCCATGGATGAGCCGCAGCCCATCGCTTAAGTACTGTTTCCACTTTGTCAGAGGCACTGCACGAAGGTATCCTCCGCTGTCGGCGATAACATCTTTCGCCTCGAACCTTTTCGGTTTGCCTGTCCAGCGACGAATGAGCTTTCCTTTGGATATCCATGCCCACTTATGAGGGAAAATACAATAACAGAATTATTTTTTGCGCGCTGACCATTAAATGGGGCCAAGCAAAGCCACCCCTCGGCGATTAATGGCAGGTGAGTTGGCAGGACAACGTCTATAGCATTGCCCCTTTGTGTCAGCACGTGTGTGCTCCTAAGGGTGAGCCTTCATTTTCATATTACGTATACGACCTGTGTTTCATAAAAAATTTTTGAAATTTCAAAGAAGAGAGTAGGGAATACTTTAGACCCTTTCTAATCAACTATGGTTTATAGTTGTTGAAGCTAAGCAATATAATATTTTAATTAATACATCATGCTTCCAGAGGTCCACTCTAGCCACTCTGTGTGTGTCAACAACTTGTTATTTACTTTGGCTGTTGGTGTTTCTGTTGCGGCCACAAGAGTTTGTTGTGTTTGTGAATTGGCGCACTGTGTATTTGTACTAACAAGTTAACAAAGACCAACAACGGGGAAGCCGTTAACATCTGTGCTTTGTGAGCCCAATGTGCAAGTCCCCCTCCCACCCAGGAGAAGGTCGAACTTACACGGGGGCAGAGTCATCCACAGAAATTGGGTACTAATCGACCCCAAGCATAATCCATCAACAGGATATTAATCTAGATTTTGATAAATTACAAGCAAATTATGGGTTTATTTTGAAGCGTAGAGTTGTTTGTCCATTAAACTATTTAATACCCTATCTTTTTATTATTAGTTAATAATTATATTTCTATTATTATTTTTTAAGTTTAAAACCATTAACTAAAAGAAAAGAAAAAAGCAACAAATAATATACAATTGAAATTTTAATTTTTACCCTTCAGGACTAATTTGGAACCACCCAACTTCAAGGTGGTAAGAGCCTGAAATCGACTGGAATATAAGGCTTGAATGAAACACGCATACGTTGCACCTTTACACTGAAACAAAATTTGTGAATCATAGACCGCTCGAAATAGATGTATGACCAATGGCAGGTGCACTCAGTGGCAGGTGTGGGGTGGTGAAAATTAATAGGTCAAGTGAAAGCATTTGAATAAATTATTATCTGCTGGACACGACTAATCAAATGTAAACTTGTTGATGGATTGTCGCCCCTCTCCTTGTCCCCCCGAATTGAGAAAGACCTGAGCAAAATATGGAATTACTAAATATTGAAAAAAGGGCGCCTGCGCCATTTTGTCTTGCATGATACCGTTACAACTGACGTTTTTTGAAAAACATTTTTTTTTTATTAATTCAACAACTATACATTTGAAAACCTAATAACAAGATGGACGGCAGACTTATGAGCGAGGACACAAGCACTTCTTGATTAGATCTTCCTGGTACTTAACTCCCTTCAAGAGGTTCTCGCAAATGTTCTCACAGCCCTTGTCATTGGGGACTACTACAGGAGGCTTGGGCCATGGCCAAGGCCAGTTAGGAGACGGCTGAGGCTCTGGCCAGTTGGGATTACTTGGCCATTGAGGGCCTGGTAGAGATGGGGGGGATCCCGGCCATTGTGGAAAGGGTTTGGGATATGGAGATGGCAGCCAAGGCCACAAGGGATTGGGATAAATGGGGAATGGATACCACCAAGATGGAGGATTCGGGTTGGAGGGGCTTGGCTGACACGGACAAGGACGGTGCGTTGGGACAGTAGGTTTTGGAGTCGTCGGTGTTGTTGGAGTGGTTCTTGGAGTGGTTGTTGGACTTTGAGTTGTTGGAATTGTAATTCTTGGTGTGGTTGTCGTGGTTGAAGGAGGATTGCATGTTGGGGGTGGAGGTGTAACCCTCGGCGTGGTTGGAGGTGGTTGAGTAACCTTCGGCGTGGTTGGAGGGGGATTGCAAGTTGGAGGCGGTGGAGTTACCCTCGGTGTGGTTGAAGGTGGTGGAGTAATCTTTGGCGTGGTTTCAGGAGGATTGCATGTTGGGGGCGGTGGTGTGACCTTCGGTGTGGTTGTAGGAGGATTGCAAGTTGGAGGTGGTGGAGTATTCTTTGGAGTGGTTTCCGGAGGATTGCAGGTTGGGGGTGGTGGTGCACTTGTTGTCGTGGTTGGCGGATGATTGCATGTAGGTGGCGGCGTTGAAGGTGGAAGATTGCAAGTGGGAGGCGGGGGTGTCATTGTTGTAGTGGTTTCCGGAGGATTGCAAGTTGGGGGCGGAGGTCTACAGGTTGGACTGTCTGTTGATGCTACGGTCGTTGTGTCTGCACATATGGGCGCTGCTGTAGTATCAGTACTTGACTGGGTGGATGTATCGGTAACTGTAGTTAATTGTGAAGTGGTATCAGGAACACTTGTAGTAGTTTTAGGCGCTCGGGTTCTTTTGGTTGTGTGTCGTTTGGTGGTTTTCTTTTTGGGTCGTTTTGTTGTAGTTTTTCGCTTCATTTTCTTTGGTTTTTTGGTTGTGGTCCACGAGTCATCGTAACATTGGGGGTCCTGATAATCGGGATTCTCACAATCGGGGTTGTCATAATCAGGATCGAACTCATTAACCGGGCCATCGCCGAGATCAACTAGGGGACCTGTGTTATCACCAGGGTTTGTATTATCCATGGATCCATCATCGCACTGTCCTGTGACGCCTACAATCTGTACGAGAACAAGGCTCACTGTGAATGAAATTTAGTTAAAAATGTATCAAATTTATTAGCTTTTATTCGTTATGGTTCATACCACAAATGCAGATTAGAGATAATTTCATGTTTCACTCCTTGCAGTCTGTAGTTATTTTGTTTCAGATTGGGAACGGGGATATCCCTTTTATAGGTTTTCTTAATGGCATAATTTAGTTTACTTAATCTTTTTCATGTGTGTAAATATTGACAAGGTGCACTTGAATTTTTAATAAATTCAGTCAAAGGTGTGCAAATAACTTCACTTTTATGTTTGGGCAAGCTTACAAAACAGCAGTTTTTGGCACGTTTCTTTTGTAAATAATAAGGTTTAAAAGTTAAACCCGAGGTAAATATTTCACTACCTTTATTATTTTAGAGTATGGAGAAGATATATTCAAAGTTTAGTTTCGTTATTAGACTTTTGGGTTTAAATTTTAAGTAAAAGAACTACTATTTTTCCATCAGAGTCGTTCCATTTCCATTTAAATTTTGTTTAATTTAGATAAAATTAAAAAAACAATGTATTTGTTTTGTTTAATTGGGTTTTATGCTATAGTGTTTTATTATTTCTTGACCCAGGGAAAACATTTTAACGACCTAACTTAACTTAACTTGTGGATTATTTAAAATTTCCGTAATTGTAGGGACTTTATGCTGTAACCTGATTAAAAAAAGATTCTCTGCATTTTTATTTGTTTGATGAAATATGTATTTTTTTAATATTTATACTTGGGTTTCCATAAATAATATGGAAAAAACTCATAAAAATATGGGTTGAAATTCCCATTGTAAATACTCGGAAATACACTAGGTAAATGTATTACCTTTGGGAATATATTATTGGGCGAAAATTAGCCACTATACAAAAAAATATAACTCGATCAAGTTTTCAGTCAGTTTTTCTTTAATATGTATTAGCGATTCAATCTTAGACAATCTGCATTAAAATATGGAAAACACAATTTTTATCTTTTTTTGGCTAAAATATTTGCGAAAGTTGGATAGGATAGGATTTAGATTTTTGTCGGATTGGATACTTCTCATCAAAAATATAAAAATTTTCCTAAGATAAAGATTTTCTTAAGATATGAAGGGATGGTTAAATGGCATCCTTTGGAGACACATTTTAGCCAATATTTTAACACTTACGAATCAGGATTCCAATAGGTTGCAATTTGCATTAAAATATCATAAAAATCAAAAAAGCAAATTGTTTATCGAATTTGTCCCAAAATAATGAAATCTTTTTACAAATTAAAAAAAAATTAAATCAGATTTTTGTGGATCATGTTTTGATGGAGATTGAAGAGATAAAATCAAATATTATGCAATAATATTGCTTTTTTTAAATGTATTTTTAATAAAGGATATATTTCTTTATTTATTTATTCTGCTCCGAAAAGTATGCTATGAATTATTGTAATAAACTGTTTTAAAAATACTTTTGATTTTATAAGTAAATTGTATATAATTTAATTATGTCTATGAATAAATCTACCCATTGTGTAAGCCATTAACAAAAGCTTTAATATTTTTTTGGATTTTTTTTAGAATGGCCACACGGCGTATGAGCAATTGAGTGCATCCAAACGCACTGGAGCAGAAAATAATAGTGCCAGTGAAGTGATTTGAATAAGTAATAACCTGGCAGAGTGTCCGCTAGCGTGGGAGTACAAAAATGCAAACTTGTTGATGGGTGCCCCTCATCCCCACTACCTCCTCGGTGACCATCAGCCTTTGTGGGGCAGCGAATGTGGCGAGCAAAACAAGAAAATCCACAAGAGCTGTATGGCGCCTGCGTCATCCTGGAAAGCGGCGACAACAAGGCCTCCATTGTTGAAAGCCGTTAGTGGGGAGGTGGGCCGAGGGTGATTTCACTTTCAATATTGAAAGTGCCGACGATGTCGACTGAATGGAATGGAAACCAAAACCGAAACCCCGCAGCTGCTTCGCGGCCGACTCTCGGATTTATATTCGCTGGCTGAAGATTCCATTCAGTCGCATCGTGCCTCGTGTGCGGCAAAGATGCCTGCTTCTGCTCCTCGCGCTCGCAGCCTGTAGATATTTTCACATCTAGAAACGCAAATCCTCCCACGTCCATCGAATTCCGGGCATCATGGGTCTGCGGGAGACCTTCCGTAGTCTACGACCCGATAGTCCTGGTCGCGATAAGGCTGTTACAAGCATCGAGCTACAGCGGCGTAGTCCCAGAAGTCCAAGGGGCGGAGTGTGCCACCACAACCAGGTGGCTGCCGTCCAGGTCACCGAGCAGTCTTTGCAGGTGTGGAGGGCCCTGCCCGCCGAGATTCGTCATGATCCCAGCATGGCCAGTTTTCAAATGGAGAATGAACGTATTCATGGTAAATTATTATGTTTAATTAAGTCCCTTGACCCAAAAGATTACAAAACAAAGTCTGAGCCATCAGTTTTATTTTTAATTTGGTTTCCCTCGAGTGCACGTACAAAATCCAGTAAAGTCAAATCAATAAACTGTCAAATAGTCAGACAAAGGTCAGTCCATTACCGAGGCCATGTCACATGGCTTATCCACGTTCAAACATTATTTATTCAAACACCACCTACGACGCTCTGTAGGTTCCTCCGCCGGAGTGAGTGATGATGACAACGACGATCCAGATGGCTACGACGACGAGGAGGACAGGAGGAATGCCAGTCGCCTGAACGACGAGCCGGTCTCCAGCTATGCGGGTTCCGACTTTCTGGACATTAAGACCAAGCCTGGGGATGACAATGTTACCGATGACGAGGCCACCACTCATTCCGACCACGAAACAGCCAATGGTCCTGGAAACGCCAAGTCGCAGGCTCGCAGAATCCATCACAAGTCGAAGCGGTCCAAAGAGCAGCGCCAGCGGGACAAGCTCTGGAAGAGAGGTGGCTTACTCGTCTTCTGGCTACTGGCTGCTGTCGTTCTCATCACGGTGGGGGAAAAGCACCTGCTGGAGAAGACGATAGATGTGCCGCAGGGGGAGGAGGGAAAGGGTAAGTTTACCTTGGATGAAGTATAGTTTTTGTTGTAAAATTAAGTTAACTTTTCAGTATTTCATTTGCTGCAAAAACCAACTGGCGACTTCCGTTTGAAGGTTTATGGCGCTTTTAGAGAACAATCTGTTTTGGATGCCACAGAAAATGAGACTATGAGCTATGGGTTTCTGACAGTGCAGCCGCAGGTGTCGGCTTACATTGGCGAGAATCGGAGCAAAGTATTTCAGGTGGGTATTACGTAATTGGGGTTTTTTGTAGAATTTTGTTTGCACATAAAAAAAAAACGGGAAACGCAATTAAAAGACGTTTAGTGAGATTTTTTTTAAAACTGTTGCTGAAAAAAAACCTTGATAATTTGAAAACTTTTTTTAGGACATTCTGCCAGCTTGGCGGCTGCCTTTGCTTTCTGAAGAGGAGCTAATCCGAGCTCCTTCCGTGGCCAGCAATCGCACCTATCTGATGACCCAGGAGCTGAAAGAACTTTTGACCTCAAAGGAAAGCGAATTTCGCTTGCATATCTTCAGCGATGTGGAGACGGACTTGGCCATTACCCTGAACTACAACCCTTTGATTGTGAACGCCAGGATAGGAAGCATACTAGCCGGACTGATCCTACTGATCTTCTATGCTCTGCTGGTTTGGGAACTCTTCGAGAGGCCCTTTGTGGCCATGATATGTTCCATTTTGTCAGTGACAGCACTTGCATGTTTTAATGGTATTGAAAATGTGTGAAATAAATTAAATGTTCTGTTTAAATAATATTATTATTTTCCTTTCAGATCGTCCCAATATGGATGAGATTATCCAGTGGATGGACATGGAGCTACTTACCCTGCTCTTCTGCATGATGTTAATTATTTTGATTCTAACAGAGACTGGAGTCTTTGATTATCTGGCGGTGTTTTGTTTTGAGATATCTGGTGGCAAGATCTGGCCTATGATCTACAGTCTCTGCTTGGTCACCTGTGTGGTGTCCAGTGTGCTGGATAACATGACCACCGTGCTGCTTCTCACCCCAGTGGCCATCCGATTGTGCGAAGTCATGCAGCTCGATCCCTTGCCCGTCGTAATGGGCATTATAGTCCACGCCAATATCGGAGGAGCTCTAACGCCCATTGGAGATCCCATAAGTATTATAGTCAGCACCAATCACTACATTGTGGAAAACGTAAGCATTAAAAACTTTATTTTTGTTTTAAAATACTAATAGCTCCGTTTCAGGATGTCACTTTTCTTACCTTTGTTGCACATACCTTCCCGGGTGTCCTACTGGCCGTTATCCAGAGTTGTGTCTATCTGCGTCTTTTCTACCACAATATTGATGCACTTCGTCGCAACGAGCCCAAGGAGATGAGTGAGCTGCGAAGGGAGATCAAGGTCTGGCAGAGGGCGCTCAATGCAGTGGCTTCCTGTTCCAAGGATGCCCAACTGGTCAGAGGTACTTTGCAAGGCAAAGTGAAGCAGCTCAAGAGGACACTCCGAAGAATGCAAAAAGGTGTAGGATCCTCGGAGGTCTATACTAACACTTTGGATGAACTGAAGCAGAAGGTTTGGCGGGATCGGAAGTCACAAACCTAAATAGTAACCAGTCTTCTTTTTCAGTATCCCATTAAGAATAAGACATTGCTTCTCCAATCCGCTGGAGCCTTGGTCTTCGTGATCATTTGCTTTTTCATCCAATCGGTGCCGCACTGGAGGACCCTCCCCCTTGGATGGGTGGCTCTACTGGGTGTGATTCTACTCCTGATAATCCTAAATCGGGATGACATGGAGCACTTGATGCACCGCATCGAGTGGACGACGTTGCTCTTCTTTGCCGCCATGTTTGTGATGATGGAGTGCGTGGAGCGGCTAGGAATCTTCTCCTGTATCGGTGACTTTACCGAGCACGTGATACTGTCAGTGGGCAAGAATCACCGCTTGGCCATGGGCATCTTTATGATCCTTTGGATGTCCGCCTTCGCCTCTGCAATATTAGACAGCATTCCTGTGACCGCAATGATGGTGAAGCTGGTGACCTCGCTGGTGGCCAAGCCGTCGCTGGGTCTGCCGCTCCAGCCGCTGATTTGGGCGCTGACCCTCGGGGCGTCCATGGGCGGAAACGGAACCCTATACGGCGCTTCGGCCAATGTCATCGCCGCTGGCATCGCGGAGCAGCACGGCTACAAGCTCTCCTTCACTCGATACCTCCGGACTGTGTTTCCCATGATGCTGGGACAGATCGCCCTGATGACCGTCTATCTGCTGGTGGCCCACATTATTTTTGGCTGGCACTGAGACTCCCTCCGAATTACACACATATACTATATGTATTCCCAATCTAGCTGGCCATATGAATCTATTTAGTAACATTCTCCATGCATATAGAAATGGAGAAGAATTTTTCACCTTGAATCTATGGTTATTTTGTGTGAGTTTTACTGTAGATTTTGCTCTCTTTTACATTCGTCTCTTGATGTGTGTTTACTGTATTTTGGTACATATAAGTATTGGTATATCTAAGCGTTTATTAGCCATTGGCGAATGTATAAAAATATACAAGAAATATGAAGTATATAAACTTGAAAACTTTTACTAAATTGATTGAAACGAACAAACATTTTCTAGGTTGCCTTCAAGCATTTAATTGGTGGTTTAATTTTAGATCTTAGTTTATTTGGGTCAAATTTTGAATATTTATTTAACTATTCTTAAATTCATCGTATTAAAATTTTAAAATACGTCGGTAGTAAAACAGAGTAACATTTTTGTCTCTTAAACTTAAATATTGCTAAATTCTAATTGAAAATCGACTCGTGCCTTTTAAAATTAATTAATCTGTCAAGATTTTTTACTAAACTTTTTTCTATACTTTTACCTAAAATTGTATTAAATTAAGGCGGGCGCCTTATTTTATTGCTTAGTCATTTGACTGTCAAAACGTTTTCTAATAATTTTTGATAAATAAGGTTTTACATTTTACTTATTATGCAATTATTACCCGTAAAAGTTTCATAATTATCTGCTGTTCTTTTTTTTTTGTTTCCTATTGCACTTACATCTGGGAGGAAATGGACATAAACAATCACATATAATACTAGTGAGACTGTCCATTGCCAAGTTCAATGCTGGCCAGGCCAGAAGAGTGCTTTTGTATATAGAGTCCAGTATATAGAAAGACAAACACTGGTCAATAAATGAGCACAAAATAAAATAGAATAGCAGCAAGGGATTTTCTCAGCCGCTGCGCTTTCCATTTCCACGCTTTCCACAGCGCTCGTTCCATAGGTAAATGGTATTTTAAGTTTTTGTGCTCAAACAAATGGCCAGAAGGGCGGCGGAGCAGGCGGGGGCGGCTATGTGACTATGACGATGGCGGTACGAGGTGTCAGCCATGTGGAGAGGAGATGGCCAGCAGTTTTATGGCAGCCGCGAGCGGGAAAGCCAAGCAGCCTGAAATCCATCGTCATGGGACGGTTGAATTTTAATTAATTTGGCGAAGAAATAAAGTGAAAATTGGAAATTGGCTTAGACTTAGTCTCCGACCCTTGAACCCTCCCCGAAGGCCAATAAAGATGTGACGGCAACTGTGAAAAACAACAAAAAAAAGTTAAATTGTTGGCATATTCTTGAGAGTTGAAAATAGCAAAGTGTGTGTAGCAGTTTTGTTTTTTATTGTGAGAGAAAATGTCATCACCTTATGGATATACCAAGCCCACTTTCACGATAACCGACCACACCCGTGATCCGTATCATCTGGACTGCGACCAGGACCAGGACGAGGAGGAGGAGGAGCGACAGTCTAAGCTGCAGGAGATCATTAGCTGGTTGCATTTGAATGCCAAGCATCGGAGCAAGTGGTAAGTCGGTCGCATCAAGTATACGCCCCGGGTGGCTCGTTCTCATCACCATTTTTCTTTATTAAGTATACGCCCGGGTGCTCAGCCCATCACTCCGCTGAAAGTTTCCCTCTGGTTTTCTCATTAGCCAGTTTGTTGTTTGCTCCTGGCATTTAATTGTGGTTAGTCGGCCCAAAACTTTTCCTTTTTATGTTTCGCTAAGTCGCTTACGGTCCATCGGCCCTTCTTTGTTTGTTTTTCAAAAGAAATCAATTTGGTTACATTTTATGGAATTTAAGCCGCTGGGAACTGCAACAGATGGTTTCCACTGAAATTGATTTCAATTGATTTATTTCAGTTTGAACATGAGCGTAGGCTGATATATTGGGACCTTCTGAGAAAAACAGAATATCCAGCTGTGTGATGGATGTATGCAGTAAAAAAACTTCTCCCAGTAAAAAAACTGAGTAATACATTTATTGTTTTTTTTTTCTTTTAAAAAAAATATATTTTATTTTCCGGAAACTTTTCTAGCTAAGTTAGAACACGCTTGGTTAACAATATGTAATTGAATCTTACGGGGATTCAGCTTTTGAGAGAACTGTTCTAGGAATACCTTCACCTGTCAAGCTTCCGGCCAGCTTTTGTTTTCAAAAACCAATTCTGGGAACTATCACTTGATATACTTACCATATAAGTATATATGGAAGTATTGTTGATAATCAATAATATAATACCCTGGACACGTGTGAAAATAGCCCAGACACAAAGAAAATGTGTAAATATTATTATAGCTAAACAATGGACTAGCTTTGCATTATATTTATATTTCTTGGTTTCCGCTGGCGAGTCGCAGATGTTTGTGATATTAAGGCATCAGAGATCTTAGCCCTTACAATAATAAGGGGTTCCATAAACATGTGTCATATAAAGGCAAATGCCGACACTCCCACGCCGAAAATTTACAGATTAATCCACCCGTTATCGCTGATGTGGAAACTTGATGAAAAGTGTGCTTAATCCAGTTCATCTTTAATTAAAAGTTCCGCTTTAGTAATTAACAATTAAAGGGAAATCTTGGGTTTGTAATTCGCTGAAACAGATAGCTTACAGCGCAGTTTTACTTAATTTTGGTCCATAATTATACAGGGTCTGAAATATAACATTATTTTGAGAAGAAAAGTTACATAAAAATATTTCAGAAGTGCCTTGTAATACGTTCCTTCTTTTTGTGAATTTTGTGAAATTGTACATTTAATTGTGAGTAAGAAAATGTATATCGGATCACCCTGTAAATCAAAGACTTCTATGTATTATATATTTATTTTTTATGAAGTCATACTGAGCGCTACAGGGCATGGGGAAATTCTAGATTCCAGATACTCGTACTTATGCCTGCATACATTATTCATTATTAATTTGCATTTGCGGATTGGCCTGGTGGCAAGCCATGTATTATTGCATTTAAGTCGGTACAATCCATCGGTATTAGCCTTCCGGCAATTGCCATTGTTTATGGCCATTAGTTAGCACCACTAGATGGTTTTGAATGGGAAACGGGGGAGACATGTGGTTGGAATAGTCGAAGGCCGCTTATCGGCCTTGGCATTGACAGTTTGAACCATTAATTTCCACATTTTCAACTCCTGGCGTACATTAGAAGAACATATTGACACCCACGTAGATATATAAATCCATACACTACATATATATATATATATACTATATACATAGTTGGATGTGTCAAACCCAAGTTTGTTGGTGGCGCGATGTGTGTTGTTTGCGGAAACATGTCATACGATGACGGGGGGTGTCTCTGGGTTTTCCACGTTAAATTTTCTGTCAAACTGTAAATACCTTTCTGTTGCCAAGGGATGGAGCTTAAGGGCTGTAAAAGTTCCGGTTACCTATACATATCTACTTTTCTCCGGGGTCTAACCTTGTTGAGCTTGAATGAATTATGTATAAGTTATTATATGGTTGGGATTTACTTAATAATGGGTTTGCTTGTACATGGAATACTTAATCATACAACTTGATAGAGAACAATGCAAAGAAAATTATCTATTTGTTCTGCATTAGCATTAATTTAAAATTCTCCTTATTTAATTAACTTTTTATCTGGCTATGAAATAGGTTATAAAAACCTGTTGCTATCTTTAGAAAAAAATCCATAAACCCTGCCATCCATTTGGCCTCACTCCGCATATTGCCGTTCATCAGCATTATTATTGTTATCATTTCCATTGAATGTGGGTTGGGTGCGGAAAATTGCAAAATAAAAGACCGTAAATATTATACTTTAAAGCCGTTCAAATGTCAAAATGCTCGTGACAAGAACTAATACGCACGAGTGTCTGGACTCCTTGGAGCGTGTTTATTTTGTGTTTCATTGTCAGTGGCATGTTTTGTGTATTCTATGGATATGTATGCCTAAGATGCGGAATGCCAAGAAATCGAGAAAATTGAGACGACGACGCACTTTGCATGGCCCGTTTGATAAATTTGCCTTTTGTCTGCACAGTTGTGTGGCCTGTGGGTTGTGTGCGTTGTGAGCGCGTGGGTGTCCCTCATCCGGATCTGAATTGGAAACCCGGGCTTGAGTCGAGCTCTGCTGGAACTTATCATGTTTGGCCTATAAATAAATACACGGCACACATTGCCGCAAATTTGATAAAGCAAAGCTGTTCTGTTTTTGCAGAAATTCACTTTCGCTTTTTGAGGAAGCCTCTCATCCACTAAGCTTTCCCGTCCAGATTCTCGACTTACTGGCATTTGTCCTACTATTTTTAGATGGCATGACAAGTGTTTTAAATTTGTGCTAATTGCCTGTTGTCTCTCGATGATGAAAACACACGAACTTGTTGATTTCTGCATATTAAATGATCATATTATAATTAGCAATCAAAAGCTTTGGTAAACAATCGATTAGTGAGGGGGTTTTCTAGATGTCTGGGTGACATATTAATTTTAAATAATGTGTATCGTGATGTGATTTTTTAGGGTAAATTTAAATAACTCTTTGGAAAATCAAAACTAAGACAATTTACAAACCGAATAGTATATGTTTTAATTTATAAGTCTAGCCTTAATTCTTTTTTAAAAGCATATTACTTAATATTAACATAACATAACATATGACTGTTATAGTATTAGAATATTTTCTGAAATATTCTCATATGACATGTTGATATGAGAATATTCTTCTGTACATGTTGATAAAATATTTATGGGGAAATATCCCGAGTAACAAATTAACCCAGTCTGATAAAATATAAGAAAAAAATTACTCAATTTAAAAACCATAACACTCCGGAAATTAAGTGATAATATACCAAACACACTTGTATATTATAATAAATTTATATATATGTAAATATTTATGAACAAAGGCAACCGACCTACAGGTAACCGACCTGTAGTTGTTACTTTGAGAGTTTCTTGAGGGGAAAATGCATCTTCTTGATTAAATAAAAATAGTTTACCTATAGTTTTCTTTATGTTTAAGTCTTTATGTATAAATTAAACTGGTATTTATAAATAAAATATAAAATAATGATATGTATACATAAGTACCAAGGGATCTAACCTAGTTAACATAGAAGTTGCAACAAGTTTCAGTCACGCAAAGAAATGTTTATTTAAACATTTGACAAAAAAACCATCCCAAAAAGCCATCAAGTTCAAGTGTTTGGCCACTGGAATACAATCACTTCCAGTGGCCCAAAACAAAGCACAAGCAACAAAAAATTGTGGCATTCAACAGCTATTGAAAGCTTGGGATTCCATTCAATTGGCGCCGCGCTTTCAATGCGCCATTCAACCGAAAACAGCTGCGCACGAAGTTGAGCTTGTATCGGCATTTGTGTGTGTGTTTCTGTATCTGTGTGGCGTCGGAATCGCCAGTAACCGGCTGAAAATATAACTAGGAACGCGGCGACGGGCCCGCAGATTTATTCAGTTTACAACTTTCGCTTGAAACGGACGTTCTCCGGCAAACGCGTTCGAGTTCTAAGCTTCGAGTGGCAAACAATAAAAAAATACAATAAGAAAAGAGAAAAAAGAAATAATAATAATCTAATAAATCGGGACAAATAATCAAAATCACGCGCACAAAAAAATTAACTTAAAGTGAGCATCTACCATTAAGTCGCAAATAAAGGAACACATTTTCAGTGCCTTTTTGTTCGCCTTTTGAAGTTCATGTGGTTGCAGTAGCAGTGGGGTAGATTAAAAAGTAGAAAAAATAAAAGATAAAAGCACATTTAATTATGGAAATTTTTGCTTTGTTCCCGAGCCAGAAGTCCACAAGTCCTTATCTTATTTCAAGTCTCGCATTACCTTTTGCCTCCCAGGATAATTTTGCTCATTAGGATAAGCCGAAACGAAGAGAAAGTGAACCATTTCTTATTTAGTTATTTTTTTTCTTTTGCATTAAGCTTAGGTAATTAGTCTGTTTCGGCTTTTGGCTGGCTGAGTAATTGGTTAGCGTCTGGTGACTGCAGTTCGTTGCTATAAATTAACCGCAGGATTCCCCAGAAACACCCCGTCTGCAGTTTTAATCTGTGGGAAATTCAGGTCCGGATGACAGGTATCCCACACCTGGCTGGGTTACAGCATTTTCCGATTAAACATTCAGGCCCGATGGCATGTGAAGAGGTCCTTGGCAGGATGGCAGACACAGGCTATCAGTGGCTGGCAAATATTTCATAATTTATGAATGATATTCTGGGTCGCACCTAAATGAGCAGCCGGAATGGCCCAACCCAATCAATAATTGAGCGGCTGACAGGCCACGCAAATAAGCAATATATTAAGCTGGACAAATTGAATCGTCAGGAAGTGGCATCGCAGCCAGCGGTGACAGGGGTGTGGACATGAAAATGAAAATAAAAACATAAAGTAATTCAAACGACCACCCACAAAAGTAGGCAACGCAAAAAGTTAATCCACTAACACACTCGAACAGGTCCTTCATTTTATGCATGGCTGGCTTTTTGTGTTAGTTTTTAAAGCTTTTAAAACATTTTTCAACATTTCCCTTAAATATTCATGCCATTTTTGAAGAGTCTGTGTGTGTTGGCTTTTTCTCCACAACATAATATACACATTAGATATCCTTTTCGTCAGTCTATCCTTTTTCCCAAGTCCTCAAAGAAATGATTGAAAGCAACATTCATGAACATGAATTTTTGTTGGCTTTTAACGTAAACTCAAATAAATTTGAGTGATTGCCAGAGGGTTGCCAAAAGTCAAAACTTTTGCGGCGTTAATTTCCTAAAGAATTTCGGGCACTGGGGATACGAAAAGTTTTTCAACCACACCACTGACACATTGCCTGTGAAATGAACCTTCGGGCAATATTTCTTTCCTGTTTATATTTTCACTTTCTTGTCTAGCAGAGTGTAATCAATTAGTAATTAGAGAAGGAAATGTAATAAGTTTAAGAATATTTGTAATAATACGTGTAAGAAAACATACCCATCAATTACAGTGTAAAATATTTGGATGAGGTGTTACCAGAATTAATCTCCCATCTTTGTCAGCCTGACACATATATGTTTTGGCCAAAAAAAAAAATGCTGCTAAAATAACATAAATATCTTACCACGATGACATATCCGTGAAGGCAATTTCCGCTTATCGCACAGGATATATTTGGCACCTTTTATTTAGGTTATGGGGCAGCCAAAAATATTCATCCCATTGGGAGCCGTACACGTGTCTCTTTTGCATTTTAGCCGTAACTGCTGCCCACATCCTGGCGGCCTAATCCCCCTGATGGCCAGACATAATTTTAAATGTGTGCTGTTTCGGCCAGGTTTTTAATTATACGACAGCTAAATCGCTTAATGGATGGAGGTTTGCCCCGACTAATTAGCTGAACAAGCCATAATTAAATATAACTTAATAAGCAAATATGTAATACTGGTATGTGTTACACATTGGAAATCAACTGATGGAACGTGTTCTATCAACCGCGAAGGATGACGCATCTCATTCCTGCGAGTGGCCCTTTTCGATTGAGTTTTGATGTTCCATCTGATTCGGTTGATTTGGTAGGAATTAGGCCATGAAAAACTAAACGAATATTGATTCCCAATTAGGCGATTCGGTCGAGCCTTGTTTCTGAGCCAGCCAACTATTTTCGTCACTCCAGACCCTGAATAATTAATCAACCCTGTGTGACGCAACCATGAGCTTCAGAGGGGGAAGCAGCTGTTTTATTTATATGTATTTTTTTCAATTTATTTAACACCCGTCGCATTTTGTAGGGACCAACGCTGCGAATGCGTAATACGTTTTTATGAAGAAAAGGCACAAAACGCCATACTACGTCAAAATGTACAAAAGAAAGGCCTGAACCGACAGTAAAGGCAGCGTTAGCCTCGAGCAAATAGAAAAATTATTTAAAATCTAGGCATTTTTGGTGATTTGCGATAATAATTAGTATTAATAGTTAAGGGTTCTCAAAACTAATCATCCGAACATCAAAGAACAGCTTGTGGAAAGTTCATCGCCAGCGTCTAGACCAATAACGTCAGCGGCTTAATTAATTTAACACGCTCTCCGAAAACCAGTCAAAATTGCGCCTGTTCGGGTTCACGCCGCGCCCAGCCCCCCGCCGCCCACTGCCGTCAATCAGAACAACAACGACAACAACAACAAGTCAACGGAAACGAGCACAGTGGGTCACAGTGCCGAAAACACGGAATCCCGACGCCGGAGCCGGAGTGGAAGCGGAAGCGTCAGCGCCAGCGGCAGTGGCATCCACAAGAAGCGGAAGAACATCTGGCCCTTCAAGATGCGGGTGAAGGTGAGCAAGCGCCTGTGGCCCCACCGACAGGCGTCGACCAAAAGCGACAAGTTTCCACAGCCAAAGTAAGTCAGCATGTTAATTTGGTTAACTAAACCTAGCCATAATGGCGGATCTCAGAAAACTTCTTAAAGAAAATAAAATTAAAATCATTTTATTTAATATTTAAATAACCAATCTCCCGTGAAAATTTAGAAATAATTCCTAGAAGTCAATTAAAGAGACTTTCACCATGGTTATGAGCTTGTCTGATCCTTACCCCTGTTTTTGCTCTTACCAAGTTTTCCTTTGAACCTTCCCCATTACTAGATTGCGATTCTCTTTTGGCAAAAGATGGCAAAGTTCATGGGGCGAGACCTGTGCGGCTTTACATCTGTTAATGCAGAATACTCATACTCGTATATTTATATGTTTATATGGCTTTCTTATGTCCCGGCCAGAGGCACGTGCCTTGTACGTCGGAGCCCCGGACATGGAGGCTGTTTCGCCTCGACCGCAACATAAACGTAAACATAAAGTCCGTACCGACTCCGTGCGAGTCTAATTTTCTCCGGGAATGGCGGCAACATGTGTCGGCCCGGACAAAAACGAAAAACAAGAGCGAAATTAATGTCAGACATTTAATTTCCGTTCGGCCAAACAAAAGACAAATGTGGGGAATCCTGTTTCCGGCGCCATTAATGTTTCAATACGGGGAGAGCACTTCATTGAATTTGAAAGGCATTCGTGGGCATATTTCTGGGCGGTCAGAATCAGGTATTGACATTCAAGAAATCCATCTAGCCATCAATCAGGCTGCCAAGTGAGGCGTGCTTTTAGGTCCTTAAAGTGTCCCAACAACGTGCCTGGCATTAAGTGCAAAATATATTCCCTTAGCTGTTGGGGCATCATGAGCTGGGAAAGTAGAGAGGGTGCCTTGGAAAAATACTAATTAATTTGTTGGGGTCTTTTTTGGCCTTTGGGTAAATCAACAAAATCGAAAAACAAAACGAAAACTTTTGTCCGGCTTCCCTCCTTTTTGGCGCATTATTTCGCAATTAATTTTCAATTTGTTTACCAAGTTTCTATTCTCTATTTATTCCCTCTTGGTTGAAGGCAATAGACAAATATTTACAGAATTTCTGCAGCAGAGGGACTCCGCGAGCCAACTCGGCGTATGCTTAATATCAGCTCGGGCACATCACTCATCCGCCCTGTTGGCTGGTCGGCGTCTTCAAATAAGCCATTAAAATACACGAATGTGGGTCAGTCCTGTGTTAAAATTCTTGCACATAACGCAAACTGCGACTACGACCTCGTCCAAGTCAGCCAAGGTCATTGGCCAAGTGCCACCTACGAGGCCCTAACCAGAATATCCTCTCCGGCCAAGAGCCTGGCCTGGCATTGTTCTAAGAAAATGCAAAATGTGATTATGAGCCCGCCAAGAGTGTGGAAAATGTGCGTGACAGCGAGTATCATAAACATGGCACATGAATAATTAAAGCCTTTAATGCCAAAATTGGGTTAGGGCACTGCAGCTGACACTTGGCTTTTTGGGAAAAGCAGTGATTGGTTGAGGAAGAGAAAGGTCACGGAGAATAGGATCAGAGCTATATGAAAATTTAAGAACATTTTACATCATTTAGCAATTTCAGTGTTAGAACTGATAGGCATAAATTAATAATAAACATTTAATAGAGCTTCAGTTTATTCATGACATATGCCTTACCCAATCCCCATCAAAATTAGCATAATTATAATGTTCTGTAACTGCATTTTAATTTACGAACTACCAACTTATCTAGTAATAATTGTGAAAATTAAATATGCAAATGATAGCCAGCTATGCCAGCTATTTGCAAATCAAACTCGACTGCAATTTGCACCTATTTTCTATGGAGGGTGGCCCTCCAGTCCCTACTTCGCTGCATTAGCCAAGTGGCTAATACTTGGCCCTTGACCGAACGCAATTCGATTTATGGCGGCGTCATTGGAACGTGTGACTATGGTAAATCATTATTAGGAACGTGTGTAATTTGCCGATCACCTTTTGTTAACGCCTGGCAGCTGTTTCGGTTTAGGTTTCTGTTTCTGGTTCTGTTTGAGTGGCGGCTGCGATGGTGGCTCGGATTACTGGGGGTGGCAATTGAAACGTGTCGAGGGCTGGCGCATTTTTCAATTAATTAACTTAACTTACGTTTTTCGCAATGGAAAGTTACCGCCGGCATAAGATTGACTTGTTAATCGAGGCCTGCTCTGGATGCTCTTGATGCCCCTTGAGGGTTTTAAAAATAAACTTTAAAGTCTCTCACATGCGACTTGCCGAGTGCTGGATGCTGAATGCTTTGCGGCGGTTTCATGCTTTCAATTTTCTCGAAATTAATGAAGCGTGTCGCACTGAAAGCGCCACATGAATGGCATGGCCCATCAGCCAAGCACTGAGAAAAAAATCCTAGGCTTAACAGGGTTGTAGGTCTTAGAAGGTTTCAAAGACTAATAATAACTATAACTTCTTTGAGTTTCATAAACTTTCCTACTAGGCATTTTTGATTGAAAAATATCATACATTTTTCCACAGTGCCCTCGGCTGAGGAGGCGAAAAGTTAAAATTGGGCAGGGAAGTCAAACCAAATGACCGACTGGACGAAATTACGTTTTTTCGGGTCTGTAATTTTGTTATCAACGTTGTCGCACAATGACCTATATAAAGCATCAACTCTCGGCTCAACATGTGGGTGTGTCCATAGGGGTGTGCGTGTCAGTATCTGTGTATCTATGTATCTGCGAGTGCGTCTTACTTAGGCAACTTTGAGTTGATTTAATATATTTTATATCCCGGCATAAGAACTGAGTCGTTTGATGAGCGCGTGTTCATTTAATTTATGAAATGGATACTGAGCACTTTCAAAATGCTTTTCTCAATCGACGTGTATAGTAATACTGGCAAAACTATTTATAGAAATTTATTTATAACCAATAAAAAAAATAATTAATTTTATTGACCCTGAAAAGTTTGTCGGCAAAATCAAAGGGCGGTTATAAAAGACGGAAATAAATAGATCGTTGTATTTTTATCTTATATATCTTATCATATATGTATATATATTGTTTAATGTTAATCCTGAACATTTTTTGTATATTATCTTGTCATAAGTGCAGTGGTTAAGCAAATGAATAGCTTTGACATTTAAATGCATTGCATACCATACCCCTAATCATTGGTTAATTAGCAGTAATTAACCAACTACACAAAAACAAATTGAACCAAAGATTATCAAAAATTGAGTACAATGAACAGTAATGATAAAAAAATATAGAATTTAATATAAAGGTTAAAACTTTTTAAAAAGAAAATAAATATTTTAATGTATTATATTTTATATTTAATTATTTCATGTGTATCCCATGACCATGACTTTGATGAAAATGTATTGGGAACTTATCCAATTTTCAGATTGAATAGAACTTAACAAACAATCGGGGCCCAGACGGGGCGTGCCTGATTGTCTCTTGAAAAAGTGCGCACATTACGCTATACGCCGGCATCTGGCGCTTCAATTTCCATTCGATTTCTGTTTCAATGGCATATGGCTGTTAACTTGTCGCCGTAATGCGAAACCGGCTAGTTCGAAGTACCGTTTCAATTAAATTGCATTTCGCCAACACTTGTGGCACTTGGGGCAGCTGGGCACATGGGTTGTTGGGTCAACACGCTGGCCTGGCTTCATCGTGGCCATCGTGGAGACGTTTTTCATTAGCCGAGTGAGCTGCGAAATGGCTATCATTAAGTGGCCGCGGTGTCAGATTCCACTTGGTCGTGGCCCTGGCTTGGACTGTCCGAGCCAAGATTTTCTAATCTATTGGAGGAAAAGTATTACATTACCTGGCGCGTTATGCAAGCTTGCCAAGTTGTGCCCACCACACCTGTGACGTCAGTGAGTCAGCAAGCTTGCCAAGGAAAAATCTGCAGCTTAAAACCCCATTTGCTTACTTAGCACAACGGTTTCGTTGATATGCGTCTGCCAAAAGTTTTGACAGGTGCCTTCCCCCTTGGGGGACCTTTCAATTACAGGGGGATATATGTGTGTAGTGTACCTCGAATTCGGGTGGTTGGATGCTGCGGATTTGGCTCAATTTCGCTTCTCATCTCCGCGAAATTTGCATGCGAATTGAAGGCACCCTTGAACTTCAAGGTCTTTCCAAGCACTCGCTGAATACGCCATCAATTTGGGGGCTATTTCATAATTCGCGGTCTTCCTAACAGAATAATTGGGCCAGGAGCAGCAGCTGATTCCTCAACAAACTACACTATTCATACATAAAGTCGAGTCCCAGAGCTCATTTTGTGTCATAAAGTCATTTGAAGCGAGCCAAAACAAATTGATGAAAATTATACCCATTAAATTATATAAAATAATAATGTTTCATTGGAAATACACGAATTTAGTAAGCTCTTGCAAGTTTTTTTAAGCTTTATTTAAGTCATTGCCAGGATAATTGGTCAGAAATTAATAAAATTAGTTTCAAGGATTTTTATATATTTTAAGAGAATATCTACCTATTGATCGTTTAAGGATCGGATAGATATTAACTACGATATAGGTTATTAAGCTAAGTTCAGTAAAGTATGGGGCTAATTCTCTTACGAAATAGTGAAATACATAATTAGAGCAACTTTAGAGCTTGGGGTATCACATTTTGAAGCCAAAAAGCCAATGCTTTTTCGAATATTTTTATAAAAATTGTGTAAGTATTTTTTTAATTTCCTATTTTTATAAATATAAGAAATAGGCCTGTAGAAAGTCTTATCTATTAATTCCACACTTTGTCTTAGCCCCATCTGTAGTCTAGGCTCTTATAGATAAAGGTTTTATTTAACAAATTTTAAATAAACCAAGCGTCGAACCTTAAGCTTATTTGAAAATGTCAAACCAATGTTTATTCACACACATATGCCCTCTAGAACTGAGTGTAGCGGAGCGCAAGATCAAAAGCATCACAGAACAACTGTCAAATGTGATAAATCAAGTGTAATTGAAAGAAGTGCAAATAAGCCAACGCCAACCAGCATCCAAAACAACAACAATACTAAAACCAAGAGTGAAAAGTAAACACTAACTATGTGAGAGGGCGAAAGCACTCGACAAAGCCGAAAATGATGAGCAGAACCCCACAATTGGTGTGCGGGAGAGATGCTAGTTGGATGCTCGGGTTAAGCCGCGACCACGGCTCGAGGAAAGAAAGGGAAGATGGTGTGAATAAGACAGAATGATCGAATGAGTTGGGCTTTGAGTGCAATTGCAATGGCAGCGGCGAAAGCATAAATGCGAATAATGAGCAAAGCGCGGCCAGCGAGAGATAACCGATGAAAAGCGAATATGAATATCAGGAAACTTATATTTGAGCTCGAATACCTATTCTTTAACGCGCTGCTTTTGCTGCTCTGTGACTGCGACGGCGACACTGACGCTGCTCAGCAGCAGCACCAGCAACAGCGACAGCGGCTGCATTAAAACCTACAAAATAGGGTAAAAAACTACGTACTGCAGTTAGTACCGCTCGAGCTTTCGGCTGCGACTGCACCGCCACAAATCCAAAACAAATAGAAAAGAAAAACCTGAGCACTAAGCCAGTCACGATTGGCGGCAAGCGGCACAAAAACGCAAACACACTCGAACCGAATAGGGCACGCGACAATAAAAGCGCAGTTGCAACAAGTGGTCAAGGCAACGGGATCTCGCCTTTTAATTGAGGTTCTACTCTCTTTCAGTTCGCAGCTCAGCTCGCTTTTCCACCGCATTTCCAGCAAAATATGCGATTAACAAAGGAAATTTTACATTTTTTTCGGCTTTCATATTAAAGCGCCATTGCTTACATGTACATGGATATGTGTGTATAAGAGCGTAGGAGAGTGTGTGCGTGTGTGTTAGTGACAGCAACAACAATAAAAAAAATTGCAATTTACGTAATAATACGTTTTTTATTTCGCGGATATTCTTAACTTGTGTTTCCGCGAGTGTCATATTTCCACCCACGAAGCTTGCCGCGCCAGGATGGCCTACAATTACAACAATAGTTCCGAGGATTACTCATACGAGGATGAGTATGTGTTTGTCAGGACTTTTTTTTTTTATTTTTTTACCTTAATTACAGAGTAAAAATTATAAAAAATGTCTCGTAAATTAGGTGGTATTTTTAAATATATATACACTTGATTTATAGTTGCGATCTGTAACCTAGTTTTAGTTAAAAGCTTAGTGATATACTACTTACCACTTAAAGCACTATAATATCTATCTTTAAAAGATATTTTTAGTTTTAAGCTTTAAATTTATTGGCTAGAACAAACCAGAAGTAGAAAAAGTTAAAGCACTTTATTTATCAAAGTGAAACCCAATTTAAAACCCAACAAATTGTCGGGAGCCCCAGTCGTGTGGAAAACTCGTTTGGCTCTTGTTAACGATAGTCCTGTCTCCAGGACATGCTTTTTGTGGGTGTCCTTCATAGGCCTCGAGCTGGGTGAATCAATCTTTGACACCAGGGCCACTTCACTTCACTTGGGCCGACGAACGTCGTGACATAAAGTAGCTGTTGAAAGTATTAAGAGCCATCAACAAAATCATTTAATCATGGACTGGGGTGGAGAGCCCCCACCGATGGGAATTAATGAAATTCTTGGTTGGGGTCTTTTGGGTTTCTATAAAAGTCTAAGCTTTAAGAACACCAATATCATGTCAATCAATATGTCAAGAGATAATAATTAGCTATGAAAAGCCCGGCAAAGGTAAATTCAATTGAAGTTCTTAGAAATTCTCCAATTCCATTTCATGGGGCAATCAAAAATCCCATGACTTATGCACGAGTAGCTAAAGTAGAACTGTCTAAGCTAAGAGTATCGCAATTGAGGCAAGTTCAAGCTGACATATATATGTATACACATAGCAACTATATAATAAAGTATGCGCGAAGGTGTGAGTTGGTTCAACAAAATCAGTGTCAGCATTTCTTTTGGCGGTCTTGTCTTTGGTTCAGATTTTTGTTTCTTTTTTTTGTTTCTGGCATGTCTACATCGCGTCCATCAAGCCAGCTAATTGAAATTTAAGTAAATATAATTTATGACTTGCTTCGAGCACTTCTCATCATCTCTCGTCGCTCTAACGCTGGCCTAAGTAAATTTAGTCGAGCCGACTGAATTAAGATTTGTGTACCCACTTGAGTCAAGTGCACAAATTGCATTTATTCGGCCCGGACCGCACACGTGATGCGATTCTCAATGCACTCAAAGTGCCTTCATCGAGGTATCTTCTTCATATAGTATGGGTTCTCCCATCTCCCACCTCCTCGCAGAAGGGGCCCAGCTGGTTGGGACCCCGTAATTATGGCAAAGAGTCATTAAACTCGCATTTGAAATGGAAAACAATGCTTTAGCAATGAAACTGAAAACAATATTTTATTGCCAGTATAAATAGACATCTTTCCCGGGACGGTCTGGGTCTCTGTCTCTGGTCTGATGGCTTTTTCGCTGATAACGACCTTAAACCTAGTCCGAACCGAGATTGTACTTCCATATAGCTAGTGTCTCTGGCATTGCTTTAATTGAGCTCTAGTAGTGCTCTAGAATCTTTGATAAATCTGTACTGAAGATAGCATGATTTTGACCAGTCTCGGTGGAAATTTGAATGAGAATTGAAATCATTTTGGGTTTTATCGTGGACTACGTGACGCATAAAACGTTGTCACTGACTGACCCATGGGGTTTCAGTCACTAGAGCTTCTTATTTCAAATGATAAGTGAATTATGACACTTAATCTAAAGTTTGATACCTTAACTGGCTGATAAAATACATTATTTTGGCAAATTAGTCATATTAAAGAAATCTCTTCTATTTTTAAACTTTAGGGGATTATTAGATTTACTTTTTATGCCTTTCTAGTTAGCCCTTTTTTGGTAAACAGATCCGTCAAGTATACTTACTTTAATCTTATTTTATTGCATCTCCATCGAGAGTCCTTCGAGACTTGTTGTCAATCAGATTCCGTGCTAAGAAGATTTCCATCCACTCCCTTAACCACAATTGTATTTCCACTTCATATAGCTTAAGCCGAGACCCTCGAAAAAACCCCTTTCTGGGTAAACAGTTTCAATTTAAAGACTTTATAAAAGTCGAATCAAATGAATACAAATTGTTGCACGCACGAGAAAAGCTAAACGAAACCCAAATAGGAGGAGAAAAATCAATACAGATGTGCTAAAAAATTTATTGAATGTTTTTCGTTAGGATGGGAGGATGGGCGTGCCACGCCCAAGCACCTGAACAAACATATTCCAAACACAAGTCTGGTAATCTTATTAAATCTTTATTTTGTGCTTATTTTTTTTTTTCTCGGTGGCGCATTTCATTGGTCCCCGATGTGTAACAAAAATCCACAAACCATGGACTCCACCGAAACTGCTCCTGTTCCGAAATTTCGTCCTGCGGCCTGCTCTCGTTCCACACATGCAGCGAAGTAACAGAAGGTGCCTTACAAGTCTGGCGAACTCTGCCGGAACGCATTCGTCAGGATCCCAGTCTAGCGTCCTTTCGCCAGGAGCATGAACGTTTACATGGCGGTAAGTGCTTTGGATATCCTGCCCGCCCCTCCCTTAGGATCACATAATTTCCTTTTTTTATGCCAGACTGTGTTGCTACCTTTTTTATTGCCGTAATTATTGTTGAATTTTTTATTGCCATTTGCGTCGGCGTTGCCATTGACATTGGACTTCCACAGATCCGCAATTCCGCAAGTCCGAATCCGAGTCCAAGTCCGGGCTTTCGCCTGATTTGCATACCAAAAGTTTAAGTCGCCTTACGGCTTACGTCTTATCTTCAATTGTTTTGATGGACGCACTATTCGGGGCTCAGCAAATTATGATAATGGCAGGGGTTTCGTTCTATTTCCGTCACATGATGTCATGTGGCAAGTACAAAGTAAAAAGCTTCCACAAACTAGAGACTTAACTGCCCTTTTTGGAACTAACCTCATAGATAGATGTGTATCTACAAGTTCTCCGTCCTTTGAAGCATTTAAATTCCGCATCCTTGTCTCTGACCATCCGTCAGCCAGCCACTGGGTCCCCCAGCTCGCCCATGGTCATTGAGGTGTATTTATAGCCTCGAGTCGATTACCTTGTGCTTTGGCCAATAAAATAATGCCGCCACGTGGCAGGTGGCTGGGTCAAGTTAATTTCTGGCCACAGTCCTCCGTAAAGTGTCCTTCCGCGAACAGCGAATGGGTTTATTTTTGCACAAATATTTACCAGTTCCTGGCCACGGTTGAGTCCACACAAGGCACTCTTTTTTTAATGACTTACATTCATTTATTTTTAACACCACAGATGTTGACCCCTTGCCGGCGGAGGATGGAGATGGTCGGATCGAGAATGGACACCACGAGGAGACCGCAATGGCCACCCACGCCTTCACCCAAATCGGCATCAATGTGACAAACGAGGCGGGTCAGGTGCGGGTGCTAGACGGCAGGTTCGTAGTTCTGTGAATCTCGATTGTCAGTTACGTAATTAGTGCAACCAGTTTTCTGTGATTCCCCTTGCAGGGACCTGGAGAACAACAATGAGGATCAGCATGACGAACCCGAAACGCACGGAAAGAGTTTGGTGAGTTTTTTTTGGAACTGAGAGACTTTTCAGAAAGGAAGGAACTGTCCGACTTTAACCTTTTCAGATCCGAAAGTATCTCATTTGGTTCAAAATAGCCGTTCTGCTGGTGGTATGGTGCGTCTTCACCGCCTTTCTAATGTCCAACAACGAGCACGTGGACCAGCTCAGCCTCATCAGTGTTCCTAGGAATAGCTCTCCAAGGGGTATGATATAAAAACCTCGTATATGGTAGTCCAATCTAATGGAAAATCCCTCTCTTAGCGTTTCCCATTGCCACTTCCGATCTCCAGAGGATCGGACTGGGCCTGCGTGGTCCCTTTCGGCTGCAGGAGAATGAGCTGGCCATTAACGACAGTGTTCCCTTGCCCGTGCTCCAAGTGCTAGTGACGCGCACTTACTTTGACGCCGAGGGCCTGGAGATCTACATCCAGAACGCCAGCCAAATGTGGCAGCTGGACGTGGTGTATCCCCACCTGATCGACTCCACCAAGGACACGAAGAAGCAGCGAACCTTCGAGCTGACTCCCATCGATCCGCTGTGGCTGGCGCAGTCCAATCACACGGAACTGAGCTTCGAGTTCACCAGCTTTATTGATGGAGAGCTGCCGCTCCAGCTGAATGTGGACGAGTCCCCGATCTACAAGCGGGATGGAGTAATCTATGCGGCGGCAGTGCTCTGCGGGCTATATGTGATGATCATCTGGGAGATTGTCAATCGAACCTTTGCCGCCATCATCGCCTCAACGCTGTCGGTGGGAATCCTGGCGGCCCTCAATTCACGCCCCTCGATGGCCACCATTATGGGCTGGATTGACGTGGAAACGCTCCTGCTGCTCTTCGGCATGATGATTCTGGTGGCCATTCTCTCCGAGACGGGTGTGTTTGATTATTTGGCCGTCTATGCCTACAAGATAACCAACGGGCATGTCTGGCCGCTGATCAACTGCTTATGCCTCTTCACTGCGGTCCTGTCCTCCTTCCTGGACAATGTTACCACCGTTCTGCTAATGACCCCGGTGACGATACGACTCTGCGAGGTCATGTGCCTCAATCCAGTTCCCATACTTATGTGTATGGTCATCTACTCGAACATTGGCGGTGCCCTGACACCAGTGGGAGATCCTCCAAATGTCATCATTGCCTCGAATAGCTACATATCCAAGAATGTATGTTTTATTTTAAATTTTTTAAGGACATATATTAAAAAGAGATACTTTCTTTAGGGCGTCAACTTCGCTGTCTTCACTCTGCACATGTTGCCCGGAGTACTTCTGGTGATGGTGCAGACATACATTCAGCTGCGCTTCAAGTTCCGCAACATCAGTGACCTGCAATTCAAGGACTCGCCAGAGGTGGAGGAGCTGCGCCACGAGATCCATGTGTGGAAACGAGCGGCGGCCAGCTTATCGGCTTACTCCAAGGATGAGGAGCTGGTGCGTCAGACGCTCATGAAGAAGGTGAACCGTTTGAAGAGGAGCCTGAAGAAACGCATGACAGCGGTTATTGAACCTGCCCCCAATTATCAGCAAACTCTGGCCAATCTTCAAGCAAAGGTAATCTACACTTTTATATTATATGTTATTTAGTAACTATGAATTATTTTTCAGTATCCCATTCGCAACAAGCCACTTCTGATTAAATGCTCGGCCGCCTTGATCTTTGTGATCAGTCTGTTCTTCTTGCACTCGGTTCCAGAGCTCCAAAGGCTATCCTTGGGCTGGACTGCTTTGCTGGGAGCCATATTCCTCATCATTCTCGCAGATATTGAGGACATGGAGGCCATTCTGGCCAGGGTTGAGTGGTCCACTCTTCTCTTCTTCGCGGCTCTGTTTATCCTGATGGAGGCTCTGACGGAGCTGGGCTTGATTGAATGGATTGGCAACATGACCGAGGGCATTATTCTGGGCGTAGGCGAGGATCAGCGTCTTATGGTGGCCATTTTAATAATACTTTGGGTGAGTTTATTCTATGAACCATAGTAAACACGATTCTATTAATTTTTTCTTGTTCTTTTTAAGGTTTCTGCTGTGGCTTCCGCTTTTGTAGACAACATCCCATTGACCACAATGATGGTGAAGATCACCATTTCCTTGGCGCAGAACAGTACCTTGAATCTGCCTTTGCAGCCCTTGGTTTGGGCCCTCGCCCTGGGAGCCTGTTTGGGAGGTTAGTTACTAAAATATTTTAATCTATTAACGCTCGTCTTAATATGCAATTCTTTACCAGGCAACGGAACACTAATTGGAGCTTCTGCGAATGTGGTGTGTGCCGGAGTGGCCGAACAGCATGGCTACAAGTTCACTTTCCTGCAGTTCTTCAAGTGCGTCTCAAACACTCCCTTAAACGAACTTGAAATAATAATATTTATTTACTTACAGAGTTGGCTTTCCAATAATGATTGGCAGCATTATAGTCACCACCGGTTATCTCCTGGTTTCGCACTCTCTGTTCGCGTGGCATTGATAAAAAGCCCCCGTCTAGGAATCGACCGGGTCGATATCCCACCAAGGCGCACTTTACCTCGTGTTACCAAAACGAACAGCAACTGTTCCAGACGCCACACACATTGTGTTTCGGACCCAAAAACATACAAAAATTGGTACCAAGCTGTAGAAATATCTTATACGCTGGCTATAAGAATTAATTCTAAAATCATCGCAACCAAACCAAACAAAAACACAGAAACAGAATCGAAGAATATTATATAAAAAAATACATTTATTTTTACACATCGTTGTTAGTGTAGTGTGTAGTTTAAATAACAAACCAACAAAAACAATTAAGAATACTAAACTAAATATAAATTAATTATTTACAATTAATAATGTCGCTGAACTGTGAAACAATTGTTAAATGTTTAATGTATGAATAAAAACTAAATAAAAATGAAACATACCAACTTCTAATTTGTGTTTTTTTTGCCAAGTGTTTGTCTTAAAAGTACTGTAGGCTTTAATAAAATTTAATGGCCAAAACGAAGCTGTGTGTGCCAAGCGTTAATTTGTTGGAGCTTATGGTTGGGTTATTAATGAAGTAACAAAAGTCTTTCGTTGAGGGAAGGATGGGATGCCTATTTTCTTTAAGCCAACTTTGTTGACAAAAAAATACTTAATGTATGCAGACGGAAAGTGCACTTTCCATAGTCACATTTCAGTAAAGTTGAGAAACAGACGTGCTGGGAAAAAGTTTCAAAAATATTTTCTTATTTTAAAAAAGTTTGCTGAGTTTTTCGTGATGTTTTGGCTTAAAAGCTACTTTAGTTTTTATAAATTGTGCCTTTTACTTCTAATAAGCCAACCGTGCAGCAAGTTTAAACTTCAAAATCGTAGAATTTTTTATTACATGTCGGTTTTTTCAGTACCAAAGGCACATACAACTTTCATAGCCCCACGGGACTTACCTACATTGATTAGTCTTATATTTTCAAATATACCAGCTATTAATCATGGTATAATAATTCGATTTATTATTTACAAAATTTTATTCACGCAAGAACTTATTCACAGGAATGGATTCCAGATTTGGTTTTGGCTATCGCCTTGGTAAACACATGGATTTTCAATTAATATTTGAGCTTGGTCCTCAGAACGCTACACAACCCATTGGTGAACCCATTAATAATAATATTGGGCAAAAACAGTTGAGGAATAAAAAAATGAAAGTAGAACTGACTCCTTTGGAAAAAAATGCTTCCGATTGGCTACAGAGATGGTCAAGTTCCTCTAATACTACTTCTAACGCATAATAATAAATAAACAATTTCACAAATTTTACAAACATGAATCACTCTAGAGAAATTTGAATTAAATAATATTTTCGTTTTCAATAAATTATAAATGCTATATTTGATACTCAACATAAATTAAACAATACAATTTAAATAACTAAATAAACAATTGCACAGACACTTTTTTTAATTTTTCTAATGCCTGAAGAAAGGCAGTGACTTTTTAAAAAAAACTTTATTTGATCAATCTTTTTCAGCAGCCGTAAAGTTGGCTATGAATTGATGCATTATTTTTTACACAATTTTAAACTCTTAAAACTCACAATCTCTTAACACTCTGCTTAGTATTCCCTAATTCCCTTGGTATTCTCTTAATGATTTTTATTAACTTAACTTGACTATTGCTTTCGATCTCTCATCTATGTACATATTTCTTTGAGGAAAATTGTCATAACTCTGCTTAATCGAATCTGACCCGATTTTCGCAAATTTTCAAAGGGGTAACATCATGATTTTGAAGAAAAATCGACCCAAAATTCGATTTCTCTATTTTGGTGGCATTTTAATGAAGATCGAAGGCAATTAGAGTCCCGAATCGTAAATGGTATTCCTTTCCCGAATGCGACACTTAATGGCTTAAATATTGGCAAAAATGTGGGTCAAAAGTTCGATTTTTTACCACTAGCGTCTTAACTTGGTCAACAAAGCTCTAGGCAGCAATTCTTTTCAGAAAAACTACCATATTTTTGGTAAAAATTATCCGATTAACGAATGTCATACCTTCCCGATCTTAGATCTCCGCGTAGCACAATTCTACATAAAAACCCTACAAACTCAAATCTGACCAGATTTTCGCAAATTTTCAAAGGGGTAACATCATGATTTTGGCCAAAAATCGACCCAAAATTCGATGTCTCAATTTTAGTGATGTTTTGATGCAGATTGAAGGCAATGGGTTTCCTGATTAGTAAATGGTAATCCTTTTCCAAATCGGATAAAAAATAACTTAAATATGCGCTAGGAAGTGACTCAAAAGTAACCATTTTTTCCATAATGTTCTTAGCTTGGTCAACAAGGTTTTCCGGCGTGATTTTTTTTCAGGAAAATATCCATAACTCGGTAAATAATTATCCTGTCGATGAATGTTATACCTTCCCGATCTTAGATCTCCTCGTAGAATAATTCTTCATCAAAACCTGGCCAACTGAAATCTTACCCCATTTTCACAATTTTTCATAGGGGCCAAAAATTGGGATTTTGGCCAAAAATCGACCCAAAATTCGATTTCTCTATTTTGGTGGCATTTTAATGCAGATCGACGGCAATTAGAGTCCCGAATTGTAAATGGTATTCCATTCTCGAATGCAACACTTAATGGCTTAAATATTGCCTACAATGTGGGTCAAAAGTTCGATTTTTTACCACTAGCGACTTAACTTGGTCAACAAGGCTGTAGGCAGCAATTTTTTTCAGAAAAACTTCCATATTTTTGGTAAAAATTATCCGATTAACGAATGTCATACCTTCCCGATCTTAGATCTCCGAGTAGCACCATTTTACATCAAAACTTTTCCATTTCAAAACGGACCCAATTTTTTCAAATTTTCACGATTTTTTTGAAGCATATTGGAACCCTAATTCATTATTGGTACTCTTTTTCAAAATCGATTGTGATATGGCTGAAATATTGTCTGAAAAGTAATTTCAGCTATTGAAATTACAAATATTGGCTAAATTAAAAAGCTTGCACTTCGGCAATGGCTTGCTTACTTTCAACAATTTATTCACATTGAGCTAATCACTCAGTTAATTTTTGAACACTTTTTGCGTTCCTCTTATATGCTGATAAGTTTTTATGAGTTTTTTCTTACAATGGCAAGACAAACAAAACGGCACACAGGAGATGAGCCAAGTCAAATGGCATGGCAATTATGCATATGCAGTTTTCGATATTGTTTGCACTTAGTGCAGTGCCATTTTCGCCATTTTGTTTTTGCTGTAGGCTTAAATGGTCAACCAGCTGATTTTTAGCCATTTTTTGTGGCAGGCAACGCCTATTGCATAAATACTTTTGTTAGCCAGTGTGCGTGTTTGTCATTTTTTTATGCTTCAGCAATTAAACAAAATGTACGTTCATAAAGCAACAACGTGTGTCTTAGTTAATTAGAGTGACTGTCGTTAAAAGGGGGCGTGGGGGGTTAATTTATTAGCCAACCTGCCCTGAGTTATGCAAAATATGTAAAAGATATGAGTATTATATGTATATGTGTACATAAAAGTCGAGGTTCACTTAGCATTGTTTTTGCATATGGCCTGTTTTTTTAGCCAAGGCGTACCACCCATAAGTATTGGCAGTTACCTAAGGTAATTACGAGGTGCAATGAACCTGTCAAGCTTTTGAAAAGTCGAGGGAGTCACAAAGGTTTTTTTTTTAGCTAAAAAATATTTTAAACATAGGTATAAATATAAATAAATAATACCTCCTATCTTCTTTGAATAATAAAACTTTTTATACAATAGGATTAACTACAACTTAACGAATCTCCAGTAAAAGATCCAAAAACACTTTTCCATCTTTTGTCTTCCAAAAAAAATTTTAAAAATTAATAAATATGACTTACAATGAGCCGCCCTGGGGCAACCTTTCACAATGGCTGTAAAGATGTGCCAAAAAAATAAGAAAAACATAAAAAGTCAGGCCAAAAGATGGCAAAAACCAAGCCCAGGCCAAGTGCGCCAATTTAAGCGGAGATGACGTTAATGGAGCAGATGCCAGTAGCCGGTCTCAGATTCAGTTTCAGTTTCAGCCACATCTTGAACCGCGTCTGAGTGGCTTAAATGAGCGATTGGGGAGAGCAACGGCGCATGCGCAGCCACCGAGAAAAGTTACGTGATCTTTGAAGATCACTTGAAAAAATATTTACTAAATAAATATTGTATACAGTGGGGTTGATAAGACAGAAAAATGTTTAAAATTTTTTATAATTTTTCTTCATATTCTTTAATCAATATTTTAGTTTATGTTTTCCAAGTTTATTGGTTTACAAAATGTTACCATGTTTCTTCAAAATTGTTGGAGTAAAATAAGACTATTTAAAAAAAAATAATGGTGGAGTTTCAATAAATAGTAGTCCCTTTTTTATTTCTACTTATAATATTACATTTATAGTATCACTATTTTTGTACTGTGTAGAGAGCATTGTTCCGCCTCAAAGTTAACGCGTGTTGCACGAAAACCCGCAGTCGCCCAAGTCGCCGCACTCTCCATTTCAGCTCCATTCAGGCCGTTCGAGCCCAGTTGCCGTTAAGACGCGCTTGGGACAAGTTGTGGTCAATTGTCAATGGTGGGGCCGCACTCGTAGAGGAAGAAACCGAATTGAACCGAAAATACGTTAGTTTAATTATGCCATTCGTATGTGTTTTGAGTTTCTGCTCTGTGTTTTTTGGCCACAAACTGAAATTGAAACCAAAATTACGTTACCAAAAATAGCAACAAGCTTTTCAGCCAAAAAAAAAGAAATAACTTTCATTTTTATGCGATACGAAATATTTGCGCGATGTTTGCTCAGTTTATTAACAACAATTTGTTCAGTTAACGTGTAAATGAATTTTACAAAAAGTTAAGAAAAAAAGGCCGAAAGAAGCTCAAAATCAATCAAAGCCAAAATGAGACAAGGCCAACCGCCAACGTAAAACTGTAAAAGCCAAACAAATAATAATAAAAAATAAAGAAAAATACAAGGCAAAGACCGAAAAAAAAACCTTAAAAAACAGCAACACAAAAAACCATACAGACTCATTGAACAAAAGTGAGAGTGATTTCCAAACAGTTTGTTGTTGTGGCTTTTTGTATTTACACTTTTATTTAAGCCAGACCCAAACACCAAGACTTTTGTAAGTTTTTCTATATGGATGTGTTTGGAAACGTGTGTGAGTGTGTTTGCATATCGCGGCGGAATCGAAATCGCGTAAACAAAACCAAAAACTTGGCAACAAAATATTTCGAATATTTGATCAAAATGACGCACCTGCTCTAAGGCAACTGACCAACCTCAAGTCGCAATCGAGCTGCTACCAGTTTCTGAGTGTTGCGCAAACGGCTGAAAAGTAGTTTGAAATTCTGCAAAAAAAATCGAACACTAAAAATAAACATAAAAAAATCACGCCAATATAAAATTTGTAATATCTGTGGCATGAAGTAATCGTCTGTGTTATTGCAGTTTTGTCGTCGCTGGCTGTGGAAATGCTGACTGACGATCATGGCTTGGCCAAAAAAAAGTGCTAGTCTCTGGCTGCCGTTGCTACTGGGCCTGCTCTACAGTAAGTTAATGCCTCCGAAATCGGTCGAATTACTTAGATTCGGCTTATAACCGGTCAGACGACATCACCCGATCCGGCCCAAGTCTCTCAACTGGAGCTTGACTTCGGCTCGGAGGGTCCAAACGGTAGACTTTGGCCAAGTCACCAAGCCACCGACTCAGGCTTCCAAGATAGCCCCGGCCAACTTGTTGCCGGTCTTTGTGTCAAGGTCGCCGGATCTCGCTCGCGGTTGATGTTGCTTCGCCTGTGAAGTTTGTTTGAAGCATTTGGAGCTCGGGTTTATTACCCAAAGTCACCTAATGGTTCTCGATTTATTTGATTTGAGTGTAAAGTACACAGACCAAAGTCCTTGAGCTATAAATTTTTATGAGAATTAGTGAGTTATAAAGAACTATAAGACCTGAAATCTACAGAATTTGTGGATATCCAAACTTTGCTCTCATGTACACATTATGGGCAGTAATGTAGTAATGGCTTATAATAGTTCTTTGGAGACAATTTTAATCAAAACTTAAGAAATATGTATACTTATTAGTTAAAGAAAGTTTCTATAGAAAAAATATAAACTAGGCTTTAAAAACTAGGCTCGCTGTTGATGTTGCTTCGCCTGTGAAGTTTGAAGCATTTGGAGCGCGGGTTTATTACCCAAAGTCACCTAATGGTTCTCGATTTATTTGATTTGAGTGTAAAGTACACAGACCAAAGTCCTTGAGCTTTAAAGTTTTATGAGAATTAGTGAGTTATAAAGAACTATAAGACCTGAAATCTACAGAATTTGTGGATATCCAAACTTTGCTCTCATCTACACATTATGGGCAGTAATGTAGTAATGGCTTATAATAGTTCTTTGGAGACAATTGTAATCAAAACTTAAGAAATATGTATACTTATTAGTTAAAGAAAGTTTCTATAGAAAAAATATAAACTAGGCTTTAAAAAATAAAAGTAATAATTTCCTTTAAAAATTATAAATTTAAACAAACAACACCTTTTTTGAGTTTTTAAAGCTAACGAACCCATTGAAACGACCTTCAAGGTAAACCAAGCCCCAAAAACGTAGAAATCCCAAGCATCCGCATTGTTAAAACCACTAAAATCCCACATCCGAAGAGTCATAAAAGCAAAAGTTACATAAGCTGACCCACAATATTTAACTGGCCTATAATTTACATAAGTGCTGGGGGATCGGTCCACAAAAAAGAAGCGATAAAATCTTAAGCCACGCCAAGTCAATTAAATATCCCCGATACACTTACTTGCAGCACAACATGCGTCCACTTTCATTGTGCCACGGGAACTGCCGTCCCTGCTCTCCATAGTTTACTCAAACATACCACCGATTAAAAAAGGTAAGAAGGTAAAATCAAAGCTAAAGATTATTAATTTTAGACAATAATTTTATTAAACAGGAACCGATTCGCGATTGGGCTTTGGCTTTCGGTTGGGCGAGCATGCCGATTTCCAGGTGATGGTCGAACTGGGTCCCCAGAAGGAGACCCGACCCATCGGGGAGCAGAGCCAGGACGACCAATCATTTAACAAGCGCCAGGTGAGCGCCAGCGATCAGAAGGCCCTGCTGCGCCAGCAGTTCCGCCAGCAGGTGAAAATGGAGGCCGAGAGATTGATGACCTCGACGGAACGGAATGCGGCCAGCTGGCTGGAAACATGGTCGAATGGCATGAAACCGCAAAAGCCCAGCCCTAAGGAACGGACGAAAATACCGCAAAAAGAAAGTTCAGTGCCCCAAAATCCCTCCGGCGCCCTGCAACAATTGCAATTGCTGTACAAAATGGCCACCAGTTCTACCACGGAGCCACCAGTCTCCACGGTGGGTGGCCTGAAGCTCGGAGGTCCTAGTGGGTTTAAGCTACCCCCTCCGGCGCTCAGCCAGGACACCAATTCCTTGGGCAGTCCAGAACCTGTCCAGAGCAAAAGCGAAATCACCAAGGAGCTGATGGATGTCAGTCTGGAAACCGAAGTCTAGATCATCTATATATCTAGTTACTAATAGCTATATGTTTGTACCTTTTGTAAATATATAGGTGCTTAGAAAATCTGTATGTAACATGGCTTAGCTTTGATTTTGTAAATAAACTTAAACCTAAACTAAGTTTAAAAAAAACATTCTTTTAATCAGAAGCCGTAAAATCAGCTGTACAAATTATTCGATGGAATTATTTTTAGCCAGAAAGTAGGCAATGAAAAGTTTCCACTGTTTGTAAAATACAGGTAGAAATGCTTAAATGTTTGTCATTTTCTCACCATTATTTTTAACAGAAAAAATATATTGGAAAGTTAATTTAAAAACCAACTACCCCAAACCATTTTCAACCCTATAAACTAAAGATAAAATCCTTCATGTAAATATAGCAAATATTGCTTTGTCTTTTTCTCTGAGTTATCGTTTATTATGAACTTATAAAGTGTTTAAATTAATTACATAAATAATCAAGTATAGTACAACGTTATATGGTTAAATGAACTTAGCTACACTATCTGCATATCTGTATGTATTTTGCTACTTGCATAAATATTTTGTTTATCTAATTGTAAACTAGACAAGATTTATGGCTACTTTATAAATTAAACAAAACATACAGTGCCCACCAGAACAGATCGCCTTCCGATACCCGAAAGTATTCCTCAAGGATGTGTTTGGTGGGCTCAGTGGACATACAGAATACTATAAATCGTTTAAGCTACATAATATATATATATAAAGTATGTATACAGTTACAGATTTAGACATAGGAGCTCTAAAGTAAATATTACTTATAAATATAGTCAATTTCCATAAAGCAGACATGTGCATCGGTGTACAGTGTTTTTTGGGTGATTCTTTTTCTCACTTTTTCTCCTTTTTATGTGGATGATAGTTTGTGTATGTTTTATGCAAAGAAACCTTTCAGAATCTATTAAAATAATGTCTTTCATTCATGTTTTTTCTCCGGTGGAAAAGCTGAAAACCTCGTCAATCTCAAATGTGCAGTAACAAGTACTATAATGGATGGTGGGATGATATCCGGTCTCCTCCATTTACTTTCCGTTCTTGAGAGGCACACCCTCCTCCTGGGTGACGTCACTGATCTTCTTGCGCTCTGGAGGATTGTTCCAGGGCTGCAGTTCGCCGGAGCCTAGGATGGCGAACACTACAGCTCCACCGATGTAAGTGGCAGCCAGAATCCAGAAAACAATTTGCCATTGATGGAAGGATTTCTGTGGGTTTCATGAATGTATTAGTCTAATATCCACATATATATTTATTAATTAACTTACATCATCATAGGTGAGAGCTCCCACCATCCACGTGGAGAGGAATCCACCGAAAGAGGATAGAGTGTTGGCCAGACCGAAAATGGTTCCTCCAAAGTTGGGGGCAATATCCAAGCCGTTACCCAGGTAACCGGCGGTGACAGCTCCGTGAGCGAAGAGGGCCAGGGAGAAAATGGTCACAGACCAAGTGGAATCATAGCCCAGGAAGACCTGCAGTACCATCAGCAGACCAGGAGTTACCAAAGCTGAAATGAATAACACAAAAATAAGACTTTATTAAGAAACTTTGAATCTTTGATCAAATTACTCACCGAAAGTGGTGAACAGCTTCCTAGTGGCCGTCGTGCTCAGAGTGCCCTTCTTGCGCAGGTAATCAGCCAGGTAGGACGAGGCCACAGCCATCACGTACTTGCCCAGATAGGGAAGGGACGAGAAGACTCCGTTCTGGACAGATAGAACAAAAGTTAGAAATGAAGAACCCCAACAACTTCCTGGTAATCAACCTACCTGCTTGATGTCAAAGTGCAGAATCTCCGACATGAAAGTCGGCAGCTGATTGACCACCGTGAAGAATCCGAAAACGGCCAGACCGTGGCAGATGATGATGGCCCAGACAGCCGGGGAGCAGAGCAGCTGGCCCCAGGGCACGTGACTGGGACGCTTCTTGGAGGTGGAGGTGCCGATGGCCTCCTCGATCTCTCGCCGCTCCTCGGCACTGATGCGCGGATGGGTGGCTGGGGTCTCGTAGACGAAGGTGAACCAGGCCAGAGACCAGAGCAGACCCACGGCTCCCGTCAAGTAGAAGACACTGGCCCAGCCAGCAACGGAGATCAGATAGCCACAGATAGGCATGGTAATGGCAGCACCCAACGAGGAAGCTGTAGAGTTTAAAATATAAGATTAATCACTGATTAGGAGAGAATAATTCCGTAAACTTACCCATCATGTTAGACATGAACTTGGAACGCTCCATGGGCGGAATCCAGACAGCAGCCACCGGATGAATGGCCGGCCAGGAGGCGCCCAGCATGAAGCCTAGCACCACTCGGACCACAATCAGCACCACGTAGTTGATGTGCGCCGCCAGCGGCGTGATCAGGGTGAGCAGACTGGCCCAGAGCATGGAATGTCCAAAGACGCGACGTCCGCCGATCAGTTCGGCCAGACGACCACCCGGCAGTTCGGTCAAAATGTAGCCCCAGAAAAAGCATCCCAGCACAAAGTTCCTTTGGTATGAGTCCCACGGGAAGCGCTCTTCGACCACTTCCACTCCATCCCCGGACAGGGAGGACGAGTTGCTGGAGGAGTTGGTGGCCAACGGCAAGGTGAGGTTCCCCGTAAGAGTAACGTTCTTGGTATCAGTCTCATTCTTCACCACCATGTCCACAATGGCGATGGTAAGGTTGACACGCAGGGCATAGTTCAGCATGAAGCCGAGCATGGTCAGCAGGCTGAGCACTTGGCGACATGACAGGAAGTCTGAAAGAGAATGAAACGAGAGCCGAAATTAATGCAAGGTCGGGCAATGCCACTCCCCAAAGCCCCCGAGTCTGGGTTAAAAGGTTGGAGGCACTTCAAATTCAAATCTGGAATATTTCCGAAGCTTGGACATCACGCGATAGACCAAACATCAAGTCAAGCTCTAAAACTGGAAATTTCTGGCCTGCCCATTCAAATTTTGATAAGAATTGTCTGGATTTCTGAATTAATCATTTGCCAACTTTTGAGTTAATGAAACTATAAATTACATACATTTGTTCTTTAGAAAAATATATTTAAATAATTGTCGTATCATCCATAAACATGTAATACTAGTTTACCGAACCTGTAAGCAGATACCTTATCAAACGGGAGGTGCCCCACTAGTTATTATCTGATGTAATCTGTTGTTTTCGTTACACGATCCGAATCCCGATAAAAGCATTAATTACCCATATTAATGAGCCAATAAAGTCTCAATGACAAAAGTTAACTGTCAGGTAGAGTGTGACCTCAATAGCAAATCGAATTGCACATGAATTTGATTTGAGGATCGCCGGTGGGTGCAGCCAGCTGTTGAATCAGCTTTTGCTCCTTTTTTTTGGCAACACGAGATTCGAAGAAGAAATGATCGTTAAGTGGTGGCCATAATGAGCTCCGATTTGACTGTCATCTTCCGAGAGTCGCTGGACTCTTGGGCGGTTATTAAGTGCCAAAGTGCATTGTTCGAGCCTTTCGCATTTCACACAAATCAGCATATATACACTTTTTATAAAAATTCGAGTGCCATTGAACTTCATTGAACCCCCTTCAATTTGGAAAATTTACGCCTGGAGTGTCCGTGTAAATTTATAAGCCGACCTGACATCGGATGATTGGGGGATCGGGGATTGGGAATCGGAGATAAACTTGCTCCAGCGACTTTCCCATTAATTCGCTATCAGCCAGAGGAGGCAACAGGAGGGCTATCGGGGCCAGTCTATCGGCTGTCTGGCAGGAACACGCCCACCTCGCTGATTATAGCCCCAATATCATGTTAATGTCATGCAAAAAAATCACAAAAATAAAACCAAAACAGCCAAAAACAGTTCGGTTTGTCTAGACATCTAGTATCATCAAACGGCCGGCAGAACAATAAACCGAGAGCCGAGACACTCGACTTGTATTCAAATTAGCACTCGAAAATAACCGAAACTGAACCATCAAAAAAGAGCGTTAAAAGTTAAATAAAACAACTAGTCATGTTTCCTATAAATTCTCAATCTCGATCCCATATAACCAGAAAAACGTGCCCGAAATACACAACGGAAAAAAAAGACTAAAATGCACAGAGTCTACTCGATTCAGATCAGATCGGATCGAATCGGACTAGAAGCTATATCCAACAGTTGGGAGACAATATCGGAATCGGAAGATCTTTGATTAGCATTGACTATGGAAGTTTACGTCAATCAGAAAGTTTAGATCGTTATTAGCTCTCAGAAGTCTGTTAATTTCTAGGGCATGTCTTGACACCTGACACCTAACAACTCAAATCAATGCTAAGAGAGCGTGTGCCACAAATTATCATCATACTTGATCGATAAGGATTGATTTATTATAAAAATTATAGCCTATTATTTATTATAAAATCCTTGATATTTATAATTACTATAAATACTAGCACCTATCTGGAAAAGATAATCCTAGGTCTGGCCAGGAAGTCATGACTAAAAATAAACTGGAAGCTTTACAAAATTTAAATTCCCATCCGATAAGATAATTTGGCCAATCAAATTTTTATAACAGCTCTAATTCGTCTAATCATTAAGGGTCTCTAAGCAGAAGTTAGTCATCTCATTGGCCATTTGGATTCAGTGACTCCTTCCGAGAATCTTAATGGCTGAAACTTGTTTGCCTCCGAGCTGGAGTCGCTTGATTAATTGTCGCCTCGAACTGTTCTTTTTGTTTTAAAGCGGCTGCTTTGTTTAACGTCAAACTATTTTTATTTTTTGGCAATAAATTAAGCGAAGGCTATGCCTGATGTTTACAACCAAAGGGAGGGAGGAGACGACGCAAAAACCGGCTAAGAAACTTGGCAATATTTAGGTTTCACACTGCCGGGTCAACTGGATTTTGACAAACTGTTCTCAGAATTTTAAATTAAACATGAGAGTCCGACTTTGAGGTTGTCTCGTGCATAAACGTATTTGATTTTGAATTTTTTGGCCTGCTGATTTTTATTTCATTTTTTTTGCACTTTAGCATCTTAAGCATTTATTGGCTTGGGCTGGTGCTGATGGTGCTCTACTTGAAACAAGTTCCCGAGTCGGCGACAACATAAAAATCCCATCAAAGAAAGGCAAAAAAATTAAAAATAGCTCGCAAAGTAAATAAAACGCTCGTAATGAATACAGCAAACGTGATACTTAAATTACGCTTTTTTTATTGAAACATCAACAAGTGAATCTGAAATCAGTGAGTGGAGTTTGGGGTTTTTTTTTGTCTCGTTTGGTGGAAGTTCATTGATTTCTCTTGAAAATTTCAAAAATTATTCAACCAAAAATTCACTTTAATTAAGAGCACTTGAAGGGAAAGATGAGTATGTTTGAATATGTTTCTGTTTTTCAATTATATTTTTCGAAAGACGCATATCCGGCACTTTGAGTTGACGCAAAAGAAATCTTTTTCGAAAATCTTTCTGGCCAACACTCTAGTACATTTCTAAGTACAATTTCCACATTATGCTCGTGTGTCTTTTATCTTGCTTCTATCTATTTGACTTTTTCAGATTCAGTTTTCCTCTAGAGATCTCGGAAGGCTATTTATAATGCCGCTCGAATGCGGGCACTGGGTACACACCCACCGATATTCTCGATTTCGTACCACTCTCGATCCTCTCTCTTCGGCGGATCCTGACCTTCAAAATTGTATCACATACTTACTATATAGGCGCCGATTCGCCAGAGTACAGGGTGATATGTGGCGGTGAAAGTTAGCCGGTGATACCGTCATCAGCCTCGACCGACTGATTTATTTTTCTCCCCAAATAGGAGAGCTGAGACATAGCTTTCTTTGCCACGAAACGCATGTGATCGGCGGTGGAATGTCCTCAAATGCGTGGGTAGATGGAAAATTTTCCACCATCTAACCGCTGACGTTCCTGTTTATTATTTTTGTGAAATTTTCATAAAAAAGTGTAGCAAAGAAAGGCCCCTATCTACGTCACACTAATGCGCCCTGTTCTGTCAAGGTGCCAAGACCATTTTCTGTTGTTCTTTCTGTTTTTGTAATGGGATATAGGGAAAAGCGGGCACAACACGGCGTATGAGTTATTTTGAAGGCGCGCCACGACCACGAGCCCACTTTTTCTGATTCGATTTGTAGCTATTACACCCACACCCGTTGTGGTTTCAATAGCGATTGAGATTTCCATAGCCATAGTCAGTGATGTGTAGGAACACGTGTATATATATTATATATAGGAATATGTTATATAGTCTTAAATAGGAAATGCAAAGTATTGTGTTGTTTTCCAGATAAATTGATTGTTTTGATGTGATCACGTTTACAGTGGTTTATGGTAATGATTTATCTCAGTTCAGTATATAATCTCTGTTGCAATCGAATATTGAAACTAGTTTTTATTACAAATTTTAGCTTTTTGAAGCACTGTACTATATCTACATCTAGTTTCTAGATATATCTGTCGGATGGGTGGCATTGCCGCGTTGCCTTCTAGCGGCAATTATTGGCTTTGTTATGCTGGCCAAATGCATTTCCGTTTCCAACATTGATTCACGGAACTGGCCTCGTCCGTATCGAGTATTTTGCGGTTGTTTCTAGAGCCTAGGCACGAGTCTCCGGCTCTGATTGCTTCGAGTGTTTGCTCAGCCAATTGCCAGGTTCGGTTAAACTGGTTATGATTCAACGACAATGCAATAAGCTAATTAATTGCTGAATTATTGTGGCAATTGTTGTCCGCTGTTAATAAAGTTAAAGCACACTTATCACTCTTTTGCCGCCAGCATTGTGCTGATTTATTGTCGTGCCATCATTCAAGGGCCTCCCCCAGCATTGTCCTAGATTCGTTCCTTTCTTTCCGCATCGAAATCTTCCATGGAAATTTACAATTGGCTTCGAGATTGGAACTTGTGCACTTGTGGCGCTTGCCGTCCAAAGTGCAATCCCGCTGCGGAACTTGCATGGATTTATTGCCGCCACCATCAAGTCCGGGCTATTCCCGGTTGATAACTCACATGGAATGTCTGGCACTTGCTCGATGGATTTACAACGAAAATCCAAATCTTTATTGACTTGGTCGCATTGCAGCCATAAAGTTGCCAAAGAACACTTCAATTCGTTAGTGTCTCCTTGATTCAGCATAAAGTATCTTCTCTCCGGTTGCCAGTTCATAAATGTATCTTCAAGTTGTCATTTCCTCTGGCCGTATCTCAGACATGCACGTGCCGGCTAATGAAGAGCTCTACAGGTTGTAAACAAGTTGCTGCCTCGGCTGTCAGGGGTTTCAATCCCCTCGATCCACTCTATCCCCCCCTATCGGGCCATCTCGGGCCGTGCATGTGTATAATTTTATGGCAAGTATAAAAAATATATAAAAAAAAGGGGCTCGTCGCCAAGCGTTTAGTGGACTCTGTTGTTCGTAGAAAATATTGTTTTGGCCCCATTACCATTATCACCATTTATTTCACAAATAGTTGAAAACTATAATCCGAACTTTGGCACAGGAAAGTCGTTAAAATCAAACACGCTTCGCCTTGAATAAGGACAGGGGCTGGACTCTACGTTTATATATAGAACATCGAATAAAAATATTATTTTTGTTCTATCAATGGAGGCATATTCCGTCTCAGCCGATTCGGTTATCATCTCAGACGACTGTCCGAGAGCTAGATTCTGGAGGTCCCGCGGGTCAAAGCCAGACTTATTTTTGATTTACTGTCTGGACTGGGTGGCTTGATTAATTTTGGTAGATTATGCCAGAAAACTGGAAATTTCTGGTGGCTAGTTGGCAATTAAAGGCAAAAAGTGTGCCACATGCCGGGTAAATACTACGCAGAATATGAAATTAAAAAATTCTTCTAGGCTTACAATTTTTACCAACCGAAGTAAACAACTTGGTCGATTCCAAGAAATTAATTTACGTCAATTAAAAACAATCACCGTGGCGGGGGGTTTTAAAACTGGACGTGAATTAATTAAATGCATAATAAAAATGTGGAATTAAACAATCGAACCTGTTGGATGTGGAGTTTCTGCCAATAACTCAGAAACAATGGAGTCACATGCTGTCATTAAACTGAAGAGTCTAGTAAACACATCGCCGTGAAGTGGCAAAAGTTTAATAACAATTTATCGTGAATGAAGCGTGTGCTCATTATTCATTACTTGTTTGGGGGGCTTAGCTCAGAGCCAGAGCTCAGAGCTGTTTGATTAATTCCAGACAATGAAGAGTTGTCGTGTTCTGTTGCCAAGGGCTATTCACCCTGCGGATTCAAATGAGAATTCTAATTTTTACGCCCCGGGGGCTTACCAGACCGAGCTCTGAATGCGATAGCGAGGCATTTAATTGTTTCCAATTGAGTTACTTTAAATGGATATGAGACATAAATTAATTTAATGATTTAAAAGGCTTTTTTATTTTTAATAGGCTAAACTGATTATCGACTAATTGAGAGGGTTTTTATAAAAGTTAACCAACGTTAACCCAATTACTTGTCATTCTCATAAAAAGTCCCTCATTTTTTCATTTCCCTTTTAATTGAAACCTCTAAATTACCCAGGCACCTTCGACTGCAATGCCAGTCATAAAATCAAGTAAATATCGGTTTTGAATCACACTTTACTGACTATTGTGGGTGGAAACAACAAAAGCTTGTAACAATCAACTTTAAACAGGGGGTAAATGATTAGGCTGGGATTTTTCTAAAGAAGAAAATTCCTAAAATTAGCACAAGTGAAGTAATTTGCAATTGACACCTCCCCCTAATTAGAGGGTATGAGGTAAAGCTATCAAAAGTTGCGTTTATTAATCGTAAAACGCACTTCGCACCTTCCGGCAAGTGCAGCTCCCCAACCTCCCCTTGATATTTCCGTGCTAATTGCCGCTTTTTGATTTTTGGTTTAAGCCTTATCTATCACTCACGGGGTCGCCGACGAACTGTGCACTCGAGCATGAAGATCCTCACCGCCCATTACCCTCAGCCCCCGGGCCTGTCTGATTGTCTGGCTTTAAAGTGCTAAATAGCTCGAAAAGTACGAATTAAATAGCAAACAGTCGGATGACCGGCACTGATAGACTATTTAAAATTCTGTCGCAACCACAGTCGAGTGTCTGTTCATCATTAATTGCAAAAGTGTACTCGGAATTTAGTCCATAAATTAAACTTTCCACGAGTAACATAAAAAAATTGACGATTCGGAGAGCTACTAACGTGTTTAGTTAGCGTGACTGCGCTAATTTGTTTGCATATACATAGTAGACACTGTCTTGTTTTGTGGGTGTCTCGGAAATGTCATAACCATGGCGTCATGAGGTCGACCAACTGCGCAGTCCAGGAGTCACAAGGTGCGGACTGCCATATCGATGACTCTACGCTCAAGGAGTGTCACGACAAGAATATCCATGGAGCACGACAGGTTCAAGGAGTTCGGAAAGTGTGACAAGGTACGGCTTACTATTTTTAGATTTCCACAAACCAGTCAGGTGTTTCACACACCTCCTATTGGTTGTCATGATTTATTGGAAATTAGTTCCCTGTTGTCTTAAAGGACTCGCGGAAACTGTAAGGTCAACCATCATTCAATTCAATCATCTATGTCAGACCCCAATTGATTTGTAACCTCAATTCAACTTGTCTCTCGTTGACACCATTCAAGAGTGTCAACTGGACCGGACCGGACGGCTCTCGGAGATCGATGGGCAGCCGTGAAGAGTCCAATCAATTTGTTTATTTTAACCGAGTTTCAATGCGTGCCCCATGTTTAATTGGCCGCCAGCCGTTTAGCAACCAAACGTGGCGCGCCCCGATTTTAAATGGCGTCATGCGGTTACTAGTCTGGTGTTATCGATGCGACGAGTCTATAGAACCTCCACAAAAAAGGGGGCTCGGCTGGTGGGTAAGGTATTTCGTTCTGGCATTTTCGACAGTCCCGCTATCAGGTTGTATTTCATCCAGGAGAATAATATTTGAATAATTATGTGCTCACTTTCGAAAATTATTAAACGTGATGTGCAAGTCGTATAATTTTCAGAAAACACGCTGTCATTTAAATGTTTTTTTACTGCAACTATTAGTACGTAACTGTGAGGGCACATTTGGGAATTTTTGTTATGAAATCATTCACTTTTTATCTACTTACTTCGCACTCTGTGCAGGCCTCCTTTCTCCGTGTTGGACATGACGCCTTCCTTAAGGTCTGCAAATGGAAATATACCAACATTTTAGCATGGGTCTTAAATTAAAAACGAAATATCGCATTCGCATATGATAGGCATCTAGAAATTAAGATATTAATAGTCTGAGAAGTTAATGAAACTGAAAAATCGGAGGTTCCCACTATCTTATCATATCTTATCGTTTATGTCTCGTGTTCGTACCTGAACGTGCCCACCGCCCGACAAAAAGGAGGTTTTTTCTATTTTTTCCCAAGAATTTGGACAGTGCCGAGTCTGTCCCATGACTCAAGGCAAATTATATCACACACCAAGTGGCGGTGGTGGCTCATTCATAACTACACCGGATTCCCCCCGCCGGGACGCCTACCCCGGGGGCGCTTATCGCCGGTTCTGGCCCCTTATCGCGTCCCGTCTGCGTCTTCAAATGCCGCCGCCCAGAAATCAAGAAATTCTAAATATGAAACGAGGAACTGTGCCGCAAAGTGGCGCCCCAAAGAGTGGAGTCTATTCTAAGTCTATTTTATCAATAGGAATTTTGAAAATTATAATTAAAACGAATGCTTCTAGGGGGGATATATGCATATTATCTCTAAAACAAAATGCCAAAAACCCCAGAAGTTCCTGATGAAATTACCCTTGAAACCCCTTATCGTAGAAAATTTTAGGTGGATATTACTTATCAGGGAGTGGTGGAAATTCGTTGCGACTTTTGCATTCTAATTATCACTAGACACGTGCAATGGGAACTTTGCATACGAGCTCCGGGGATGGGGGATTGAGAGACCCTAGCAACACTTTGGGGTGACTTTGCTCAATCAATTAACTTTAGTTTATATAGTGTTTTGCCCAATTTGTGGTGCAAATATTTGCCGGCGTCTTGGCAACAAAAAACACATACACTTTATGTCTACATGATATGTGAGCATTGTCGCCTGCCCGGCCCACCAAATTATTGTCCTTGCCTATGACATTATTGGCCTGTGTGTGCATGTTGCCATGTTATTAGCCCAATGAAAAGCGGCATCTGTCTGGGCATTGACTATATACGACTTCAATGTGGTCACATGTCTGTACGTCATTTTCCGACTCTATATGTCTAAAAAAGAAAAAAAATATTCGGCACTGCCGCAACACGCGCCACATTTCTCGCCTTTTCCCTCGCGACGGGGAGGTCAGCAGCATCATCGGGTGGGATTTGCTTACAAATAATAGCAATTACTGCAAAAACCCATGGAAAAGCCTACACATGTATGTATGTACATATATCTTTATTTTTAGAAAACGTAATTGCTATGAGCACTTGTATGATCACTTTTGTTTTCAAGCAACGCTACTCATTCATTGACTCATTCACAGGCAATTATGTTGAAAACACGAGTTAATTAAATCACCATTTCACTAGCCACACAACTCCCCGTATCTTGGCCCTGTTTTGTATCTTAAATCTAATTAATTAGCCATATTCTAGGAGACACACACACAGAACTTAAGCATAATTGCATTAAATGTTGCAACCCACCTTGCAATCGACGCTAATCGCAGCAGCAACAACTAACGATTGTTAGTTGTTTATGGCAAATTATATAATTTGTTCAGCACAAACCGATTAACAATCTGTAACCGTGTAATTGTATTGACAGTAATTTGCATAAAACAAAACACACCCAACCGAACGGAAACCGCAAAAGACCGCACACGTGCGTTGTAGAGTTTAACAGATACTTCAGAAACAGAAACAGATACAGATACTTTTTGTACCGACGGATCGCACCAACTGAGAGAGTTTATTTATTTAAAAAAACAAGACACAAAAACACTCCCGGATAGGAACAGTTTTCGACTATTTTGGACGGACAGCTGTTGATTATTTTTGACCATAAAACAATACTCCTGGCGCAGGCGCAGGCGCAGGCGATTCTAGAGTTTGGTCGAAAAGATTCGAAATCGGTGTTGCTACTTTATGTGCCTGTTGCTGGTGTGGCGGTGCTGCTGTTGCCTGTTTTGGGTCGTATGGTGTGCTCGCTCGGAGCGTTGAAACTCAATTGAAAATGCGGAACGTTCGACGCGGCTTTTTCTTTGCTCCGACAGCGGCGCTGGCTTCGCTGCCGGCGGCTTCTGCTGCTGTCGTCGCCGCTGACGTCCGGCGTTGTTGTTCGTGGGATGCAAAATTCAAATTCTTGCGCCGCGCCACGCCGCGCAGTTTTATTTTATTTTTATTTTTTTTGTGCTGTACCTTATTTCTTGTCGTGTTTTTTTTTCGCCTCTTTCTCTTTTACTTACTATATACTTTCCCAGCGCTGTCAGTTCGATTGCCCAGCTGCCATTATCCAGATACGATCGGAACAGATCGCAACGGATGGCTAATCCCCTCACAGTTGATTCTAGAAAATGTGTGATTTATCACAGCAACAAATTTCAAATATATTTCAATTAAATAATTATAAATAAGTAATTTACAATACTTTCCTATAAACTATACAAAAAAGTGTACTTCTTTTTCGATTTAAATTTTTTTTATAAAATATATCTCGAAAGTGTGAAATCAAAACAGAACTACTGGGTTAAATTTTTAAACAATATTGAGTTGGGTCCACTTTTTTGATCCAAGCAGTGCATTCTTGTCAAAAAATATCCTTTTATGTTGGTTACCTGAAAAAAAGAAAGCCGATTTTCAGAAAAAAAGATCAACAAAAATTAAAAGAACATTATGTTCCAAACGTACTAAAGAATATTCGAATCTTTTAGATATTACAAGGCAACCGAAAACTGAAACAAGGCTTTGGCGATTTAAATGGGCAGGAGCAAGTCCCGATCTATTAAAATACAAAATAGATGGGGATTGTAACAAAGAGTGCCTAGTTTTAAATTGAGAATCGGGTCCAACGCTCCACGAGACTGGGACGCGCGGAGGCGCGGAACCGTTCGTCGAATATCGGGCAGAACTTCTCCGGGAAGCGCTGCTGCAGGCAACGGATCACCGTACCCGTGAGGTAGTAACGTGGCGGCCAACGGCACTCGCAGGGCGGGATACACTCCTTGCAGTTCATCTGCATGGCGTTCCACTTGCTGACGGTGGTGTTCAGGTTGGGGGTCAGGCAGCTGAGGCGACTTGGCAGCCGGAGGTCCCGCTCCGTCCAGTCGCAATCGCACGGCGGAATGCAGGTGTGGCACATCTGATCATCCACTCCCACTTCCGGCGTCAAGAGGGCCGGCTCTTCCTGCGGCTTGTTGCACTCGTACATCTTGAACCGCCGGATCAAGCCGATCAGTTCCTTCTCATTGCGCTCGTTCTCGCGCCTCAGCCACAAGTAGAGGCGATCCCAATGGTCGAGGTTCAGAGGTCGCTTACGGATCAGCTGCATCCGGCGGTACAGATCCGACCGACGCACCGCGTCGTAGTTCACCCCGGTCTGGGTATGGAACAGCATGTACAGCTCGTTGGGCTTCTCGTCTGGCAGCGAAATGCTGGAGGAAAACTTGGTCAGGGTGAAGTGGAACAGCATGCGGATTCCATAGGTCAAGTGGCGTATATGGTCGAAGTCCGTAATGTTCATCGAACACAGGGCAGTGGCGTCTAGAAACAGCAACTTCCTGCCAGTGATCATGTTGACTCGAAAGGTGTTCTGAAAAAAATGGAGTCTTTAGATACTGTATTCCTACAAGTACCAGGGATCATATCGTCATGTAGCTGAAAACCCACCATATACTGCGGATAGCCATAACTGTTGACCCAACGTCTGATGTCCATATCGTCCCATTCAAAGACCGAGGACAATGGCAACTTATCCACTACCAGGCAACACAATTCCACCAGGGATTCCGGCGATGCACGGAATTGTATGGGCACATCTTCCTTGTCATACTTGGGGCATCCCCGAAGGAAATCGTTGCGCCGAAATTTTGTGGCAGCAATTCCAGATTCGGGCTTCTTTTTCTTCACAACTACTGAAGAACTCACCCGGAACTTGGTATCCGCTATTCCGTAAAGATAGGGCATCTTGTTACAATTTAGCTGTAATAGCGATTTTTCCACCACTATGGATCAGTTTGTGTAAAGAACAGCAACTATAATATAATCGGAAAAAATCACTGGTTGCTAGGTTAACATTTTTGATGAGCTGTCAGAAATGGTTGTGGTTTTGTAATTTAAGCCTATTTGAGTGATAAAATAAGTCTGATTTTAGTAGTTTGGTAATCTGTTGACTTGGCTTTAATTTTATCCTGACTAGAGATAGCCACTTTCGGCGGTTTTTTGTGTTGGCAATACTGGAGGTTTTGAAGGGCTTCGGGTTTCCATTTTGCCAACTGCGCCTTGTTAGCGCCTTTCGTAAACAATTTGCCAGAATCTGCCGAAATCTGAACGAAACCAGAACCAGGTAGTGAGATAGGAGTAGATGTTTAAAGGTCCACCCCGGTGCGAACATCTGTCCGTCAATCAGCACACGACAGTAGTGAGTTATGTCCCAGGTAGATGGATCGCTTCGCCCCGAGGACTCTATCGAATACTAACGGTTTTCTCAGTTCTACGGGCTCGGGTCAAATCCGACCACATGGTTATTTGGCTGTCAAAACATGGTCAAGGGCCATCTGACCGCGAATATGTTTGCGGGTTATTAATGAATGCTGCGAATATATTGAAATCACCTGGGGCTATATGGCCGCTGACTCATCGCGGTTCGAAACGAATGGGATCAGTTTGTTTTTTGAATACGGATCGTCTCACGTGATTGGAGGTGATTTTTATGGAAACACGTTTCTGGCCATTTTTGCCATTTTTTATTTGCCTTTTTATTTCTTATTTATTATTATTTCTTACTCGTTGCTCATTCAGCAATCAAGCAAAAGCCTAACCTCATCAGGTTCATTTGGGTGAACGCTTACCTTCATTAGCATGCGACTGTCAATTTTTTATTATTTTTGCAAAAGTTTTTCGCCTTAAATTTCGATGACACTTTGTATTGAAATGTCCAAAAAATCAATTAATTTTGTTTGTAAATATGTTTAGCACGAAATTTCCGTTTTGGGAACTGAACAGTTTCCTAAAATATCATAATGGGAGAGAGGTGGAAATATAAAATATTTACTTGGAAATGTTTTATTATAGATGTAAATTTTCAAGAAATATAGGACTATATGGCACAGTTTTTCTATCCTAAGACTTAAAACTGTGCCTTAGTTGGCCTCCATACTTTAAAAATATTTTAACTATTCACACAAAATAAAAACAACACAATTACGCGGAAAGTATTGTTATAGAATCATCCAAGGTTAGGCAGTTAAATTCTATGGGGCTTACCGTGTTCCACGAACACATGTAACTTAAAATAACTATAATATCTTTTTATTTATAGGCTTTTAAATTCTTTGCAAAAAAGTCTTTAAACTCCCCAAGGTAGTGTACTAACATGAATCTAAAATAGAACTTAATCACCGGCATCACAGATTTCACTTTCGCTCAAGTCAACGTTTATTTTTCAATAGCCGTCTTTTTAGGGGCGTGCCGATGCGCCACCGTAAAAAATGAAAACGATATAACCATGTAAGGGCAGCCACTGCCAACTATGGTGCATCGGATCGAACAATGTAATGGTGGCAACAATAAATTAAGGTTCTATTTTTGTAGCTAACTTGAATTACATGGTCGCGTTCCGCGGGAAACTCAAGCCGGTTGCCAGCGACAAGTTAACAAGTTAGAGTCTAACCCAAAATAGAAGACGTCGCTGTCCAAGTGCTGTCCGAACGTCCAAGAGTGGTGCTGTTCGCTTGACCAACTTGCTCACCTGATGTGCACTTGGGAAAAACATCCAAATCATAAAAAATTGATGAAGTCTATTGACAACATTGATCACTCATATCTTAGTGACATATCTGTGTTTATTATGAAAAATGTTGTATTTTTAAAATAATATTTTTGAAATATATTTTTTCCTATTTATACTCTACAATTTTTCTTTACATGTATCACTACAGGTACAACATGAAAATTAATAATGCAAATAAATTGTTAACTTTAAACGCGCAAATTCCAGTCTGCACACATGTGTACTCAAGTGCGTATGTCTGGGTGAGTGGAGCATGGAGCCCGAGATGTGGCAAGGGGGAGCAGACACTTGAGGTCAGTTCGATCACGATCGCTTCGGCAGAGAAGCTCCAAAAGCGTCGACTGAGGCAGAAGCCGAGGCAGAAGCAGCGCAGCGGCCGCCAAGATCACGACGAGCCTCCTTCGAAGTTTTCGGTCACTGCTTCTTCCTCTTTATACCGTCAAGTGGTGCACGTGTGTGAGTAACTCCACTTGGAGAAACAACTGGAAACCTAAATATTTCTTTAATTAGTTTTAAAATGAGAATAATAAAATGACATTTACATTTTTTATTATTTATAAATCATAAAAGTATGGTTCTAACGTATATAAATATTTTCAGGACCTATAATATTTCGTTCTGTGATACTAATTAATTTCATGCCTAGGTCAGCCCCCTTTTCACCCAACTAGCATGTATCGGAATGGCCTGGAATTAGTGGTGGAGCGCCTGATTGCATGCCTGGCACATTTTAATTGATGATCCAAACGAAATGTCCGAGTTTATAGCTTTGTTTGGAGTTTTTTTCTCAGTTGTCTTAGTTTTTTTGCTTTTTTTCGCTCACTGTCTTTATGATTATTGCCTTGGCTTGTTATTCGTGATTATTTTTTATTTTTCTCTACAATAAAAGCTGGTTTCAAGTGCCACAAAACCTCAAAAAATTCTTTGAATTTCATAAGTTTTCTTAGAAATGTATTTGAGATAAAAATTTGAAAAATATTACTTTATGGGAAATTTCACATACATCATTTAAATTTATAAAAATTTTTGTACTATTTTTTTTGTTTAAAAAATTTATATTTTCTTATCTTCGGGTTTTTTTATTTTTGCAAAAACATTTTTTATGATCTCAAAATGTCATTGACTCATTAATTTCATCATAATATGTATTTAACCTTGTTTAGTCTCATAGGATCATTAAAAGCAGCCATTATGAGACGCCATTTTGTTGAGCTCATAGAGTAGTGAACTCCAAAAACTATGCAACAAATGTGTGCATCTTTGCATGTATTTGTTAGGTAGAGGGTATCTGAAAGCTCATATAGTAGTTCCTTACAATCGGATGACTCTTGCTCCAACTCTTGTTTTGTGCTCATCTATTTCGAACTTCTTCATGTCCCCACGCCCCTTTGTTCGCTTTCGCTCTTCCTCTTTCGCGTCTTTGCGTCACCAGCAGCCGGACAGCAGCAGTCGGGCCCCCTTATGGCGTCGATGTGTGGGTCCCATGCTACCCATACACCCGTATGCCAGACACACACCTCCATATATTGTAAGAATATATATTTATATGGCATACTCGTATCACAATTTCAAGAGACGCTAATAGAAGACGATGCTGGGGCAAGTGTGTTTTTAGCTTTGCTGTTGCCAACGTCAAATACTGCTGCGCTTAATAAAAAATCAAAAATAAATAATATTTTCCACTTTCGAGCGCCACAAATAAGTAAACAACAAATAATATATAGATGAATGCAGTGCTGCGTGTGCGGATGCTGGAGAGAGAGTTCAATTTTGATTGACGGGCTACACATCCAGAACAAATTCGAATCATTTTAATCGAAATTCAAGTTAAATGACCTGCGACTTTCAGTTTAAAACTGAAATACACTGAATTATGTTTTATTCTATATCATCCTAGAGATAGGGATCCAATGGTTCAGTTTCGGATTTTGGTTCAGTTTCGGAATTCTAACATAGAATGGTTTGAAACATTGCTAAGGCTGGCCGGATATTCCATTTATTAAAAAGACCTCTTAATTAACTATTACTGCATGAACTAGTGGGATAATATACGCCGCAATAAAATCAAATCATTGATAAGGAAGGGTAATCCGAGATAGACTTTGATTTCCACCCCAATCGAAATCAACAGATCCATATATACACGCACTGAACTGCTCCAAACTGGAATCCGACGTCACATTTAAACTTATACTTTTCTAAAGTCCAACCTGAAAACGCATCTAGCTTATAGATCGCTGGTTCTAGAGTCTGGCCGATAGACATAGTAGTACCACTTCCTAGCAATCGACAGTTCCAGCGACGCGTGTATGGAAATTCTATTCGTAATCATCCGATCGGGGATTCGAATGAACCGACAAATCTCCCAATTAATGGGGAAAACTGCGCATCAAATGGGTTCAATTGTCGGGTTAGCTGATGGCACCGATGGGCGTGGCGCGTGTGCCCAGTGATGCCTGACATTTGCATTAATCTTAATTGTTTAATAAAAATTCAAGATCAAAGCCATTAAGAGGACATATCCGTAACAAGTAGAGTGCAGGCTTAAGAGGAAGAGATATCAAGGCTTAAATATTAAACAGAAAAAATAATGTTGCTTTCAAGGATTCTTTTATAGCCAAGTCTCCTGGCTATAAGCATTGTATTTCGTCCTTTGGAATTTTAAAAATTCAATTAGAATTGCTCAGGCCAAACTGATAATATCAATATGAACAATAAATGGAACTTTCTTTAAATATATCAATTTTTGGCAGTTTGTTCATCCGTTTTCGTCTCGTCATTATCGTTTCCATCGCTTTTCCGGTCATAGTTCTCATTTTCTTCATTGTCGTTGCTATCCTCGTTTTTCTTAAGGGCCTCTCGATCTCGTTGGGATTTCTCCCACGCCAGCTCGAAAGGATACTCCAGGGGCTTCAGTTCGTCGGGGCACTCTTCTTGGTTCGGAGCCGTAGCCTGCATGATGGACGCAGAACGAGTATGAATCTGCTCCAACTGGGCGGCATTGTGGATTTCCGCATTAAGGCCCGTAATAAACTCGAAGAGCTGCTCCTTGGTGTAAATATTTGGCAGGCCGCAGCGCTCGAAAAAGTTGATAATGTTACCGCAATCTCGCATTAGAAACTCCAGAGCGCTGGGATGCTTGGGCTCTACACTCTGGGCCACGTCAATGAACCAACACTTGCCCTCGTACCAAAGGATGTTGTATTCGCTCAAGTCGGCATGCACCAACTTGGCTTCGTTGTACAGCTTATGCATAGCTTCCACGATCTCCTCGTAGGCGCAGCTTAGTTCCGCGGCACTAAGCCTTGCATCCTTCAGCTTGGGAGCTGCATTGTGGTTGTCGCCAATAAACCGCATAACCAATACGTGCTTTTTCAAAACCACCACATCGGGGACGTTCATCCCAATGGCTTGCATTCGCATCAGGTTGTGCATCTCCTTTTCAGCCCACATGTTAATGATCACACGATGATTCTGCTTGCTAAAGCGGTCCTTGAATCGGTAGTCATCCTTAATGTACCGATCGCGCTGCTTGAACTCGTTCAGCGTTGTCTTGAAAATCTTAATGGCACACTCCTTGGGCAGCAGATGTGCCTGCATCAGGACGCCACTTTGGTGTCCGTGTTCATTGGTACCCGTATAGTTCGAATCGGAGTTGGCATGCAGGATAACAGCCTCCTTTCCGGTAGAGATTATGCCGTTGATCTGCTCGAGAATTTGATTGTTGATTAGCTTGTACAACAGAAGACGCGTATTGGCGTCCAAGCCCATCTCAGCGGTGGCCACTTTTTCATGTTTATCGGAGCGACCACGTCGAGAGTATGCACGCAGTTGGTTGAAGACCTAGAAGTTGGAAAACTCGTTAATAAGACCCAATATTTACAAGAATTAGATCTACCTTATTGGACAACTTCATGTCAAAACCGGCTCCATCCCCGGTTGGAAATTCCGGTGGGAAGGACATGACCCGCTGGGCATTTCGGACTGCACACAACTGCGGATCGTGCTTGGTGATCATTTCGCCATCTTTATTGACCTTAAAACCACATCGTGGAATCGCATCCAGCATCCGTTCGTTGGTCTCAAACCTGTCCCAATCATGCTTCAGCTGCTCCAGCTCATCCTCCTCGTAATCATCTTCAGCAGTGTCATGCAAGAACTCGGCATCGCCGTCGCGCAAAAATTTATTCAAAGTAACAGTGACCTTGGACTGTTTGTTCTGCTGCTTTTCTATGCGACGCAATTCCTCGTTGTACTCGTGATCGAACTGGGACTGCAGCATTTGGGCAATGACCGCATCACTGTCCTCTGGCGACTGGATCTCTTCTGGCGGAATCTCGAGACCGGCTATAAGGGCAGAGTAATCCTCCCACTCTTCATCTTTAGGTTTTGAATTCTGCATAGAAGTACCCGCCACATTAGAGTAGCTGGCAGTGCCCGGCGATGATGATTCACCCTGCCAAATGGAGGTGACATCTTGCTCAGTCCTCCTCTTGTCTCCATTCTCCTTGTGGCGCTGGACCTCCTTGTCGTGGAGCTTGTGGGCGTACTGCTCTGACATTATGTCCGCCAGACTCACCGCCTGCACTGGCTCGTTGCTCTTGACCCATGGTGACGACATTCTGTCAATTGGAAAACAAATCAATATACATTCGAATTTTGACTGTTTCGACAAACCTATAGCCTCTTAAAACGTCAAGACCCTTATCAGAGGTAATCGTATTGGTTTGTTTTATAAACAAACTATGTTCCCCTGGTCCTGGATGCAGCGGATTTAAGGCGGTGTTGAAGCCTCACCGATGGCAGACAACTGTAATTTAAAACGCAGGCAATGCGCAGTAGCCTTCCAAAGGAACTGTAGCTGTTTCACAATTATATTTCCTAGTTATTTCGTCAAAAAACTACGTTTTCCTATGATTGTGAAATTATCAGTATGTTAAGAAATAGAGATGTGTAAAATATCGAATGGGCTGTAGAGTTGCCACACTATTTTTTTAAGGGGTTCTTTATTAATTTTGTTTATATCACTTATTTATAATTTTTTATTATAAATCAAAAATGTATATTGTAAAATAAAGCTTTTTTGTAGAATTTAAAAGGAAAAATTCGTCGAAAATATTCCAATTGTAATTGTCCACCAGTGCTACCCATTCAGAATTATCCGACCAGTGCTGCCAGAAAACTTTCGATACCAGTACTCGATACTTTTTGTTGTAGTTGTACATTTTTCGCCAAAAATAATAATAAAAAGTGAAAAATTTTTTTTGTTAATACACTTTTTTTGTTGTACAAAGAAAAAATGTTATTAAACTGATTGGCCGCCCAGCATCGACGTCGGATTATCGTCCCCCATCCAAAAGGAATAAGAACGGCCGCCAGGAACGACAAAAGTGCAATAATAAATACGTGCTAGTGCTAGCGCTGGTAAGCAAAGATGGAAACACAAAAACGAGACCGAAAAGCAATCAAAATAGAATTCCGAATTTAGAATATGACAGACCGAAAAAAATTTTCAATTCGAACGCATTGCCGCCGCTGCTTTTGCTGTTCTGCCTATGCTTCAGACTCTTCTTCTTCTACGTGTTCCACCTCTGGGGGTCAAATGCAGAGAAACGAGATCGGGAAAAAGATTTCCGATTTGTGATTTGTGATTTCTGATTCCGTTTTTTGTGTTACTTTGGGATTTCCGATTCCGTTTTCGGCTCTGGCTTCGCGCGATGGATTTTCGCGAATTTCAGTGCTAATTTGCGATTGCGACCCACACACACACACACACACGGGGCGAGACGACACACAGGAACAGATACGAACGGAACGCTCACTGCTCTCAGCCAGCCAGCCCGCCTGTAATTATTGTTTTTCTTCTCGTAGCGCCGCCTCTCGCTTTAACCGCCAAACGCTCCTCAGCCACTAACCCAATACGATAAACCGCACACGCCAAGCCAAGCAAATAACTCATCCCCCCCAGGAAGAGGAAGTGAAATGATAAAGTCTACCACGAACCCACAGGAACAGCGTTTGCCACGCCCCGAGGATCAGGATCTGGATCAGCAGCACCAGCATCAGCCACAGCCACCACCCCCTTCCGCCACCACCGCCACATCCGCGTCCTCCCCCACAGCTGCCACGCCCACAAGTCACCAGTCAACCGCCGCCATGGACACACTGAAAACCGCCTTTCTGCCCAATCTCAGCATGGATCCCAATGTGCACGTGAACCCGCACTACTGTCCCATGTGCCACCAGCAGTTCGAGCGGCCCCAGCACGCCGCGGAACACATGCAGCTGTGCCACGGGATAACGATAAATGCCCAAGGAGCCATCACCACGCTGGAGGCTGCCCAGCAGCATCAGCAACAACAGCAACAGCAACTAAAGCCTCCCACTCATGCGTGCTTCAACTGTGATGAGAAATTCGGTAATGCCGTGGAGCTGGACGAACACCATCGGCTGGCCCACCAGGCGTCCGCCTTTCTGGCCCGCTGCCTTGTGTGTAGCATCTACGGCGTACACTCGGCCACGCCACAACCCAATGAATACAAGTGCGCGCAGTGCGGCTCCGTGTGCACCACCGCGATGCTGGCTGCCGGACAGCAGAGTTTTATGGAGCAGCAGGAGGCGCAGGTGACGCCGGACGAGCAGCTACCGGCGATGGCGCCACGTGATATGAGACTGACGCCCGAGGAGCAGCACCATCAACAACAGCTGCAGGCGGAGCACCACCACCAGCAGCATCAGCAACAACAGCAGCAGCAACAGGAACTGCTGGACCAACAGCAACGGGAACTGCAGGAGCAGGCTCAGTTGCAGCACCACCAGGACCAGGATCTCGCCGGCGACCAGGTGGCGCTCAAGGTGCCTCCACTCACCGTTAAGCTAAATAAGAATGCCAATGGTGCTGCCATCGTGGCCCATCCGCAGGTGATCATTAAAGAGGAGCCACTCAGTCTGAGCGACAGTGGGGATGTGGTGAACGCCGTGCCCGTTTATGCCATACAAGCGAATCCAGGTGTTACGGCGCCAACTACCTCCAGCGTTCTTGTGGGCACACAAACGGTGCCCGCCGACCTGGCGCACAAGATCCGGCACAAATGTCCGGACTGCCCGAAGACCTTCAAGACGCCCGGCACACTGGCCATGCACCGAAAGATTCACACAGGCGAAGCAGAGTAAATCCATTTTATATGCATCCTACTAAACGGGTATTCCTGCCATGATCGTGTTTTTAAAAGCAATATTTTAAGAATTTAGGATCTGAAGATCTTGTAAGGATGTCATCCCAAAAGTTCCTTTCGCATCATGGCAGGAATACCCGTCCATGATTATTTTTGGGCTTCCTCGCAGCTTCAGCTCAAAGGGAACCACATTGTCTTCAATGTGTGGGATTCCGAATGAGCGCGTTTCCGCAAGATCGCCCAGCTAACCCTAATATTCTTACCACTTGTATATGTAAATATTATATTTTGTTTTCCTTTGGGGCCAGCTGAGCGCTTGGGCGCGCCCTCGAAGCTTTGGACGTGGCCCATGCGTTCGTGTGTCGTTTGTTTTGCAATTTATTTTTATATCGAGTGTTACTAATAATATAATTCGAATTTCTTTCTTTTCTCCCGCGCCCACTTTCTCTCATTCTCTTCCTCCCACTCTCTCTCTCTCTCTCTCACTCTATTTACGACTCTTTCTCTTTTTTCTCTTCCTCTTTTTCTGCGCATTATTTTGTGTGATATATGAAATATGAAATGTAATTCTTAACTCTTGAATCTCCAAAAAAATCTCCACTCTCCGAATCCGAATCTCCGAAACATCAACAGCGCCACGCCCAAAGAACGCCCCTACACGTGCTCCTACTGCGGCAAGTCCTTCACTCAATCGAATACACTAAAACAGCACACTCGCATACATACAGGTGAGAAACCATTTAGATGTGGCTATTGTGGCAGGGCGTTCACTGTTAAGGATTACCTGAACAAACATTTAACGACTCACACGGGTGAGAAGCAATATTTTTCAAATCAAATCAGTCAGTCAATCAGCTCTCAATCAACTCAACTCAGTCAATCAATCAATCGTCTCGTCAATCAATCAATCAATCAATCAACAAAAATATTTATCACCTTTCTGTGTGATGATATCAAAAAAAAAAAAAAGCAATACTTAAAAAAAAGAGAAACCTCTGTATGCAAAACCATTTCCATTTGCCATACTCTCAATCAAAATCTATCTATCAGAATCAGAACCAATATCCGTATCCGTATCCGTTTCAATATCTCACCTCTGCCAGTCGCGCTGCCGACGCTTGCTCAACAGACGCGAGCCGCCGCAGCAGCGCCTGCGCAGAAAACGCTAAAAAAAATTGGCAAAAAATTAAAGGATTATAATAATATTAATGTAGTATTATAATATTAAATTCTTAAAAATTATTTTAATATATATTTTCTACTATTTAAGACCTTTAGTTATTGCCATTTTCTTTGTCGTTTGAAAATTTTCAAATCGATCTTATTAAGTCACTGTTTACAAGCCCTCACAGAGATCACAAATTATATTTAAATTGATACACTGTGAGGGTAGCACAGCAATATAATGATAATCCAAATCCGTATCGCCCGCCGCCTCATCTCATTACGTAATAATATGTCTCAAATGCATTTTAACAACACCTACCAACAATCAAATATATACACACATATTATATACATATATATAATCTATAAATAGTTTGATAACGTGCAAACCTTTTTTGATATGCATACATATCTACTGTACCTACACATCAATCAATCAATCAATCAAACAATTCAAACAATCAATCAAAGTTATTGGTACTGCACGCACCAAGCAAACTGGCGGTGTGCTAGCGACAAGTGCTAACCGAGTATCCCAACTTTCTCCCTTTCGCCTCTGGTTGTTTTGCAGGAGAGAAACCGTTCCATTGCGGATACTGCGAGAAGTCCTTCAGCGTGAAGGACTACCTGACCAAGCATATACGGACACACACCGGCGAAAAGCCGTACACCTGTCCGTATTGCGATAAGCGCTTCACCCAGCGCAGTGCACTCACCGTGCACACAACCAAGCTGCATCCGCTCTAGGGCAGGCCATTTGGTGGCCGCCAGATTCTCGTAGATGCTCCTCCATCAGTGGCTCCTGCGGATTCCGAAGCTGACGCCAAAGCCAAAGGCAACACGATCGCCCAAGCCAACGCCAACGTCAATGCCAAAGCCAACGCCGTAGCCGATGTCCATGAAGCCGATGCCGATTCCGATCCAAAGAAGCCGGATAGGAGCACCAACGGAACCGGAAGTGGAACCGGGAACAGCAACCAAAATGAAAGACCTTTTCAAAGACGAGAAACACACTCACTATAAACAGATAACTGAAGCGGATGCAACGCAATCAACGACTGGCAAAGCTCTTCACAGTGCTGCTAGATATTAAATTAGATTTTCATTTCGGTATAACAGAAGCAAAATCAAAGTGTTTTACTAAACTAGCGTGTACCGTTCTTAGTACGTTTAAGTTAAATGCAAGCGATTAATGATTTTTGACTTTTGATTATTATTTGGTTATGTAGATGTTTTGCAATTTTATTTTTATACACAACCCTATGTATATCGTATATTATTATATATTTTGTTATTCTATGAGATTTTATATGGTGACTCCTTAGCGCACACTCACACGCGCAACGGACTATACACACATACCCGCAACACACACCCCCCCCAAGCACACAACAAAACCTTTAAAATTTAAACAAAAAACAGATCTTAAAGGCAACTATTTTATAATTCTATAATGTGGCAATATTAATTTAATTATTCTTGAAAATTGTTTTTATATATTATTTGTAAAGAAATAGAAACAAAGAATTAAGAAAGCAAGGTAATAACTCATGTCTACGCGCAAACTTAAATTATTTTTTAAATTATATACATTTATATTATTTGAACTCAAACCACACAAAATTATTTATTTATATACAAAAGAGATATTTTTCGAAATTTTAACTCAAAGTGAAAATGGTGATTTCTGAATAATTTGCACACGAGCAGGATCTCGTTTGTTTTGGCTTTAAACAAATTATTTACTTTTAATTAACTAAATGATTTAATCATTTTAGCTTGTTTTTATTGAAGAATGTTAACCTTTGTTTATTTTTTAAATTATTTAAGTTAAAAGCGCTGCTTTTGTTTTGTTTTGTTACACTAAACTTAACAGTGAGATTGTATAAAAACGAAAACCACATAAAAATAACTAAGATTATTAATTTTACAAAATTTGCATTTTTTTAACGCAAGACAAAAAGTATTTAAGGAAAATTATAATGAGAAATCTACGCTAAACGCAACACAGCTTTACGCGCCAAACTAGAACATTAACATAACAATCTATTGATAATTGATAATTTTTGATAACGAAGAAACTAAGAAACTGTTTTTGTAATGTATATAAATGATTGATTCAAAACTTACTATTACTTAAAAGGTCGTTTTTTAAAACGTTTTTTCAAGCAACAAACGATTACTTGCAAGAGTTGTACGTACTAAAACCAACTAAAACTTAAACTAAAAACTGTAGCAAAACCAAAACCATGTACATTTTTATAACATAGTGTTATGTAATTATAAAGTATACAAATATGTAAACCTGTATGTAATAATGATGATGCATAATACACTCAAACAAAATGTCTACCTAAACGGCACATAGCACAGCAACAAACGATGCGCAGCGCATGTAAAACCAAAATAAATTCTAAGTACTAAAATATTGTAATTTCTTAAGTTTTAAATAAACCGAAATGAGTTGACGATCAAAAGCAACAGGCAAAAAAAAAACCCAAACTCTGCATAAAATCGAAAGCTTAACTAACCGCAACACTAAATGAATATGAAATGCAGCTCTATGTGATTACGGCCGCATCACGAAACTAATCATACGTACTAAATACTGACTAACTATTAGATCTTATCCACGAATCCAAAATCGAAGCCAGACAACAGACACACACTGACATTAAACACACAATTGCGAAAAAAGTGAGTAATTAGAAAGTAATGTGTAATTAATGCTAAATTAATTAAAATACTTGAATAGATATTACGATTATGTATGTATGTATTTGCAATCTAAATTTACGAGACAAAATTAGCAAATATTCGAGCAATAATTCAATTTAATATATAAACAACGGAACTATATAAACAAAATAAAGTCCAACCATGTAGAAAGATTATATACGAAACAGAAAATGTCTTTTGAGCTTGATTTCGAATTCAGATGGTCAGGATCTAGAGAAATTTGGGTATAGCTCCATGTAGGACTCACCTTTGCCATAAAATCCTCATAACGAACAGGGACACAGTTAATATTTGATCTTTTAGTTTATTTAGGTTTTCTTTTCTCCTTTAATTACAATGAACGATTATTATGAACACTATCACACTTTCAAAATGTTTTATGTTTCAATTTTATCCTTATTTTTTTGAAATTTCATCATGCGCTGAGCCTCTAATTTCCGACTCCCGTCGGATCGTCTTTTTATATTTTTAATGTAATGCTGATTACACCCATATATATGTATATATCTTTATATATAATATAAGTTAGTTATATGTTTATGTATATGCCATAAATATTTTTTTTACACACACACTTTTGATCAAACGCAACCAAAAGTTGGTTTTATTTTTTTATAATTTTATATTTCGGTTTTCCTTTCTTGATTTTTTTTAAATGCTCAATTTGTTGCATGCATGTTGTATGTTTACCTAATTTAACCATTTGCCATGTTTTAATTTCTATATATTTTTATAATGTGTATATAGATATACCTTTTATACCCCATATAAATGCCCATTGCAACTGTACTATATGTTCTCTATGGACTTGTTTTTTCCCCAACGAGCGCCTCCAAAAATTTATTGCGTACATTTGAAATGTTTTCACTTTGTGTTTTTCAATACTCTAACTCGAACATCTTTATTTATTTTTATTTTTTTTTGACAATAACGAATTGAAGATGTTCTGGTAAGGTTTAGAAACTTTTTAAGGAAATCAATGAATAGTGTGATACTTGATTCGGGGGAAAAAAAATACTTAAGCCTCTAGTAAGCATTTTTCTAAGATTTTCACTTTGCCTTCGAATGGGAACTTTACGATTTGTATTTGGTAACAATTATTTTCCAGATTTTACACAGATTGTGTGTTATTTACAAAAAGTTCATTTGGTTGGGAATGATTAGGAATTATAAGCCGACCACATATAATACAAGTATACTCGTATATTTAGTAAGATTAGTAAGACGTAAAACGTACAATAGTTATGGAGGAGTTTTCTAGTTTTAATGCCTATAAGCTCAAATTTACAACTGATTATTCTCGGGTTTTAGGATGTTTTTTTGCAAACTCTTTATAGAGCTTTAGTGGAAATTGGAAAAAAAAAATGCTTGTAACTGTAAAGGAACTTGGATTGAAAACAAAATATTTTAGGACTGGGAGTATTAGTAATTAGCTTCTTAATATCTGTGGCTTTTGTTTTTACAGTTTTATCGTTACCTAAACAGGTGGGCTCTGTTGTATAGCTTCATCTTTCTCTCACTCTGACTCTATCTCTTTTTTCTCAGACAAGTTTGATCTTGTATTGATCCTGGCATAGAAATCAACCGAACTTGAAATTGGAACAAATTAAAAATAAAGTAAAATCCTCTAAAAATGTATCAAAATGTAAAAAACTTGACTGTTTCTCATTCTCACTTGCACTTTCTGGTCTACTTTCACTCTCTTCCACTTTCGTTTCAATTCAATAAAGTAATTTATGTTATTGTTTGTGTTTAGTGTTCTTTTTGAATTTGTTTTCTTTCATTGCGAAATTAAAGTAATTCTTTTATTGTTTGTGTTGTTGCGCTACATAATAATATCTATGCTGCACCTAGACCTCACATACATTGTACATATTATCTACAAATACCAACATGCATCGTATCCTTTAACGCTTATATACAAAACTCTCTCATTTTCGCACTATTTTTGGTTATTTTCTCGGAACTTATCCTGCCTATTTGGATACACATAATATATTTTTTTTCATTAATTTTTTACTTTGAGTGCGAGACAACGGAGTGGGATATCATCGAGTGGGAGAGCATGGAGTGGGAGACGCCGGATATTTCGGCATAGGTGTCCGTGGGTCCTTCGGCACTGCACACCGAGTCCTCGGGAGTGCGGGATGGCTCCGCCTCGGTGATCTCAATGTCCTGATGGTGTTTGTTGCTGCGGTGTTTGGCACTTAGAGCCTGTGAATGGTCGAAAAGCTTTGCTTAAATATCTTCAAAATATTTTCAGACTCTAGTTTTTGATAGTTTCGTGTGCATTATTATTTTTTCATTAATTTTTGATTTGAATATGAAGTGCTATCTATGGACGGTCACATGCACACACACACATACAGTCTAAATGGTTGTTGGATTTCCAAAGGGGTGAGGGGTTTTCTTTGGGACTTGGCTCTAAACGTTCAGGGACAAACGTGCGGAGATTTCATCTTTTTTAGATTTTATTTTTAAGATTTGGATTTAGTTTTACAGTCACAACACAAATATCGTTTTTAAATTGGGGGGTTAGGTTTTCGAGGGTTTATCTAGGATGCGTCCGACAGGTTCTTACCTTATCCTTGCTGCCCTTTTTCTACATTCAACATTGATGGTAAATGTTTTTTGTTTGGTTTGGTTGTGGTGGGATTATTCGAATACATATTGTACATAGTCATGACAAAAAACAATGATATTTATAAATGTATATTAATATTAGTGGCATACAGTACTTTGAAGAGTATACAGTGGATCAGAGAGATAGAGGCGGAGACGGATAGAGGTGGAGAGAAAATTCTAGGAAGCTCGGGATAGGCAGCTCAAGGATCGTTTCAAGATTGAAGAATTACAGCAACAGTGGTCTGAGTAAACCTATCATCTATGGCCCCCCCAGTACTATCTGCCCCTTTGGCCGTTTTTGGTGAAGTCATGTACAGTGAGCTCTAGGACTACACGACCGACCATGTGATGGCCCACTTACCTGCAAGGAGAAGCGACGATGACCCGCCTTGCGACCACCGCGTCGCTTGCTGATGTGAGGATTATCCTGCCGCAGGGTCTTGTTCTTCAGAATCTCCAGTTGCGTGTACAGTCTGCGGACGAAATGACAAAATAAATAAAAATATTTTTAAAAGGACACCACGAATGGCTTTGTAGCTTCCTTACCTTTTCAGTTCGGCACGTATGTCCTCGGGACTCATTTCGGATATGGTCAGCTCGCCGATGTCCGGGTCGCCGAGGCAGAGTCCGGCGTAACCGCCGCCCAGCCGCTGGCCGGCATCGTGCGACGTACCCTTGAATGCATCCACAGGTAAACGTATTGATAGATCGTACGCAAGCGAACGAACCTGCAAGCTATGAAGATGCAACAAACACCGCAAACCACACTCAGAAAGTCCGAAACGGAAAAAGGAAAATGGTAACGGAAACCGAAACCGAAACCGAAACGGAAACGGAAATGGAACTCAAGGTAAGAGACAGAGATAGAGAAGGAAGTACGGAAAAAGTTGAAGGATCTGTGCTCGAGAGTTTCTAATATGCGTATGTATTTTCTTAATGGGGTTGGATTGTCGGGGGGTGCTCACTGGCTGTGGTTGTGTCTGTGGGGGTGGTGCTGGAAATGTAAAAACAAAAAAATCGAAAAACAAAAATGAAACCATAAACTGAACAAAGTTGGACGTTTGCTATAAGAAGGCTACTTGGACAGAAGAGTTTAGTTTTAAGTTGTATTTTGATTCGGTTAAGAGACACAAATAGACAGTGACAGACCAAGATAAAGACAGAAGGAGAGTAGGGTAGTATAGTGGAAAGTCTAGTCTGGAATATATCTGGTATTTCTGGGATTTTGAAAGGAAACCGATTTTTGTCATATGGGCTATAGTTTAGGTGTTTATGTTAAGAAATCAGTTTAAAGTGTCATGCAAAATATCAGTTGAAACATGCAAATCAAACAGCGTGCAAGTTAGTTAAGTGTGCTTTATAATTAATCGAGTATTAGTTAGTTTAACTAAAAAGTAAATCAATTGTAAGACAGACAAACATTCGGAGACAAAACGATACACACTTGCAGCAACTTCATAGCTTGACTAATGTTTCAATTCAATGTTAGCTTAATACTAAAATTATGTTAATTTTCTTGAATTTTTTATATGAAACCAGAACAAGAAATGAGGATAATCGTTAACAAATGATAAATATAATGATTTGGAGCAAAAGCAACAAAGCTTTCGATGGGTTTTGGCCCAATTTTGTGGTGATTGGTTAGTAACAAAAATCGTTTCCTCAATCAACGTCAAATACCAAATGCGAACTGCGAACTGCGATGACAGAGACAATGGCGACCACGCCCACTGCGGACAGTACATTGCAATCAGGGTAGGGGCGGCTAAGATGACCTTCTAAGAACTCTAAACTTTTTAAATGAATGCCCAACTCGGAGGCAATACTTCCCAGCACGAAAATAATATCAATTGGAAACAAAAAGGTATACAAAACTCAAAAGTAAAATAAATAACTGAAGGATTCGCTTTCAACGCGATTCGGTTACCTGCTTGTGCTGATACCACAACTTTGGCACAAATATCAGGCCCAGGGCGAAGCTGTTCGTCAGCTGGGAACGGATGAAGAGGGCCAGCAAAATGGTGCTGGGACTCATTTCCGGCAGGTAGACGAAGCGCAGAAAGTAGAAGCTCGAGGAGACGAGGAACTCCAGCGTCAGGGCGGTCACCAGGAATTGTCGTTCCTGTTCAGGGGACAAAAGGAAATTGAAAAACGAGTGGTAATCCATTTGCCCTCCATTAGCTTTAATTAGGAATCGAGCACTATTCTTACCCTGAACTGAGTATTGGCATTCCGGCTGGCAATGGATAGATGGAGTCCAAAGCACAGGATGAGTATCTCGCTGATCTGCGTCACCAGCTCCCACTTAAGGGGGTGGCAGGTGTTGGTGTCCGCCTCCCGAAGACTCTCCAGCTGGGCGCTCTCCAGCAGATCCAGCGACGAGGCCGTGAAGGCGGCCATGTAGCAGATGACGGCGAACACCATGGTTCCCAGATACTTGAGCAGATCCACGTCGCGGAGCACCCAGCGATGGGCCTTGCGGGTACGGAAGTCGACCAGGTGGCGGTACAGCTTCAGGATAATGGCTCCATAGCAGGTGATGAAGCCCAGTTCCCGCAGCCAGGGCTCCAGCAGGCATCGCTCCGTGGAGGCGGGAAAGAAATGGACGGCAACCTGCAAGGATATCTATTTAGTTTGTCTCCGCTTGGAGGATATTTCTTGGGGCTCACTCACAGATGCATAAAGTAATACAATGCCCAGGAGTATCGTCTCCAGCACAGTCCACATGCCCGAGGCAATGGCCTAAAAATAATAAATATTTTATTCCCATTGAGTTCTTAAGGATTTAAGGATTAAATCATAAGTTTACCTTGCACTTTCTTTGCCTGAAGACAATCACACTGAGGACGACACAGCACAGGATGCAGGCACCCAAGACAATGGCCACCAGGAGCCGCAGACAGGCGTCTATGTTGAGGACCTCCTCCTGGAAGGTGAGACAGATGCCGTTGCTGTCACAGTTCGTACATCCTCCCGGGCAGGGAATGCACGAGTAGTTGTCGTAACCCTCCGACAGTTCCACCAGATCACCACGGTATCCCTGGAGCGTGGCATTGGGCAGGTAGAAGGACTCTTTGCACAAACACGTATAAACATCCCTAGTGGCGGCGGGCTTATTCTCCGTGAGAAGGCAAAAAGTCGTATTCCGATCGCAGCTGCAATTTATTCAGATTAACTTTACATCGCCCGAGGATAAAGTCCTGTGCATAATTTACCCGTGACGGCGACCGAAAACTTCCTCCAGGCCATCGTTGCACACATCCTCGTCGGCGGCAATAAAAGCAGCCGCCACAATTCTGCAAAAATGTTTTCCATAAATAATGCCACTGCCATCTCACCGACTCGTCGGGATGAACTTACTTGATTCTATGCTCGCTGAAGGATATGCGAAAGGGCCACAGCCAGCGTCGCTTCAACAGGTTGCAGTCGCGAAAGGGAGCCCCCCACTCCTGGGTGCCATCGGTGCTGTTCCAGGCCGCCCTGTAAGAGGAAACATAATACCAGTTATGGGCAACTTTCCAAAAGTATTTAAGTTGTATTTATGCGAATGTGAAATGTGTCTCTAAGTAGTTTAAAAGATGGCAATAATGTGCATTGGAAGACTTATATGTTATTAAAAAATATACTTGCTGGCATAATAATCAGTAATTATTTATCGTTCAACTCACCCCAACTCCCGCCAGTAGGACCCCAGATACGCCTTGTTGTGCACCTGATCCGGTGGTATCTGTAATTTCCACAAAAAAAAAAAAGAAAAAAAAGGATACATGATTAATATGGCCTCCATTAACGCCGATTAGCGTGTGCATACCGTAACGTTGTCCCTGAATTTAACGACCACCGTGTGAATGCTGGGCGCGGCAATGGCGAAGGCCAGGAGATTGTCGTCCTCGCTGAGGGCATAGCTGGCGATGCTGTTCGCCCTCCGGCTCACCTCCGCACGTGTCGGGTCGTCGATGGCAATCGGGGCATTTTGATTTGGAAATTTTCCCGATAAAAATTCAATAAACTGCCTGGCAGCATCCTCCGCAATGTCGGTGTAGTCGTAAAACTGAAAAATACATAAAACAGATCAAAATTAATTGCAGGGAATGCGTAAAATATACTTAAGGGATAACCACGCATATGTTAGTAAATATTTATATTAAGATACTAAGGATACTATAATGTAACACAAATGATTTTCAAGTTAAAAAAGGACACAAAATCCCTGGAATTAAGGCTAATGAAATGCAAACATTTTGGCCCAAAAGTCAAACCGAAAACTAAATAAATAAATAACTCAGTTGCTCTGTAAAATGCAATTAATTGCCATGGAATACATACACTATATAATAAATAAATAATTTAAATTGCGTGATTTACGAATTAAAATTTATAAAAAATGCGCCAAAGGCAAAAGAAATTGCGTATACGCATGGGCTGCCTTGTGATTTAAGTGGACATTTTTTCATGCATTTTATATTAAGATACTAAGGATACTATATTGTTACACAATTCATTTTCAAGTTAAAAAAGGACACAAAATCCCTGGAATTAAGGCTAATGAAATGCAAACATTTTGGCCCAAAAGTCAAACCGAAAACTAAATAAATAAATAACTCTGTTGCTCTGTAAAATGCAATTAATTGCCATGGAATACATACACTATATAATAAATAAATAATTTAAATTGCGTGATTTACGAATGAAAATTTATAAAAAATGCGCCAAAGGCAAAAGAAATTGCGTATACGCATGGGCTGCCTTGTGATTTAAGTGGACATTTTTTCATGCACCTCGATGCCATTAATTATTCACCTGGCGCACAAAGGACACGTTTCCGGCCAACACCTTGGCTGCAAAAAAGTTCTTTGTTCCGACTGGCAAATAATAGGATTTAATGTCCACCACTGGGCGTTGGGGTACAACCGGGCTGGTTTTAATCCAAGTTTGTTTAGCTCTTAAGTGACCGAATGTTTGTACATAATTTACAAGTTACCAGAAGCTCTCGAGATGAACGGCCGAGGGATGCCGGAGGGTGTCCTGAACTTTGATGACATCATTATGGCTTTGGGATACAAAAGTAACCACAGCCGAAACAAAAATACAAACATATGCGGTGCAGAAGGGCCTTCGGAAGGTGGAAGAGAAGTAAGACCAGGAGTGTAACGTGTTTTTTTTGTGGGTGAGTCATGTAGCTGGACAGGCACCTTTTGGCTTTTAAAACAAATATTTCCCATTAGCCGAGAGCTTCGAGTGATGAGCGGCCGCATTGCGTATACGCCACCGAGGCCCCCAAATAAATTGCCGACAAGCAACAGCGTTGTACAAATGTCGGTGAATGTTTTTGTGTGCAAATGCTTATATGTAAATTCTCCCCCACAAATGAACATATCGAGGTAAAAGCAATCAGTGTTAGGTGGCAGTCGAATCGGGATGAGAAGGATGTTTCGACCCAGTTCCAGATAAAGCTATGATGGAGTGCGAAAATAAACATAAATATGGGAAACAGTACTTCAAAAAGCATGCTATAATGGGATGATGTTTTAGAGAAATTTTTTGTTTTACATTTTTTAAAAAATATATAGGGGATCCCCACTTTCAAGGGATCCCATCAGGAAAAATGGACAAAAAGTCTCAAAAATATTTAGGATGTTAATGCAGAATGTCTCAGGATGTTAATAATGGTGGGAAATCGATGCAGAAATCGTTTAAGGTACTCCGCTTGACAATCGGATGAGAATTGGGGAAGATATAGCCATCACAGTGGCCATATAGTGGAAAACCCCATTTTCAGGGATCCCATCAGGAAAAATGGACAAAAAATTTAAAAAATATTTTGTCTCAGGATTTAATACAGAATGGTGTGAAATCGATCCAGAAATCGTTTAAGGTACTCCGCTTGAGAATCGGATGAGAATTGGAGAAGATATAGCCATCACAGTGGCCATATAGGGGAAAACCCCATTTTCAGGGATCTCATCACGAAAAATGGACAAAAAATCTAAAAAATATTTTGTCTCAGGATTTTAATGCAGAATGGTGGGAAATCGATCCAGAAATCGTTTAAGATACTCCGCTTGAGAATCGGATGAGAATTGGGGAAGATATAGCCATCACAGTGGCCATATATTGGAAAACCCCATTTTCAGGGATCCCATCAGGAAAAATGGATAAAAAATCTAAAAAATATTTTGTCTCAGGATTTTAATGCAGAATGGTGGGAAATCGATCCAGAAATCGTTTAAGGTACCCCGCTTGAGAATCTGATGAGAATTGGGGAAGATATAGCCATCACAGTGGCCATATATGGGAAAACCCCATTTTCAGGGATCCCATCAGGAAAAAAGGATAAAAAATCTAAAAAATATTTTGTCTCAGGATTTTAATGCAGAATGGTGGGAAATCGATCCAGAAATCGTTTAAGGTACCCCGCTTGACAATCGGATGAGAATTGGGGAAGATATAGCCATCACAGTGGCCATATAGTGGAAAACCCCATTTTCAGGGATCCCATCAGGAAAAATGGACAAAAAATTTAAAAAAAATTTTGTCTCAGGATTTAATACAGAATGGTGTGAAATCGATCCAAAAATCGTTTAAGGTACTCCGCTTGAGAATCGGATGAGAATTGGGGAAGATATAGCCATCACAGGGGCCATATAGGGGAAAACCCCATTTTCAAGGGATCCTATCACAAAAAATGGACAAAAAATCTAAAAAATATTTTGTCTCACGATTTTAATGCAGAATGGTGGGAAATCGATCCAGAAATCGTTTAAGGTACCCCGCTTGAGAATCGGATGAGAATTGGGGAAGATATAGCCATCACAGTGGCCATATAGGGAAAAACCCCATTTTCAGAGATCCCATCACGAAAAATGGACAAAAAATCTAAAAAATATTTTGTCTCAGGATTTTAATGCAGAATGGTGGGAAATCGATCCAGGAATCGTTTAAGGTGCTCCGCTTGAGAATCGGATGAGAATTGGGGAAGATATAGCCATCATAGTGGCCATATAGGGAAAAACCCCATTTTCAAGGGATCCTATCACAAAAAATGGACAAAAAATCTAAAAAATATTTTGTCTCAGGATTTTAATGCAGAATGATGGGAAATCGATCCAGGAATCGTTTAAGGTGCTCCGCTTGAGAATCGGAAGAGAATTGGGGAAGATATAGTCATCACTGTGGGCCATATAGTGGAAAACCCCATTTTCAGGGATCCCATCACGAAAAATGGACAAAAAATCTAAAAAATATTTTGTCTCAGGATTTTAATGCAGAATGATGGGAAATCGATCCAGAAATCGTTTAAGATACTCCGCTTGAGAATCGGATCAGAATTGGGGAAGATATAGTCATTCACTGTGGGCCATATAGTGGAAAACCCCATTTTCAGGGATCCCATCACGAAAAATGGACAAAAAATCTAAAAAATATTTTGTCTCAGGATTTTAATGCAGAATGATGGGAAATCGATCCAGAAATCGTTTAAGATACTCCGCTTGAGAATCGGATCAGAATTGGGGAAGATATAGTCATTCACTGTGGGCCATATAGTGGAAAACCCCATTTTCAGGGATCCCATCACGAAAAATGGACAAAAAATCTAAAAAATATTTTGTCTCAGGATTTTAATGCAGAATGGTGGGAAATCGATCCAGGAATCGTTTAAGGTGCTCCGCTTGAGAATTGGATAAGAATTGGGGAAGATATAGCCATCACAGTGGCCATATAGGGAAAAACCCCATTTTCAGGGATCCCATCACGAAAAATGGACAAAAAATCTAAAAAATATTTTGTCTCAGGATTTTAATGCAGAATGGTGGGAAATCGATCCAGGAATCGTTTAAGGTGCTCCGCTTGAGAATCGGAAGAGAATTGGGGAATATATAGTCATCACTGTGGGCCATATAGTGGAAAACCCCATTTTCAGGGATCCCATCACGAAAAATGGACAAAAAATCTAAAAAATATTTTGTCTCAGGATTTTAATGCAGAATGGTGGGAAATCGATCCAGAAATCGTTTAAGGTACTCCGCTTGAGAATCGGATGAGAATTGGGGAAGATATAGACATCACAGTGGCCATATAGGGAAAAACCCCATTTTCAAGGGATTCTATCACAAAAAATGGACAAAAAATCTAATAAATATTTTGTCTCAGTATTTTAATGCAGAATGGTGGGAAATCGATCCAGAAATCGTTTAAGGTACTCCGCTTGAGAAGCTGATGAGAATTGGGGAAGATATAGCCATCACAGTGGCCATATAGGGGAAAACCCCATTTTCAGGGATCCCATCACGAAAAATGGACAAAAAATCTAAAAAATATTTTGTCTCAGGATTTTAATGCAGAATGGTGGGAAATCGATCCAGAAATCGTTTAAGGTACTCCGCTTGAGAAGCTGATGAGAATTGGGGAAGATATAGCCATCACAGTGGCCATATAGGGGAAAACCCCATTTTCAGGGATCCCATCACGAAAAATGGAAAAAAAATCTAATAAATATTTTGTCTCAGGATTTTAATGCAGAATGGTGGGAAATCGATCCAGAAATCGTTTAAGGTACTCCGCTTGAGAAGCTGATGAGAATTGGGGAAGATATAGCCATCACAGTGGACCCTATATGGGAAAACCCCCATTTTCAGGGGATCCGTCAGGAAAAATGGAAAAAAAATCTGAGAAAATACATATTTCGTCGCAGGATTTTGATGCAGAATGGTGGAAAATAGATCTAGAAATCGTTTAAGATACTCCGCTTAAGAATCGGATGAGAATTGAGGAAGATATAGCCATCGCAGTGGACCCTCTAGGGAAAAAGCCCATTTTCAAGGGATCCTATCCCTTTTTATTTCTAAAAAAGGGGTTTAAGAACAAATGTATGTAGAAAACACTTGTAAATGGCGGCATCAGCCACAAAACACAACACACACACCGAGTGTGTGTGCAATAAAACATGCATACTTATGCAAAAATGGCCAAAACGAAAGCCCTGTAAACCAAATCCACGCTTGAGGGTAATAAAATATGTATTTTAAATTTATTTCATAAAAAAACCATACATTTAAATATCTATTAGTGGTATTTTTAAAAATATTTTGGAATATATTTGGTTGCTAGAATATTAACCGCAACTGTACTGACTTTGCGGCTGTGCCAAATGAAATCAGTAAAGCGCGTTTTACTGGCTTTTTAATGTCCATTCCGCCCTAACCCCGAAAGGCATTTCCATCTGCATTTTCCCGCCCGCTGTCAGCGTTCGGCATGTTGTGTTTCAAAATTCCTACTTATGACCATAAAAATATTTACATGGCGTAACTGTATACGGGTCGTATGCTTGTTCCGCCCGCTTGTCATTTGCATGTTCTTGCCTTTATTTTCTAAGCTCTGTTGCCTGGGCCTAATGAATAAAATATGTCAGACAGTGGTTTCCTCTTCTAAGATTTTTCTTTTTTGTTTAGTGCTTTTGTTTTTGCATGTCGGTTTGGATGTTCTACGGATGGTGACACATAGGGTTTAAAAGGTGGCAGTTCTGATGAGTTATATTTGGAATGGTTTTTTAGTAATTAATCGTACATCAATTTTTAAGATTATTTTTATAAAATATTACATTTTTTAAATTCTATACCTGAACTCCATAGTTTCTTCGCTTCAGCTTTAAAACGGCTATATCAGCAGCTCCCCCATTCACTTGCATTTATTATTCAGAGAGACATGGTGAATGACATAAGCTGATTGCTACGGAAGTTGGTAATGGCCAAGTCGCCCGTGTGTGCGTTTGTTTTATTCATCAGATTATCATAAATGATATTGCAGAGTGGTAATGTTTTTAAATGTATATCTCTATAAATAATGAACTCATCATTCGCCAGCTTTGCTTTAAAATCAATTAGTCTGCTTAATGTTTTCTCGGTTTGGAATTAAAGTGCTTTCTTATTGATTTTTATTAGGTTATCAGGTTCCATTAAGTTTTAATTACTAATTATAAACAAAAAAAATGACTTTAATGACACCGCATGCGTGTCCAGCATCACCTCCAAAAATAAAATACAACACACTTATTAATAACTTTCCAACTTCCACGGTTGTTAGCCAAACAACACGCACACTCGAAGGACCAAAAAAAAAGCACCAAAATGGAGGGAAAACTTTCTCCTCGGAGAAAGAGCAGCCCCAGCAGCTACAATAGGAGCAACAATAATTCTTGACATGAAATTCGACAAGGCACACTGGCTGCTGACCACAAGGATATACCCGAGGAGCGAGAGAAAGCCAGGACCAGGACCAGACAAAAGCCAAGACAAAGTCCAAGCTGGCATCTGCCAGCTGCTGTTGCCAGGCGTCATATTTATTTTTATTATTTCATCCGGCATTCAGTTGGGTCCACTCGAGATTCAAATCGCAACAAGGATGCTCTACGGCAATTTCCAAAATTCTCTTCAATTTTTTCGTCATCCCGCCCCCAGGGGCACATTGTTTGCCATTTAATTACAGCAGGACCTCGCGATTGCGTCAGTGGATGTTTGTTGGGTAATCGATTCGAGCACGTCACGTATTGGCCTCTGTTTGCACCGTCAACTTATTGAATATTTATACTTGATTCGCGTAGTGGGCTGCTAATAATAGCAATCTAAGGAACTGACAGGCTGCCAGTCGTCCTGCTGTTGGTTAGCATGTCCTGCTGGTGGGCCACCACACAGCTGGATCTTGTTTAAAGTCCTTGCCTCTGATTATCATGCAAATTCAATTTAAATATTGTGATGAACACACGGAAAAATATGAAATAATTCAATTAATTGAATTTACTTTGTGTGGGAAAAGGATGTGCCAGCACTTAAAAAAAGGATCATTTTTGTTGAATATTTTTATATTTATATATTTTATATTTATATACATTTTTCTTCGTGTGTCCTTGCCAGCGGAGTGTGCTCTGCTCACTTCATTAGCATCTCTTAATTAACTTGTAAGGAGGAATATAAACTAGGCAAAGGGGATGACGGCAGCACATATGACATGCTGTCAAGACAGGCCACAACTCTTTCCCAAATCCCGCGGTTTTCTATGTAATACCCACACCTCCATCTCGCCGCACTGCCGAAAAGTTTCCTACGACATCTTCTTGCGTCAGCCATGGCGTATGCGTAATATTTTTTACGACAATCAACAAGGTGGGCGGGAATTTTGGGATAAAAACGGAAACGGAAAACGGGTGGGTCTGTGACTGCTGGGGGTGGTGGCTGTAGGGATTTGAATTTTGTGAGCGCAGATTTTCGCAAAGATTTGTGTCAGCAGGAAAGCCAAGGAGAGACCGAAACGAGGAGCAAGTCTGCTATCTCAGCAATTTTATTGATTATTACCCCCCGTCGGCAGCGCCGAAAGGACTCGCCCCGGCATTGGCAATTTCGAAAATTGTCGTTAATTGTCTCCGCCCTGGGTCGATGCGGTGCAAGCTGCACTCGTTCTCACAGACGTCCGACGTCCGTCAAAACTTATGAAAGGCGAAGGTGAACTTCCATCCTTAGAGTCAACTTTTGCATTTCCTTGATTACTTCAAGAGTTGGGCTACTAAATTGCACGTTTCTGCTATTCTTGGAAATTCCACTTAGTCCCGATCAAGGAAGTACTTGTCGGAACTGAGAGAAAAGTTTCAACTCTTGGCCCGACTTACTATTGCATTGAATTGTAAAGGTGCTTACTTTATATATTGTGTAGATTTCTGTTTATTTTTTAGTCTAGGTTCTGGAGGTCCAACAGAATACCTTATTTTTGAAACTCTAATCTCTAAAATTAAAGCTGAACTTTGCACTCACCGGCTCATCGGGCTGGGTTTCCAGAACTTTTGGCTCGCACCTCTCCTCGCTACCTTCCGTCGTGGCTGCTGGGGCCCCTTCCGATTTTGGCATCCTGGCCGATGCTGCTGCTGCGCCAGGACCTGGTGTTGTTGTGGTAGCAGTTGCCGGCGTTGTGGGGGTGGCGCTGCGCTTTCGCAAACGGAAGCGCTCCGCTCGACTGAGAGCCGACACCACGCTGGCGGTGGGTGTTAGCTCCTCGAAATCCAGGGCGGAGGCGTCGTGCAGATGGAACTGCCGCCCCTCCAGCCCCTCGTCCTGTTCCAGTTCTGGCTCCTGGGAATCCGCCAGGTCGTAGGTGGAGGCAATACTGTTCGGTGGCAGATGGGCGCGCTTATAGTAGGCCAAAAGAGCATCGCGCCGGTTCTCGCGGGAGAAGAGGGGCGTGAACGAGGACGGGGAGGCGGCCACTGTGGCAAGGCCGACTACCAAAAGCACCAGCAGCAAATAGAGCGTGTTTAATTGTGTACTTGGTGTTGCAATGTTGCTGTTGCAATTGCTGCTGTTTGTTTTTTTGCTTCTTCTGCTGCTGCTGCTGCACTTCAATGTTGATGATGTTGCATTTGTTGTTCGTTGGTTTTCTGGTTCCGTTCTCAGGTGGTTTCGATCTCTGTGGTTTCTGTTGTTGCTGTCTCTTCGGTTGCAATTGCTTTCTTGAGTATTTGTTTGATTTTGGTGGCATTTCTTTTGATAGTTTTTGCTTTCCTGCATTGAACTCTGAGCTGTTTCCGTTTTTGACTTTGTTGCTATGCACAGTTCCATATCACTGATGTTGTTTTTTTTTTAATATTTTTATTTTTATTTTTTTGTTTTCCTCGGAGCGTTAGAAAAAGTTACTCGAGGGTGTGGCAGCTTCGACAGGTATAAACAGAAATTGTGGCACAGTGACGCGCTCATCTGCGAATATTAGAAAAGTTTCGTTATGGTTTAGTCAGAAAATAAATTAAAACTTTGGCTTGTTGTTCTACAAAAGAGTGTTACAAAAATGAAAAATAATAAAATGTTTACCATTCCATGGCTTCATTTTAAATTAAACCCAATTATATTTCTTGTTAAATGATTGCCTGTTTTAATATAAGCCTTTTATATTTGTATTTAATTAACTTTGTCAAATAAACACACAAATATTGCAACAACTAAACTGATTCCAATTGCAGTATCAGTACCGAAACCAAGCCTGACATTTCCACAAAGATTCCGCCAAATGACAGTTTTTATTGCAGTGCGAATTGGAATTTAATTGAGAAACCTCCACAAACATTTTGGGTTGCGGGCTATTTGCTAAAAGTGGGTGGAAAGTATCAACTAACCCAGGGGACTATGGAATACTCTTTAAATAGTCTTTAATATATAACATTAGGGGTAATATTGGCTTATACTTTTAAAGGCTGTAACTCCTTTATATAAGTAACCTATCATATTATATCATGAAGGATTTTATTAAATATATTCCTTTCTATATATAATACATACTCCAATCTATATATCTCTCCCAATTACAAAACCCCAAACTCTCTGTAGAACCACTGGTATTTCCCTTTTCTGCTGAATGTTGCAATAATTAAACCATTTTAAATGGTTCAGCTTGTGCAAAGTGGTTAGCTGTTCTTTCTGCCATTTCGCCACTCCCACTAGTGGAATCACTGCAAAAACGAGAGAAAAAAAATGGCTTTCAAAGCTACGAAGCCCCAAGAGACTGGGCGTGGCACTTGCTGCACTCAAGTGTCGCCCGGCGGTATGCTATAATTTTTTGTTTGTTTCTCGACAAGCTCTCCTGCTGCTTCTGCTGCTGCTGGCAATTTGCTATTCTGATTTATGAATATGCACAACGAGCTGAAATGTATAGCCAGGATATTCATGAGGGTACACGGCCCAGTGCCAGGCTCTGTATTAGCCACGTCAATGCGATGTCAGGCCGCAAATTGGTCAAGCGATTGGGACGATTGTGCTGGAAGGCAAACAGGTGTAAAAACAATTTCCGCTAATTGAAATTAATTTTCATGGCTGCAACTGCACGGATGGAGGCCGGGATTTTTTTGGGAGGCGGAGGCAGGTGGGCAGTTTTGGCAGGGATGGGGGGGCAGATTGAAAGTCGGGAATAGTTGGCACATGCGCCATAAACAAGTTGTGATTACGTGATTTGGCCAGATGCCAGCAGCCAAAGGAAGAGCTGGGATGCAGTGAGGATAAAGGCAGGCTTCATATCCATTGTGGAGCTATTAAATTTGCATATTTTCAAGCGAAAATTATGGCATAATTTTGGCCTAACATATGGTACATTAAAGTCTGGTTATACATAGATAAGAGTTTTCCTACTTTATTGGCCTAACTTGGTATTTAAATGTGAAAAACTATCTTTTTGTCGTTCAGAAACATACTTTAATTAAAATTCAGTTTTATAAAAACCCTTTCCTTTTTCACAGTGCTGTGAACAAAAACTAGAGCCAAGCTCATGTACTGCCAAGAATTTTTTTCCCATTTGATCCGTGTTGTTGCAGCCAGTTTTCTGCCTGGCTGGGCTCACCTGGCCTCACCTTGACACTCGCTCAACTGCAGCTAATGCGGTAAGGATGCGAGAATGTATCTCTATCTGGCTATCTGTATCTGCAACTGTATCCGTATATGGGCGTGTGCCATTTTGTGGCATATTCTGTTTTTCAATTAACCAGAATACGGTTGCAGTTGCCATCCTGTCATGCTCAACTGTCTTGTTCGGTGTCATATAACGGACCAGCCAGGTGCTACTTGGAGGGAGAAACATTGTTCAAGTTGCATGTTTAAAGTTCCACAATTGCCCGTTTGTTTGTCAGCTGTCTTGACTTTGGTTTTGGCCAGCCAATCCAAATACCGAAGTAAGAAATCACAAATCACTTGCACAGAGGCGGCATTTCAATCCGAAATTGGATTTGTTGAGGTTGCTGTCACTCCCTTTATATATCACTCCTTGACAAGTTCGGTATGCAAATTTCATGGACAAGCAACAGAAGGATATTCTGTCATTCCCCCGCTGTTATGCCACAACTGTTGAATATTTATATTTTCTGGCAATTATTTTATGTTTTGTGTGCAAAGCAATCAAAATGATATTTTCTGAAGAAACTGACTTTAAAGAGGGTGGGGAATTTATTAGGGATTTATCTATCAAACATCTTGCCAGGAGTGGTCTAATAAAGTCATTCAGGGACTTTCTGCAATGCATTTTTAGTGCATTGTTGGCTTAATTTGGTAATTGGTAAACAATACAATAAAGCCGTAAAATTCAAAGATCAGAAGGTCTTTGCCGTTCAATCTATAGTTATGGCCAGCAAGAAACTACTAGTATTTATGAGATATTTTAGGAGATTGTTTGACTAAGCAAACAAAGAGTCCTGCGGATACCGGATGTGTGGGCGTGCGAGTGTGAGTGTCAGTTCATCAATTTGAGTGAAGATGAATCCTGAGGCTCGAGGCGTGTCTCGACATCCAATGTCTTCGGGCTCATGGCAACATAATGAGCTAAAAATAGCAGAAACCAAGAGTGAGCGGGACAAAAGGCCGGAGGTACTGTTAGTTGGGGGTGAGAGGCACGTGTGTGTCTGTGTCTGTGGCTGAGACAAGAGCGCTTTTCATTAGACAAATGCTATTTGGCACACACACACCCATACACACAAAAACACACATACATATGTATATATTCGCATATGAAGAAAGAGAGACAAAGCGCGGGCGTGAAACAATCAAACAATGCAACAAAACACGCACACACTCACACGCAAAATGGTTAACAATTAAACAATGAGAGAGCAACAAGCCAAGCAATTGCAGAAGGAGAGGCAAAAGCAAAATCAAAAGCAACACCAATACCAACACCAACAGCAACAAAAAACAAACAACTATAATGACAAGAAGAAGCAGCCAGGAGCAGGAGCAGAGACTACTAGAGTGCCGCTGACATCCTCGAGGACAAATTGTTCGCCGGTCGCACTCACAGCATTCCATTGTATAATGTCCCGTTTTGCTTAAATCAGCTCAAGCAGCTGCCACGCCTCCTCAGCACCATCCTCCGTCCTCCTTAGCACCCTCACACCCAAAAAAAAATATATAAAAAAAAATGAACCCCGAAAAGCCAACAAATCAGAGAACATCGCTTGAAATCGCTTTCCCCTTGGTGCCTTTGTCGGAATATTTTTGGCTAAAAGCTTCGAGTGCCGGTCCCAAAACACTTTTCCAATTAGGCCTTTTCCTAGATATATTGCGACACACATTTCTGTAGTGTACACAGTGATTCTTGGCCCAAATGGGTTTTTTTCCGGAAAATAAATAATAAAATTTAAAGTCTTCTATTTCAGACTTTGATAAATGGCCCGCCATTTTTTGAGATTTATCTAAAAGTTGTATATTTCGAGCAAAAGCTTGTCTGTTCCTCAAACAGATTCACAAATGCATGATAAACTTTAGGGACTTTAAGGATCTCCGAGGAAAGTTTATTAAAAACACATTACTTTTAATTACATGCAAATACCCATTTTCGAGGCTGGCCTGTAGAACAGGAAGAAACAGCATTGTAATGGCTGCTCTATTTTTTCGGCAACTGGGCAGAGGAGTGGATGCAAAACCCTTACAAGGACGTGGACATTGTTGTACAACAATCGTTTTAATCACTTTTCAGGGTCTGCCGCCGCACTTTGTTGTTCCTTTGCCTTTGGATGGCCCACATTTTTTGGGGGAGACTGTTTACATGCGCAATTTACTCAAGTGCTGCGAGTGTTTATGTCATTAAAAGGACGACCATGTCCTTAGAACCTCATTTTTGAATGGGTCTTGTAGCTCGGTCTTTTTTCTTTCCTGATTGGGTTAACAAATAATAATGCAACACTTGACTTTTTGTGCAGAGAACAATCGCAAGTGTTTGACCCAGAAAAGTATGCTATGATTTTCGTAAACCCCTTTTTCAATTCAAAATAATCAGATGGTGGGCCTGCGCGATTATACATCACATATCCTTTGTGCGGATGTATATTTTGTAAGACTAAATACAAGTATGTATTTTCCTTTATAGACAAGCGGCTCTTTGGCTATAATCTACTTGGCCTACTTGGGCTAAGTGCGCTTTTAGATAAAGTCGCTACCGAGTCGGCTTGGCACGCACAAGCGATGAAGGGGGTTGGTAAAAAAGGGGGGAGAACCGGATGGGGAAGGTGGAAGGTCTCCGGCTTGGGTTCCCCTTCAAAATGTCGAAGGCCTGTCGTAACTGTGTGTGTGTATGTGCTGTGTGTGCGAGTGGGTGTGTCTAATGTTATGCTGCGGCATAATTTGTTGCTTGAAGTGAAAAATTGTCAAGCACACTCAACGTTTATATACAGCAACAAAATTGAACTTTTCGAGGTCATAGCTTTTTATTAGCTTTGTTGTTGCTGGCCTTTGGGAAGACGCTTTCTACGAATTCCAAGAAGAGCCAGCGATGAAAAAAGGAAATATATATTCTAGGGTCTATGAAAATTTTCCAATAGAATGGAATATGATGGAATGTATGATACTTATTACATGGTCAAATCAAAAAATATATCTAAATAGCTATAACATCTTAAGCCTGTTTTTATTAAATTTAAAGCCCAATATAGCAAACTTTTGTAAGAGTGAGAAAAATTTGACCAAATCAAGTAGTCGGCTTACATTTTTCGTTTATTTCGCTTGGAAGAGCGTGAAAAAGTGTTGCTCCGATTGCTGTTTCGATTGCCATTTACAAACAACGCTTTTTCCATTTTTGCTTTTCGTAGAAAAGTTCAAATTTCACTAGATTTTATTTCGAACCATTCTATTTGTGCAACGTGTGTGAGTCCATGACTTCTCCTGCGCCCGGATCCTGTTCCTTTTCCTGGGCGTAGCGGAGCTGTGTACAACATGCATCCAATATGTGTATCTAAAGTGCAGTCAAGCGGCAACACAACATGGAAAGCGGATGGCACGATACGGGGCTCGAGGCGGGGTGTACTCTTCTGGCCAGGACAAAGCCACTCTTAGCCGGTGTCATTTGAGGCTGAGCCGTAACCATGGCAAACGGAGGTGGGTGGCCTGGCCAGGCCCATGGCAAAGGCCAAATATAATTGCATAAGAAATTGCTGAGCATAAATATCTTAAAGGCTTGCCGTCCTGGTGGGCTCTTAATAATGCCTCAAGGACCATTATTATGCAGGAGAGGGGCTGGGACTGATACTGATATGTCACACGAGGCACTTAGGATATCTATCGAAACTGTTAGCCAATATGTGGGGATTAAGTGTACAAGTAACGATGTCAATATCCATGTATGTAAAGGTATAAATAATGGACAAGCCTTCTATCTGTAGGATTCCCAAATAGGCTATTAATGTTCAAGGGTTTCTCTTGATTCGTTAATTATAATTCAATAAATTTCCACAATTTGGAAAGTGCTATAAAGTTTAGACTCTAAATCTTGACCATTGTCCTATTATTAATTTCTGAATTTGGGTAATGAACTAATAACTTACAAAGTATAATTGAATCAGAAATGTTTTTAAAACTGCCTTTCAAACTCATAAACTAATTTGGCAAAATCTGGTTAAAGGAAAGCATTGGCTTACTGTGCTTACAGATACATATATTTATTGCTTCCCTCACAAATCTAAATTAAATCCTCACAATACAATGATATAAATTACGATGCCCGACTAATTAGTTCCTTTTACCACCCGGGGTGTGTCAGACATTGTGATTCCTTTGGCAGGACTCGAAAACTTTCTCCGCTTCCTTAATCTCTGTGCTCTTTGTTTTAAGAAAGCCACTTCCATCCCATTCTATGGCCAGCAACAGGCATTTTATTCTTGACTCCTCCGGACCCCACATCCCTGGATGGCTTCGGGGGGCCAAGAAAATAAAGCCAACAAGCTAGAGCCAACTGCCAACTGTGGGTCCGTGGGTCTGTGGACCAAACAAAGCAACAGAGGCAGCAAAGGCATGGCACCACATAAAAAGCGCCATAAAAAACCGGAGTGAAGCAGAGACTAGCGCACCATAAAACCGAACAATTGCCAAAAATCAAATGTGACAACTTTTACCAAAATTAAAATCAGCCAAAGTAAAGCCAAAACAGCCATCGGGCAGGGCACGGAAAATAGACCATAAAGGCAGGAAACAGGAAGAAAACGAATCTAAAAAGTGGGCATGGGTGTTTTCTTTTTTTTCCCATTTTTTTTTTGTCTTTTTTTCGACGGCAATAAAGAGGGACGAGTGACTAGCCTGGTCTAGTCTGGGCCGAATCATTGATGCCAAACGGAAATGTGCGCACTTTCAAGAAGTGCACTAAAAATGGCGACGAGCACTTCCGCTGATGGTTCGTCGGTCTGGTCTCCGGCACAGTGAGTCAAGGAAACGTTGATAACCAGACTTAAGGTTCAAATAAGTAGTATTAAGGTCAGATAACTAATTCTCTGCATGGTGTTAGTTTTTATAGGCAATTTTAGAGACTAAGAGGTGTAATTTACTAAACTATTTTGTCCTGACACTATTGATCAAATTGCAGGTGAAAATAAAATGAGAAATACTCTCTCCTTATTCTAATTAAGGTTGAAATTTTGAAAACCCTTCTGGCAGTAATGCAATTTCCTGAATTTGAGCCACAGTGAAATGGAAACTTAGACTGCTACTCGAGAGGACTCGTGATTTTTTTGCTGGCTTTCTGGCTATGGCCACACCCTCACCCCATACCCACACCCACGCCCACGCCGACACTTTGGGGATGAAAGGGATGAAGGACTGAACAAATGTTCGCATGAAAGTTGAATGATAGTTGCAAACAGCAGACTAGACTTCAAATCACGAGCTCGGCACGAACCGAGAAAACAGAAAACGACGCCAGTAAGGAGGAATCGCAATTGCAGGCCACGTCCGGACTCCAGAGCCGAGTCCGGCACTTTGGACTCCGGACGGAGAATGATGTCGGGTATGTAAACAAGCGGTGTTTTGCAAGTAATTCCAAATTGCATTTAAAGTGCCTTAAATGCCTGAAATTAGAACTGTTACTGAAACGGGACGGAGCTTCATTAGCGCAGCTTGTGCGGACAACATGGCGTATGATTAATATCATGACAAGTAAGTAATGAACTTTGCTTTGCCGTCGACATAATCATCATGCAGGAGGGCATCCTTCCGACTATTTGGGGGTCTTGGTGGCTAATTGCTAATGCCAGCCAACCTAGTGTTGCATAACAGCAGCTCCGGAACATTAGGACTGCCACCGGATTTGCCACTGCCACTGCCGACCGAAACGGCTGCTCACTTGAGCAGAAACGGAGCGTTTGGCCTGGAAACAGGCAATAAAATTTGGTCAAAACGCAAAGGCAAAGGCATATAGATAAGCGTCAAACAGTTCACACATTTTCATCCCTCCCCTGCGCTGGAAATGCGCTCAAGCGTGAATATTAAACGTTTGCTTAGAAATGTCGGAGCTCTAGGCCTCCCTCCTCCCGTCTCATTTCCTCGACAACTTCGTCCAGGCGACATGGCGCAGGGACAGGCCCAGACACAGGCACAGGCACAGGCACAGGCACAGTGTTTGGCCAAACTTTCTACGCTGGCCCGAAAGTTCTGGACGGACCGAAAAGTTTGTCTTCTCATTGGAAACGGAGAGCAGATATGTAAATACTCCTACATGCAAATGGAAATTTTCAGATAGCTTTAGTTTAGTTAAGCAACGAGCTGGAAGATCGCCGGCCACCAATTAGACCAGTTTTGAGGAAATTTAATTTTAGATAAGGATTGGGAGTTCATTTTCATAAAAACAAGAGCAGTTTGTTTAATATACCATAGCTATTATCATAAATAATAAATTAATCATATATTCCCTGATTTTCAGAGTCTCTGTTTCGAGATAAATTTAAAATTCAGATGAAAATTAAATGCCTTCTAGGAACCTGCACCCAGAACATAATCGAGAGTCTTGTGAGGTGGGTCCTTCTAATGCAAACACACATAAATATATATATAATTTATATATATGTATATATGTATGTATACTTAACAACACATTTGACTGCCCAAATTGAGGCGAAGAGCACTCGTTTTGCTTTGATATTAAACAGGTGAGTGATGAGGGGACTAGGCCTTTGGAAGTTTGGGTGTCCTGGCAATCCGGTTTTGATCTTTGCAGCGTGATAATTCCCTATTCGGAAGCCATTTCGGCCATGTGCTAATCACAGCGCGTGTCCTTGGCAAGAGGACTTTAGCCCCAAAACGAGAAATAGAATTCAATACACTGCCGCCAGAGGCTAAGTCCCTTAAATCGTATATTGAGTTGCTCCTTGACTGCATACCCATTGCATACCCATTCTGCATTAATATGCAAAGCACGCGGCACGTCATTAGTGGCGTTTGGCGATGAAAAGGGGGAGTGACAGGCTGGTGGGTGCTAGTGGCAGTGGCACAGACAGGGTGGGGAACGGCTGAGTGTTGGTGAGTCAACATAATGAATTATGCCACGCCTAGCGTGTACACAGCAGCCAGCGAGGCCCATCGCAGAAATCCAATAAAAATTCAATAAATTCCGCACAAAAACCAGCCACAAATGCGGCCACAAAAAGAGCATTACTTATTAAAGAAATAATATATTTTTAAATATTATTCATTAAAACATTTGCTAGTTATTATATAACATAGGTTTTATTTCCTCCAAACCTGTTTAGTAATATGTTAAGAAAGGACCTGCACATGTGGCCATGTTTGAAATAGTCCTGCTCAGAAAAGGGCAGAAAGGGTCTCACACATAATTTACTTTTCAATTTTCTTTGCAGTGTGGGCGGAAGTGGGAGTGGCTGGGCGGTAGTGTCTGCGTGAGCGGCGCCTATAAATAGACAGTGGGAATGGCAAATGCCAAAAGCGACAACCGGAAGTCGCAGGAGTCGATGATATATAGTCGGGAATCTGGGGTATGGGAGGAAGGCAAGGACTACTTACTGGACTTGGCAAACAAAATGAAATAAATGGTGATTAGGAGAAGGTTGCTAATGAAATATTACTTCCTTTAATTCAAGACATACGGCCTATAAATAAAATTAAACCTCAACAAACAACTTAATTTCTATCAAAATATTTACCCAAATCTTTAAAGTCGGTCAACAGCTATTATATATTCGTAGATTCTTAAGAATATGACATTAAACACAATCCGCTCTGATGCATACTAAGCACGAGATAAGCAACACATCTTCACTATGATGGACCCAAACTATTAAGATTATATCTTCATCCACAAAGCCATAAAGACGTTTCATCTTTTGCCTTTTTCGTCCGGCCTCTCAATATTAAATTTCATAAAAATTGTGCGTGTCCCCGCCGCCTTCCATGTCCTGGCCGCCATCTGCTGGCGGGTCGTAATTAATTTACGACAGAAATAGGGTTAATATCGCCAGAGCACCGAACGGCACTCTGTAATATATAGAGAATACTGATGGCCCGATGGCCCGGCCTCCGGTTTCGTATCAGAGATTGGAGCTCCGCTCTGCCCAGCTCCTGTCAACACAGTCATCAACTGACTGGCGCTCAAATTGCTGTCATTGCTGCGGACACGGATGCGGATGGGACGAGGATGCGGATGAGGATGCGGATGAGGAGAAGGCGATGGATGCGGTCGCGGACCTTTTTCCTCCCTTTTCGAGATGCCTTCAGGCAAATGATGCCTATTTGATCGGGGCCAAAGGATAAACAAAACGAGCTAGCAACGCAACGCAGCAAAAAAATCGAAAACGAACAGCTAGGATGGAAAATCTAGACTAAGTGATACCGGGTGATCGGTTCAAGAACTGGATTATTAGATTATCCTATTAACAACAAGTTTAAAAAAAAATTACTGGGAACTGATTAAAAAAGGAATAGTTAAAGAATAATAATGCAAGGATATCTGATCCCTAGAAACTAGCTAAACCAACTCCTTAAGCTCTTCTTCCTTTGGAGCAAACATACCCCCCAATCTTGACAATAACGTGGTACAAGGGGCTCCAAACAAAATGAGAAAATTCACAAAAAAAATGAAGCTTAAGCGAAGGCGGCAAAAGCAAAGCCAAAAGCCTGCCCCCATCCAAGGGTCCGAAGTCAGTAAGACAGCGAGGACATACTAACCTAAAGTTATATGGCCTGGGTCAGCAGTTGCCAGTTACGCCTTTTCCATGGTTAACCAATTCACTTTTGTCGCTCCTCTGGCCTGAGCGGGGGTCTATTTATTTTTTTGAATTTTTTCTTTGTATTTCTCTTGGTGGTTCTGGTTTCTATGTAAATTTTTATGAGCGCGCGCATCAAATAAAATTAATTCCAAAAATTGTTGTTGATTTTGTCTCGTTTGGAACCGGGTTAGCTGGGTTGGTTGCAGTTGGCTGGGTGAGTTGCTTTTATCGCGGGCTTAAACCAGAGGGTTTATTCCGTGCTAGTAGTTGTGTTGGCTGGTAGAATTAAATTATACGCCACATTATTTTGATATTTTATTGGTTGATTTTTCGTATTGATATTTAAACTTGAATTTATTTTCGTTTTAAGTTTTTGATTCATTTGAAAGAGGTCAGTAAATACACAAAGATTTTATTCCTTATAGGAATAAAATATATTCCTTTTATATATTCCTATTTTTCGTTAGATCACTTCTATTTCTTGATATCTACTTTAAAAATAAATGAATTCTTGTTCTTTAGCTCCAAGTAACTTTAAAGTAGCAATCCTGGTTTAGCCAATGCAAGGATACAGCTCCACAAAGTATGCAATAAAAAGTTTAAGGATTGAACAAAACTTTTAAGAAAAACATTTTTCTTTCAGAAATCTTGGCTTATTTATTGAAGAACTATTCAGACCAACTTGGTTCGTTAGAAAAATACTAAGAGTATAAAACTATCCGAATACTTTTTTAAATAATCTATCTTACTATTTTATCTTGCTAATTTTATTAATAAATTTAAAATATCAGAAACAGCTTTAATATTAAAAGGACAAACTCTATAAAGTTTATTAAAGTTAAGAAAACTTCTGGACTCCTGAAGAGCCACAAAATCCATGACTCTGAAACTTTCACATTAAATAGATTCCTTTGCCGTTCTCGCATGCACCTCATCCTTTCGTATCCTTGCTTCCCCTATTCTTCTTTGTTTTGTTGCTCCTCGGCGGATTTTTTTGCTCCTGGCTTCTATAAAGCACGCTTTCAAAATAACTCTAGGATACACAAAAAGACATCCTGTGGCCCCAAATGCGTGTGAGTGTCTACGTGTGTGTGTGTGTTTGTGTGCCGCCTGTTACGTGGAAGTATTTGTGTATGTGTGTGTGTGAAAGGTGAAACTTTGGCCTGCTGGCAGGAAGGGAACTCCTTGTTGTTGATAATTCGGGTGTACGAATTTGGCTCAAAAAAGGGAACGACAAATTAACGACGAATGGCAAACCGAATCAAAAACGAAACGAATCGACAACGAAAACGAAAACGAGGCGGCATTGCACGAGAAATGCGTATAAAAATATATTTTTCCCATAAATTAAACGATTTGCACACCAAAAGCGGGATGGCCACCACGCGCGCAAAACTAACGGAGCGGCGTCACATACACACAGGCATATCCTGGCAGGATTTCGGCTTGCGTGCGTGCCTGTATGCGTGCGCTTTATAATGGGTGTGCGGTGTGTGTGTGTGTTTCGGTGTGAGTGTGTGTATTAATACCGCCACAGAGCTAAGCGCGCAAAAACCGACAGATACACGAGCATTTAACACCCAAAAAATGCGTGGCGCATGTTGAAAAGGCTGCTCCTTTTTCTTATTGTAAGCTCAAAAAAACTTCGGTTACGTTCGCTATTTTTCTTAGCCTTTGGCTGCGTATTTCATAATCACGGCTTTTTACACAATTTTTTCACATACTTCACGGTTTCAGGATTTTTTTTTACAATTTCTTTTCCTCCTCTTTTTTTTGTTGGTTAGGCACTGGTCAAAACTTGGTTTCCCCTGTGGCAACGGCGCCTCAAAAACGAAGCGTGTGCGTTCGCGCTTGTGTCCTGTACTCAATTGTGTTCTCCGTATCCTTAGAGCACCTTCACACCGTAATCCTGCCATTGTGTTTCCGATGCGCGCGTTAGAGAATGTTTCAAAAGCTCTCTCAGTGTGAGAGAGAGCGAAAGCTTTCTGCAGGTATGTTATCGATAGTATCCGTATCGTTTTAAGCATATTTTTAAGAATTTAAATTTTATATGGAAAAAAAAACCCCTTTGTTTTTTTTTATAGAATTTACTTAAAGGCTTAAATACAAATTTACATGCGTATTTATGGTATACAAGGATCAGTTAAATATAAGCCGTCACAACTGCAACACAACAACAGCTTTGTCCTCAATCGGGGTTAACAGTTTCGTTGGCAGCAGTATAATATAAAAATAGTCATATATCTCACAGTGCCCTACAAATGCCGTCAGAAACGGATCAGAAAGTGGCGTGATTCCGTATAAAGTAAACATCGTAGTCCTTTTCGATCCACTTGATCAGCTTATCGACGTATTTTATCACCGTTGCTTTGTCGACGACCGGTTCGAAAACAGCGTAGAGTTCGTAGGTGCCGGTGGCCCAGGCTAGCACCACTTCGCTTTCCTTAACCTCGTAGATGAGCTTCAGGGGCCGGACGCTGTTGTGAATGCGATGTAGCAAATCACAGTAGATGGCCTCGAGGCGGTCCAACTCCGCCAGGGATTTGTATGGATGCCTAAGCATGGGGCACAGCAGCTGGGCGGTGCTTTTCGGCTTGTACAAGAAATGCCGCAATTCAGGGATTCCCACAACCTGCTGATACAGCTTCACGTTGAAGGGTTGCTTGAGTTCCTCATTAACAGCCTCCAGACAGTGGTTCCGTTTCAGCTTTTCCGTGATTTTAACTTTGGCATCTTTCAGCTCAAAGAAACCATTCCGATCAATGGACAGCAATAGCAAACATGCCTGGCAGTCATCCGCCAGATAGGAAACATACGCGTGCAGAAAGCCATTCTTGTCAAACCTAGGAAGACAGATGGGGGACCAGTTCTCTGATCTCTTGAACGACTCCGAGCATTCCACAAGGTTGAAAATCAGCCTCAGATCGGCTGGATGAATTGAGTAATTCTTCAGTCGCACCAACGAAATCAGTTTGTTATTCGCTATTAGTACAGCAAAGACCAGATTCTTGATTTTTGAGCAATTACTCTGAATGGCGCTGGTGATTTGCGACCGTACCGTTGTGGGCAATGGAAAGACGCGAATGGAATTGGTCAGAAATGTGAAGACGTTGTTCGAAACTAAAGACGATAAATGGATTAAGTATTTTGACTTTTAAACATTTATGACTTTGATATTACCCTTGGTACTACAGCCATCATTTGCCAGTAGATTGTAGAACAAACGTTCACTCCCAGAGAGCAGTCTCCTCAAATCCAAGTTCTTTCGCTTCTCGAAATTCTTCGTCATCTCTGAGTATGTCAGAATGGAAAGTATTTGATTGTACACATCACTGCAAAAATAAACAAATAGACTTAGTCAGTATATTATTCATAGTTACTAACTATAAGATACTTGCCCCAACTGGAGTTGAAGCTGCTGCACACTCATGTTGCTTCTGCTAGCAGCAACCAGAATAAGCGAACCGCGGTGCATGAAGGCGATCTTGACGCCACCAGCGTGAATGGACGTAATTGCATCCTGACTAAGCTGGACGAAACTAACGAGAGCCTGGATCACTCCGAACAGTGTCGCTAACTTGTCCTCCTTTCCGTGCAGCGAAAATATGGGCTTTCCGGCCTCACTAAGTATAAAAATGTGTTTTTTTTGTCCTCGCCACACACTGTCATGTAGATAGTCGAATTCATCATCCAGGGCACTGTTGGAATCCTCGGTCTTGGCGCTGGTCGAGGTGCTTAGAGCCAACGATTCCGCACTGGCGGCCAATTGCTTGGATTGCTCCGGCTCCGGGCTTAGAGCTGTACTATTTTGCGAATCCAGCCCAGTACGTAATTCGGAAATAATACTATGATTCTGCAGTTCCGCCTCTTGGTCGTGATCCGCCTCCTGATAGAAATTGGCTTCCGAATCGTTATTTTCCGAACCACACTCTGCGTCCAGGAACTCGCAGGTGGAATTGGTGTCCACGCTTAGTGATCTGTCTATTTCCATTTCAATTGTTTCTTTTGTTAGGCGACCGACTAAACATTGCAAATATTAAGCAAAAAATTAAAATTTACAACTCAAGTGAAAGGTTCCAGCTGACTCGATTTTTCGAGCACTGTTCGAGAAACATATGGTGGGGTATTCCTAAAAAGGTTAAATACATAAAAAAAAAATGTTTGATACATTTATGTAGTTAAAGGTACATAATTATATACATATGTACTAATTATTTTTATTGAATAAATTTGAACATTTTAATATCTTTTAATAATTTTTAAGTTTGATTTGTTGCCATTACTCAACACTGCCACCAGCTGTTTAAAAAAAAGATAAGAAGAAGAAGAGAAAAGGTTATGAAAACACGAGCGTTCCAAAATGTTAAGAAAATCGCTTAATAACCGTAAGTAATCAATAAAAACTTTGATGAAACCCGTTAATTTTTGTTGTAAAACAGTAGTGCCGCGTTTTGGCCAACTTTCGGGTCTGTCCCGAAGGCTGCAAAGCACACAACCGGAGCAATCCCCGGAAACAGAGCCGGAGGACATCGCCGTGATCGAGCAGCGCATATTGAAGCATCCGGACTACTTCCAGGTCCACAATTTATTTACCGTGCGCGACCTTTTCAACGCCCGTGTGCACTATGGTCACAAAGAGGGCTCCCTGGACGACCGGATGCGTCCCTATCTTTTTGGCAGCCGGCTTGGACATCTTATCTTCGATTTGGACAAGACAGCGTCGCACTTGCGGGACGCCCTGAACTTTGCCGCTCACATTGCCTTCCGTGATGGAATTATTCTGTTCTTTAACCGAAATGCTTTGAACGCGCACCTCGTTGAGCAGAAGGCTCAGGAAGCCGGCGAATTCTCACACACGCGCTTCTGGCGCGGCGGCATCTTCACCAACGCCAACGTTCAGTTCGATGCTGTCACTCGGCTTCCAGATCTTTGTATATTTCTCAATACACAAAACAACGTAATGGCCCAGCACACGGCTGTGCGAGATGCCGCCAAGATGGCCATTCCTACGATCGGTATTGTTGACAGTAATTGTAATCCCAACCTCATCACCTATCCAGTGCCTGGAAACGATGACACCCCGGCAGCGGTGGAGCTCTACTGCAACCTCTTTAAGGAGGCCATTCTGCGCGGTAAGCGAGAGCGTCGCCAGCTCCTAGGACTCCCGCCCCTGGATGAATCCCAACCTCGTCGCAGTCGGAAACCCAAAAAGTAGATCTAAGTGCAGAATTTGTTACATTTATTTGAATACATGCCGATGTTGTCAGAGATTTAATTTATTGCAGACTCGTATGGTATCGGGAGCTTCCACGCTGAAGGTTAAAACTAATCAAATCCCACGCCAAGATTCAGCGTCAACGGAAAATCCTAGGGGGGCAGTAGCGTATTTCCTTTAACAAAAGTGTTGCTGTAATGACTGTAATACGAAGGATTGCAATTCGAACCAGTGTTAGAACTGGTAGTAGTAGTGGTTCCAGTGGACCAGCCGCTATTAGATACTTCATTTGATGGCGGCGTGTCAGGTGGCGGTGGTGGTGGCGGGAGCGATGCTATGTTGGCGGCAATCGCTTCTGCACCGCCCGTGATAGGACGTCCGGAACTAAAGAAGGGTTGTTTGGGATCAAAGCCATTGCTGGTGTTCGGGCCCATTTTCGCCTTGTCCCAATAGTTTCCAGTGTTGGCAGATTTTCGTACGTAAACTTGACCCTTGAAAGTATCGCTAACTTTTGGTCCATCTTCCTGTTGCACCCAGCGCTCAGCATGCTTAATAGTCAGCATGGCTTTATGGGCTCCGATATACTCTTCGGCCTTCTGCAAGCGTTCCAGCTGCACCTCATCGAGCTGATCACGTGGAAGCTTTCCCAAACGCTGCACAGTACGCTTCTGGTTGTGAAACTCCCGATTCTTGAAAGGCTTCATCGCCTGACGATACTCCTTCCACTGGCGCTGGCGTTCCTCCTTGGTACCTGGAGGTGCTTCATCTAGTGGAAGCGGTGCTTCCGGTTTCTGAATCCATTGTCCGTTAATTTGCACAAACGCGCCACTTCGCTTTGGCTTCTTCGATGGTTGCGACCCGTTCGACCCCGGCTGGTTGTTGCTTGTACCGTCATTCGGTGGCGGTGGAGGAGGCATTATATTGGAATCGTCCTTGTTGCCTCCGCGGTTGTTGTGTTTGAACTTTCTGTTGTTATTTTGGTTTTGTTGGTTGCCGCGATTCTGACGTTGCTGACCGTGCTCCCTAGGCACCAGATTCCATAGACTTGGGCACTTCGGCATGGGGGGCTGTATAGGTGGTTGTCGTTGTTGCGGAGACATCATGTCGTCCCAAAACGGTGGCGGCTCCAGCGGTCGGTTGCAGTTATTTCGAGGTCCCGGACCAAAGTTTCCAGGACCCATCGGTCCCATAGGGCCACACGGTCCACCCGGTCCCATCGGACCTGGGCCAAATGGTCCCATTGGCCCGCATGGTCCATTCGGGCCACTTGGTCCCATTGGCCCGAAAGGTCCTCCAAAGGGCGGTCCACACGGTCCTGGACCCGGTCCAAAGTTATTGTCGAATCCCATGGCCAGCTGCATGGGCAGAGGTGGTGGTCTGCTCAACGGCTGATAATTGCAATCCTGGTTGTAGTTGTTATTCCGTTGAAATTGTGCGTTGTCGTTGCGTGGCCATTGCTTGCGCCCGTTGTTGTTTCCGTTGTTATTAATTATATTATTGTTACGTTTTTGACCAATTTTCGATTCCGGTTTGAGGGCTTCTTTGCACTTTTTCCAATCGGCGAAAGACATTTTCGGTTTTCCCTCTTCCTCCTTAGTAGATTCATCATTGCCGGCGTTGGGCTCCGCTGGAGCATCTTCCAATACCTCGTTTTCAGACATTCCAAGGGAACAGCTCAAAAATGGAAGTAAACCCGAAAAATTAAAATTTTTCTATTTTTTTTTATTCAAGATTCGATTGGAGATGGAAGAATATTGGGCCTGCTCAACATCCCTCAAATAAGATATAGATATTTTATTGTTATCGATATTTTTAGACTACTTCGTTAGGAAGAATACAAATTTGAAAAACAAAATCATTTTTTGATGTACAACTTTTATGTAATATTTAATAGTCTTTTAATTAGTGTAAATACAAAAATTAAATAAATGTAAATTAAATAAAAAGTGTTTCAAAGCTTAAACAACATTAGGATAAGTTCTAAATACAAAATGGCACAACATAAGATTTACATTTGCCATTATTAAGATTAAACAATTTGGTAATGCAAAAAAGTGAAAAAAATTTCCTTACGCCAGTTACTTGCCATTATTGGGATTAATTATTGTATTGAATTTGTCGTTTTAGTTGTTTAGTACACAGGGTGTTTTGAGGAAAACGAAGGCACGTAAAAAGTATACAATGAATCGATACAAGTTATCGTTATCAAACGGTCACCCTAAAAATTTGCTAGAAATTGGTAAGCTTTTCATGTCTTAAAATTTGTTCTGAAACTAATTATACGGATCAAATCATAGTCTCATACTAGCTTTGAGTCGTAGCATCGGGTGTTAGCCCTCAAGTAACTAGTATAGGGCTCTGGAAAAGAGTAGGCCTTCCGCCAAGTACATCGTCGGGCGCAGCGCAGCCAACGCGTAGTTTCATCTTTCTGTCGCCTGTGCCCCATGCCACTGAAAACCAAAATATTACCCAATTTCACCGAGTGCTATTAGCCAAGTGCCCCTATTAATAAAAAGTTAGTAATAAATAGTTAAACCCCATCAAGGGTCGGGGATAGCAAGAATTTTGGTCGTCAAACGCCCAAAAAATTCGGCCGCCGTTTTTGTTGCTATTCTCGACATATGATTCAATAGGAGGAACAAGTGAGAACGATCGCTCTTGCCTCTCACCCTCTCTTTTCCTCCTCTCGTTTTTTGTAATAATTCTAAAAGTTGTTGCTGTTTGTGGTTGTAAGTGATATTTAAAAAATCTATTGGTGCATGGAGCGAAAGTCTGACTAAATCCAAAAGCAACAACAATCACCATTAGTAGCCGCCGTCGCACAAATGGTCTTCCGTTTGGTGTTCCCATTTATGCAAACTGTTTTCATTCATTATTTATTTATTTCTTTTTGGAAATCTGTTTGCAATTATCGACGCCGATTGTGTTACTGTCTGGAGTGACTCAATGGGTTAAGACTCCGGTTACGGAGTCCACTTAAACTATAGATAAATCTTCGTTGTGTTATCAGGTAAACCTGCTTATCAAAGGAGCACATCATTAGGTCCAAAGATATCCACTTTGTTACGTCGCAGTATTCAAATATGAACTTAGGTATTTCTAGCCAGAAACAAGGTCACGCTAGCCAAGAATTCGATTAGCTCCTAACAGCCCTCCTAAGTTTACCCCCTTAAGAAGTATTTTTCACTAATCTGATACTCTTTTTCTTACAGGGGGAGGTGCAGAAAAACGCTTTAACGATTTCTTTTCACCAGTTTTTCAAACTCATCTTAACGAACGAACCAATAACCATACATCAGCTGATCTCAGCGCATCGGAATCGGACGACTGGCTAAAACCCTTTCACATCAGAGAGACAGAATCGAGTCTAGACGATATCCCTTCGAAAAAATGGCTCACACACATCTGGGACGCGCCGTGAAAAACATTGAGGCGCCACGCCCATTAAAGACACAGTCGCGCTCGTCGCTTAAAAACAGCTACCTGGTGATTGAGGAGCTGATTCAGTTGATTGACAATGTCACCGTGGGCTTGCAGTCTTGCAACACCACACCGGACTCGATTACGCTACTCTTGCACAACCTTCGAGTCCACGGGCCGCAGCTAGAGGCCCTGTCCAAGGACACGCTCGATCGGGCCTTCGTCGTGTTTCGCAATGCTTCGCAGGACGAACGCCTTAACATAACGACGCGCCTTAAACTCCTCGAGCTAATTGAGCTGCGCGCCAAGAGCTGGGAGCATGACGACACAATTGCTTACTACAAGTCCAAGCAGCAAGTCTCCAACGTAGAGGTGGGTACATCCAGCCATTACTTTTGTACTTTTTATTAAAAAATCTTTTGTAGCTTCCAGCGGAACCGTATCCGTACGATGCCGGCGGACAGCCTGGCGGATTTCTTAGCACCTCCCCCACATTCGGCGTCAGCGGCGGCGTCGGCGTTGGCGGAGTTAACGTTGGTACCGCCGCCGCTGCCGCCGCTTTTAATGTTGCCTCAGCAGCCGCCGCCGCCCAGGCAGCGGCCATTGCAGCCGTCGGCACACCCAACCAGCAGCATCTGCTGCTGCCACCCGGTGAGGTCATTCGCAACTCCGGCAAGTTCATCAAGCCAACCAAGATACCCGGCAAGACATATTGCAAGGATGAAGTGGTCATCCGCAACGCTGACTCCGGCAAGGGTAAGTATTCCGGACTGAGACCACTAGACATCTGATCTTTAAAAGTATATTCCAAAAATGCCATGGCCATACAGTCATGGGTATCAAGGGTCGCCGCGTGCACATGATCGAGGAACTTAGCGAAACAATAATATCGTTCCAAAGAGGTAACCCACCGAATGTCGGTTTAAGATTAAACCCACTGCATCCAATCCCATTTGGCACGCTTCAATCATTCGTTGGCTACTTGCACCAAAATTACTAAAACCGAAATTCGCATGTTTCACCAAAGTTTTGGCCATAAAATTCGCTATAACCGATATTCCGCAATCAAAAATGCATCTGTATATACAATCATACATAAGTCAATACAGTTTATGTTACACAAGCTTTAGGCTTAAGGTTTAGGTCAAAATAAGCACCTAGTATGTTTCAGATTATAATTCATTTTTTATCGTTTAGTTAATCCTGGCGCCAAGGAGCGTTTGGTGCAGATCACTGGTCCAGCTGAAGATAAAATTAAGTAAGTTTTTAGATGAACTTGTAAACGATAGCCAGTTGGCAGCGATAGTCAGAAACATATGTTAATACACCGATTATCTGAAATCGCTTCCAATACATCCATTGGAATTGGAAAAGCACATGTTTCGCTGAAAAAAGAACTTACAAATTATCTTGTTCCTCATCAGCTACGCCAAACAATTAATGGAAGACACAATTAGACGAAATGCATCCCCGGTCCGCCTGGAACCCGCTCCAGCCGCCGGTGGATCCTGCTCCTCACTGAACTCTTCCAATTCTGATGACGCCGTCGTGCAGCCAAGGACTCCTGGAGGCAGTGGATTGGCCAACCGGCTGAGCTTTAACTCGGCCCAGAACTTTATGACCGCCACGGCTGCTGCACAGCAGATATCGCAGCACCATCAACAGCAACAGCAGCAGGTTGCCGCAGTGGCCGCCGCAGCGGCAGCAGCAGCGGCTCAGGCGCAGGCGACGGCTGCTGCCGGTAAAGTTTTGCGACCAAATCAGCAGCTGTTAATGCACTCATATTCCACAAACGATGCTTCCGTAGGTGAATACAAGTTCACGGTCAACGTGGGCCAACACCTGATCAAGATTACCGGTGACTGCTGTGAGCTAGTGCGCGTAAGTATAGCCGGCTCCACACCGTGATAGAATCTTTTCAAGCTCCTTTAATATGCTTCCAGGTGGCCAAGCTCGTACTGGATGACTATTTCAGCAGCTCGGAGTTCTTGGCTTCCATTGAGGCTGGCGCTGCCTTCGATGGTACTTCATTGGTGAGCCCGGTGACTACCCCATCGACTCCGCTTCCTGGCGCTGGGCCGCCGCAATTTATGCTGCCTCTGGCAGATAGTGGCATTGGACTGAACTACGTCGCCTCGTCCAACAACAACGGCGACGTTGAGGACGAGGTGTTTGAGCCCAACAATAGCGCAACATCCTCTGCTAGCAATGGGCTGGCCAGGTCGCGCCGCAGCCACTTTTCACGCAAGGAGTCCACGCCAGAGACAAAGACAGCTCGCGAAAAGTTCGAGGTCGAGGAACTCGCCGTCAACAACTCCCTGAAGACAAACTCATGTAAGTTTCGAGGATTTTACATTGGAATAGTTCGAAATATGATCTGTATACTAAATATTTTCTTAGCACGCGTTACTTACGACATTGAACACTTGATCTACTTCTCGAAGGGTCCACATGCTTGGGCCCTGCCCACCGACTGGCAGAGAATGCAGGAAAAAACTCCGTCTATTCTGCGTAACAAGGTAATTCGACCGGCTGTTGAGCCCGAGCATCCCGTTGCTTCATCGAACCCCTTCGAATCCATTACCACCATTGCACCCAACTCATCAGTAATAACAATTCCCAATGCGTCAACAGCTGACGGTATTTGTAACACTTCCACCACCACCACCACACCCACCATAACCGCCGCTGGAAGTGATGCTATTATTGACCTAACAGTAACTAACAACAAACTATCAAGGGGAGTCCCCGATCGGGACTTCCGTCGGGCTCCCAAGCCATCGGCTGAGTCCGATCGGAATCTGTACAATAAGCAGTTGCAAATCATAACCAATGCTATGGGAGGGTCGCTAGGTGCCCAGGGCAAGAATCGTCAGCCGTCGCAAGTGAAAGCCATCTTCCAACGCTACACCGAAGATGACGAGTTCGCCTTGGCTTTGTGCGATGCTCTGCCAGAGTTGAACAACAACAATAGAGACTATGTTTAAGTTTTCCTTTATCATTATTACGTTAGTACGATCGAAATTCGTACAGTTCATGACCATTTTAAGCCAACAGAAGGCTAAGAAATATTTGTACCTTATTTTGTGTTTATCTTGAAACACTGCTAGTGCAGTATCTCATTATTCTTAACCTTATCTCAAACGATATGCAGTACTACTTAACTTTTTATTTCATCTTAAAACCTGCCAGTGATGCTTGCGAAACTGAAACCAAATGTAGCTCTTAGACTAAAGCTAAGACATTTCAAGATATATCATTATGAATATCATCGAGTCATTTAGCTATAGATATGCCAAGGACACAATAACAAACATGCGCAACCATTTGCTAGTCCTAGACACGTAAATGATAAAAATTCAAAGAAACCGTAAAGGATAATCTGTGTTTTGGCTGTGAAACAGATTTAAGTCTTTCATAGGAGTTAACCGAGCCGCGTTTAAGCTGTTCTATTATAATACTTACTAACATAACCCACAAGCACACTCGAATATGCACAACCACATTATCGAAGCTGTAATTAATTCTATAATAAGACTTGTAACAACTACCACTGTAATAATACAAGCAATACTTGGGAAGAATGTAACAAACCTAGTTGTAAGCGTTTTACTCCCCCTAATACTCAATTCGATTTACATACGATTCCAATAAACATGAGGGCTTTGAAAGTCCGAACCGAAGCTTGGCTGGGTTTAACTGACATTGCATTGTAAATTGTGTATAACCACCGAATATCCATAATATTGATTGGCTTACTCACCCCAAGCACGCTCATGAAACGAAACTTGTCTCACATGTACATATTGTATGTTTGTTCCGAGGTAAGCTAGATATCTTTTAAGATCCTATTTTGTTTATGAAGTTTATTTATTAAAAGTGCACTTCTTTGTTTGCCACCAGGAACTGCAGGATGAGAGCCAACGCTTCGATGGTGACAAGTATTTGGCTAGCATTAAGAGTGCTACCAAGCGAGACATTGTGGCAGCTGACGAAGCAGAGACCCTGGATGAGTAACTGAGCCCGCTGGGTGTTCCACCCTGACAATAGGCGCAAGGAAACTCAGTTCATCCATCCTTCAATGCTTTTAGCACTAGCTTCACCACCTAACAAACGCAAAAACAAAACGACCAAAAAAAAATCAAAATAATTAAATTTGATGGAAAAAAAATATTGAGTAAACTCAATGGTAAACTAACCCTAGAAATTAGAAACGACAAACAATCAAATCTTTCAAATGAACTAGAAAATTCAACGAAGCTCTTAGTTAAGTTCAAGCGAAATGGGAATGAGAATTCCCAATATTACTAATTTTTATACAAAAATGCAGCTATCTGACCAGGCTCGAAGCAATTGTTGCGAAGCGGCCCAAACTGAAGTGGCCTGAATTAAATGAAATGCATTTTAAAAAACTCAATAGAGATTGAAACATTTTTTATTTGAAATTAGTTTCTCATGTTTCTTAAAAAACTTTGTTTCGCCCCCCAACCAAACGACCAAACAATTCTCAAAAACGGAAAAGAAAATGTATTAATTCATGTGTTTTTATTATTTAGATTTCTTTCTTAAACTTGCTCTGAATATCATTTTCAAGATTTTCAATTGTATCTTTGTTTTCTCTAGTCTATGGCATCATACTATTTTTTTTCATAAAATTCTGTTTCGATTCAATGTGAGAAGATAACAAACGAAAACAACACCAAAATTCTTTGAATTTCTGTTTATGATTTAGTTAATTTATTTAATTTATTTTGTAAAAAAAAATACAAACTATATATTCTTCAAAAATATATTCGCAAGGAATAATAAAATGGAATCAAGATCAAAAGTGACTTTTCTTTTTTGGATTACCTTTCCCCCAATAACAAAGAAAACTCTTTATTTAGTTTGGTGAATGTACTTTTAGAACAATATATATTCAACATATACAACAAAACCGTAAATACAACAATAATTAAAGATTTGATATGTATATAGAATATTGGCTAGGGGTTTAACCGATTGAACCACGACCACGACGAATGTGCGACTAGAAGTATGTGCTCCAAGTTGAATAACAAGTCAAGTTCAAAGTTCAAAGAGATGGCGTTAACATCACAATTGGTAAATAGTTTCAGATCGTTAATTTGTTCAGTGTACTTGGCTGCCCAAAAGAGGCCGTCGATCCACGAATGGGCTCTGCATTGAGCTTTTGCGTTTAGAAAGAGAATGATAATTAGTCAGTTACTGATGACAATGTGCCCGTCACATGCAAACGGACAGGAATGGGGATAAATACACAACACCAAGACATCAATAATAGCATGCTCAAGCAGATCAACTTGACTCAATATTCACATACATCGAGGTGTGATATGTGGACCGCTGGGCAGGGGACATGTTCAGGTTGCCCTGGTGCTTCCGGTTGTAGGCCCATATAGCGCACGTTGCCAGCAAGGAGACTGAAAAAAAATATTAAGTAGTTTAAATGATGAAGGCTACTTCCGTAACACTCCCACTTACTCAGCAGGAAGAACATGAAGAAGATCTGCAGCCAGAAATGACTGCCTCCGCTGCTGTCCACTATCATTCCTGCCACCACGGTGACCACGGCTAGTCCCAGGTTCTGCACAGACTGGCAACTGAAATGGACATTCGTTAAAAAATAAGCTAACAATTATGTCATTCAGCCACTTACAATCCATAAGCTGTGCCCAGTTGGTATTCGGGCACAATAAGCGACACCAGAGGCCATAAACTTGCTGCCAGCATCGAGTAGGAAAGGCCCATGATGCTCATGCCGATGTAGGGATCCAGGTGGGTGAAGGTCAGCAGAAAGTGGGCCAGCAGCGTGGATATGGTGGCGCAGAACACCCAAGTCACATTCCTGCCCACCTTGTCGATCACGAAACCAAACACAGGAGATGCTATTGCCGAAATCAGATACACAATGGAATTGACGGTGTTGGCTTCGTCGGGGGTCATGTGGAAATGGTTGACGAAGAAGGACTGCCCTAACGCCACAAATGGAAATATGGCCACGTAATAGGCAACACAAACCACCGACACCATCCAGAAGTCCAGCTTAAAAGTTACTATATCACTCAGCTTGGCAATCTCCCCGCCAGGATTGTTGTTTCGCTTCAGAATTCGTTCCGCTCGTTTGTCCATCCAGCCTGAAATTGAAAAGGATTTTAATAAAACCAAAGATGTAATCCTTTAATGAATCCTACCTAAAATCAAGGTGCACAGCAACGACATAACGCAAGTGGAGGAGGCCAGGAACAGAGCTACTCCCAGACCGGTATAGCCAGAGTACGTTTTCGAGACGTAGCCATAGAGAGGTTGCATTATCCAGAAGTTGACGGTACTGCCGAAGCGTGCCACCGACAACTGGAGTCCAAAGACCATGTTCAGCTCCTTGCCCTTGAACCACAACACCGCATAGCTGTTTTGGGCCACAGCCAGCGACTCAGCCCCAATGCCGAACACAAATCGCCCCACGATCATCAGCCAGAAGTGGCCCAGCACTCCGCCGGTGGCAAAGATCAGCTGGCCAATCAACACAATCAGCATGTAGATGATGGTTCCCAGGCGGATGCCAAAGACCCGATCGATCAGGAATCCTCCCACAAAGCACAGGACAATATTTGGCCATGAATAGATGGAGTATATCAGTGTGAACTCGGTGGAATTCAGATTCAGCTCCTTTTGGAACACATCCTGCAGCGCTCCAGGATTATCGTAGCAAAAATAGGAACCTAAAAATATGGTTTATATATTTAATGTCAATGTAGGAATCATTGGAAGTAAATATTTTGGCTTTTATCTATAATTTTAGCATAGATAGTTCCATTCTTTCCTTATCTTATCTCGAAAGGATTTGATTTGTTAATTATAGAGCCTAGTATTCATTTTTATAAAACACAAAGAGGGCTTCTGTATAAAGTTTCTACCATAAACACATATGTGTTTATTATTTAATTATAGTATTTAGTGACAATTTGTTATTTACAAATATTTATGGAACAAGGTTTTTTAAATATATACGTTTCTCAATTATAAGAATCTATATAATGAAAGTAAAAGTTAAGGTAAAAGTTGAGTCTATCTACCTGGTCGAAATAAATATTGGGACACTTTATTTTTTTAAAATAAAATTGTACATGATTTTTAATTTTTTTTGTTTTTATTTTATTTGTAAATATAGAGAAGAAATGCATTGAAAACAGATAAAACTTTTTTTTTTACTGATCCTTTCCACGAAAATTGATATTGTTACGTTAGCTCCCTTAGAAATAATTATTGGGACACTGTAAAGAAAATAATTTTTTAAAAAATGTATAATTGTAGAAAAAAACGGTATTTTCTTACCTAATAGTGGGTATTGCCTCCGTGCTTTGAAATTACTTCAGCCAAGCGTTTAGACATTAAATTCGCCAAATCCTGCAATGTTTTTCTTCGATTTTGGCCTATTCTTCAACAAAATTTCCTTCTTGAACTGTGCCAAATGGTCAAACTGATGGTCCATTGCTGTATACTATATTTGAGAGTATACCCGCACGTTCTAAATCGGGTTTAAGTCGGACTACAAGCTGGCCACCCCAAAAATTAAATGTTTTAATCCTCAAAAAACTGGGCTTTGACACTTTGGATACGTCGGAAGATCGCTTTATCCTGTTTTTTAATTAACATTTCAGAATGAATTTCGCCAGACGGTCATCAAGACTAATCGACGACTGTCTTGATGACCGTCTGACGAAATCTTCTTTATAAAAAAAAATATAGATTTCTTCAACAGGATAACGCCGCCATCCACGTATCCAAAGTGTCAAAGCAGTTTTTTCGTCGCGGGATATCTCTCTAACAAATTTAATTTTTGGGGTGGCCAGCTTGTAGTCCCGACCTAAACCCGATTTAGAATGTGTGGGGTATACTCTCAAATATAGTATACAGCAATGGACGACAGTTTGAAAATTTGGCACAGCTCAAGAAGGATTTTGTTGAAGAATAGGCCAAAATCGAAGAAAAACATTGCAGGATTTGGCTAATTTAATGTCTAAACGCTTGGCTGAAGTAATTTCAAAGCACGGAGGCAATACCCACTATTAGGTAAGAAAATACCGTTTTTTTCTACAATTATACATTTTTTAAAAATTATTTTCTTTACAGTGTCCCAATAATTATTTCTAAGGGAGCTAACGTAACAATATCAATTTTCGTGGAAAGGATTAGTAAAATAAAAAAGTTTTATCTGTTTTCAATGCATTTCTTCTCTATATTTACAAATAAAATAAAAACAAAAAAAAAATTAAAAATCATTTACAATTTTATTTTAAAAAAATAAAGTGTCCCAATATTTATTTCGACCAGGTATAAGAAATATCCTTCAAAATCTCCTATCATGATTATTTTTATAATTTTGAGAATTATAATAATTTTTTGAGACAAGAATTCAAGGAATCTTTTATGATGGAAACTCACCAAATCCCAGAAGGCACATAAACAACAGTGCCAAGAAGCGATGCGGAGTGCTTGTGGGGTCGCAGCATCCTGGATCCTTGGGCGGACACGCTAGTTCCGTGTCCTTGGCACTGCGACGTCGCACCACGGGATGCACCTCCTCGTCGCCGCTGCTGCAGCTACTACTGTTCGAGGTGTCGACAATGGGTTTGCGCTCCTCGCGTGACATGGCTCGCCCGGTGACAAGGTGACAGGAATGACAGGAAATTTGAGTTGTGGGATGGTAATTGCTTTTTGTAACTCGTTCCCTGGAATGCTTCTCCTCCAGTTGGTGAGGGCGGTGGGCGGTGGTCGACGGATAGGGTGCTGGGCTGTGGCCCTACTGTTGTTGCTTATCACTAGACCACACCATATCGCAGTTGTTGTTGTTGTTGCTGTTGCTGGACCTGCTGTATGTATGTGGGTATTGATTATTCCCACAGATGGAGACGATGAATGGTCGTTTGGGTGGGGGAGGTTGATGGTTATCTGCAATAAAGCTACGTTTTAAAATTGCATTCCGGAAATTATCTTCACGCATACACACACACACTGCCAGGAGTTTTCAGGTATGGGATGGTATATGTATATGCATGTATGTATGTATGTATCTATGTAAACAAGTCAGATCTTGTTGCTCATTTGTTTACTAACGGTAGATAGTTAATCAATTAAGCGCATGCAGTGTGTTTCGGCTTTAACGAGGCCTGACACCTGATTTAGGTCTTATTTACGTTGTTTGCTTATTGATACCCACACATAAGAGAATCAACCATTTCTATGTAAGTTCTGTATGAAAAACGTACGTATTAACTCGGCTAGAAATCAAATACCCCATCGTTATCATAGGTAACAGTTAACGTCATTCAAATTAATCACAGGTCCACGGTCTTATTTTGCATTATTTACACTTGACTTTTAAACAAATAGTTATGACGGATGTAGCTTACAAATCGCTAAAACGTTACATTTCTTAGATATTTCCTTTGAAATCAAGGAACTATTTCATAAAACCTAATATATAACAAGAAAAGCGGCTTGGTTTGAATTTTATATAAAAAGTTTTGGAACTCACGGTATATTTCCGTCTCCGGACAGGAGAAGAATGTTCGATTTGTAACTGACAATTACCCGCAGGGCTGAAAAATAAAAATGTACTGTTATCGATATACCAAGGCTAACATGTAGCCCTTGCCCATTTTTATTTTCAAGATTTTGTATTTTTAAAATTATTAGGTTTGGAATATTAAATGTCTAAATTTCCATTTATATTACCAACTATACTAGATATAAATCTAGATAGATCGTTATCTATCTTAAGAAAAATTTTAACTCAAATCTAAAAAAAACAAACTTAAGATATTATAACCTTTAAATTATTATCAAGTTTAGCCTTATTTAAGCCTGGTAGCAAAATTTATAATGAAACAAAACAGACTAAAACCAAAGATTTTAAATTTTTATTCCCGCACTATGAAGGAAATTTTTTTATTCGATAGTTTAGAGCAGTGCTGGTAAACGTCTCCTTAGCATCAGGTGGCAACCGTACCAATCATCAGCCTGTTTACACCATCAAAACAATTCGTATTATTATTAAAAGCAGCACAAAGTTCAATGTTTTTAAGATCTGCGCGGAGGAAACCGGACCAGAAGCTGGGGGCACAGTAATAAGTATGTAAGTGGCAGTTCCAGGGCACTGTCTGTGCCATATCTGATCTCAGAAGGGATTGTGGGCGGTGTAAACGCGCCCAAAATCAGTTGTTTCCAACAATGTTGTCTTCGCACAACGCAAATTTATTCAAAGACTTTGTGCTACGTTTTAATGCGACTTAGAGTAGCTAAACACGTTTCATATGCTTCCATGTACACATTTCGTGATGACAACAAAAGGAACTAGTGACTAGCGACGCGAGATGGCGGCGATAAAGGTGAGTACCTGCTGAGCGAACAACAACAATGACTTAATGCGTTGTAATGTGATCGCAGAACATCACCCTGGGCATTATGTATGGCCTGTGGGACAGCATACGTGGCATGACCCTGGTCCTGCACATCGACGACGAGGTCAACCGACAGAATGCCGAGCTCGAGCTGCGTCAGAAGGATCGCTACGAGAGGGCCAAGAGATCCCCGTCGCCTGTACCCAGCTCGGCGGCTGCCATGATCAGGGAAGAATACTCCAAGCGAGCAGAGGAGAACTCCGATGAGCGTAGTTTACAGAAGATGCTCAACAAAAAACCCGCCTCCAAGGAGCAGCACCCACAGGGGTATGTGTCCCATTAATTATGATTTCTATCTGTGATTAATTTATTTATTAAACACTTGTTGCAGCGAAAAGAAGATAGCCAAGAAGCTGTTCAAGTGCTGCATGCTGAACGGCGGCTTCACCTGGCTGAGCATAGTCCTGTTTGAGTCAGCCCTGCTGCCCGCTCTGAAGTTCTGCCTCACCATTTTTTACGGAGCCCAGTCAGAGACTTTGCCTGTAGTTTGGGGCTGGCTACATCCTATTCTGTCGCTGCTCTTCGGCATGATGTGGGTACTGCCAATCTTTATGCTGTCGAAAATTGTCAGCTCACTGTGGTTCGCAGACATCGCCAATGCCGCCTATAGGGTTCGCAAGGGTCGTCCGCAGCTCATCCCCGGAATCAGCAAGCTGGTGGCAGACTTCCTTTTCAGCATGGTAGTTCAAGTACTGTTCCTGGTGCAGAGTATGCTGGTCAACCTGGTGCCAGTTAGATATGTGGGTTCCTCGCTCTGCTTCGTCCACCTGTGCCTTCTATATTCGCTGTACTCTTTTGAGTACAAGTGGTTCAACATGGGTTGGGAGCTGCACCGTCGGCTCACCTACATTGAAAAGAACTGGCCGTATTTCTTCGGATTCGGCATCCCGCTGACAGTTCTGACGAACCTGTCCAGCTCGGTGATTGTCAGCAGCTGCATCTTCTCCATTTTCTTTCCGCTATTCATACTCAGCGGCAATGAGGCAAAGCCCATTGTGGACACCACGTAAGTGTTTAGTTTATGTAATGCAGTCAAACTTCTCAAAAACAAATTATCTTGTCGACAAAGATTTGAAATGTTTTATTTTGAAATTCTATAAATATTTTGTTCATCTACACAAGAAAACTATTTGAATATTTTAAAGCTCATGCCTCTACATGAGTACGAGTACGAATACTTTGTTAAAGACATTTCTTTGTTCCGACTTAAAGCTATTCTACTGTACTCTGGACTATAAATAACTGACCATTTTTTTTCTTCGCCCAGTGAGGTGTCGCTGCGTCTCTTCTCCCCGGTGGTCTTCATATCAAACCTTTGCTTCGGTGGCAATCCGTGGAGCAAGGCCAATCGTTTAAGTGCAATGCAACGGCAGCAATATGAGCTGCAGCAACGCCAGCGACAACTTCAAAAGGAGGAGCAGCTGCTGAAGCAGCGTAAACAGCAATATCTCCAGCAGCAGCGCATGCAGCAGGAACAACAAATGCGACGAGATCGATCCCATTCAAGATCGCACACTCCGCAGCTGGGCTCGCATCGATACGCCCAGGCGCCCGTATTCGATGCGGGACGGGTGCGCGATTCCTCCGCCTCATCAACGCATAGCTCGACCTCGCCGAGCATCAGCAGCCATCGGCCGCCGCCTTACTACGGGAACTCCTTGCGCGGAGCCGCACCGCTGGTGCCCACACCTGTGCCAGGAGCACCCAAAGCGCCCCTGACTCCGCCCGTGATACGGCAGGAGACGGGGCCAGACGACTGGAATTTGTGAGATTTGTGCTTATACACTCAATGTAGGCTCTAGCTATATATATACATACATATATATATAATTCAATCGTGTAATGTACGTATCATTTACGTTTCTAACCATCGTGAACTGTGTAAGTTAAAGATAACTCTAGATCTACGCATAATGACAATGTTCGCTAGTCGACACCGCCACCGCCACGACTATATATACATATATATACTAGGAAACGTATATGTTCAAATGCGGCTCGCGCAACAGCTGCATAATCGTTTAGATGTTTATTTTAGGCGGCGTTTTTCTCTTTGATTTTTTGCTCGTAGGGTTCGTACCCTACATTTCAAATTGCGTCGGGCGTAAAGTTCAATAAGTGTATAATTAATTAATCAAAATAAAAATAGTTTTGTATTTTCGTCTAAATGTGTTGTTGTCTTTCATAAAAAACCGATCCATGAATTGTTATCTCTAATTGGTCTGGGGCTGATTAAAAAAGGCGTGATTCAGAATTAATTAGACAAGGAGCTTTCATAAACTAAACTATAATCAGAAGAGATTATAAATCCACTTCTTATGTAGTTTGTTAGGGTATACAAGCTTCGAATCCTTCAATGCAGTTACCAAATGAGACGTCCACTCAAAACCAAAATTGACCAAATTATTACACATTACATACCCTCCTCTAACGTTCGCACTCGCCGGTCCCAATAATCATGTTTATGTGACAATATAAATAGGTCTTCAATACCTCATAACATAATAACTCACCCACTAATCGCGCCACTCCACTTCCAGAACCAACATCAATTAGCGTTTACGTTCCGTCACGAACAATCGAAGCAGGATATGTGGTCAGGTTAGATGGGTTTCCTTTTAGGAAGGAGGGATTGTTGCCACCACGCATAGTATGGGTTTGTGGACTATTACCTACCAAATTGATTATCACCAAGGTTACCCACATGTGTCCACACATAGTCCGTGTTGAAAGTGAAACTGACAGTGGAGTTGCGGGCGGTTTACATTTGAAACCGTAGTTCCAGCTCAGTCGCAATTTATTGTTCGTGGAGTGCAGTAACGTGACCTTCTAAATCCGGACAAGTATCCCATATGTGCTATCCATAATGCGCAGTCCTTGCCAAAATACTTGCAACTATCTTTGGTTGATTGGATTCGTGGGGATCCTGTGCGGCTTCAACTTAGAGATCGCCGCACAAACTACTCAGAATATTAATGTCTGTAAGTGCCAGAAAGATTCGGAAAAATCCGAAGTGTTTTTCGATCCAAGGACTAAAGAAATATAACTTTAAATACTTTTATTTTCTTTACGGAACTCCTAAGAAAAAATAATTTAAATTATGAATCCTTTTTTATGACTAACCCTTCCGGAATGCTTCTTTAAACTACTTAATCATAAAGAATAATAATTTTTTTAAAAAACCCAGCTTTTCTAAGTCCGAATTTTTAAATAATTTTCCAAAAAATTCACTTTCTTAATTGAAAGTTAGAATGCAGTTTTCAATCAATCGTTTTAAGGTTCAGGTTTTCTAGACTGCACTTTAGGTAACTAATCAAGTAAAACTGTCAATAGACCTGATGGTCACTTAGATTAGACGCGGGACCTAAGGCGTAATGAGCACTCGTTCAAGTACAAGTAAACAAAAGTTCCGCCACGTAATGCCTTCGTCCTTTTTCATGGGTTCTGACCAAAACAATTCTATGGTACAGTGTTTATCAACGAAGTGGATAACGAGCCGGCGGCCAAGGCGGTGGATGTGGTACTCACGTATTTGAAGAAAAATATACGATATGGACTTTCTGTACAGTTGGATTCTATAGAAGCCAACAAAACGGATGCCAAGGTCCTGCTGGAAACAAGTGAGTTACTAGGGAGTGTCCTTGTTGAAACCTTTTTATTATATCCATCATTCCAATTTAAGTTTGCAATAAGTATGCTGCTAGCATTGAGATGAAACAGACACCTCACTTGATCCTGGACACCACGAAAACCGGAGTGGCCTCGGAGACGGTAAAAAGCTTCACCCAGGCTCTGGGACTGCCCACCATTAGTGCCTCTTACGGACAGGAAGGTGACTTGAGGCAGTGGCGAGATTTGGATGAATCCAAACAAAAGTACCTGCTGCAGGTGATGCCGCCAGGGGACATTATCCCTGAAGTGATTCGTAGCATTGTGAGGCGGCTAAACATTACAAATGGTATGGTTCTTCCGTGTATCATATGAATAGAGCTTAAACATATACACCATTTCCTTCTCAGCTGCTATCCTATATGACGATACCTTCGTGATGGATCACAAGTACAAGTCCTTGCTGCAAAACATCCAAACCCGTCACGTTATCACTGCCATTGCCAAGGAGGGCAAGCGAGAGCGTGAGGAGCAAATCGAGAAGCTGCGCAACTTGGACATCAATAACTTCTTCATCCTGGGCAACTTACAGTCCATTCGCTCCGTCCTGGAGTCTGTGAAGCCGGCTTACTTTGAAAGAAACTTTGCATGGCACGCGATCACCCAGAACGAGGGCGAGGTGAGCAGCCAGAGGGACAATGCTACCATAATGTTCCTGAAGCCCATGGCGTATACGCAATATCGGGACCGACTGGGACTTTTGCGCACCACCTATAATCTCAACGAGGAGCCACAGCTGTCTTCTGCATTCTACTTCGATCTGGCTTTGAGAAGTTTTCTCACCATTAAGTACGTTTTGGTATTAATACTTCTTTGAAACTAATCCTTTCTCTTTCCAGAGAAATGTTACAATCTGGCGCCTGGCCTAAGGACATGGAGTACCTGAACTGTGACGACTTCCAAGGCGGCAACACACCCCAAAGAAACCTGGATCTCCGGGAGTATTTTACAAAGGTTTTTCCCCTTTTTGCTTTGCGGTCGAATAATGGTCGATGACTCAAAAGTTCTGTATTTCCTTGTTTTTATTTGACAGGCCACCGAGCCGACATCCTACGGAACCTTTGACCTAGTCACGCAACCGAAGCAACCATTCAATGGCTATAGCTATATGAAATTCGAAATGGATATCAATGTGCTTCAGATTCGAGGTGGCAGTTCCGTGAACAGCAAATCGATTGGCACCTGGACAGCTGGCCTGGACTCACCCCTGGTTGTGAAGGATGAAGAGCAGATGAAGAATCTCACCGCGGATACGGTCTATCGGATTTTTACTGTTGTGGTGGGTGGATAAGCTTGGAGGGTTCGTACATAGGACCTCATCATATTTTATATTCCATCTCACAGCAAGCCCCTTTTATAATGCGCGACGAAACAGCACCTAAAGGATACAAAGGCTATTGCATAGATCTCATCAATGAAATTGCTGCTATTGTTCACTTCGACTACACCATCCAGGAAGTGGAGGACAAGAAGTTTGGCAACATGGACGAAAAGGGCGAATGGAACGGCATTGTAAAGAAATTGATTGACAAACAGGCGGACATTGGACTGGGTAGCATGTCCGTGATGGCGGAGCGGGAGATTGTCATTGATTTCACAGTCCCATATTATGATCTGGTGGGGATTACCATCATGATGCAGCGCCCCAGCTCACCCAGTTCGCTGTTCAAGTTTCTTACTGTCCTGGAGACGAATGTGTGGCTTTGCATTCTGGCTGCCTACTTCTTCACCAGCTTTCTGATGTGGGTCTTTGATCGCTGGAGTCCCTACAGCTACCAGAATAACCGTGAAAAGTACAAGGACGATGAGGAGAAAAGAGAATTCAACCTCAAAGAGTGTCTTTGGTTCTGCATGACTTCATTGACCCCGCAAGGTGGCGGAGAGGCACCAAAGAATCTCTCTGGACGTTTAGTGGCAGCCACCTGGTGGCTTTTTGGGTATGTCTGGATCATTTGAACCACACTTAGTTGGTATTCGATTAAAATCTACAATTGTTTTCCCACAGATTCATCATCATTGCCTCGTACACTGCCAATTTGGCTGCCTTCTTGACCGTCTCCCGTTTGGACACGCCCGTGGAGAGCTTAGATGATTTGGCCAAGCAATACAAGATCCTGTATGCTCCTCTTAACGGATCATCCGCAATGACCTATTTTGAGAGGATGGCTAATATCGAGCAGATGTTCTATGAGATCTGGAAAGATCTATCCCTGAACGACTCACTGACTCCACTGGAGCGCTCCAAGCTTGCCGTGTGGGATTATCCGGTTAGTGACAAGTACACGAAGATGTGGCAGGCCATGCAGGAGGCAGCTTTGCCGGCGACTCTCGAAGAGGCAGTGGCTCGGGTGAGGAACTCGACCGCGGCCACCGGATTCGCCTTTTTGGGAGATGCTACGGATATACGGTACCTTCAGCTTACCAACTGCGATCTCCAAGTGGTGGGTGAGGAGTTCTCTAGAAAACCATATGCCATTGCTGTTCAGCAGGGCTCTCATCTCAAGGATCAGTTTAATAATGCGTGAGTTTCAAATTAATCCTTTTTTTTGTCGTTGTGAATAACTTCGGGAATCTTTTCAAGTATCCTCACTTTGCTCAACAAACGCCAACTGGAAAAGCTAAAGGAGAAGTGGTGGAAGAACGACGAAGCCCAGGCCAAGTGTGAGAAGCCGGAGGATCAATCAGATGGCATATCTATTCAGAACATTGGTGGCGTGTTCATTGTAATCTTTGTGGGAATCGGAATGGCTTGCATCACACTTGTCTTTGAGTACTGGTGGTACCGATACCGCAAGAACCCCAGAATCATTGACGTGGCCGAAGCCAATGGGGATCGTGGAAATGTCAAGGATCAGCCTGGCAAACTCATCGATGGCGTCATCCTGGGAAATTCGGGCGAGAAGTTCGAAAAATCGAATGCTGCACTGCGTCCCAGATTCAATCAGTATCCGGCCACATTTAAGCCACGCTTTTAGACGAACTCCGTTCGCACCAATCAGTTAAATGTATTAGATTGCGCACTGGGATGCCTACGTCTAGTAATTAAGGAATTAAATAACAATTTCAGAACCTTTGTGCACTTTTATTCAAGTCGTAATAAATGTTTTAACAAAGAATCAGTAAGCCTTTATTATAAAAAATTTTAAATTCAGAATCTACACTATATTTTGGGATTACAATAATTTTTTATTCTTTGAATTGAAGAATTTAAAAGCTTATTTAACCGCGAACTTTCAAAGTTCTGTATAGCATACTGGTCACACTTTCACTCACTTTTAGATACTATAATTGAACGGCCACACTTATGAGGTGATAAAGAGCACTGCCCGTTCCGTTCCGCAGAATTAAGCGTTTTCATTCATCTGCATTTAGTCTATAGAAATGGGAGATAGCTCGGACGACGAGTACCTGGGCACGGAATGGCTGCCCTACAGCGAACGCCCCGAATGGAAGGATGTGGAGCCTCTGGCCCAGGATGACGGCCCGCACCCGGTGGTTGCCATCGCCTACAGTCAGAAGTGTGAGTAACACAAAGTGTTTTTATCTGACAATCTTATTTATCCATATGTACTTCGCAGTCCGTGAGGTTTTCGACTACATGCGAGGCATAATTGCCAAGAACGAGAAGAGCCAGCGGGCCCTGGAGCTCACCACGGATGCCCTTCGCCTGAACCCGGCCAACTACACCGTCTGGCAGTACCGACGCGACGTCCTACGCGAACTGAAGGCGGACCTGAATGATGAGTTGGAGTATCTCAGTGAGGTGATTGGTCAGAACTCCAAGAACTATCAGGTGTGGCACCACCGACGCGTCATTGTCGAAATGCTAAACGACCCCAGCAACGAGCTTGAGCTTACGGAGAACGCTTTGGTGAATGACGGCGACGCCAAGAACTACCATGCCTGGCAGCACCGTCAGTGGGCCATTCGGAGTTTCAAGTGGGTTATGAAATCCATTTACATTTATTTATATTTTCATTAAAAATTCGTTATTTCAGCCTGTACGATGACGAACTTAACTTTGTGGACCGCTTGATCTGCGAGGACCAACGCAACAATTCCGCCTGGAACCAGCGCTTCTTTGTAAACAAGCACTTGGGCTTCACGCCGGAGGTTATACGCCGGGAGCTGGACTACACAATGAACCGTATCCGCATAATCAAGAACAACGAGAGTGCCTGGAACTATTTAGTTGGTGTGATGCGACAAGGCGATAGTGGAAGTGGGCAATTGAACAGCTACCCCGAGGTGGTAGCATTCGTGGAGGAGCTCTATCAGGGTGGCAATCGGTCGCCCTATCTCGTGGCCTTCCTCATCGATCTGTACCAGGAGCAGGCTCTGCATTTAAAGGCCCCCGCAGACGACCAATTGGCCAGAAAGGTGTACGGCCTGTGCGAGGACATGGCCACCAAGCACGACGTCATCCGTCGCAAGTACTGGCAGTATGTGGCCACTCACTTAAAGAACCAGCTGAGCAAAGCCTCCGGGGGAGAGCAGTAGTCCAGTGCAGCATTTTTTGATTAGTTTTAAACACCCAATCAACTAACATAGGCCTTCTTTTTACACAAATAAATATAAATCTATCAGTCGGAAAATATTTTATCTCATTAACCATATCCCATATCAGCGTTGCAAGGGCAACACAGGCATTGCCACATGATGTCTAGATGTCTTGTGTTTGCCGCATCTGTCCCGGTATGTTTATCTAAGCGGCAATGTGTTTGTACACGTAAATTTCATTAACAATGAAAAGATAATTTTAGCGCAGTGTGCACTTCAACTGAGGCTACACAGAAGATGGGAAGTGCCCTCGTAAATTATGGAAATAATTTAATGCTTTGGAGGGTTTTGGAAGAGTTACTATTTATGTGCAAATAAGTGTGGGAAAGACGGTCGTTACCGCTGAAATAATATCTCCTTGGAGGCCTCAGTAAAAAAACTATAAAAGGTTATTCCTAATAGTAATATATAAAATGATAAAAGAAGGTAACTACTGTATCTCATTATCTGGTTTGTCAGAGACAGGAAGAACCTTTAGATTTGCTGTCTCAATATTGTTATTTATTTAAATTTGCTTCTCTCAGTTTTTTTTTTTGTGTTTTCTCATTTTTTTGTTCGAGTACATACAATATAGCAGATGTAATACATAACTTTTTAAATTTGATTTTCTTGCATATATTTGGAGATTCGTTTTGCATTCATAATAGAAAATAGAAAATCAATCGCGGGAAAATTTGGGATTTGGGAGTATGTACTTAAAATGAAGCAGAAGACATCTTTGGCGTGTTTCATTTTGTTGTTTCATTATCTTATCTTTTTAGTTCATCATCAGCTAAATAGGAGCAAAATCATTGAGTACTCGTTTGCGTAGTTTAATAAAATTTCGTAATAATAAAATATATATTTATCTTTATATTTTTTTGTTTTGAATTTGTTTCTTTTTTTGGGTTGGGTATATATAAATTTGAAAAAAGCCTATAAATCCAAATGTAGTTGGTACACGGCCATTTAAAATCAAAGCACTTCGTTTGGGTCATCGAAAGTATTCAATAGTACATATTTGAAAAAATATACTCGTATATGTTTATTCAGAAACGGGTTCATTTAAAAAGAGAAGGAAAAGTGTGCAAAGCTCTGTTTCGTGGCCCAAGCGAGTAATTTGTTTGTTTCTGATACCAAAAACCATTGTTTCGAAATATTATCCTGTTTCAGAGATTTTGCGTGGAGAGCCAGAATAGAGAGAAATAGTTTGTGTGAGTGTTGTTTAGTTTGTTTAACAATTCTATATATAGAGTTAATATATAATAGTTGTAATAAATTGATGCGCTCCTTGGCTTTGCTTTGAGCCTTTTACTATGTTGTGTTTTTTGTTTATTTGTTCGTTCTTGGAGTTCATTTTTGTAAAAGCATTTTTAGCAAAAAATTAAAAATTTCTCTGTGTTCGGTTCCCGTTTAAAATTTCTGGCTTCGGCGCTTCCACGTTTAATTTAAGCCCCCCAGTTATTGTGTAGTTCTTGACATTGAATCATTATCAATACCCTTATAAAATAAATCCCTTGATTCCGGCCGAAATTTACATTCTCCAATCGACGCCGTTCTGTGTGAGGAAGCTTCATATACCATCTATAAATATACTCGTACAGTTTCTTGGTTTTCCCATTAATATAATTGTTTAAAAAATCAACGCCACTTGTTGTGCCATGTCCTGTCTTTCCTAAAGAGTCCTAAGAGGTGCTTACAGCTTTAAGCATAAGTTTAGCGCAGGTGCAGCGCTCCGATCGATTGATGTATATCTTGTAAAGCATGCCATTTATCCTGTTCCCATCCTGGCCTACTTGTCCTCGCCGATTCCCTCGTCGGTCGTGGTCTTGCGCTCCCTTGCCTCGTCGCTGCTGATATCACATTTTTCAGCCAACATGTCCTCGATGCCCTCGTCCACGGTTTGGCTCTCACCAGGCACATGCTTCCTGGGCAGCTTGGTCACCACCACGCACTCGCCCTGCGGCAGCGGCGGGAACTTGGCGTAGGACGAGTTGGCGATGGTCCCCACAGTGCTGTCCTCGTAGCAGTCCGGCGTCATCCGCACCCGGCATGTCTCGAAAGCCTTCTCGTAGCCCAGCTTAGTGTACAGATTTCGGGAAGCATCATTCCCGGGACGAATCACTACGAAAGGCGTATAGCCCCGTTCGATCACCAGCTGGGTCAGCGACTTGGCCAAACGGATGCCGTACCTGCAGAAAAAAGAATTAGTTCCTTTATTTTCAAAAATATTTAAAAATTTTTTGTATTCCGTTAAACAAATTGAAAAAATATCGATCGAAAATTTCGTTCCAGGGTTTTGATGCAGATTGATGCGGAATGGATCCACGAATCGAGTAAGGTATTCCGTTTGAGGATCCGATAAAAATTGGCAAAGATACAGACATCGTTCTGGTCCAAATATGAGAATCCTGGTTTTGTGCTTTTTGCAAGGGGTACCCCCACAAAAATTGAAAAAATATCGATCGAAAATTTCGTTCCAGGGTTTTGATGCAGATTGATGCGGAATGGATCCACGAATCGAGTAAGGTATTCCGTTTGAGGATCCGATAAAAATTGGCAAAGATACAGACATCGTTCTGGGCCAAATGTGAAAATTCTGGTTTTGTGCTTTTCGCAAGGGGTGTAACGTCGGCGTTAGATCGGTGTAGGTGGTAGCCCCGGGGAGGGGAGATGGCAACCGATCTGGGTACCCTCTGCCGTAGTAGGACCGTAGCAAGGAGTCAGGCGTTTCCAATGTCCGGGGGTCCGGCAACCGGGGTGAAACCGTTATTGGAAGCTGAAAGCTAAGCATAGGAATCCGCGTGGCAATAGCAATTTTCTTTTTCGTTTCTGGCGTGACCCAAGAAAGTTCATCCAATTAAAGAAGCAGAAAAATGTACGTGGGAAGCGCGCAAGCAAGGTGAAGGACAAGCCCATTCGGAAATCACCAGTAAACCACAACAGCAAAACCGAAGCGCAGCTTGTTGGCAGACGCGCCAAAGGGTCGGCGCTAAAGTGACGCTGGTCACGGATCGTAGTGGCGGTGTTAGGATAGGATAGTGTGTTAGGATAGGTTAGGGTCGATCGGGGCTGATATATAATTTTGGCTTTTTAGGACGGAGGGCCTGGTACAAGGAGTACAGGGCGGTCGTAAGGAGAGACGTTACGAACATACTTGTTTTTGCAAGGTACTTTTACAAAAATTGGTAGAATAGAGTTGGAAAAGTTCGTGGTCGAATAGAAATGTTCTCACCCCATGCGCCTAAAGTCTGGACGTGTTTGCATTGAGAACATTGCACCATAGTAGGAGTGAACCATCCAGGCAGCCAGCTCGCCGGTGTCCTTGCGGAAGATGCCCAGACCCGGAAGCTTTCGGACGAGGATGTCGAACAGTTGAACGCATTCGATTTCGTTAGCAGGATACAAGTCGTGGATGCCCTGCACATTGTCGAGGTTCAGCAGACGCATCTCCGCATCCTCCGGCAACGGATCCAGTTCGAGGTCGGTATTCAGCTTGTTGCACACATAGATATCACCACTTAGTCGCTCCATCACTCCGATTTTCGAATAGAAGTCATCCAGGCGATTCATGATGGCGATGTGCGTAAAGTTCAGGTACATAGGCTTCCGCCAATCTATAAGTACATCTTCGGTGCGCATCAAATCGACATGCTCGATGTGTGCGGATGGACAAAATATGCCAAGAGTTTGGTATATATTGTTGTGCGGCTATAATGGATATTTTTTACAAATGAATTTCATAAAACATTTATGATTTCCTATTTACGTACCGCAAGCGTGCATCCTGGAAAGTGAAGAATTATCGGTTTGTCGGGCCAATCTTTAGCAACATAAAACTTAAAGTCCCAAATACGATCATTCAGGTACGTTTTTATGGTTTGATGAAACTGCAAGTATAAATTAGTTTATTTAACTTTGCTTAAATTCAGGTAATTTATAAATTATTCACAACTTTGGCAATTATAAATAGCTTAGCACAAAAGTATTCCCTTAGCCGCTGGCATTGCATTCCATAAGCAGTTGGTAACCGCCCTGGAGAAAAGTTTCTCGCAAAAAATCGAAACTTTAAGCAACTTCAATGGTGGCCAAATCCTTGACGCCGTTGCCGTTGCCGGTGCCAAGCCAAAAAATGCCTCTCTCTCTACTGGGGAGCTATAGATATCGCCACGGGGCGCTGGCTTCAACAAAAGCACAAAAGCACGTGATGTTCGGGGCGGAGTGGCATTAAAAATTGAACAAAAATACAAGTGTAAACAGTGAAAACAGGTCAACAGAAAGAAATAACTAGGGGCCCGGTTTGAGGGTTTGAGATTGCATGACTTGTGGTCTCGGTAACGCCTACTGACTTCTCCACAGCCCCCTCACCGGCCCATGGACGAGGCAACTGCAGGTAATTGTTGGTAAATTATTTGAGAAATGGGCGTGGCACCTGGGGAATATCTTGGTGTCAAGCGAAGCGAATAACTGAAGATGAAAATAATAATGTAAAAATACTCAAAGATCGGTTTACACACCTTTAATGATTCCGGCAGATAACGTTCTAAAGTTACCAAAATTTCTGGAAGCTCTGATTCATGCACCAAACGAAAGTGTTTACCTTCAGGAATGATTTCCATTTCTGCAAAGAAAATAAAGTAATTTGAAACTTTTGCTTAATTTTCAATACCGCAGGTTTTTATTTTGAATTGCTAAACGTCCCTATACGTAGCAAGGCCTCACGTCTGGCCTCTTTCAAGGACATCCCCATGCTCAACAAAGAAAAGTAAAACGCTGGAAAATCGAGAGTCGCACTTAAAAGGCACACGTCCGGATGTTTTGGATGTTCTTCCGCAAGTGGTTCCATGGAATGTGTCAATGTGCTTCCTATATCCATATCCTAACTACTTAGCCATGCAAATTGGCTGTGTCTGAGAAGGACATCGGCAATTGAGCCAAATTATCAGTAAAGTGCAATGGCGAAACAGGTAGTCCCCAATAATCAATTTGGTTCCATTAACTGAATTTCGGATCAATTACTGTCTTATGATGATGACATGATTGGACTCTAGTTAATTATTTTGGCAAGGATTGAAGGACTTTTGCGAAATACATTCATCACTTAAATTTAACAAGCCGTCTACGAGTTAATTGGACTTTAATTCTAAATATGTGGAGGTACCCGCATAGGTTATACTTAAAGCTTCTCTTGTACTTATAATTTGCGATAATTTTCTTATATTTGCAACTTAATTTGTGTTTTCTCGTTTTTTCGCTTGTTTTGATTGATGACCGTTGTGATTGATTGGTGAATGCGCCAAATACCATTATCCTTCACTCATTCAAGGCATGTGCCTGCCCTGGGCCGCCAACTATCTGGCCTCCCGCCTGGGGTTACTATGACTATTTATTGCAGTTATTTGTGTGCCCCAAACGAACGTAATGATGGCGCACATGCTGGCTGAAATTAGTATTAGTCATGTTGTACACAACACAAGGTGTGATCGGGCGGGGGCTGGAAACAAATAGAGACTAGACCTAGACTAGTTGTCGAAGATATGCCACGTATCTCATCACGTCTGCTCCGACTCAGACGGGCTTCGGCTTCGTACTTGTATTCTTTGTTGGGAAGACAAAATCAATATTACGATTGAGAATTTGCTACGTTTCGTTAATATGTGCTTGGTCTACAGAGAAAAATATTTTTAATATATTTAATAGATTTTTTTATGATATGAACCTAAATTGTGATAAAATATAATGGTACTTCTAACTTCTTCACGACTGGAACTGAGATATCCTTGAACTTTAATTTCGGCATATTTTTTTCTCCATGCACGTAGGAGTCTTGCCACAAATATGTGCGCCGTGGGTGCCAGTTGTCTGAGTCCAGATATTACAATTTTGTTTGGTTAATGGATAAAAATACCGTTGACATTTCGCAGTGTGACACCCCAAGGGGCCGAGAAGTAGACGCGACACCACAGGTGCCGACATCGCCCAGAGAAAGTCCCAGCCCCGTTCCCTTTCACTTTCCCGCTCCGGTTCCCAGCCATATACCGCCGCCTAATCTCACCCACTTTTTCCCTTTTGGTCCTCGATACCTGTGGCATGCTATCGCACTTGTCAGCCAATTTATTTTGGTTACGTTTGGTCTTTTTTTTGGCCTAATTATTGAGTTGCCATATGGTTGCGATGCGTTAAATTTTAATACCCTGCCCGGAAGGGCATCATTAATTTGCCATGAAGCTGTTTTCCCTAGTTCTGAACAGGATCTGGACAGGGATGAACCCCATTTTGGCAATCTTCCAGGAATAAGGAATTCGCAAGCAAAGACCGAACAAAAGATAGATACAAGAATTCAGATTAAATACAAGGGATTTACGTTGGAGGATAAAAGGAAACCTGAGGAGGGCAGACACGAAAAAAAGAAACTAAGAACATCATCAATGAATGTTTAAGGACAAGTCCTAAAAGGATAAAATTTAAAAAGGTTAGACGAAACCTAATCGTTTTGACCCAGATAAAAAAGGTTAGTCGCAATAAAGCCATTATAGGAAATCTCGAAAATTACCCTTATAAAATTTACAATAAAATTTCGCACTATCTCGCAGGGTGTTTAGCTCATCGCACGTACAATTCTCGGAGACCACGGCCACTGATTGCAGATGCGAGTTCTTGAGGCGCATCCACTAATTGACATGCACATGTGCATCTTCGGTATTGGGAATGGCGCGCAGAAAAGTTAGCGACGGTTTCTCAATTAAATCGAAAGACTGAAATCCCAATCCCAGTCCCAGAAATGAATCAGATGACTAGGCACTTACAAAAAATATTAATTCCGTTGACCTTGAGTGAATTGGTGGCTGCCTCTGCTGCGATCTGCTGCTGCTCTTGCTATTGTGGCTTTCGGATTTATCCTCGAGGCGCGTCAAGTTTGCGTGTTTTGTATTATTTACATATATATATAAATATATTTTATTTTTCTACGCTCGCCGAATTGTTTGTGATTATTTTTCCTTTTTTTTATCAAATTGTTATTAGTTATTTAATTTTTAGTTTTAGTTTTTCTTTTTTGTTGAAAAAGTGCAATATGAAAATAATTTTTCTTGTTATTTGTTTATGTTGTTATATGATAATCACAGATGCCTTTTTTAGAAAATTTAGTTATTATTTGGATTTTATATATTTTGGAGCTTATAGTTTTTGTTATTTTCTGGAATTTTAGTTTATATGCTTTGCTGCATTGGTTAGGCCCTTGTCGAATGGAGATGTCGGCAGGCTGAAACTGATTATCCTTGTTTGGTATTCAGCTTCTGGATGGGCCTGATTCGATGGACGCGACTGTTCTGTCTGTTGGTTCTTCTGGAAACAACTATATTCTCTGTATGCCGTTTAAAACTCCTTCAGATTCGGATTCGGATTCTGAGTATGATTCAGATTCGGACTGTCACTATGCTTCTCGTGCTCCCCTTTGTGTGCTGGGCCCCCGATGCACCTCCACACAGATGGCCTAACCAGGCGGCGTCTGTACGCTTTCTACCGTTCCTCGGCGGATGCTGATGCCGCGCGTGTGTGTGTGTGTGTGTGCTGGTGTGTGTGCTAGTCCAACATAATGGCGACCGCGAGATTGGGAATGGGGGAAGTTCTGCAGTCGATTATTATTCTCGCTGGTTCGGTATCGTTTTCGAATTTGCGAGACGCCTTCTATGGTTGCAATTTGTGTATTTTAGCAGAAAATTGATTTTCTGATGCGACCGGGCCGGATATATTCCGCTAAGGTTCCTGTTCCCACACAGTTCTGCTCCTTCTGCTGCTGATTCCTCTTGTTCCTAGCTGTACATATGCTTCAACCGCTTTGAATTCGCATTCAGTTTGATTTACTTAAATTTTCGGCCAGCCAGCCAAGGACACTCACGCACACACACACACAAACACAGTCACACGCACCCACACAGCACGAGCAGTACACGCACAGTGGAATTGGTGAAATCGAGTTTGAGTTGTTCAGCTAATTCGATTGCGGTTGCTGGTTGCTAGTCGCTGTTCGCTGGTCCGAGAACTTTTTGCATCAACTGTGCCTCCTGGATTTGTTGCTTTTGCTCCAATTCGCTGTGGTCTCTGTTGCTGTTGCTGTTGTTGCCTTTCGCCTTGGGATGGTTTTTCCTTGGGTGGTGGTGGTGGCTGGTCTCCACTGCAAAAACCGAACTGAACTGACTGACTGACGACAACGAACTGAATTTGTTTCCAAGGAGCAGCAGCAATGAAAGCACAGCAGCAGTAGCAGCAGCAGCGCAAGCAGCAGATGTTGCTGTTTTCAGCCGAATTGCAACGTGGCAGCAAAAAGTGACGGATTTTTCGCATTCGTGGCTCACATTGGCCTCTCTGGCTCTCAGGCCACCATCCCTCACCTTTTGAAATTCTCACAGGCTCGTTCTCTTGATGCACTTTCAAAAATAAAGTTCACTAAAGAAAACAGTTGCTAATTATTAATGGCAAGTAGGTGTAATCAGTAAGGAAATTATTTCACACCCTGTTAAGTTTTTTAATTTGCTTAGAAATGGCAAAGAAATTATTTAATTTTCTACCTCATTGATTATACCGGATGTCACTGGTTGAGTTTGGATTGAATTACACATCTTGTGTTGCCAAAAATGAGAGTGTTTTAGTTCTCCCTCCTCCCATCTTGCCAGAGGAGGCTTCTGCACGACTCCAACGCCAGCTGGACATCCTCGACCCATGGAGTCCGTGCCCTGGAGTCAGTCTCGGAGGCACCCCAATTCCAGCCAGCCCTACACCCAAATATCTGGGTATGACCCTGGAGAACCTGGAGAACTCACCTGGAGAACTCACTTGCTGCGCAAACGGACGCAAATCCGGATCAAGCTACGTCAGCTCAACTGGCTCATTGGAAGGAGGTCCAGGCTGAAGCAAAGGGTCAAGCTCCTTATATATAAGGCCATTGTAAAGCCAGTGTGGACCTATGGTATCCAGCTATGGGGGACGGCGTGTCTAAGCAACCGAAGGATCATTCAGATCGCCCAAAACAAGGCCCTAAGAACTTTAACTGGAGCTCATCCGTTCCACGACAATGCGACAATCCACGCCCAACTGAGAGTCCCATATATGAGCAAAGAAGTTCAGCGATTCGCCAATAGGTACGTGGAAAGGCTGGACCGACATCCTAACCCTGAGGCCATCAATCTTCTGGACAAAAGCTACACCACAAGGAGGCTGAAACGGACCCACCCACTGGACCTCTGCCACTCGGGTGAAGAACAAGGCCCACTAAAGGGCCCGACAATATATAACTTGAATTCGATCGCTAAGGTTTACTGTTAAAATTAGTTTCCCAGGATAAGCAAACATTGTACTACTCAATATTTCATTAAAATAAGGTCCCATTATAAAATTTAATTATTGTCCATAACTCTGGACAGATTTTAAATATAACTATTGATTGATTGATAATAAAAAAAAAAAAAAAGTTATCCCAAGAAAATACTGGGATTTACGATTTTATTTCGAGAAATATTAGGAAATATTATTTTTATTAGGACAATTTTTCAAAATATATTTTTTCCAAAGAAAAATAAGAACGACAGCAATAAATAGGATTCAGTATAGGATCGTTACGCCGCAAAGTATGCTATAAATTTAGCATTTTCTTGGTAGTTCACCCTTAACTCTCTGTATACCAAAGTAGATCCTTTTTAACAGTGTTTCCTCTCTTTGTTTTCGTCCTCTTTCTGTTTTCACCCCACCGCCTTGCAATCCGTTTTCCTGCTCGTGCGCATTCAGGATGCGAGAGTGAGCGAGAGCCCGCCGCTGGCGGAGTCCGGAGTTCGCCTTTTGTTTTGCACGTTGCCCAGCGTAACGTAACTGTACACCGGAGCAGGATAAGAAGTATCAGCAGCGGATTGGGATGCGTTTTCGAAACCCATTAGCCAGCTATATTCGCCAGAACAACAACAGAAAACAATGGGAAAATGGCCACAGCGTCAGCGCAATACGTATACGCCACGTAGCACCGACACTTTTGGAGCACGTGTTACTCAATTTCTCTCCTCAGCCTGTTGTTTTTGTTTTGTTTACGCCGCTCAGCTGTCAGGATGGATGCCGTATCCGTACTTGCCGACCAAAAATCCATTTTAATCGCCATACTTTCGACTGATATGTCCACGTGTACATACATACATATGTCCACCCCAGCGTGGCTCCATTTTCGACTGCACCTCCTGTTGACTTGACCGGAAAGCGTTCCGTGGCATTCCGGAAGTCCAAGGTCGCTCGCTGACTACATGTGTGTGCAATTGACATTTTTATTGGCATTAAGTGGTGCAGGGACTAGTTCCAGTTCCAGTAATTAAAGCAGACATGAAGACGCGCCAAACGAAAAAAATGAAATGAAAAAGTAGCAAGCGAGGGGTGTCGGGATTGTTTGGAGTTGCTGTTGCATTCAAGTTGCCATCATGAATCACGCAACTTCGAGGCACGCAAGACAATGACGCCAGCCCCGGTCCCGGTCCCTCCTCCGGGGAGCGTCCTTTTTCGCACCACTCGCTTGGTGTCGAGGACGCATAACTGTTGGGTTTGTAATCGCCGTCATCGCTAAACTATAGCCATAACAGATACAACGTTTACCGACTTCCTCCCTTCCGTTACATTCAATCCAATTGTATGAGCGGCGCATTTCCAAGGAAACTTGGCTCGTAAAAGTCAGAATAACTGTTAGGTCTCACATAGGCCCGTATCGGGGTCTATGGCATTTAGTCAGGTGCCTCAGAAGCGGAGAATCGAAAACTGGGGAGAGAGGCGGTGAAGTGTCGACAACCGTTTGACAGTAAAACTTGTCCTTGAGGGAATTTATTAAAATTTATATGCAACCAAAACGGGAACTGGACGGAACCCCCAGCCAAATAGTCACTTGACGAAATGTCATATAAAGTATAACTGTTGAATTAATGATACTATTTTGAAGAAACTCTACGAAATTCTTTTGAAGGGGCTTTGTTTATGACATTAGTGGAGAACTATGTATGTATATAGTTATGGGTTCTGATTTTTCTCAGTGCGTCACAGATTTTCAGGCCTCGATGGTCCGTGTTGACAAACTGCTTGTAGAGTTTTTGGCTTCGACCGATTTGCTTTCGTTTTGGCTTTGGCGACTTGGCGCCTCGGCCTTGGCATGAAGTTCGGCGTTGGCCTTTAATTAGCTTTTCTCGGATTACTCATACGCCTGGAGGTCTGGGGCAAAAATATAAGGACGGAAAACTAAAGGAGGGTTTCAGCACTGGGCTATGGACTATTGTTTCAGCACTGGCATGCGGATGTGGTTGGTCAAACGTGCATGTCTGGCACGTGTTCGGGTTAAAGTTAAAGCGAGCGGTCCTAATGTCAGGGTCAATGCAGAGTACCGCGCATGTAGGGCCACCAATTTGTTGAATTCTCCCCCCATTATTTGAGGAATATGCATATACATATATTACACACTGGCGTTGCATAAATCAAAATACAAAAGAGGAGAAACAAAAGTTGGGTTTACAGTGTTTGTTTTGTTGTTCGAGAGATACAATATTTATTCAAAAGCAATTGGCCAGGCGCTTCTGTCGGCGACAGCTGCACCCTTTGGGACACTTTGACACTCGCACGTGGCGGTCAAAATGGCATACCATGTATGCATAGGAGAAAATAAATATATTAAAAGAATATATTTAATGCACGGAATACAGGTGACCTTGCCTCAGCAATTAGAGTTAATTTTTTCTTTTGATGGAGAGGGTCATTATAGTGTAGCTGTTGTCTCACGTTTGGGTTACACATATACAAGCAAGCCAGATGCAAATTATTGTCAATTTTTCGGGGTTAAGAAAATCCGGGGATCCCACTAAATCGTAGTTTGAAAATTAAACGTAACGTAAAAAATTTGAAATCTTTGAATCTGGTCACATAGAAATTTCAAAAAAGTCTAAGTGTCGCCACCTGTCGGGTCGATAAGATAACTTTGAAATGGCTAAATTTAGGAGCTACAATGGCATCACTGCAGCCGGTTTCTTGATTGTAAACAATTTATAAATTTTTAAAAAATAATCAAGAAATGGCTACATTTAAACCAAAATTCTTGAGGCCAGACACAGATGATGCCATTGAAGAGAGCAGGACCAGCGGGCAGCAAGAATCTGCCTTTGTTTTCAATGCTAACCACAATCTGGGCCTAATTGAACAGGTAAGACACCAATTTTAGTTGTTTTAACTTAATTAATAAACTATTGTTTACCTAGCGCGACCGTTTGCCTATACGAAAATACCGGGACCAAATACTGTACTGCTTGGAGAATTATCAAGTTGTTATATTGGTGGGTGAAACAGGCAGGTAGGATTGGAATTCATCAATCAATAACCACGTTTTCACATCGTATTTCACATTATTTTCAGTGGAAAGAGCACTCAAGTTCCTCAGTATCTGTACGAATATGGATGGCATACCAAAGGTTTCATTGGCATCACCGAACCCCGCCGAGTTTCTACCGTAATTACAATTTCACAACTTCAAAGATAGTATGTATTTTCTAAATTACAATTTTACAGATAACTCTGGCTAATCGAGTGGCTCAGGAACGAGGAGAACTAGTAGGGGATTCGGTCGGCTATGTGGTTCGCTTCCAGGAGAGGATTACTCCTGAGACTAAAATCAAGTTCATGACCGAGGGAATCCTTCTGCGCGAACTTCTGGCCGACCCGTTGCTTACCCAGTACGGAGTTATCATTGTGGACGAGGCCCACGAGCGAAACATGCTCACCGACATGGTTCTGGGATTGCTTAAGAAGATTTTAAGGAAACGTAGCAGCCTAAAGGTCATCATATCTTCTGCCACCATTGACGCAAGTTTCTTCAGCGAGTTCTTCAGCTGGCCGGGGTCAGGAAAGGTTAGTGTGAAACTGACCATCGAAGGACGCATGCATGCGGTGAGCCATTTCTACCTCAACGAACCATGCGCTGATTATGTGAAGGAGACTGTGGAAACAGTTTGGAAGCTACACCATAAGGAGCCACCTGGCGATATTTTGGCCTTCTTAACCGGCCAGGAGGAAGTGCTGGAGGCATTGGATCTGCTGCGAGAATATATTCATAGTTCGGAGGTGGAGAACCTTAAAGTACTACCGATGTACGGCAGCATGTCTAGCACCGATCAGCTGGCGGTATTTTTCACTCCGCCAAAGGGCGTGCGAAAGGTAGTTCTGGCCACAAATATTGCCGAGACTTCCATCACTATACCGGGCATCGTTTACGTAATAGACTGTGGATTCGTCAAGGTCAAGTGGTACAATCCCAAAACGTCCAGCGACAGTCTGGTGGTTGTGCCCGTAAGCAAGGCCTCAGCAGTTCAAAGAGCGGGACGAGCGGGTCGTGTAAGGCCTGGAAAAGTATACCACTTGTACACAAAGGCAGACTACGATACCCTGATTCCAAGACAGCCTCCGGAAATGCGTCGGAGCGAAATGAGTGGAGTGGTGCTCCAACTGAAAGCACTGGGAATTCGCAACATCTTGCGCTTCGATTTTCCCTCCCCGCCGCCGGCTCAGAATCTTCTATCAGCTTTGGAAACTCTCTTTGCTTTAGACGGGATCAATGAGCAGGGAAATCTCACCAAGCCAGTGGGATATCTGCTTGCGGAACTTCCCTTTGGCGCTATGCTCTCGAAGATGCTGTACGTATCGGGGCAGATGGGGTGCTCTGAGGAGATCATAACTATTATAGCTATGCTTCAAGTGCAATCAGTGTTCTCGCGACCAGTTTCTGCGGTAGCCCAACAGAGCGGAAGGATCGCTCACCGGCATTTCGAGGTGGCGGAGGGTGATTTCATCACACTCTTAAATATCTACACCGCCTTCGTGGAGGAGGGCAGGACGAAAGAGTTCTGTGGCCAGTATTACCTCATCTATCGAAATCTAAAGCGCGCACACGAGTTAAGGGAGCAACTGATTACGTTGGCCAGCAAAAAGTATGGCATACCGATCTTCTCCTGCAAAGGGGATGTGAAAATGATATGCAAATGCATTACTGCAGGATTCTTCACCCAAGTGGCTTATCTTCATCATTCCGGAGTTTACAGGCAGATAAGCAGCGGAACCGAGCTGGCCATCCACCCAGACTCTACGCTGTATACTCTGCCCCAAGCACAGTATGTGGTCTATGGAGAGCTGCTCCAGACCACCAAGTTGTTCATGAATCACGTTACTGTCATCCAGCGGGAATGGTTGACAGAGTTGGCTCCACATTACTACCAACAAACAACGGTGCGGGAATAAGAGATAAGATAAGTTGAAATAAATTATGAAAATGATCTTTAATGTAAACGTTCATCATATACATGATTGAAATGCTATAACTTCGGTGTTTTTAAAGCTAAAGAATTCGTATTCGGCACGAATGCTATTTTTGGCAAAATAATACAACATGCCGAATTTCATAAGGATCAGCTGTCTATATCCTATAGCTGTCATATAACTGAACAATCGGAAATTACCCAACTTTCGTGTTTTTGAAGATAGAAAGTTGGAACTTCGTACAGATTATATTTTTGGTCAGTTAATAAAACCTACCAAATTGCATAACGATCGGCCGACTATATCTTATAGCTGACATATAACTGAACGATTGGAAATGGTATTTGGTAAAAATACCAACTTTGGTATTTTTAAAGGTGAAAGCTTGGTACTTTTTTTTAGATTTTTTTATTGTAATAAATTGGTTATATTATGATATTCTCATAAGGATCGGCCAATTCGATCCGATTTTTGCGATAGATATCCTTGATTTCTAAAAAACTGTGGGAAGGATTTTAATGGCACTGGTACCATTCGAACGGGCTAAAAATTAGCTTTCTCGTGGTATACCGTGCATAATGGCGCATCCTCTTTAAAAAAAGATATATATGATGCTGTTAATGGCCAGTGTTGGTGAATCAAGGACTGAAATTTTAGAGACTTGATTTCTTTAAATCTGTGGGAGCGATTTAAATAAAAATAGTCTTATAATATTCTTTATAAAATAGGCTTTTCAACGGTATACCGTGAAATTTGGCGAATCCTCTGTGAAGGACTTAATAAGCTTAACAGGGCCATTTAGTATTTTTAAACTAGTTCAATGAACTTTTTTCGGACTGGTTCCGGTTCACTAGTTGGCGCTCCTGTTATTAGTTAAATTATATGGGGAACTGGTTCGATTTTCTCAAAATCTGTGGGACAGATTTGTATGATTTTTGGTCCATACATACTTGAAAAGGTCCTACATTGACTCCACTACCGTGTATATTGGCGCATCCTCTTAGAGCTTCACAATTTTAAAAACAAATTTTTGGGGTCATTTTAGTATGGGCTGTTAGCCGGGTTGGTCCACGTTTATTCGATTTTCTCCAAAACGTACGGAACGATTTTAATGAGATTTTCAGGGGATATTCTCAAAATAATGGGCTATAAGCTGGTGTATCGTTCTTCTTGGCGCATCCTCTTATTTCTGACATAATGCTCAAAACAGTGAAGGGGCAATTTTTCAAACCCATTTTTAAGCTACTTAAAGAGTGTAGAACCCGCTCAAAGTAAGAAAAAAAAATAGTTTATTCAATTCTTAACAATTCTAGTGTTTATTTTATTAAATTTAGTGGCTAAATACTGAAATAATTGAAAAAACAAAAAAATCGTTGCTGTGTTCCAACTCCACCGTTCCGCTTCGACGCTAATTTGACGGACATACTTTATTAAAAATTCCCCTAGTATTAATCGGAATTGTGTCCCTGTTTTGCCGTTATCTTGACATTTATCGTTGAATGGAAATTGAGCGGCATTTCTGTAACAACACAAGCCAAACAAATATTAGAACTTGTAAAGAATTGCTATAATGACTGAAAATAATGGACCCGCAGTGCGCATGCCATGGTAATTAGTGAGCTCTCAGTTTACTTAAATCAAAACTTTAAATCTAATCGCACTTTTTAGGGTGGAAAAGTACCGTCCAAGCGGCTTAGATGATTTGATTTCTCACGAGGAAATAATATCAACAAGTAAGCTTAAGGTTATCAGCTTGAGGTGGAATCTAAAATAGATTGTTTAAACATATTCCAGTTAGCCGCTTCATCAGTCGTAAGCAGTTGCCCCATTTATTATTCTATGGGCCGCCCGGCACCGGAAAAACCAGCACAATATTGGCCTGTGCCAGACAACTTTACTCCCCGCAACAGTTCAAGTCCATGGTGTTGGAACTCAATGCATCCGACGACAGAGGAATTGGTATCGTCCGTGGACAAATCCTTAACTTTGCGTCCACGCGAACCATTTTCTGCGACACCTTCAAACTAATTATTTTAGATGAGGCGGATGCCATGACCAACGATGCCCAAAATGCCTTGCGTCGAATTATTGAAAAGTACACCGACAATGTGCGATTCTGTGTGATTTGCAATTATCTCAGCAAAATAATACCGGCACTGCAGTCAAGATGCACTCGTTTCCGGTTCGCTCCTTTATCGCCAGATCAGATGATGCCCCGACTGGAGAAGATCATTGACGCCGAAGGGTATGTATAGGTCGGGATGGGGTTCGTGCCGTTTTTAATATTTTCCAAATTTTTTTTAGGGTTCAAATTACTGAGGATGGTAAGCGTGCACTTTTAACTCTTGCCAAGGGCGATATGCGAAAGGTTCTGAACGTTTTGCAAAGCACCGTGATGGCCTTCGATTCGGTTAATGAGGACAATGTATACACATGTGTCGGATACCCTTTGAGACAGGATATTGAACAGATACTGAAGGCATTGTTGTCTGGAAACAGCGTGGAGGAATCATTTAAAAGTATATACACATTGAAACATTAAAGTTTTTGGCTAATAATAACAATTTAATATTAAATAGCTGTTGAAAATGCAAAGTACGCTAGGGGTCTCGCCTTGGAGGACATTTTAACAGAGTTGCATTTGTTTGTGATGAGGCGTAAGTGCTGAAATCCTTTAAATGTCCTTTTATAAAACTTGCTAATTTTTCTTATTTTTCAACAGTTGAATTGCCTATGTCTGTTATGAATAAGCTTATTGTAAAGCTGGCTCAAATCGAAGAAAGGTTAGCCAAGGGATGCACAGAACCTGCACAAACGGCTGCCCTAGTGGCCGCGTTTTTCATTTGCAGAGATATGGTTTCCTTGGAAAAATAAACGTTTAAAAAACTGTTCTAAAAAATAAATTGTTTTTATATTAATTTATTGTCATTTTAACTATTAAAGTGAAATTAACTATTTTTACAACCTTCTTTAGATATGAACATTTTATTTGTCCAAGTTTTGAAATTCTTTTTAAAAAGTCATAGTAACAATTCTTAAATAATTAAAACAATCAGAAAAATTTTAAGATTTTTAACTTTTAAGTTTTTAAGTAAAGTTTGCTTTGCCGTTTCGATTCCATTGGTCCGCATTGAATGGAGACTTGGGGACGCCACCTTGGCGAGCTTTGCCAATAACAGAGTGTAATATATTTTTTATTAAACAAAATATCACGGTATTGTTAATTGGTTGTGAATCACTCATACGGATTCATATCTCCTAGATTAGCAAATTGCGTGTCTTTTGTGAGTCCGAAAATAGTTTCGCATTAAGTGCTTTGGGCGTAGCAGGCTGGATCCACCCTAAAAAATATGGCAGCCGAAATAAAACCAGCACAGCGGAGCAACAATGATCGCTTCAACACATCCAAAAAGCCGGAACTGCTGAGTAAGCTTGAAGGGAGTAGCGACGATGTGAACGCTGCTATCCTTATTCCAGGCGAGAACGGCGTTATCAGCGTTTCCGATGATAAGTGCGTATACAAATAAATTCAAAGAAAAAAGCTTTTATTTTTTTATATATTTACGTTTTGTGTTTACTTTTTGGGCTTCCAGAACTGTTCGTGTATGGCTGAAACGCGATTCCGGTCAGTATTGGCCCAGTATTTGCCAATACATGCCCTCCGGGTGCACTGCCATCGAATACGTTCCGGAAAACCGTCACCTGTATATTGGACAGGAAAATGGCACTGTGACACAGTATACGCTTTCTGAAGACTGCAACCGTTTGTCGTTCTTGCGGGATTACTTATCGCATCAAGCCAGGGTGGTGGCTGTTGTCTTCTCCAAAACACACAAGTGGATATTATCTGCGGGAAAAGATAAGCAGTTCGCCTATCACTGTACGGAAAGCGGAAAGCGAGTGGGCGGATACAACTTTGAGACACCGTGCACAGCCCTCCAGTAAGTTTGATAAAAACAGAGCCCTGACTGTGGAGATATCAGAAAAATTTTATTTATATTTTTGATTGTCTATATACCTGGGATTAGGGACCAAGGGTATAATTAAGTTTCCCTCTCGAATGCCTCAATTTTTTGGCTTCAACGCCCCTTTTATTAATTATGAAGAATATTAAATCATGTCGTCCATTGATCCAGGTTTGATGCATTGGCCAAGTATGCTTTTGTGGGCGATCATGCTGGACAAATAACTATGTTGCGATGCGAGGTTCAAGGAGTTCAACTGATCACCACATTCAAAGGCCACACAGGTATCCAAATACGTTTTTAAAACTAACAAGGTTGACAATGAGTTAATATTTCAGCGGAGATTCGCTGTCTAAGATGGGTGGAAGGACCGCAGTTACTGTTCAGTGGTGCCTGCGACCAGTCCGTCATAGTTTGGGATGTCGGCGGCAAACGTGGAACTATTTACGAGCTGCAAGGACACAGGTAGGCTATGCATGCGTGAAAATGACATCATTTAAATGTTGGTCCCTTTTAGCAACAAGGTTTCGTCCCTGGCCTATGCCAACCAAACTCAGCAACTGATTAGCTGTGGAGAGGACTCAGTGGTTGTCTTTTGGGAAATGAATGCCATGCGAAAGGAAGTTCCTGGTTGGGTGGAGTCTAACAACTGTCAGCTCTGTTCCAGGCCTTTTTTCTGGAACTTCCGTTCCATGATGGACCAGAAGCAACTTGGTACACATCATGCAAAATATGTAAATCAGTCTCAATATAAATGTTCTTCTCTTAAACATAGGAATTCGGCAGCACCATTGTCGTCATTGTGGAAAAGCAGTATGTGACAACTGTTCCACAAATCGTATTAACATACCTATCATGGGCTTTGAGTTTGATGTTCGCTGCTGTGATCCGTGTTTCAAACAACTACAGACTGTTGAACGTCCCTCGCTGGCGTCATTTAATGACGCCAAACACTCCATTGTCTACATGGACCTCGACGAGGACAGAAAGCGCCTATTAACGGTCGGCCAGGACAGGCTAATCAAGATCTGGGATCTTTCCAACATCTGGTCATAATCTATTTGGTGTGGCATCCATACGACCCCAAGTCGAAGTACCAAAGGTATAACCATTCAAAGGTGCTTCAGTCGTAACTGGAGTAACCATGAAGGGAGTGGCATGGAAAAATGACTAAAAAAAATCCCAGCTAGGTTCTCATATATTCGATGTAAAGCAATAATCATGTACGTACGCTACCGCAAACATAAAAATATAGAAATTCATCGATTAAAGAAGACTATTTTGGTATTTTATTTTATTTGGAAAAAGTATAAAATTAATATCCTCCCCTGCCCGGTGGCGGTGCCCCGCGAATCATGCTCGGCGGTGGTCCGCGCATTGGTGGGGGTGCACCGCGTCCAAGATTACCGGGCATCGCAGGCATGCCTCCGGGGATCATGCCCGGTGGTGGGGCTCCCATCATTGGTGCTCTGGGTACTCCACGGCCCATTGGCGCCATGTGAGACGGTGCGGGGCCTCCCACTCCGCGTACGGGTCCCTGCAGACCAGCCGGCACCGAGGACATGTTCAGTGGCACTCCCCTGCCGGCCACGCGACCAATTCCCGGGCCTGGAGCAGCTCCAGGAATGGGGACTCGCGGAAGACCCTCCTCTGGTGGCGGGGGTCCTTCAACCGTCAGGGAAACTATATTCTCACCACGAAGAAGCACAAAGCCCAGCACTCGCTTTTCTTCTCGTTCGGGAACCTTGGAGTTCTTTGATCGGATCTTGCGGAACTCCTCGCAGTCCCCCAGGATAAGATTCATGTGTTTGTCGAAGGCCTTGAACGTCCCAATGAACGTACGCGAATCCTGGAGAACGATTCGCACCCGATAATTCAGGTGCTGAATCATTTTGTTGTTCTTTCCGATGGTCTGAAACAAATGGTGAAATATATTTACATTTTGTATGTGAAAGTAGTTTTCATTTAATGGCAGACCCGGCACTCAAGACGCTTAGCGTATGGAGGCTAGGTGCTTGGTAAAAATTGGCATTTTGAACAAACATTTCAATTCTTTGTTCATTTCACCCTTTGTTTTATATAACACTGAATATAACACACCAAACGAATACATACCATTTTATATTATTTCTTTATAAACCTCTAACAAATAATTTTAAAGATGCCGAATAAAAAAATCGCACGCGTGCATCAGTGTGACCAGATGACCCACGGTTTAACCCTCCCCTGACCCAAGATATTGGGTCCAATTGTTTTTTTTATCGTTTAATCGAAAATCATAAGAAATAAAACGTCTCTTTTTCTATATTCCTTTATTTTTATTTTGTCTATATAATTTAATTTCAGCTCACTGTCTCATGCAACACACAAATGATATAATTTTAAAACTACCAGTGGGTTCGTGTTAAAAGAAGGTACGAAAATTTCTTAATGGTGTCTTAATTAATTACACTTTGACTTAAAAAAATATTACCATTGTCGAACTTTAAAATGACAACTCATACGAAGCTTAAAATAAGTTTTGTTGACACACCGATCCCTTTTAAAAGTTATCGAATGCAAAACTTGCTCCCGTCCCTGGTCATACTGTAAACAAACGACTGAAATCGGAACCCCGACTCACAGTTCACCTGCGGCCACGTCATTTGACTCTCTTCGGTTCTCTCATTATGCTGACATTCTGCTGAGAATTTTTTAGAAAAGCGGCAAAGCACCAAGTTTTACTCGTTGGCAAATTAGGCGACAATTTATTTGGTAACGTATGCACCCATCGAACCGCTAATACGCGGCATTGTTGACGCCCGTTGTTACCGTTTACGTTATCCACTTTTTAAGGGTGCGTTCTTACACGTCGCGAGACAGCGAAGGAAAAACACCAAACAACGGAAGAAGCAGATAGCAGACAGCAGCCCCTTCGAGGTATCAGGTCAGGATGAATATTTTTCGCTTCGCTGGAGATCTGTCACATGTGTTCGCCATAATAATATTGTTGCTGAAGATATGGAAGACCCGATCGTGCGCCGGCATATCCGGCAAGTCGCAGATTCTCTTCGCAGTGGTATACCTCACCCGCTATCTTGATCTCTTTACCACATACGTGAGCCTGTACAATTCGGTGATGAAGGTGCTTTTCCTGGCCACGTCTGGAGCCACGGTATACTTCATGTACGTCAAGTTCAAGGCAACCTACGACCACAACCACGATTCCTTCCGCATCGAATTCCTGCTGGTGCCGTGCGCCCTGCTCTCGCTTGTGATTAATCATGAGTTTACCGTGATGGAGGTGCTGTGGACCTTCTCGATCTATTTGGAATCGGTCGCCATTCTACCGCAGCTGTTCCTGGTGAGCAAGACCGGGGAGGCCGAGTCCATCACAAGCCATTACCTGTTTGCCCTCGGATCGTACCGCGCACTCTACTTGCTCAACTGGGTCTACCGGTACATGGTGGAGTCGCATTACGACCTTATCGCGATCTTTGCCGGCATTGTTCAGACCATCCTCTACTGCGATTTCTTCTACTTATACATTACCAAAGTTCTTAAGGGCAAGAAGCTACAACTGCCGGCATAAGGAGTCGTTGGCTTTTTGGTACACATCATCAGTCGAAGGCATTAAGAAGCAAGTGAAAACATTCAGACGGAGATGGAATGCAAACAAAGCGTTTGACAAAGCATATTTAGTTCATATTATAAAGAAGATGCATCGAGCGGAGAGTATAAGTTGTAATATTATTTTTTGAGAAATAAACCGAAAATCGGAAGTCAAACAAACTTGCAATATCAAAATAATGTATTCGCTCGGTAATCGATGCATTAATCTCCGTTTCTCGATACCCACATTCTTAGCTGTCACAAAATCCAAAAAATATTAAATTAGTATTCCGTGAATGGAAAATTGTGTAATGAACTTTTTTAAACAGGTTTTCTCCTTAAGCGGAGGCTTTTTCATGATTACAATACCACTGAAGAGGTCCTAGATTTCCTTCATTAAATTAGAATTTAAAGAGTATCAATTAAATAGCTTCTAAGCGGAATGTATCCTAAAAATCCGAATAAGTTTAGTCTAAGTTTTGTGGCTTATTTAAACTTAAAAAAATTGCAATGCCGTCAGCCCCAGACTCGTGAAAGCTCCAAGTGTTAGAAATTTGTGCACAATTTAAATAAATTCAAAGTATCAACTGTAATACATTTTTCAGCACCTACCATCTCCGCTCTACGCTTCCCCTAATATAAAGCATAAGTTTGATTTTTAAAGAATAGCGATCATCAAAAATCATACCTAACGTGACATACAAATATTTTAATAATTTTTGAAAAATATGTATAACTATGATTAAAAAAAATAAAACCTTGATTTGGATTTTTCCAATCAAAATTTTTGTTTAGTAACTTTAGTACATTATGTACTATGTTTTTAGTTGTAATTTCATTAATAGGCTGCAATACCTACAGTTTTCATAAAATAAAATAACTTTTTTAAATAAATAAAAATGTAATGCCAAACTTGCGAATGTTGAAAGTTTATATAGATTAACGATTTTTTATAAGTTATATACCTTTTTTTGAATGTTGTGACTACCCTAACCCCCTTAAAACAGGTGTGAAACAACGATTTAAGCTCTGGTCACATTGGCCCAAAAGTTTGATAATCAAAACAAAAATGGTAAGGATCGGACTTTTAAATGTGTTAACAAGACAAAAGGCCTTGTCCAGGAATTTTTTCAAATTCGGGAAAAAAAATGGGTACAAATTATATTTATTTTGAATTTTACACATTTAAAACGAATAGTACTTTCAGAGATACAGGCAACTTTGCACGAATTGTGTCCGCCGGCAAGGTATCCGAGGAACGTAGTGTTCCGGATGAAATCCAAAAGCCTGCGTACTACTTCAAGAGCATACCGCCTGGAAATACACTGGGAACGCCAGAAATTAAAAATAAGGAGCAGATAGAAGGGATGCGTTTAAGTGGAAAACTTGCAGCACAGGTTCTTCGTGAATGTGGAAAGCTAGCAGTTGTTGGCAAAACTACCGACGAGATAGATGCTTATGCCCATGATCGGATTATTGGGGCCAATGCCTACCCCTCGCCACTTAGATACGCCGGTTTCCCAAAGTCCATTTGTACCTCAATTAATAATGTCGCCTGCCATGGTATTCCCGATGACCGAAAGCTGGAAAACGGCGACATTATAAATATTGATGTCACGGTGTTTTTGAATGGATACCATGGAGACTGTTCAAAGACATTCCTGGTTGGTGATGTAGACGAAAAGGGTAGATATCTCGTTGATGCCACAAAATCGTGCTTAGATCAGAGCATTGATCTATGCGGCCCTGATGTGGAATTCCAAAAGATTGGACAGTTTATTGAGAGCTTTTGTTTAGAGCATGGCCTGGAATCTGTTGAAGCTTTTATTGGCCATGGAATCGGGAGCTATTTTCATGGTCCTCCAGAGATATATCACTACTGTAGGTTCACCTTTTAATTTTAACGAGTATTGTTGAAAAATCAATTTGGCAAAATCTTTACAAGAAAAAATAAGATATTCGATCCTGTAATAATAGGTTAATAGGAAAGCTTCGACTGCCTCTAATATCTATACTCCTTTTTACAGACAACGATGTTCCCGGAAAGATGCAGCCCGGCATGACCTTTACCATTGAACCAATTCTGTCACTCGGAGGATCAGAGTATGATCTCCTGGCGGATGGATGGACGGCAATGAGCTTAGATGGAGCTCGCAGTGCCCAGTTCGAACACACCATTCTCATCACAGACAATGGAACCGAAATACTCACAAAACCTTGATTTCTGTACATGAATTTTTATTCGTGACGTTTGCAGACATGTTGCAAGTTTGTAATTCCCATAAAGTGTAAATATGTGTCAGATGACAGTCTTGTGCAGTTTGTGCTTCGTAATTCATCGACTCCGTAAAGTAGGTGCTCTATATTTGGTTTTAGAAGCGGCGAAATTAACTGCAAATGGCGTTAGACTTTTGTACCGGCTTTTGAATCGGGAGGAAGAGCTTGAACTCCGGCGGCAGCTCGTCCTCCGAGTAGAGCCGATCTGAGAAATAAACTCTACGTATGCGACAGTTGGCATGAATTTGCACCCGGAGCGTTTCTACATAGTTGGTACCGTAGGCCCGACGAGTGAAGTCGGACAGGTTGAACTGGATTTGATTCCATCCCTCGTCCAAGCGCATGGGCATTGTGCAAATAAATGGCTTTACACGGGTTGTCGACTGGTAGTTGCTAGCCCGGAACCTTCGTCGCACATTTTTGTCGTCCAGTACCTTTATAGGGTGGGAAACGGTTACCAAAGTGATTGAACAGTATGGGGTTAGAAGCTTACCTGGACTTCAAATGTAAAGTACTTTTTCATGTTCTTAATGATCATCACGAGAAAGGGCAGCTTGATACCCAGCGTCTTCTTGGGGTCCGCCGGACACGTTATGAAAGTAGTACTTACATTTGTGCCAACTATTTCGAGGACGAGACTCTGTATGTCGTTGTCGGTGATGCGCTTGATGTGCCCATTGCGAACTTTCTTATCCCACAGCTGTAGCGGTTTTGAGCCAATACTGTACAAAATCGATAAGAATCCAGATTGGAAAGTGTTCTTGAACATTTCGCAATTGGAGCAACCGGTTTTCCCACAGAATAGTAGTCTCTTGCAAATTTATATAGGCCAGTTAATATTGGCCGGTAATTTTTGCACAGCCGGAACTCGTACAAACTACGAACATGAATACAAAACTATCTTAATTTTTCATGTCAATAAGTTTGTTTAGCACGGCCTGCTTGTTGCCATAACAATGGAAAATAGTGCTGTCAGTCTAAATGTTTGAAATCCCAGCGTGTTTATACCGCACTTGATATTCCTAAATAGATCTATTTACTTTTTTTTGTTGTTCCTCCCTGGGGAGCATTTTGAAACATTTGGAATGGAACGGATTTTTTTTTCTACGATAACATTATTATAAATAAATAATATTAAAATGATCTATAAAAAGATTTAAATTTACTTAATAACGTTTTTCTAAAACGCTTACTTACTAATCGAATTAATTAACAACTTTTAAAAAATTCCAAAAAGTGGATTCTGGTATGAAAGACTATCGATACATTGCTATCGAAATATAGTGTGGCCGAACCGAAAGTATGCCCTAAACATATATAAATAAATAGTTTCGACATCCCTAGAACAAATGGCTTCAACTTCGAGGTAAAACTTTCGTTGTTTTTATTTTCAAGACTTTGTGAAATATGTTTTACGAATGCAGATTGGACAACAACAAGGTGTGCTGTTATGCACACCCAGAGTCTCCCCTCATTGAAGACTATAGGGCTGGCGACATGATTTGCTCCGAGTGTGGTTTGGTTGTGGGCGACCGCGTAATTGACGTTGGTTCGGAGTGGCGTACATTCAGTAACGAGAAGAGTGGAGTTGACCCCAGCCGTGTTGGTGGCCCAGAGAATCCACTGCTCAGCGGTGGAGATTTGTCCACCATAATTGGACCAGGCACAGGGTCTGCCTCCTTTGACGCCTTTGGGGCTCCTAAATACCAAAACAGACGTACTATGAGCAGCTCGGATCGCTCTCTGATATCTGCATTTAAGGAAATTTCCTCAATGGCTGATCGTATTAATCTGCCTAAAACAATTGTTGATCGCGCCAATAACTTGTTTAAACAGGTAATTTTTGAAGGTGCTAAGTAGGTAATTTTAAATTGAGTTATCTTCTGTGCAGGTCCATGACGGCAAGAACCTTAAGGGTCGTTCAAATGATGCTAAGGCTTCGGCTTGTTTGTACATTGCTTGTCGTCAAGAGGGTGTGCCTCGTACTTTCAAGGAAATATGCGCCGTTAGCAAGATCAGCAAAAAAGAGATTGGAAGATGTTTCAAGCTAACACTGAAGGCCTTGGAAACAAGTGTAGACTTAATTACCACGGCTGACTTTATGTGCCGATTTTGCGCAAATCTGGGTAAGATTTTTTTCTGGATTTCGTGGTTTATCCATGGCTAACATCTTAATTAACAGACCTGCCCAATATGGTACAACGTGCTGCCACACACATCGCCAAGAAAGCCGTCGAAATGGATATTGTTCCTGGACGTTCCCCAATATCCGTGGCTGCAGCTGCTATTTATATGGCATCACAGGCTTCTGAGCATAAGAGAAGTCAGAAGGAAATCGGAGACATAGCTGGAGTAGCCGATGTCACTATCAGACAGTCCTACAAACTAATGTATCCCCACGCAGCTAAGCTCTTCCCAGAAGACTTTAAGTTTACCACTCCCATTGATCAGTTACCCCAAATGTGAATCTTTATGTACATTCGATGCTCAATACTAACGCTAACATTAAGAGAAGATAAATTCTTAATTTAATCACAAAATTTACGATTTTATTAAATAAAGTTAGCATAAATAATATTCAAAACTAACTGTTGCACCGAGCAAAACATCACTATGTAAATGGTAAAAGTCACCGAGTTAGACCCAACCGGTATTATAAACGTAACCCAATATTTTATATTAACTCTTGTTTTTGTATTTCGGTTTTGACATTTTTACATAGCTTACTTGTATATCTTGGTTATAGGCTATTACCAAAAAGCTATAAATAGTTACGTACTACGTTTATACGCCAGATATTTGCAGAATGACATTTTGCAACGATCAATTGTTAACACACAAGCTTTAACTATTCATTAATATGGGTAGTTTTAATATTTGCTAACAACAAAAAAGAAACAATTGTATCACCAACGAAACGTTCAGTGGCAAATAAATAGAGTATTGAAACGCAGTACACAACCTAAGGCATTTGAAGAACCAAGCATGCAAACATAAACATTCCATAGATACAAAGCAATATAAGTGTGCTAATAGTAAATGACGAATTATCAGTCGCCAACAATAGTTATTGCTGAGTTTAAAGAGTGTACATTTAGATAACTAGTCAATAGACAGCGAGCACTTTTCGTCGTCGCTATGGCCCACGCACTCCAGCGCCGGTCGATGCTCCGAGTCCCACATTCCCGGTCCGCAGCGCTTGCAGAGGCCGCTCAAAGTGCACGGGATTTTTGGCAACTGTCGATATTGGTGGAGCAGGCCACGCGCCTTGCGCAAAATCAACTGACCATCCATGTACATGGCCAGTGAACTGAAGTGGAGCAGCATCTCGTCCGGCCGCAAATTTTGGGCTATCACATCGTCCGCATAGACCGCGATAATGGCTAGGCAAAGGAACAAGTGAAAGTAGTCGGTCAAGTAGTTCGACCAGCAGGCCTCCCACATGCGAATGACCACGGCTTCGGTGAACTCTCGCTTAAAGCACAATAGCAGCCATCGGTGGCAGAAGAGAAGCTCCATGGAGTCGTTATGCTGCGCCAGGTGCTCGTAGAAACGCGGCAGCATAACACGGATCAGTTCCCGCAGATAGCTGAGGTTGTGGTCCACATCTCGGTCGGTGGGAGTGCAGACGAAGAATGCACGTTGCATCAGCCCCACGAAGCACCAAAAGGTCTCCGACTCGTTCTGCACTTCACAAAGTACTGGTGCCAAAAGGTCACTCATACCCTGAAATTTTGAAAATATTAAACATAAAACAAAGGATTAGGAGAGCAGGATTAAACCATACCTGAGAGTAGGATAGTCCAGTGTTGTAGGTAGCGAAGTTGAGCAAAATGTTTTTCATGACCTCGGTGTTGGGGTTGTCGTCTCCGCAGAAGAAGGGATTCGTTCGATCGGTGCGAACTACGTCTTTTTCGACCACACATTGAACGGTTTTCCAAAAATGTATTTGCTGCTCTGGAGACATAGAGTACAGTCGCTTCCGGGTTATTTCTTCATATTCCTGCCTCTTGATATCCATTAGAACGGCCCGATCCTCAAATGTCGAAGAGAAGGAATAACATTTTAGGAGAAAAGGCCATACTGTCTTCCGGAGGCTCTTTTCAAGGCCGCCGAAAAACACGCACTTCCGGAGGAGCAAGTCGTCCTCAATCTGTCCCTTCTCATTCAGCAACGTCCCATAGAAGAAGTTGGTTGTTATCTTCTTGACATCCCCCTCATCAGGATGCATTTCCGACTTCTTAACCTCCGGCCTGCAAACCATAAAGTGCCTATAGGGCAGATCGAACTTGTCTTGGCCCGTTTCCGAAGTGATGTTGTGTAGGAAGCAGTGCCATTGGTGCAGCACCTGGGCCAAGTGGTCCAGTCCTCCGTAGTGGAAATGAAGTATCTTGTATTGGGATTCTCGTGATGCAATTACCAGCTGTCCGGATGTACAGTTGTCGTCGTTGAAGAAGAGACGAAGAGATCGCATTTGGCTGAGATCAACAGAAAAGTGCCTGCACTTCATCGCAGGTTTTTGACGATCGGCCGGGGTTGAATTACCGCTGTCGGGGAACTCCAGATTGTGCTTAAAGGCCAGGAGTTCCGGTGTAGTCCACTTCGGGTTATCGGAAGCAGCTCCATCCGCACCACATCCACTCAATTGTCCACTCGCACAGTCCACACAGTTGTTGCCTTCCGTGCGAATAGTTATGCAGTTGAACGACTGAGATATATTACTGTTTTCGATTTGTGGATTGGAAATGGTTATATTAACTGATGTAATCGGATTATTCTTAAGCAGTGCGGTCAAGTCATCAATCGAAGCGGCTTGTCCTCCCAGCAGAGGCTGAAGTTCGTTCTTCAGTTCCTGCATTTCAGCGGCATTGTCATCTTCCCGGATTTCCCGCTCCTGAATGGTTTGCGGAATGGTAACGTGGCAGTAGCCGTTCCGTAAATCCGGTGACTTGCTCCGTGAATTGCATTGTCCCCTGCAATCTTCGGTGCTCAGATTGGTATATTTGCATAGTGAAGAGTTCGGTATCCAGGTGAGGAGCAAGGTGGGCCGTTTGGCGCTGTTGTACTGATCAACGAAAGTTTTGGTCGTGCACGTCAGGTAACCCGGATTGTGCAGAATGTCCGACTCGTTCCGCGCGATGGTGGGCGGATGAATGCAAACGTTATTCTTGCAGAAGAGGATTTCGTTGTCTTCGTAAGAGATATCGATTTTTCTGTCCAATCTGTCGTCACCTAGTATAAAGCTAGATGCTTTTTTTATAATACTTCCTATGGGCATTTTGAAACTTAACTTTGTTGAGCAGGGAGCTTAACGCAATTATTTTTTCACGTTCGGATTAAAAAACGTATTTTCGAACAGGGTGGGAAGGGACGTTTCCCTCTGGTTATCTTCTTCTATGGTTAAGTATTGATGGAAAATCGTTGCTGGTTACCATTATTTTGTTTGCTTTGTCTCTGGCAATTATTTTTTAACACAAAAAAGGGTCAAACGAGGAATAACTTTAATTTTAGATGGATTTCAGCGACCTCTCACAAACGGGATGACATTGGGCGAAAAGAATTTAAGGCAAAACTTAGCGCATGCGCTTTTTAAAACTACTGTTTCGCATGGATTCGATATTTAAATTGTTTCATTGTTTTTATATTCCTTAAAGTGTTATGTTTATATGGTATTCCAATACTTCTCATTTATTTTTAAAACTTAACCGAATAAAAAATTCCAGTGATCTAAGCTTAAATATATACTACATTTACACCTAAAAATTATTACATTTTACCTTAGACTGGAAACCAATATAATATTATATTATATTTTGCCTTGTTAGACAATTCAATAAATAAAAAAAGTTTTTTTTTTATACGAGAAAGGGAAATAATTTAAAAATGTACCCAACATAGGAAATTTAAAAATAACTGGAATTGGAACCAGCTTCAGTTTCCATTTATCGATATATTCGGGCCCTACCATCACTAGGTGGTGTTGAATCAATAAACGCGAGGAATAAAAATATTTACATTCTTTACAAGCTTGTCTATAGTTTCTGTAATATGGCCACCAAAAGAAAACATCCTTCGTCGAACAAAGTCAGGGATGACGACGTTAAAAAGCACACCCTTGACTCAGATGAAGAGGATTCCGACGATTATGAGAGGTACATTTTGTAAAAAGTAAACAACTCGAACGTCACTTTAATTTTTGTTTTTAATTTAGGGAATATCTAAATGATAGTGATATTGAGGGAGGCGAGGAGGGCATTGCGAAAGTTGAAGATGATGTAAAGGTAACCCCTTTCAACATGAAGGAAGAACTGGAGGAAGGCCATTTTGACAAGGATGGGCATTATCATTGGAACAAGGAAACCGAGGCCAAAGACAATTGGTTGGACAACATTGATTGGATGAAGGTAGGATTTCTTTTTTCCAAAGTCTGCTTTGAATATTAAACATTAATATTTATAGATAGAAAACCAAAAGAACGCCTTCGATCCAGCTAAAGATAACGAGGATTCAAATTCCTCGGATGATGCGATTGTATCTGCGGAAAATGCCTTTAACTTGTCAACGAATTTGACAAAAATGTTGGAGTATATGAAAGCAGGAGAAACTGTTAAGATGACACTACAACGTCTAGGAAGCCAGCGACCAGTTCTGACAACTTTGCAAAGAATCAAGCAGAAGAAAGCTGGCATTGTGGATACCAAGACACAGGAAATATCTAAGCTAACCGAGTTGGCAAACGAGATACTCTCAAAAACTGGTAACATGGACATTTATGAAGAGACTTATGAAGGCATAAAGGCAAAGATTGCTGATCTTCCTGGTACAAGCAAACCAAAAGCTGCCGATGATATTGACATGTATGCAGATGACTTTGAATCAAAGGAGTTGGAGCGATCCAAAGTCTCCACCGCTACAACTACGCAAGCAATATCAACTCCCACGGAGATAACGTGGGAGTTTAAATGGTCACAAACTGAGGAAGAAGTTCAAGGTCCCTATAGCACCGAGAAAATGCTGAAGTGGTCCAAAGGAGATTATTTTAAAAACGGAGTTTACGTCCGGAAATGTGGCGAAAATACAAACTTCTATTCTAGTAACCGAATAGATTTCGATTTGTATTTGTAGAGCTCAACATGAAATTGAAACATTTACTTTAGCGCCTCTGTACTAAAAATAAAGATTCAAGTATATTATTTTTATGAGAATAATTTTTAAAAATTTATAAAACGATAGTAAAAGTAAGAAACGTGAACAATGTAGTTACTATCGATAGGAGTCACGACATATTAAATCCACCTCTAGCTGAAAATTGTTTTATGTTTAATTAAGGTCTGATAGTTCGGGTATTATCTGGTGTTATGAGCTTTAAGTAAAATCATAGTCGTTGGCTTCACCCAAGGACTTCGGCCCCTGTACATCTATTGCGAAATTTGCACGCCGAGTGCAAGAAAAACATTACTTTGTGCTTCTGTGTGGAAGCCTTTATACCTTGTCAGTGGGTTGAACGAATAAAATATAGTTCTGGATCAGCCGCAACTTTGCCACAATGACAACAAAGCACATTTACTCCACTACCAATTTATCGGATTTGCAGTTAAAGGAGCAGGGAAACTGCCTGTTCGCGGCTCGCAAATATGACGACGCAATTAATTGTTACTCAAAGGCCATCGTAAGTGTCCCACCTGCCATGCCCCAAAGTGTGTATGTTATTTACATAGTTGGTGGCATGCGTTGTCACATTTTCCAGATAAAAAATCCAATAAATGCCACATACTTTACAAATCGAGCTCTCTGTAATTTGAAACTGAAACGATGGGAGCTATGTTGCCAGGATTGTCGGCGGGCTCTGGATATTGATGCGAACTTGCTAAAAGGCCATTTCTTCTTGGGCCAGGGACTGATGGAAATTGACTGTTTTGACGAGGCCATAAAGCACCTGCAACGAGGTAAGAGGCTGCTGACTCCTGAGCTTTAGTGTATGTGTAATATTTTGTAACAACTATTAGCCTATGACCTGTCTAAGGAGCAGAAACAAAACTTTGGCGATGACATTACATTGCAATTGCGACTAGCTCGTAAAAAGCGCTGGAACGTCTTAGAAGAGAAGCGAATACATCAGGAGATTGAATTGCAAAGCTATCTGAATCGGTAAAAACATGCATAGTTGGCTAAAAAATCATCTAATAAACTAAGTTTATTCAACTTTCTCAGGTTAATAAAGGGAGACATGGAAAATCGTTTGGCTCAATTAAAACTGAATGATAATTTACACGAAGATCAGCTTAAAGACAAGCAGCAAGAAATTGAACAGGAGTGTGTAAGTTCTACAAGTTGAAAACATAATAACATAAAACAAAAACATAATAAAATTCTTTTTTGTTTTAGGATGACCACGTAAAAGAACTAAACAATATATTTTCAAAAGTAGATGAACGTCGAAGGGTAAGTGTCTTCACTACTACGTGTCTAAGAAAAGAAACTAAACTACAATATTTTAAAATTTTAGAAACGTGACGTACCAGATTTTCTTTGTGGCAAAATAAGTTTCGAGATATTAACTGACCCTGTGATAACTCCTTCAGGAATCACCTACGAGCGTAAAGATATCGAGGAGCATTTGCAGCGAGTTGGCCACTTTGATCCCGTCACACGGGTAAAGCTAACTCAGGATCAATTAATACCAAATTTTTCAATGAAGGAAGTTGTTGATTCTTTTATTGCTGAGAATGAATGGTCTTTAGATTACTAAGTGATGATTGACAAAACTAAACATGTAATTGATTAGCTGTTAGAACCCAGTTCCCATTGTCTAAAAAAAAAAAAAGTGATAATAAAAATGGATCTGCAAATGTTTTTTATTTTGGTTGAAATATATAAAAAGATATTTTTAATGAATACAAATGCTTTCCCGCTTATAATCAAAATTCGATTGTTATGTTTCCAATCGTTCCGCCAATCGGTGCGTAACACCGATATTTTTGCAAAAATACCGGCAACGCTGCAAATGTTTGTAAACAAGGAGGCGTCTTGGTGAAATGAAGATTTGATTTTTATTCTTTTAATTTCGTAATGGATTCATCTCAAAATCAATCTCAGATGTCAGTGGAAGATTCTGAAGAGGGCCAGCGCATCATACATCTTCAGAATTTAATTGAAAAGAACATTGAGATAGGTAAGTTACCAGTAACGCGCCAAATTTTTGCATATTTATCACTTGTAGTACTTCAGAGCAAGAAATTGAAAAACATACAATTGATGAATCTTTAACGGCGATCGAGAGTATTATAAGCAAAGCAAATGATATTGTAAAAGGGCATGAAGAGCGCCGCACAAATTCTACGGAGCTTGTTCTGGACACCGAACTACTGCGACGTAATCATGAGGTGGTTGGGAAGGCTATTGAGTACAACACAAACTTCACGGACAGAATGATGGTCGCTGCCATTGTAAGTATGACAGATTCATTGATTTTATTCGAGAATAACAGTAGATCCACCAAAAGGAAAATTTGGTTTTTAAAGAAAACGAGGAGGATTGGGATGCCATTTGCTCACTGGCCATTCCTTTTGGAGCTCCGCATTTTACAAACGACAGCATGCTTCCATTCATAGATGTTGCTCCGAAGGTGCATATTCCCAAGCAGCGTGCCCAACGAAAGCCAAAATCCCAAGTAAGTCTTTATCATAATCCAAACCGTCTGCATTGAATTTTAACCTGCTGTATAATGTTTTTAGGTTGAGGAAAAGCGACCGAAAATAAGTGATAAGCTTGAAAGGAAGGATGAAGGCGCTGCATCTGTCACCCATGTACTTAAGCAGATTAAGCAAATATACAAAGAAGGAGGAAATCAGCCAATACCTTATTTCAAATTAATTTGCAATCCAGACAACTTTATGGATACAGTACAAAACGCTTTGCAAGTCTCGTTTCTTGTTAAAGAAAATTATATTGCCGTTGAAAATGGCGAGGATGGATTACCTCTAGTTCGGATTGTTCCTAATCCAAAGACACTTGGACAAGCTGAGTCTTCTCAAGCTATTTGTTCCATCGATGTTGCCTATTGTAATGTATGTATTTTGTGCTATATTTTTAAAATGCTTTTGTTTATGTTTGTTTTGCAGAAAATGGCACATCACTATAGCATTCATCAACCATTGTTGAAGAAACAACATGTTCCTGATAGTTAGATTTATAGTCTAGACTTTTAAGAAAAAGTATATATAATTAATTGAAAATCCTAATAAATAAAAGAGGGTTTTTATTTTGAATGTGTTTATTACTTCTTATAGGCTCTAAAAAATATGTTTAAAAAATGAATCGTGTGAAAAATTCAAGATGGCATTTTTTTGTGTAAACATGAAAGCAACTTCTACAATTCAGATACTTGCATTTATTCAAAACCACTTTATAAAGTGAAACTACTCCAACAAAAGATTGTATAACACTATTGGGCTTTGGAATGCATCATTAATTAAAAAATCACTCGCTAGAAGTAAGTGTAATTTTGGTTGCATAGTGCTATTAATTGAATTCCGTTAACTTAATTACACAAAGAAGAAATTAAGATTAATTAAGATTTATTACGACCAGAAGCTTAGGGTTAATTGCTTTTGTGTGGTCAATGGAGTTTAAAAGGCTTGGCGTAAAATAAGTGCTTGATAATAGCGCCTCACATTTATACAAACTTGATATATTAGATATCAAATTATGGAGACCTAATTATAAGATTTTGGTTTTCTACTTTTTTTTAAAGAAAGTAAAAGTGTAAAATGCCTTAAACATTAAAGTTTTTTGCTAAATTCATAAATTAGTCAGATACATATAAAATGAAGATTTATTACTCAAAACAAGCATAAAATTAATGACCCAATTAAACGATGACCAGTTTTTGAAGTTCAACAGAAATTATGTATTTTTAAGTGCAGCTTTGCCAAGTTGAACTTAAGACCCAAAAAAACATAGTTTCTAAAATAAAACAAACAAAAACTAAAAATAAAATAAAACTAAAATAATCGCCCTAAACTTTAAAATAATAAAATATTTGGCGTAAAACTTTTTGTTTTATATTTTTTAAAATTTATTTATAGTTTATGATTTTTAATGGTAATAATAAGAGAAATGGATTCAATTAAAATGTTTCAGAAATTGACATTTATTATACAAATGACAAAAAAAAGCTTAATTCCGGCTTGGTTGTGTTGAATTATAACCAATTTAGGAACTATAAATTTCTTTGGATTACTTTCGCATTAAGCGTTTGGTTTTCGTAATGTTCGAATGTACATTTGTTCTGGTATTGATGTTCAACTGAAAGCCCCATAAAGTTACATACGAATATCTATGTGCATCGACATCACCCACATTATTCTAACTCATTCGCAGAACACAATACAGTTGGGGAAAGAGAAATAGGACTACTGTATAGGACTATATGTATAAATAATTTTTAAATTAATGTAATAAAATGATTCATGAAACCCTCTTAAAGTTTACATTGTCTACAAAAACTGTCACAAGATAAATAGAGATACATGAAAGCCGCACTATATGCAAGGTATGACTAAGTTATCTTATCAGCTCTTAGAATATTTACCGTGTGTTTATTTTGAAATGTAGTTGCATTTTCAAATAATCTCAACTTGACAGTGGGATTACGAAATTCTTACTCTCATGGACCAAAAACAGATGGGTTTTAAGAGACAATTTAATAAGGGTAGGTATAAAATTTTTAATTTTTCTTTGGGAAATGGGGAATATAATAATACTAATGTTGCCAGTTTAAAACAAATCGAAAGAATTTTTAAATTCTGTCAATCTTAATTTTCTAAACATTTTATTTAATAATTATATTTTTTAAATGGTTAGAGTTTATTATTCTGCTACTTTTCCGGACGTAGCTATGAACACGCTCATATCTGTACGTACGCACGTTTGGCTCCAGACTTTTGGGTGGCGTTGCTTAACGACGCTGTCTATGCTGCCATCCGCCCGCCTCCTCCATGGAGCACGGGGCATCCGGGGGGCCGCGGGTGGCACGGGTGGCACGGGTGGCGCGGGTTCCCGGGTGTTGCTGCCACTCGATCGCGACGCGCTCTGCCTTCAACACTTCTGTTCCTCCCAAAGCCGCTTTCCCGAAATTTCAATTCGGATTTCAGTTCGGATTTGAGTACCACGCGATGAAGACGGCGGCTTCAAATAATCCGGAATAAACAGTGCAGTGATACGGGAAATGTTACAAAATGTTTTGCAAATAAGAATTGTGCCCAATAGTGAAACGGGTTAAAATAAGTTAATTTTCTGAAGCAAAATAGTGTCAAGTGGCATTTTTAAAAATTTATCTGGTTTTTGTGCTGAATATTCTGTGAATTAAGCTTTCAGCTTAGATCCTTGATATTAAAAATTATACAAATTTTAAAATATTTTTGCTACCAACTTCAAAACTTGTTGGAATTTATTTAAGTGAATCAAAATAACAAAGAGGTATTTTGATGGATTGTCTCTTTGAATGACTTCATTCACAGTCCTTTGTTTTTCTTTAACCCTTTTCAACTTGATCTATTAACAATTGTTCAACTCTTTATCTCTGACATTAAAAGGTCTCAGGGTCTGTTTTGAATAAAAGCTTAATTGCTTCTCCATAAAAGTGTATAATCGATTTGAATTTTTGTTCGGAATGTATTTTGGGACAAACCAATTCACCTCGCATCATATTGGACCGTTATCAACCCGATGACAGTAATCGCCCAATGCAATGAATGCAAACCGTAATGAAAGAAAGCTTTTCAATTCCAACCGCACGATATTTATTTGGACTGCCTTAAAAGTACCAACGTAATAGCAGTCATTTAGTTTTAGGATCGAGCATATGGATGCCCATATCAGACACAAAAAAAAAAAGAAAAACGAAATCCAATCCAATGTATCGAATCTATCAAATTGGTGACAGACACTAGTGATTTATGTTCTGGCGCTATCTTTTTCGGTCAGATATTTAAACAAACATATCTCCAGCCCATATGTTTGCATACATGTGTTTCAAAATATTTTCTCGTTTTGCTAATTGCGGAAGTTTCACATAATTTAAACGAGTGTGAATGACGAAATACAAGAATGCCTATGAATATATGACACATGTATCAAAATATTTTTGGGCAGATGTACATACGTACTATTCTCTCGTATTGGCTTCTCTGTTTGACTGTCGGCTGATTGAGGATTTTCTAAACACTTCACTTTAATGCAAGTTCTTCATAATATCCGCACTCTTTCGAATTGAGTGATTCCGAGTTCAGTGGCATTCGTGAAGTGCTATGGCCATTGCAACACTATTTTTGTGCTTGTGCATAAATGGGCAAATGCAGTTCCACTGCCTTGATGGGCCCAATATGGGCCTATTGACACAGATAAGTACGAAAAGTACATTGTGACATTAAGAATTTCTATTATATATACCCGCTACTCCCAAGCCAGCAGGGGGTATATTGCCTTTTTTCAATATGTGTGTCACTGGTGGAACAGAGCACTTTCGAACTCATTGACTTCAAATATGGCTTTGATGGTGTTTCAGATTCTTGACTGTTTTGAAGAAAAGATAGTGATTTGGCAATAAACATCAGAAACTCAAAATTTCTTAAACTCTTAATAAGCATGTTTCCGATGTTTAACCTCAAAACCTTGCTTAGATATTATTTTTATATCTAAGAGCTTGCAAATACATTAAAATTTTGTACAGCATTCCAAAGCATGATCATGAAATATACTGATACTCGTATATATCATTACATAACATACTATATATGCGTATTTTGTGGTATACGCAATACTTGGGTTCACATACATGGCTCCAAAATGTGGTAGAGTGGGTGTGGAGGCTTCTAATGAAATACGCCCTTCCCATTTTTATTCACGGATGTGTTGTAGTGTATGCTGCCGAAACTATATATCCATTCCAGTCGAATAGTCACGGTCGGTTTATTCGTAATCAATGGATATAATGGAACTTGAGTTCCTCTATGCGAGCTTGCTAAAACAATGCCTGAATGTGCGTATAGCCGAACATTGAAGATCGCTCCAATCGATAGCGAATTTATCTATGAATATATGTAGTATCTAGTCTAAATTTTTGGGTTCAGGGTTTTGGTTTGGGGGTTGGGTTTTGTTTTTTGCAAAAATCAAATCAAAAATAGAGTATTTGATGTAAATAAAAGGAACTATTTTATTTTTTTGCAGGTCCCAAAATGGCAAAATTATTTTTAATATTCAGGTAAGATAATTTTCCTTTTAAGTACCCATTTTCCAAGATTGTGAACTCAAAGTTGTAACATTTTTTTAATAACTAAAAAACGGATACTCATACCCCAAAAAAAAAAACGGAAGAGATGGGGCCGATCAGTTTCAGCTGCATCTAATCAAGATTTTTTTCCACCCTCACACAGAAGCGCAGTGGCCCGTTTTCATTAAGTACAATCTTAAATGAATAGCTTTTAAACAGATCTTAATACTTTAGAGTCCATATTTTTTGTGGGCAAGCGTGGAAACAGTTTATGTACATTGTACATCAATTTTGCACTGCCATTAGAGCGGCTATTGTGTCGAAAATTAAATAAGAAAAGCTAGAAATATCGCTTTTAATATATTCTTTTCAGTATTTTTATCATCACTGCATCTATACCCGGTCTCATTTTCGTACAATCGGATTTAACCACTAAGGAACGAATTAAGGTAAGTAATTCTTATTTTATAGTCGCTTAATCTAAAAAATATAAGTTATCGCCGTTATATATTCCATATTTTATTATGAAGCTTTGTTTTTAAAGGGTTGAGGTCAGAGGGGATCCATAAAAATCTCCGCCAAGCGAATTCGTCTCGCTTCGTCGTCATAGATAAGCCAAGGGATCCAAATCTATGTTAGATGAAGTATGTTTTTTTAATAGCACCCTAATCTAGTTTTTATGTCGTTAATTTAATTTTTATGAGTTACAATTACCAAAAAATTTTCGTAACAAACTAGAATGATTTCGCGTGGCGCCCTGAGATGAAAATAGGCTTTAGAATCTTGTAGGATTATTATGTTTACTTTGACTTAAATTATCTAAAGACTAAGTATATTTATTGTTTAAACCTTTTAAATTCTAGAAACATCAAGAATGGTTAAAGGAACATCGTAAACCTAAGCCAAAAAAAACCCATTCAAACAACTCATTTTATGAACTCGCAAACTTATGGAACACTCGAAAAGACATATCTCTTAAGCAAAAACTAAACAGCCATGCTGATTATTTAGAAAATGAAACAACTAGCAAATTATCTAACAGAACCGATGTTATAGTATTAAAACCAACGATAATATTAATAAATGGAACTAACAACAATAAGTCGGAGCCCAATGTTGCTCCGGAAACAACTACATTACAAACGACATCTGTTGCTGCTACCACTGAAAATAGTGATATTAGGACAACATTAGCTCCTCCAGATACTGACGAAGTATTTACCTCTCCAAGCCCTGCCAAGATCATAACTACCAAGAAGTTGAAGAAGAAAGTTTATCCATATCCAAGATGGGACAAGTGGAGTGATTGGAGTGATTGCTCTAGAAGTTGTGGGGGAGGTGTTAAATACCAGACACGAAAATGTATTAACAAGTATGTAAAACCATAAAACTTAATGAAATAATAGATGAAAACTTAAGCTATTTATTTGTAGAAATAATTGTTTATAAATACGTTTTATTTTAGAAACCCAACGACAAATAATCTGCTTAACAGTAATGCATGCGTGGGGTACTACAAACGCTATCAGCTTTGTAATGACGAGCCGTGCGACTCTCAGTCTCCGGATTTTAGAGCTTCTCAGTGTACGGCTTACAACGATATAGAGTTTCATGGTCATCGATATACATGGGAACCGTATATAAAAGGTAGGGCTGCCCCATATATGCACTATCCAGAAAACATATAAATACTTTTTGTATTTATTTTTGTATATATGTAGTTGCAACCTTTATTTTTGTGTAAATTTTAAGGTAATGAATTCTTGAAAAACGTTTAAAATTTTCTTTATAGATGATGCTGAATGTGAGCTTAATTGCATGCCTTCCGGTATGAGGTCTTTTGCCACATTAAACGAGTCGGTAATTGATGGAACGCCGTGCAGACACCCAGCTGAATACTATCGGTCTCACCTTTGGAGCCGTGCTGTTTGCGTCGACGGTGCTTGCAAGGTGAGTGTACTATAAATACTAAATAAATTAAACAGCTTGCTCAAAAAAGTTTACTTTATTTGGTTAATACCTAAATAATTTAAGAATATTTTGTTAGACACTCGTACTTAAGTACTGGTTAGTCAGAGATAACCAGAAACTATTTCATAAAATATGCACATTTAAAAGATAACTAAAAGTCTTCCTAAAAGTGTATTTAGTTGAACGACTATGTCTCGTGACTTGTAATTTATTTTTAATCTATATATTTTCCATTACAAAGTTTTTATTCCAATCCATGAATGTTCAATTTCAATTACCCAGTTCCATTTCCAGCAACTAAGTACGATCGCACATTAAAAGCACTAATAGTGTGCTCTTGTATCAATTTTGAAGCTTTTTCAAGTACAAGAATCGCACTGAATACTTAGTATTCTGTCTAGTCTCAACCATAAAGCACACAAAATTCGCAGTGATCCGTGAATAAGTTTTGAGGTTTTGAAAATTTGTAGTTTTCTTTAAAAAAGACATTTTATTCTTAGTTTCTTAAAACTTAAAAATTAAAAAATTGTTCTAAAGATCGATTGTACTATCCTTATGGAGTTTTTAAAAATTCTTAAACCAAATACTTATTTTTTGGCTATATAATGTATTCATATTAATTCAAAACTATTAAAAGTATGCCTTCAGGCACCTAATCCATGATAGGATTAGTTTAAATAAAATATATTTTTATGTGAAATAAGATGGTATAGTCAATAAGTGCGATTTCCTTTCAAATATAGTTAACGTTGTGCACTTTTTTAATTTGATAATTTTTGATAAATATTTTTTACTTAAAACTTAAAACTTGATTAACCTCATGAAGTCTTTTTGCATCTCACAGTTAAATGGAGCTTAAGATTCATACCGTACCTTTTTTAAATTATAATAAATTATCCTTTTTCAAAAATAAGTAAATCAAAATACATAATTGAAAATACTATTTCAAACCGGAATAGGTCAAGAAATCAAACAGAAAATTCTTTTTGTGAAAATGAAAACTGGAACTGTTCCAATGAGCTTAATTTCAATGAATAATTTTAGTAAACACATTGCCGCAGTTGTGCGTAGAGCAAATCCATCCAAAAGCAATTTTTTATAGAACATATGCCCCTTAATAAGACCGAATGTATTTTGTAGTCATTTATATTTTGTTTATCTTGTTGTCTTAATAAGTGGTCAATATATAATGTTTTTTTGCAAGGCTCGAGAAATTCCACTTGTTTTACCCTGAACTTAGTGTGGGGAGATCGAATAGACATTAAATAAATATATGTATTTTTAAATAAACTTATATTCAGACAACATTTCTTAGTTCTGTTCAATGGAATAGACTTTAAAGTAAGTGGAAACGAATATTTACAAAGACATTATAATGCTAAGATTTGTAGCATTGCTCTTCCTGGTAAGTAAACTAAACAAAAGTCCAACAAAAAAGATTCTTTAGATAAGAATATGGCTGAATTTGGATTTGTATAAAAATTTTACTTTTTTATAAAAAAATTTCAGGCGGTCCATGCCACCGGTGACATTGATGGATTGTATGCTCACAGTGGATCTGTCAGTTGCGGGGGATTACTATGTCGACCTGTCACGGGGATCTTTACCCGCGATCCCCTCCCGGAACATGCCTTTATACACGTGGCTACCTTACCTGTCGGTGCCTCCAACATTTCGATAACTGAGCTCAAAAATAGCATCAATTTGCTGGGTAAATCGTTTATTGCTATTTAACATTTTAAACTTCTATACTCTTTTTTATTTTCGGGCTTCAAGTTTTGCGTACATCCAAGGAGGAGTCTATATTTAATGGAGAGAGTACGGCCTCGGAAAGTGGATCCTACGAAGCTGTGGGTACCACTTTCGATTACCACCGAATCGATGGAGCTCTAGACAGTATGGGTGTGACCGAATGGATAACAAGTATTGGTCCTATCAGGGATTCTCTGCAACTTATGGTAATATTAAAATAAAACTATGATCTTTTTCCAATAAATTTTTTTTATAAGGTTTATATATATATTTTATTTCTAATTTTTTTTATAAGGTTTATACAAAAACCCCGAATAACACGGGCATTAAGTACGAGTACATGTTGCCGATTATTTCCGAATCGGAGGAAAATGAAATGTCCTTGGAGAGCAGTGATGGCCTTCTGAGGTCCGGAGTCGAGGACACTGAATCGTCGAGCAGCTCCCGACCAGCACGCCGGCGGGTCTTCAACTGGAAAGTAGTAGGTTTCAGTGGCTGCACAAAGTCCTGTGGTGGTGGCACCCAAACCCCCATCATTCGTTGCATTCGCAAGAATCCGTTGCGCTATTACTCGCAACGCCGTTGCACGCATTCCGTGAAACCAGTGTTGAATGAAAACCTGCTGCATTGTAACACGCAACCCTGTCCGGCGTACTGGCGGGTTGACGAGTGGGGCGAGTGCCGTTGTCAGAACAACATGCGGCGGCGAGAAGTAAGCTGCGTCCAGGAACTGGCCTCCGGCCTGGTCATCCACGTCGACAAGTCAGCCTGCATGGAGGAGCAGCCGCCTATGCTGAAGCAGTGCGAATGTTCCAAGAGCCGCCGTCGCAATCTGAGCAGATATCGTTTACCAACAGGAGCGACCATAATACAGAACGCTACACAAATTAAACGCAGATCGGACACTGAAGCCATTTGGCTCATGTCCGAGTGGAATCAGTACTGCTCCTCCGCTTGCGGTCCTGGTATGGAGCATCGTACCGTATTTTGTGATCGATCCAAGGCCGGAGAGCAGCGCTGTGACCCCAGTACCACGCCAGAGAGTCGACGCCCTTGTGAGAAGTCCACCTGCGAACTGGGCGACTGGTTCGCAGGACCTTGGTCTCCCTGTAATGGCGATTGCTTCGATCTGACCCGCAGTCGGGAGGTGTTGTGCATCAAAAACTTGCTGATTACGGAACCTAAGGAGTGCAACAAGGATCTGAAGCCACTGTCTGTGGAAAAATGCTCCCACGAGGAGGTGGAATACTGTGCTGCTCGTTGGCATTACGCCGAGTGGTCAGAGGTATACAGTTTTTAGTAATTTATATATAAGAAAATTTATAAGACATAATATTTAATATTACAGTGTACAAAATCCTGCGGAGGAGGCACCCAAAGACGCACTGTAAAGTGTCTGGACTACGACTTAAAATTAAACATCTTGAAAGAATCGAACCAATGTCGTTATGCGGCAAGAGATCCCATATATCGTAATTGCAACACAGAATCATGTGAAGGTAAATCTATGAAAAATAAATAATTTAAATTAAATTTTAATGTACGTATTTTTTTCTTTAGAAGAAATGCAGAAAACAGAGCCTGCCGTCACCTGTAACGATAAATTCCAAAACTGCCAGTGGGCTGCACAAGCTAAGCTCTGCAGCTACGACTATTATCGACAGAACTGTTGTGCTTCCTGTACAGGTGGCACTTGAAATGATGCACTTTATATTTAAAACTTTTTAAAAAGCATACTTAATTTATGAACCGTCTTTTTAATCATCATGCAGAATAACTTTGTGAATCAAGTACTTTTTACTTGAATATGATATTTTGCTAACATTTCATTTCTGACACTAAAGCTCAAAATAAAGCTTGCAGGGAATTGCAAAAATAAAATATTCAATGAAGCAAAAATCAAAAATTAATACACTTCAATAACATTTACTAAATTCAACTAGCTGGAGACTAAAAAATAGAAAATAGAAAAATTATACCTACTCTTATAATTAACATTAAGAAACGAATCGTGATGTAAGAACTTACGAAATTTTAAAAACACAAGAGCATTATCATGGAAGGCGTCTGATATCGAAAAATTACGAATAAAAAAAATTATCTTAATACAACAAAAATGGGAATATTATTTTATTTTAAAATTGTTTGGTTTTTTAGATTGAGTAACCAAAGATTTTCCAAATTAATCGAATTGTGAAAAAGTAAAAAAGCTCAACTAAACCCAAAACACTGAATCCCAGAAACAATCCAGCTGTTCCACCAATCGAAACTGAAAGATATATAAAAAGGAAAGTTCTGTAAGGTCTATATTTTAAAATATTTTTACATAAAATTAACATAATTACCTAATAAATCGGTGAATGAAAATATAACTTGACGTTTAAGGCGACTTTGTGGCCAAGTTTTAATAGATACAGAGCTTCCAATACTGCCAAGTAACTGCCTTGAGCCTATCATTGGCTAAAAAAAATAAATAATTGAAAAAGAAGAATTTAATACATTTTTAAACTATTTACCAGAGCAGATCTTGTTGTAACAACGGCATCCACGCAATTTTGTTCACAATAGCAAGTTGAAGGTTTCTCATGTTTTCCATTTTCTTCATAAAGTTTTAGAAAGAAATCTGAATTTAAAAAAAAATTTATTTATATTGATTAAAATTTTTGCCAAATTTAAGGCTTCTTCGGTAATTACTTGCATGCCTAGGGAAACAGGACCTTAAAGTTTTATAATCACATACTTTTTTTGGACGAGAAACTAAATTAAAGAAATTGATTTTTTAAAGAGTTCAACTTCAAAGAATTATTTTATTTACTTACTCCTATTGGGATAAAAATGAGGGATACAATTACAAATTTTATAGGCCAGATTAATGCGACACTCTTGCTGACAAACATTTCGAGTATAAAATGGAAAATGAGTTAAATTTGATTCGTAATAATAACGACACTTTCTCATTCGTACGGTGGTTTCCCTAATAAAAAGCAAAATAAATGATATGTACAAAATTAATTTATAAAAATTTACTTTTCTAAATTATCTTCAGCAGTTATTTCTTCAGTGACAGGATCATAAACTACGCCTTCCGTGGAGTAACCAAAATTATTATCCACCTTCATTACCTCGTAAACGGAATGTATGAAACTCTTTTTTAAAAAATGACTTGATCAGTAGAAATATAATGTAATAAAAATAATATTAACAATTTCTCACATCAATAGCTTCACTGGTAAATCCAAGTAGTGTATGTCCAACATCCTTTTCGAAGTAGGAACCTATTTGATATTGAATAAGCTTACGCGTCGTTTCATATTTGTTTGGTTCTGGATACTGTCCAAAAATGAAATATCGGGAACTATACTCCTCTCCTAATTTGGAGTTTCCCATATAGCACAATCCGTATTCGGTTAGAACCTGACGAACGTGTATGTTGAGCTGTCCATCGATGCAACGAGTCCGTTGTTTTTCAATCGGTTCATAGGTGCTATCAAAGGTGAGATTGTAAATTAACTCCATATAGTGTTCCGGTTTCAGGTCCAAATCCTTGATTATGCTATCGATCTCATTGCTTTCGGGGATATTTTGAAAATTAATATACGTTGAGTTGGCCAAATTCTCAATAAAGTCCCAAAAAATATTTCTTTGGGCACCTTTGATGCCGTTTTTTCTACAATACATATTTTACACAATAAGGATAACGGGTTATAAGGGGTTTTTGAACATGTATGGAAACAAATTATTTACATCTCACCTGCAATAATCAGCGAAAAAGGTGTCATTAATTCGTTGCATGGGACAAACTGTCAAGCTCGGCACGGATGTGTTCCAAAAGTGATAGTTTCTCTATTTTGAAAATATATTTATTTACTAAGTAAAACTTGAATTTACAACTATTTAAAGAGGTTTTACTCCGAATATTGAAAGGAAAGAGAAAAAAATATGACCCTCAGTGAAAGCAGTTCCTCAACTCTGCGTAAGAATCTTGAAACAAATTACTTTTTTAGATTTTTTATAGAATTTTCTGCAGCAATTTCCCTCCAAAATGGGGAGAGTGCATGGAGGCACAATATGGCCCACAGCGATGGCTATATCTTTGCCAATATTCATCCTATTCTTGAGCGGAATACCTTAAACGATTTGTGGGCCGATTCTCCTTAAATCTGCATTAAAATCTAGAAACAAAATATTTCTTAGATTTTTTGTCAAATTTTCTGGAGGGTCCCCTTCAAAAATGGGGAAAGTGCATGGAGGCACAATATGGGCCACAGCGATGGCTATATCTTTGCCAATATTCATCCTATTCTTAAGCGGAATACCTTAAACGATTTGTGGGCCGATTCTCTTTGGATCTGCATCGAAATCTAGGAACAAAATATTTTTTAGATTTTTTGTCAAATTTCCTGGAGGGTCCCCTTCAAAACTGGGGAAAGTGCATGGAGGCACAATATGGCCCACAGCGATGGCTATATCTTTGCCAATATTCATCCTATTCTTGAGCGAAATACCTTAAACGATTTGTGGGCCGATTCTCTTTGGATCTGCATCGAAATCTAGGAACAAAATATTTTTTAGATTTTTTGTCAAATTTCCTGGAGGGTCCCCTTCAAAACTGGGGAAAGTGCATGGAGGCACAATATGGCCCACAGCGATGGCTATATCTTTGCCAATATTCATCCTATTCTTGAGCGAAATACCTTAAACGATTTGTGGGCCGATTCTCTTTGGATCTGCATCAAAATCTAGGAACAAAATATTTTTTAGATTTTTTGTCAAATTTCCTGGAGGGTCCCCTTCAAAAATGGGGAAAGTGCATGGAGGCGCAATATGGCCCACAGCGATGACTATATCTTTGCCAATATTCATCCTATTCTTAAGCGGAATACCTTAAACGATTTGTGGGCCGATTCTCTTTGGATCTGCATTAAAATCTAGAAACAAAATATTTTTTAGATTTTTTGTCAAATTTCCTGGAGGGTCCCCTTCAAAACAGGGGAAAGTGCATGGAGGCACAATATGGCCCACAGCGATGGCTATATCTTTGCCAATATTCATCCTATTCTTGAGCGGAATACCTTAAACGATTTGTGGGCCGATTCTCTTTAAATCTGCATTAAAATCTAGAAACAAAATATTTTTTAGATTTTTTGTCAAATTTCCTGGAGGGTCCCCTTCAAAAATGGGGAAAGTGCATGGAGGCACAATATGGCCCACAGCGATGGCTATATCTTTGCCAATATTCATCCTATTCTTGAGCGGAATACCTTAAACGATTTGTGGGCCGATTCTCTTTAAATCTGCATTAAAATCTAGAAACAAAATATTTTTTAGATTTTTTGTCAAATTTCCTGGAGGGTCCCCTTCAAAAATGGGGAAAGTGCATGGAGGCACAATATGGCCCATAGCGATGACTATATCTTTGCCAACATTCATCCTATTCTTAAGCGGAATACCTTAAACGATTTGTGGGCCGATTCTCTTTGAATCTGCATTAAAATCTAGAAACAAAATATTTTTTAGATTTTTTGTCAAATTTCCTGGAGGGTCCCCTTCAAAACTGGGGAAAGTGCATGGAGGCACAATATGGCCCATAGCGATGACTATATCTTTGCCAAAATTCATCCTATTCTTAAGCGGAATACCTTAAACGATTTGTGGGCCGATTCTCTTTGGATCTGCATCAAAATCTAGGAACAAAATATTTTTTAGATTTTTTGTCAAATTTCCTGGAGGGTCCCCTTCAAAAATGGGGAAAGTGCATGGAGGCACAATATGGCCCACAGCGATAGCTATATCTTTGCCAATATTCATCCTATTCTTGAGCGAAATACCTTAAACGATTTGTGGGCCGATTCTCTTTGGATCTGCATTAAAATCTAGAAACAAAATATTTTTTAGATTTTTTGTCAAATTTCCTGGACGGTCCCCTTCAAAAATGGGGAAAGTGCATGGAGGCACAATATGGCCCACAGCGATGCCTATATCTTTGCCAATGTTCATCCTATTCTTAAGCGGAATACCTTAAACGATTTGTGGGCCGATTCTCTTTGGATCTGCATTAAAATCTAGAAACAAAATATTTTTTAGATTTTTTGTCAAATTTCCTGGAGGGTCCCCTTCAAAACTGGGGAAAGTGCATGGAGGCACAATATGGCCCATAGCGATGACTATATCTTTGCCAATATTCATCCTATTCTTAAGCGGAATACCTTAAACGATTTGTGGACCGATTCTCTTTAAATCTGCATTAAAATCTAGAAACAAAATATTTTTTAGATTTTTTGTCAAATTTTCTGGAGGGCCCCCTTCAAAAATGGGGAAAGTGCATGGAGGCACAATATGGCCCACAGCGATGGCTATATCTTTGCCAACATTCATCCTATTCTTAAGCGGAATACCTTAAACGATTTGTGGGCCGATTCTCTTTGAATCTGCATTAAAATCTAGAAACAAAATATTTTTTAGATTTTTTGTCAAATTTCCTGGAGGGTCCCCTTCAAAACTGGGGAAAGTGCATGGAGGCACAATATGGCCCATAGCGATGACTATATCTTTGCCAATATTCATCCTATTCTTAAGCGGAATACCTTAAACGATTTGTGGGCCGATTCTCTTTGGATCTGCATCAAAATCTAGGAACAAAATATTTTTTAGATTTTTTGTCAAATTTCCTGGAGGGTCCCCTTCAAAAATGGGGAAAGTGCATGGAGGCACAATATGGCCCACAGCGATAGCTATATCTTTGCCAATATTCATCCTATTCTTGAGCGAAATACCTTAAACGATTTGTGGGCCGATTCTCTTTGGATCTGCATTAAAATCTAGAAACAAAGTATTTTTAGATTTTTTGTCAAATTTCCTGGACGGTCCCCTTCAAAAATGGGGAAAGTGCATGGAGGCACAATATGGCCCACAGCGATGCCTATATCTTTGCCAATGTTCATCCTATTCTTAAGCGGAATACCTTAAACGATTTGTGGGCCGATTCTCTTTGGATCTGCATTAAAATCTAGAAACAAAATATTTTTTAGATTTTTTGTCAAATTTCCTGGAGGGTCCCCTTCAAAACTGGGGAAAGTGCATGGAGGCACAATATGGCCCATAGCGATGACTATATCTTTGCCAATATTCATCCTATTCTTAAGCGGAATACCTTAAACGATTTGTGGACCGATTCTCTTTAAATCTGCATTAAAATCTAGAAACAAAATATTTTTTAGATTTTTTGTCAAATTTTCTGGAGGGCCCCCTTTAAAAATGGGGAAAGTGCATGGAGGCACAATATGGCCCATAGCGATGACTATATCTTTGCCAATATTCATCCTATTCTTAAGCGGAATACCTTAAACGATTTGTGGGCCGATTCTCTTTGGATCTGCATTAAAATCTAGAAACAAAATATTTTTTAGATTTTTTGTCAAATTTCCTGGAGGGTCCCCTTCAAAACTGGGGAAAGTGCATGGAGGCACAATATGGCCCATAGCGATGACTATATCTTTGCCAATATTCATCCTATTCTTAAGCGGAATACCTTAAACGATTTGTGGACCGATTCTCTTTAAATCTGCATTAAAATCTAGAAACAAAATATTTTTTAGATTTTTTGTCAAATTTTCTGGAGGGCCCCCTTCAAAAATGGGGAAAGTGCATGGAGGCACAATATGGCCCATAGCGATGACTATATCTTTGCCAATATTCATCCTATTCTTAAGCGGAATACCTTAAACGATTTGTGGGCCGATTCTCTTTGGATCTGCATTAAAATCTAGAAACAAAATAGTTTTAGATTTTTTGTCAAATTTTCTGGAGGGTCCCCTTCAAAAATGGGGAAAGTGCATGGAGGCACAGTATGGCCCACAGCGATGGCTATATCTTTGCCAATGTTCATCCTATTCTTGAGCGAAATACCTTAAACGATTTGTGGGCCGATTCTCTTTGGATCTGCATCAAAATCTAGGAACAAAATATTTTTTAGATTTTTTGTCAAATTTCCTGGAGGGTCCCCTTCAAAACTGGGGAAAGTGCATGGAGGCACAATATGGCCCACAGCGATGGCTATATCTTTGCCAATATTCATCCTATTCTTGAGCGAAATACCTTAAACGATTTGTGGGCCGATTCTCTTTGGATCTGCATCAAAATCTAGGAACAAAATATTTTTTAGATTTTTTGTCAAATTTCCTGGAGGGTCCCCTTCAAAACTGGGGAAAGTGCATGGAGGCACAATATGGCCCACAGCGATGGCTATATCTTTGCCAATATTCATCCTATTCTTGAGCGAAATACCTTAAACGATTTGTGGGCCGATTCTCTTTGGATCTGCATCAAAATCTAGGAACAAAATATTTTTTAGATTTTTTGTCAAATTTCCTGGAGGGTCCCCTTCAAAAATGGGGAAAGTGCATGGAGGCGCAATATGGCCCACAGCGATGACTATATCTTTGCCAATATTCATCCTATTCTTGAGCGGAATACCTTAAACGATTTGTGGGCCGATTCTCTTTAAATCTGCATTAAAATCTAGAAACAAAATATTTTTTAGATTTTTTGTCAAATTTCCTGGAGGGTCCCCTTCAAAAATGGGGAAAGTGCATGGAGGCACAATATGGCCCATAGCGATGACTATATCTTTGCCAATATTCATCCTATTCTTAAGCGGAATACCTTAAACGATTTGTGGGCCGATTCTCTTTGGATCTGCATTAAAATCTAGAAACAAAATATTTTTTAGATTTTTTGTCAAATTTCCTGGAGGGTCCCCTTCAAAACTGGGGAAAGTGCATGGAGGCACAATATGGCCCATAGCGATGACTATATCTTTGCCAATATTCATCCTATTCTTAAGCGGAATACCTTAAACGATTTGGGGGCCGATTCTCTTTGGATCTGCATCAAAATCCAGGAACAAAATATTTTTTCGATTTTTTGTCAAATTTCCTGGAGGGTCCCCTTCAAAAATGGGGAAAGTGCATGGAGGCGCAATATGGCCCACAGCGATGACTATATCTTTGCCAATATTCATCCTATTCTTAAGCGGAATACCTTAAACGATTTGTGGGCCGATTCTCTTTGGATCTGCATTAAAATCTACAAACAAAATATTTTTTAGATTTTTTGTCAAATTTCCTGGACGGTCCCCTTAAAAACTGGGGAAAGTGCATGGAGGCACAATATGGCCCATAGCGATGACTATATCTTTGCCAATATTCATCCTATTCTTAAGCGGAATACCTTAAACGATTTGTGGGCCGATTCTCTTTGGATCTGCATCAAAATCTAGAACAAAATATTTTAAAGATTTTTTGTCAAATTTCCTGGAGGGTCCCCTTCAAAAATGGGGAAAGTGCATGGAGGCACAATATGGCCCACAGCGATGGCTATATCTTTGCCAATATTCATCCTATTCTTGAGCGAAATACCTTAAACGATTTGTGGGCCGATTCTCTTTGGATCTGCATCAAAATCTAGGAACAAAATATTTTTTCGATTTTTTGTCAAATTTCCTGGAGGGTCCCCTTCAAAAATGGGGAAAGTGCATGGAGGCGCAATATGGCCCACAGCGATGACTATATCTTTGCCAATATTCATCCTATTCTTAAGCGGAATACCTTAAACGATTTGTGGGCCGATTCTCTTTGGATCTGCATTAAAATCTAGAAACAAAATAGTTTTAGATTTTTTGTCAAATTTTCTGGAGGGTCCCCTTCAAAAATGGGGAAAGTGCATGGAGGCACAGTATGGCCCACAGCGATGGCTATATCTTTGCCAATATTCATCCTATTCTTGAGCGGAATACCTTAAACGATTTGTGGGCCGATTCTCTTTGGATCTGCATCAAAATCTAGAACAAAATATTTTAAAGATTTTTTGTCAAATTTCCTGGAGGGTCCCCTTCAAAAATGGGGAAAGTGCATGGAGGCACAATATGGCCCACAGCGATGGCTATATCTTTGCCAATATTCATCCTATTCTTGAGCGGAATACCTTAAACGATTTGTGGGCCGATTCTTTTTAAATCTGCATCAAAATCTAGGAACAAAATATTTTTTTGATTTTTTGTCAAATTTCCTGGAGGGTCCCCTTCAAAAATGGGGAAAGTGCATGGAGGCACAATATGGCCCACAGCGATGGCTATATCTTTGCCAATATTCGTCCTATTCTTGAGCGGAATACCTTAAACGATTTGTGGGCCGATTCTTTTTAAATCTGCATCAAAATCTAGGAACAAAATATTTTTTTGATTTTTTGTCAAATTTCCTGGAGGGTCCCCTTCAAAAATGGGGAAAGTGCATGGAGGCACAATATGGCCCACAGCGATGGCTATATCTTTGCCAATATTCATCCTATTCTTGAGCGGAATACCTTAAACGATTTGTGGGCCGATTCTCTTTGGATCTGCATCAAAATCTAGGAACAAAATATTTTTTAGATTTTTTGTCAAATTTCCTGGAGGGTCCCCCTTCAAAAATGGGGAAAGTGCATGGAGGCACAATATGGCCCACAGCGATGGCTATATCTTTGCCAATATTCATCCTATTCTTGAGCGGAATACCTTAAACGATTTGTGGGCCGATTCTCTTTGGATCTGCATCAAAATCTAGGAACAAAATATTTTTTAGATTTTTTGTCAAATTTTCTGGAGGGTCGCCTTCAAAAATGGGGAAAGTGCATGGAGGCACAATATGGCCCATAGCGATGACTATATCTTTGCCAATATTCATCCTATTCTTAAGCGGAATACCTTAAACGATTTGTGGGCCGATTCTCTTTGGATCTGCATCAAAATCTAGAACAAAATATTTTTTAGATTTTTTGTCAAATTTCCTGGAGGGTCCCCTTCAAAAATGGGGAAAGTGCATGGAGGCACAATATGGCCCACAGCGATGGCTATATCTTTGCCAATATTCGTCCTATTCTTGAGCGGAATACCTTAAACGATTTGTGGGCCGATTCTTTTTAAATCTGCATCAAAATCTAGGAACAAAATATTTTTTTGATTTTTTGTCAAATTTCCTGGAGGGTCCCCTTCAAAAATGGGGAAAGTGCATGGAGGCACAATATGGCCCACAGCGATGGCTATATCTTTGCCAATATTCATCCTATTCTTGAGCGGAATACCTTAAACGATTTGTGGGCCGATTCTCTTTGGATCTGCATCAAAATCTAGGAACAAAATATTTTTTAGATTTTTTGTCAAATTTTCTGGAGGGTCGCCTTCAAAAATGGGGAAAGTGCATGGAGGCACAATATGGCCCACAGCGATGGCTATATCTTTGCCAATATTCGTCCTATTCTTGAGCGGAATACCTTAAACGATTTGTGGGCCGATTCTCTTTGGATCTGCATCAAAATCTAGAACAAAATATTTTTTAGATTTTTTGTCAAATTTCCTGGAGGGTCCCCTTTAAAACTGGGGAAAGTGCATGGAGGCACAATATGGCCCATAGCGATGACTATATCTTTGCCAATATTCATTCTATTCTTAAGCGGAATATGTTAAACGATTTGTGGGCCGATTCTTTTTGGATCTGCATCAAAATCTAGAAACAAAATATTTTTTAGATTTTTTGTTCAATTTCCTGGAGGGTCCCCATTAGAAATGTTAAAAATGTATGGGGAGAAGATTATGGCCACCAGTGAAAGCCATATCTTGGCCAAAAAACATCAGATTTTCGAGCGGAATATCTTACATGCTTTGTAGTGTGGTTCTTGTTAATCTTTTTATCTAGTTAAAATATTGTGTCTAATTTTTATTACCTCTAGTCCAATATGTGTGCTCTTGGTGTAATAACGATCAATGGACGCCAGACAGACAATAATGCAGTAATATATTGAGACTAATAATAAAAGAAGCCAGAGGATCCTAAAGAGTAAAATATATGGTTTATGTAATTGTGACTAATACTATTGACTTTCAAATCATACCTTTCAAGTAAAATAAGTATTGTTTGAACAAGATATCTAAATCCATGAATACAGCAGTTGTTAAAGTACGAATCGACAAAGTCAATTATGGTTCTTGGCCATGACCTATTTTCATTGATCTTTATTCTCATTTTTTTAATAAAACTTTTCGTATTTTCTGAAACGAATTTATAGACGAATACACTCGAGTTCTTTTTTATGACTGACTTTTGGTAACTAGAATCCATGTGAAAGAATTTTAATTATGTGGCGTGACAAAAGTCTGTTACAAACGATTTAAAGTGAAACTTTATTAAATATTCAAGATTATAAGATATTGTAATTGATATACCATGTTAAGAGGTGAGTTCAAGATAAGATTTTAATGACAATATATAATATAATAAAACAGGATGGGATGGTATTTACTTTTCTCGACAAAAAATTTACAAACATTTGTTTTAACAGTCAAATACTTTAATATTTTTCAATAAAAATGGAATCTTCGCACGAATCTAGTTCGATTAACCAAGAAACTAGAGGTTGGTTTGATAATCTTTGCGCTGAAAGTCGTGCCAACTTTATCGCAAATGAGCAACATTCTAAAGTTCACCTACAATCCACTTCAAAACGCGTTGGTGACCTCATGAGTGCTGGCGAGTGTTATAATTTTATAAGGACTAATTTAAAGAGTCGAAAAGATACGAACGTAGATGCTTTATGGAAATTACCGATGATACTCCTCATCATTGGTTGTCTTCTGATGTTCTTGATGGTTTTTTGCTTCTTTTGCCAATTTGTGTACCGGAAAATAAAGGAGTCTCAACTGGCAAAAGATATAAAAAGTATAGACATTTGCCAAGCCGAGGATCAGAATAGCCGTATTTTAAGTCACCAAGAATCCCCGAGAAAGGAAAAACATACCTATTGTTCGTGTGGCAGTTAAAAAAGGACTTGACTTCAAGAATCAATAGTTTCGTTATATATTTTTCAAATCAATTATGATTAATGTTTTATTATAAATGTACGTATTTGCATGGGCACCAGGGTGACGGCAAACTCGGAAACTTCCATGGTAGAATTCGCCTCCAGGGGTCTGTGTGGGGCATAGAAGTAATCGATATCAGCTGGATTCGATCCAGAGCTATCCTGATTGAATTTGAATCTCTTCATCTCGCTCAGCATCAGATTTCCGTCCAAAGTAGTTTCCCAAATCTCCTTTCCGTCCAAAGACTCAAAAAGAGGGTAAATATTGAAACTGACCACATTGCCAATCGTGTTAAAGTTTTCCACTCTGATTAATATTTGATCTTGATCATATTTTTCAAAGGAAAGTAAGCCAACGGACCGGGGAAAAACGGAGAAATCGGGTAGAAGACTTCGCTTGACAGAGGCAACATTATTTGATTTGCTGAAAAACTTCCAAAATGGTAAGTGCAGTTCGAGTTGTGTGGATCGCTCGGCGTGATTGGGATTTTCTGAGGCGACGTCGAGGATGAGGGAGATCTTTCCCCTGGCAATCAAACCAGTTCCATACTGCACCTCGTTGAGGGCCTCACCCACGCCGAAGGCGTCATCGCTCAGTAGGCGACGATGCAGCATCAGTTCCAATTCTCCGTCTCTCAAGCTGGCTCCGCCCTGGGCCCGGTCGTTCAATAGGGTGATTCGCTTTTTGTCGTCTTGCAGGGAAATCTGGGCGGTCACCGGATAATAGTTTCCACTCACCGACTCGGTCATATCGGCATCGAAGTTCTCCCGCTTATTTCGGTCACGTTCTAGCATTTCCCTGCCATTGGAGTCGGTGTAGAATTTTCCGTTCGAGGCTATGTTGGTGGTAAATCGAGTAACAATCTCCCTGCCCACCTCATCCTCAGTGGGAATGGGTCCAACTAGCCATTCAAATTCCACGCGATTTATTCCGTCATAAAGTCTTACCACTTGGGAGACGAATTCATTGAAGTGCTGATGGACTTCCTTGACTTTGGTGCCATCATAGACAGATAGTTCCACTTTGTTGGATATTATTTCTATATTTCCGTCGGGTCGGAAAATATAGGCGCCGGATGAACGATTCTTAGCTTCCCCATTGTTTCCCTGGTAGCCCTTGTAGATACCAAAACTCTGTTCAATATTCTCGGTTACCCCATTCATTTCGATGGTTTTCAAGCCACCAGTGGTGGTATCAAAAACTAGTTTTACGAGCTGTAATGATAGAAAATACATTATTTTATAATCTAAAATAAATCATTTTTTTAATTCTCACCGAGTTTTCAACTACTAATTCATTGGTTTCTTCATCGTTGGCATGTCCAATAGAGTTCTGAGCATCCACAGAGTCATAAACACTATTATATGACAAATGGGATTGAGATTTTGGGACTGGTAATATACGAATATAGAAGTTGGAAATCTTTTCTACAGTGGCCTGGAAAACCAATTCATGTTGGGTGTCGTTTGGTCGATGTTCGAGGGATAAGACTTGCCAGGGCACGGCTACAAGTTCCGATGGTACTTTGCGAGCTAAAAAGAATAAAAACCTAATGAGTAAAATATCAAAGAAACTACCAGTTGCGTACCTTTTTCATCCGTTACTATATAGTTCTCCCTCGGCACTGGAACCCTCACATACTGAGTGGAAGTGTGACCCAAAGGATTCACAACAGTCACAACCACATTATTGGCGCTTTTTTGGGTGAAAGCGCAGGTACTTATGTTCGATTCCAGGCAACTTTCAAACTCTCCAGATGTCAGATTAGTTAAGATCCTTAAGGCATCCCTTGCATTGTTCTCCGCTCCAGAAATAGCTTCATACAACAGTCGATCGTAGTCCTGGGCTACTGCCTGTTTCTCAGTGCCCGTAACTGCATCATGGTGCTGCATAATGCCCATGGCTTGACTAAGGTTCTCCAGATTCTCGGATTGCTGGGAGCTGGTCAGATTGGCCAAGACACCCAGTTGCTTGACCACCTGCAGGAAATGGTTGCCATCCCGCTCGAAGCGCTTTTGGGTGGGACGCGATGTGAAGTAGCCTGTCCAATAGGAGTGTGAGTCACTGGAGTAGGGGAAGAAGTCCTGGGTCTTATTGGGCCAAGTCTGTTCCAGCTGGTGAAGCTCATAGAGGTAACATGAGGGAGTTGAGTAGAAGACATTGATTCGGGAACCCTCCGACTGTCGAGCGTTGACATATCTAATAGAAACTCAAGATTAAGATTTAAAATTAAAAATATAAATATTCAAAACTTACTGAATTAGTTTGTCCATGTTTTTAAAGTTTACCTCGGCATCTTCATATTGAAAATCATCCCCCATGGGAACCATAACATGGGGAGTTCGGAAGGACTTTGACATGGTCTGGATATACTCAATAAACTGATCCACTCTTTCGGCCACATTGTTGTCATAGCTGTCTCCATCTATAATGGGAGCATCCTGGCAGTTGATGTCGAAACAGAATCCCGGAGGAGCAGAGTAGTGATTGTACAGCATTCCAGTAAATAGTTCAGAGTTCTGGAGAGCTTCACTGGACTTCCAAATCATCTCCATTCCCAGATCTCCCAGGCGTTTTCTTTTATCAAGGTAATCCATGCGGGCAAAGAACTCGCCATGATAGCCCATCTGAGCAAAAATGGAAGCCATTTCGCGGGAATGTCCAAAGGGATCAATCTGCCAGCCAATTGAGGGGCGACCGCAGTCACCAAATATGTCTTTCAAATATCTGAAAAAATTTATATAATATACCATATATTTTTCAATATTAATACTCACTTTAAGCCCAAATTGAACTGATCAATAACACTCTGGTAGTGAACGGTAGCCTCATCGTTCATGCTCCAAGCTCCTCCAGTGAATTCTAAACGACCCTCGGCCACTAGTTTTTTGACGGCCTGTCGTACAGTTTCGGGCTGTTCGGAATACCATTTCGCAAAGAAAAAGGTCTCCACTTGGATGAAACGCCTGCTGGAATCCTTAAGAAGCTCCTGGATTACGGTGTCCAAGATGTATTGGACGCCGGCGTGTTGTATTTTATTCTGACTTCCATAATAGTACTGATCCACTGTCTTTAGCCAACCGACATCGTCGTGCGAATGTGGGACCAAATGGACATTGATCATATTTACCCTCGTCTTGGGACATGTCTGAAAATCAAAGAAATCTCAAGAGCTGATAATTTAGATGAAAATTCATTCAATTACCTCGAATCCGCAGGTAGCCTCGGATACCGGAGCATACGGTAGCACTAATGCGATAAAAATTAGCACCCTACCGAAATATTCCATTTCAGTGAACGCACAGTTCTGCGGATGGGGTCTTATCGGGACTGTAGAGCCGACTCAAATGAAACAAGGAATGGGGCTATTCCTTAGACCCCAGCAACGTGCCACTTGAAGCGATAAACCTTGAGTGGGATTATCAAATTAAAATCCATTTAGGGGGCTTCTAGTGGCGATAACACCTTACATTGCTATACCCTTCAGATAGAAGTAATACAAAATTATTGCATTCGAATCATTATCCGTTCAATTTGCACAATAAAATACTTGTGAATACGCGTATGTGTTTACACGAACTTGCGGCTTGTGAGGCTTATCAGAGTATAAAAAAAATAAACATACATATTTATATTTGTTTATGTTTAGGTTATAGCCATTGACTTCTGTATTTTGCATTATAATTCTTATCAACGCTGCAATCGGTTCAAGTAATTAATTATTCAGATTGTGAAAGGAAATCGAATTTTTTTTATGATTTTGTACTCGAATAAGAGGATTATAAAAAGCGGGTCTTGTAAACAAGGTAGTTCTTATAATATTTTTGAATGGGGACCCCTCATCCAGCTACTTTTAGAAGTGATCCAAAGGCTATGCATGTTTTAAGTTTTCTTGATTAAAAAGTTATTCATTCTCCATTCAATAATTGAAATATAAAAGGAAAAATTGTAGCGTCGATGCACAAAATTTGAATCGCTTAGACAAGGAAGCTTAAAAATATTAAACGATCGGTAAATATTTATAAAATCTTGATTTTATAAACATTTTGATTTACAAGCCATTAATAATAGTGATTTAATAGTGGTATTTGTAAACACGGCGTTTGTTAATACTTTTGTGGGAATTCAATTTTCAAGTCAATTGTTGTGTTGTATTTTTAAATCTTATGATTTTTTTCAAACTGCAGATATCGAAGCAATCTTTTAAGAACACAATCCTATTATATATTATTCACGAAAAACGGTAGAACATTGAAAAATATTTATAGACACTTCAACTTTAAAGATTCTTTTAAAGACTCTACCATCTTAAGTGTAAAGTATTAAATCAGATTCGGTTGGATGCGATTTTCTTGATTGGATTAGAGAGGCAGAACCTTATTCGTTTAAACTCCGCTGAAAGACTGACTCGACTTTTTCTTTTTAAATGGTTGAGACATCACCCCCAATAGGTTTTTCTTCACTTTAAAGCAAGTGTGACCATTTTCAGGTAGTTGTCTTCACAACTTAGGCGATAAGAAGCAATTAGAGTGCTATGTTGAAGATTTTTATAGGGTAACCTGGGATCGCAACACCTTAATATAGCCTAATTACCTGCTGGCGTTGAAGTCGTTGCTGAACCACTTAGACCCTTTCCGACTCTGCGATAGCAACATACTTTATTTCAATGCTATCTTGCCTGCATTCGTGTGACGAAGGTTTTTAGAAACCAATTAAGCACTTGACTGGCTTTGGAGTGTGGACATGATTAAGTGGATTAAGCTGAAGACTTTATAACCATCCTCCAAAAGGAACACTTTCGAACGCGCATGTACACATTTTATAAAGCCCTATCAGTGGTTTCCATGCATAAAGACGCACATACCTACCTACGCTCCTAAGTACAAACATATGTAAGTATACTCGCTCACTTTCCTCGGAGCTCAGTACCTACATATGTATATTTGTATATAGGTTTAGGTGTACATACTATATGGCACTAAATACGCCAGCAGAATCATTCTCAAGTAGGTCTCGAGCTGAGTTTGCGGTCTCCGGTCGGACAGTCCGCTCTGCGAAGCCGCTGCGATCGGTTCTACGGACATTGAGAGTAACTCTTCATCGGGATATATACAAAAAGTTGTGTATCTACTCATAGCAAAAGTGTCAGTTTTATGAAAATAAACCAACTGGATGCATTTCCCTCAAAAGTGAATAAATAAAAAATTTGCAATGTCGGAGAAATTCTCAGCTGGGCTGGCAATTTTGCTGGCTTTCATTTGCTTTACTTGCAATGTCGATTCTCGGAGTATCCAGCAGCCGGCATCTACATCTCAATGCGGTTATCAGGTACGTACAATTGTAGATACAAGTTGTAGATACAAAAATAAAAGAAGCAGCTGTTGCTCATGCAACATGTTGCAGGCAATAGCACGCAAGGAACTGAAGATAGGATGGTTCTTCTCTCATAATGTTTTTAAATAGAATCTTTAAAATATATTCCAAATAATATATTCATAAAAAAGGTTAATCTGTGTTTATTTCTAGCTATCAGTCATTTCGTTTTTATACACCCCTTAATTATTATTTTGTATACAGAGACCTATTATATTTATTGTATTTTTGTGCTACAGATAAGCAAACATTTATAAAAAAAAACACAGACTTAAATCAAATTTAAAATTTATTTTCTTTTTTTATTCATAATCACTGAAGTATTGCAACATAAGTAAATAAGATTAGTTTTTAAAAATATAAATATACATAAATATTAATAAAAATCGTCCTTCTCAGAGCTGCCACCCAACAAAGCCCAATATGCTGAACGTGCACCTTGTAGCCCACACCCACGACGATGTGGGCTGGCTGAAGACCGTGGACCAATACTACTATGGAAGTGAGACCAGGATTCAGAAAGCTGGTGTCCAATACATCATCGACTCTGTGGTGGAGGCCTTGCTGAGAGATCCGGAGAAGCGATTCATTTACGTGGAATCCGCCTTCTTCTTCAAGTGGTGGAAGGAGCAAAAGCCCAAGGTCCAGGATGCCGTCAAAATGTTGGTCGAGCAGGGAAGACTGGAGTTTATTGGTGGAGCTTGGAGCATGAACGATGAGGCCACCACCCATTATCAAAGTGTGATTGATCAGTTCGCCTGGGGATTAAGGTGATAAGCCGATACTTATATCAAGTTTCTCAAGAACCCATTACCAACTATGGTTATATAATTTCAGACTTTTGAACGACACTTTCGGTGAATGTGGTCGTCCCCGCGTGGGATGGCAAATCGATCCGTTTGGTCACTCCAGGGAGATGGCTTCCATGTTTGCTCAGATGGGCTTCGATGGCATGTTCTTCGGTCGCTTGGACTACCAGGATAAGGATGAACGTCTGATGACCAAAAATGCTGAAATGATCTGGCATGGTTCGGCTAACTTGGGTATCTATTAATCTAGTTATAGCCATAAATATTTATTTAAAAGTTCATATTTTTTAGGAGAACAAGCTGATCTGTTCAGCGGAGCTCTCTACAACAACTACCAGGCCCCAGATGGTTTCTGTTTCGATGTTCTTTGCAGTGATACACCCATTATTGATGGCAAACACAGTCCCGATAATAATGTCAAAGAGAAGGTACACTTTTCGATCTAAACTTGTATAATTTCAATGTTTTTTTTTGGCTTCTGGCATTTGGTTGAGCTTTTGTCTTTGTCATGTCTTTTGTTTGTGTCCTCCATACCATCAGGTGGATGCGTTTTTGGATTTCGCCGAGACCCAATCCAAATACTACCGCACCAATAATGTCATTATCACAATGGGTGGGGATTTCACCTACCAGGCTGCTCAGATTTATTACAAAAACCTCGACAAGTTGATACGGTAATTTCACCTAATTGTTATGTCCTGCAAACTGTTAACGAAAGCCCTTAAATTCAAAATTTTCCTGTTCTGTCCTCCGTCAAAAATGTGCCGTCTGATTTAAGAACTAAACCACATTAACCATAATGTCAAAACAGGTTGATGCCTTCTTTGAATATGTCACTAAAATGGCCACCCGCTATCGCACTCAAAACGTGATCCTCACCATGGGTGAAGATTTCCACTACCAAAATGCCGATATGTGGTATAAGAATCTGGACAAGTTGATAAAGTAAGTAGGGAAGGGCTTTCCTTAACAGATAAAGAGAGAAAGTGCTAGAATTCTATTGGCAACTAAATGGCATTTCCTATTTTAACCAACTCCCAGGTATGCCAATGAGCGACAGGCTAATGGCTCAAACATAAACCTCCTCTACTCGACACCCTCGTGCTACTTGAAGTCCCTGCACGATGCCGGAATCACCTGGCCCACCAAGAGTGACGACTTCTTCCCCTATGCCTCCGATCCGCATGCCTACTGGACTGGCTACTTCACGTCTCGGCCCACTTTGAAGCGATTCGAGCGGGACGGTAATCACTTCCTGCAAGTCTGCAAGCAGCTCAGCGCTCTGGCCCCCAAAAAGGCCAATGAGTTTGACCCCCATTTGAACTTTATGCGCGAGACTCTGGGCATAATGCAGCACCACGATGCCATAACCGGAACGGAAAAGGAAAAGGTCGCCCTGGATTATGCAAAGCGTCTGAGTGTTAGCTTTAAAGCCTGCGAGGCCACCACCCGGTATGTCCTTAACCAATTGTCAGTGCCATCCAGCCAGCAGCAGAGCGGCAAATATGTTTTGGAGTTCAAAAACTGCCCGCTGCTGAACATTACCTCTTGTCCGGTTTCGGAGTCCAATGACCGCTTCTCCTTGACTTTGTACAACCCACTGGCCCATGTGGTGAGTGAGTACATCAGAATTCCAGTGAGTGGATCTGAGTACAAAATCATAGACAACAAAGGTAGGTTTTCTTGGAAAATACCTCACTTTTTAGGAGACTTTTTTACGAATATCTTTCTTGAAATTTCAGGTGTGGAGTTGGCCACCCAAGTGGTTCCAGTTCCTGCTACCATTAACAATATCAAGCACCGAGCTTCCACAGCCAAATACGAACTTGTTTTCCGTGCCACCAATATTCCAGCGTTGGGTTATAGGTCCTACTATATTGAAAAGTCTGAAAGTTCCCAAAAAACTCTGAAACCACAAGCCGAACCAAAGGCTTCCTCCAGTGTGACAGTGATTGGAAATGATGTAAGTCTCCTTAAACCCAAAAATGTTATCCTTCTAAGACCATATTTATTCTTTAGAACATTAAACTTGGCTTCGATACGAACGGCTTCCTCTCAGAGGTGACTGCTGATGGCCTAACCCGACTGGTTAGCCAGGAGTTCTTGTTCTACGAAGGTGCTGTCGGTAATAACGCCGAATTCCTGAACAGATCATCTGGTGCTTATATTTTCCGGCCCAACGAGAACAAGATTGACTTCTCCACCGATCATGTTGAAATTGAGGTCTACAAGGGCGACTTGGTTGAGGAAGTCCACCAGAAATTCAATGACTGGATCAGCCAGGTGGTGCGAGTCTACAAGAAGGATTCCTTTGCAGAGTTCGAGTGGCTGGTTGGACCTATTCCCATTGATGACAACATCGGCAAGGAGGTTATCACTCGTTTTAACTCTGACATTGAATCGGCAGGTGTTTTCTACACAGATTCGAATGGTAAGATAGTAGAAACTGGGTACTTAAAATGATTACTAATATTTTTTTCCAAACAGGTCGTGAAATGATTAAGCGCAAGCTGAACCACCGAGATACCTGGGATGTAAAGATCAACGAGGAAGTGGCTGGCAACTATTATCCCATTACCACCAAAATCGATCTGGAGGACGATACAGCCCGCATGGCCATCCTGACCGACAGAGCTCAGGGTGGCAGCTCCTTGAAGGATGGTTCCCTGGAGCTCATGGTGCACCGTCGCCTTCTGCGCGATGATGCCTTCGGAGTCGGAGAGGCTCTCAACGAAACGGAATACGGAGAGGGTTTGATTGCCCGCGGAAAGCACCATCTCTTCTTCGGTCTATCCAAGGATCGTGAAGGCGTTTCCCTGAAATCCATTGAGCGACTGGTTCAGTTGGAGAAACTGCTGCCGACGTGGAAGTTCTTCAGCAACGTGGAGAACTACACGGCCGAGCAATGGCGCACTTCCTTCACCAATACTGTAAGATAAAGTTATATATTTATTTTATATTCAATTTCTATAATAATCACTATTTATAGTTCTCTGGAGTTTCTTTGGTGCTGCCCAAGCCCGTGCACCTGCTCACCCTGGAGCCATGGCATGAGAATCAACTTCTGGTCCGTTTTGAGCACTTCCTGGAGAATGGCGAGGATGCCATGTACTCCAAGCCTGTTCAGTTCAATGTCAAGAATGTCCTCAGTTCCTTCAATGTCGAGAGCATGCGTGAAACTACTCTGGATGGAAATGCCTGGTTGGATGAGACCCAGCGTTTCCAATTTGCTCCTGAATCCGAGGCGGCTGCTTTCAACACCTATGGAACATTCCCGGAGGAAGCCGAGTCGGTGCAACTCTTGAGAGCCGATAAACCACTAGTGGAGGTCAAATACTCAGATGAACCCCTGCCAGCCGGACAATTGGGGGCCGAGAGCAATCGCATTAAGCGTGAAATCAATCCTACCTTGTACAATATGTACGATGCCCGTAAATCCAAGTTGTCCGATGAGGATATAGATATGTCTCTCTACGCTGATAGCGATAGCAAGGATTACATTGTAGAACTGAGTCCCATGGAGATTCGTACATTTATTGTCTATTTAACAGAAGCTTAAGTTTGCCAACAAATAGCAATTTTTTTAATGAATAAATTTCTAATATTAAAATGTATTTATGTCTGTGGTTAGAGTTTGAAAAATAATGGAATTATAATGAACAAAATGCAGTTGTTTTCGGTTTCTCCGGATTACATATTTAATAAGCCCTGCGCGGAAATTAAATGGTCAACCCTGTTTTTTAATTAAAAAAGTAAAACATTCATAGGTGGAGCAAAGTACTGCAAGTCATTGCTGAATAATTCAAGGGAAAGCAAATCATTCCCTTTTAGGGTCCTTTGCTAGTCCGTATATACCCCCAGAGAGTAAATGGCATCAAAAGTCCAGCCAAAAACACATTGTTATGTAAGTATATAGTTGTTCAAATGAAGGCTTTACCCTCTTTAATAAAAAATGCAACAATTAGTTGCAAAGGCCATGGCAGGGGTAGCCTGGAAAAGCGCATTTTAATGAAAAAAGTTTGGTTACTTTCAAAGTTTTGGGGACAAGTGGGTTTTTAGAAGAATTTATTGCAGTCGGACGCTTAGCTGTGATATTAAATATTCAATTTCCCACATAAAAATCAAGAGTTTCGCATATTTTCTAAGAAACATTTGTAAAATTTTATTAATATCCTTGCTGGAGTATATGATCTTGATTTACACTCGATATAAACTATTATCTATAAAGTTGTCTATTCCGATTATAATATTGCCTTTCACATATCATTTATTTAGATAAGTGCATGTCTTGTATACATATAAATATACCTAATAATTTGTAATAAAAGCTTCGAATTTATTTGCACGTCTTTTCAGCTCTTGTATTAGCCTATTTGTGGTTGATTGTGAACTTTTTGTTTAGGATTCTAATATGCTACGCCTTTGTGTACATAAGTATTATTATTATTGTATTATTTTTAATGCATTAACAGAAGCGTATGCATGCTATCCAATCTTAAAGGCACAGTATTTATTTATGATATATATATAAATATATGTTTTTGTTGATTTTGGTCTGCTTGGTTCCTAATGTATGTAGTTTAGTGTACTCATGTGGAGTCTAAGTGGTCCCATTCGTTGCGGGCCCAGTTTGGTAACTCAGTTTCATACTCCCAGCCAGGGCCCTACAAAATAAGACACTCATAAATTATATTATTTTATTTAAAAAAAGTCAAAAGCTCACCTTGTACTTCCATGCATGTAGATACATTATAAGGTCCTTTGACTTTGGATCGCGATAGTGAACTTTGCACTCGTAGCAGTGTTCATCAACTGTGACCTTGTTCAACTTTGACCCGCTCTCACCCCCAAAACCGCCAACTGCCTCCATGGAACCACTTTCCGGGGAAGACTTCGGTGCTGTAACTGGATATTCTTTGACAATATTGGTTTGTTCCACATTTTTAACAGCAAGTTCCGGCTGTTGGGCCTCAACACAGGGCGGAGTAGTTTCCCGTGAATTTATACCCACATCATCGTCACTGTGGTGGACAACTGGAGAATGATATTTTTAAAAGTGAGAGAAAAAAATGAACTAAATTAGAAACAAAAGATTGTACCAAACACCCACCGGAAGTGTGCTCGCTGCTGAGACTATCGCCATCGGTTTCATCCTTGGAGTTCTTAAACATTGATATATCGGAATCACAATCTATGCCCAACCAGTTCTCCGCATTATGTATATTTATGAGATCTCGTATTAGCTCATCGTCTGACTTGCCACCAATATCGCCGGATCGACCCTTCAGGGGTCCAAACACTTCGTGATTGTATAGAGGATCGTTCAGAATGGGGTAGCCTATAAAAAGATATAGTATGGTTCTTGGAAACAAAATTGGAAAATGATATTTTGAAGAACCTCTTACCCAAGTACTGCAAATGCACTCGAATCTGATGCATTCGGCCGGTGAGTGGCTTGCACAGAACTACACTGGTTGAGCCATTCTGCGATAACTTTTGGAAAGTCGTTGTACAATCTTTGCCCTTTGGCGACACCTTGCAAACGCCAATTTTGTAGCTAACCACTTCAATGGGTTCCTTGCACTCCACAACGCCACTGATAAGTATAAATTATTATTAAAAAAATGTATATACTTTATGTAAAGTTTGCTTACTCAGGAAAAACTCCCTCGACCCGGCAGATGTACTCCTTTTCCACCTGTCTATTACGTATTTGTTGCTCCATTTGTCGCGCTTTCTTGGGACTCCTTCCGAATAGCAATAGTCCTGATGTCAGACGATCTAGGCGATGAATTGTCCTTAGATTCTTGAGATTAAACTCCTTGGCAAGTATAAAGACTACAGTATTGTGCCTGTAGCGTCCACATGGATGTACCTGAAACAATTACATTTAAGAATAAACCTTAAAAACACTCTATATCTATGTTATTATTTTGTGTAAGTGATAACAGAAATGTATTAGACTTAATCAGAAGTAGCTTGGATTGATTTTTGTATAAATTGTGTAAAATGGCAGTCGTTTAAGCCACTTACAGGAATCGATGCTGGCTTATTTACAACTACTATATCCTCATCCATATGCACAATTTTAATTGGTTGACAAGTCACAGGTACTTCGTGTCTGTAAAGATAGCCGTGAAATTTCTGTGTTAGTTTGATATTTCATCTCCGTGGTTTGTTGCTTAAAGATTGGAAATGCAATAACGTTATGCAATATGCTTTGGAAATTAAGACATTAATGAATCAACTTAAATCGATAAACTTATAAATAATGGTTCATTATTTGCAGAAATGTGGAGCAGACTTTCACTGTTGTGGCGCGCAGCTTGGCGATTTCGTTATGTGATTTATAATCATAATCTTTTGTGGTAAATGATTTAAGACAATTCTTGAGATAAAAACTAAAACCCAAAAACTCTTTCGGATGTTGAGCAAATTTTGGTGCCACTCCCCTGTAAACTGGGAATATGATTTCGTAAATTAATTTGAAAATTATATGAAGACAAAGATGCTTGTGGGAAGTTGTCATTTTGTAGCCTTGAGTTATTAATGATGTTCAGACAATTGTACATGGTAAATATTTTTTGACAGTTTATTCACACTTTGATTTGCGATGCACTGCCATTTTTCGAGCATTAGAAACAGACATTATATTTAAATATTTAGCAAGCACAATATGACGGAAGTACATATATGGAAGATAAATCACTTGAATTGCATGACTTTGCTGGTGAAAGACAATAAAGAATTTAAATTATTTTACCTGTGAACAATATTAGCCAGTAGATCGTTGTGCTTCAGCCGATAGTCAATGGGCACTTTCTCAAAGTTCACTGTCAAGGTGCCAGTTTGGATGCAACGTTCATACTCCTCAGCAGGATGGGCTCGGAACTCGCGGGAGAATATGTCCAGAATCTTCTCACCCACCCATCGGCCCTTCGTGAAGGTTGTGAATGTAAAGTAATATGGATAGACCTTTCGCAGACCTATTCAATAATCGGTTACTCAGTCAAAGTTCCACCAAAATTGTTCAAAATAAAAGACTTGCCATTTTCCATGTAGTATGAGGTCTCTTGATATCTCTCATCCGTGAATCCGGGTCTTTTAGCCTTCAATGCTTTAGTCTCGAGTTTAGCCTTGAAAAATGGTTACATAACATTAGGTTTCGTAAATAGCTACTTCATGAGAAGTTTATTGCATGAACGAGCATTTAGCAAACAGAAATCTTGAAAATGCTCACTAGTCGTGATCAATTACTGGACGCATATAATGAATAATGAATGATTGATATTTACCTTTTTTAATTCTTTTATTTGATCGTTATCCTCGGTTTTTCGCTTTTCGGGGACTTTGACTTTTAGAATTTCCGACTCTCTCGGCGAAGTAGTCTGTAAGAGAAGAGACAATGCACTTTGTTTAAATATGGAAGGGAAATACAAAATTCCAAGAAGCTTAAGATCAAAAAAGAATAATGCTTTTCCATCATAATTTTTTTGTCTTAAAAAAAAATTGGGTCAAAGTAAGATGTTCATGGTGGAGTCCGAGTAGGTACTCGGGTTACATTTGTGTTTTGAATTACGTAAGTTCACATAGATACGTAAATATTGTTCTAGGAAGACGTACATATATTTATAAACAGTTGGGGATATGTACTTGCCTTCGAGGTTTATATGTATGATATTTGTTTGGTGAAGGCATCAGAGCTACTATTGGCTGACGTTTGTCTTTAGTGCACGGTACTCGCAAGGTAAACGAGTATATTAAGTTTTATTTAGTGAAAGATATTATAAACCATATGGTCTCTTTGTTTGGGTTTAGTACTTGATTAAAACATGAATTTAAATCTAACAAATAGAACATCTAGACTATATAGACTCTCTATTCAATACAAAACATTTCAACAATGTGTATTACATTACCTAAAGTCCTCTTAATTTATCATAATCAATTAGAAAATTATGCTTTTTGACCAGATGTTTCGTTGAATAAAAAACCAATTAAAAATCTTAAGTACCGGGTATCTGCTAGTCGAATTACTCCATTATGGCTTTCTTGTCTTTGCTGTGCTTTCCTTGGCAATGCGCCCAACGAGTGATGGAAACATGTTGCATGCCCAAAAAGTCGCGCGGGAGAGCAACCGATGGACCCGAGACCCCATAGACCACGGGAGATGAGACGAGATGATATTCCGTCTGCTAGATCTACGGTTCTCTATGAAATCCCCATGAGCAGCGGACGAGATCCTACAGTTACAATGGATCTAAAATGCGTATACACATATGCATGACCGTGTACATATTTTAAAATGAGTCTCAACCCCAGAACAATGCACAAGCGATACTCTCGAAATATATGAATTCGTTTTAAATTTAGATCATTATGAACAGACGAATATATACTAGCGCCGTTGTACTAACCTAAAAATTAGCCAAAAGAAATGAATACTTGAGTAGTTTCACCTGCTTAAGTATCGGGAATCATAACATGTCAAAAGTTTAAGTGTCTTAATGTTTGGGTTTCCTAATCTATAGTTGAGATTATAGTTTTTTCAAAAAAACATGATCTTTCATATTTTCAAATGTCAGGATCATGTTAAGATGTTAAATGTCTTGTTTTTGTGTAAAGATTGGATTTTAAAAACATTTGTTTAGCGACTAGGGGTTCCCTGATATAATACTTATTTTAAAAGAACTATTGTTTGATTCCCTTTCAATCCAAAAGGAAACTCTATTTCCGATTTGTGGCTCATCCAAACATTGTTTTGTTTGTTTCCCTAATTTACTGCCTATCGTGATATCCGCACAAAAACTAAAGTTGATTACATAAAATTTAAATACAAGAAACTTGAACAATTATTTCAATCGTCATATCATAACATGCAATAACCATTTTTCACTTCGTTGATGGCTCCGAGGCCCGGGAATAATTGTTTATTTTTGCAGCAAACACAAGTTAGCAATGAGTTTTTGGCTTTCTGGGTTTCTGGCTTTTACAAGGCCTCTAAAAACAATGACGGCAGTAAATATTTGTTAAGACTACATTAGTGCATGTTCAACACCGAAAATAAACCATTTTTGATTGACATGAAACTGAAAAATACAGCTACCATAGGCTCTAAAAGGCACACATGTCTAGAACATCTAGGGCCTGCTAATGGAAAATTCGAATCTGGTCCAAAATTAGTCTCGCCTGATTATATCTGGCAAAAAATAAGTTTGCACTGGCCAATTACCATTATGATGATTTCCATCGTAGACAAATGAATGAAGACCTCCTACACGCTTTTTACGTCTACTCATCCATGAGAGATGAATATAAACGAAGATGATCAATTAATTGAATCATTCAACAGCGGAGACCTGTTGCCAGCGATCGTGGCGTATGGCTCATGGCACTCACACAGTCCCACAATTATCATAAATGTATTAAAAAAAAAATTCTATAGATACCTATAGAATTGTATATACATATATCTAGACTTCTGCACATACGAGATACATCTACATATATGTGCACGAGTTGCATATCCAATTATACTCGATGCCCCAGAGTGTGGAGTATATTGGTTTTCCAAAGCGAACGAGACACAGTGGTTGTACATACATATATCTGCGATCTGTCTGGGAGAACTCGGTTGACCGAGATATTCGATTGGAACCCATGTTTTAACTTTGCCTTCAAGGTGACTCGGAGGTATTTCTTTGTCGGGAAATTTATGCAAACTATATCATTTTTTCTATCACATTTTTGATATAATTTCTTGCGAATGCCGGGCCGGCACTATGCCGGCTGTGTCTGATTCTAGCACTAGGAATATATTTATGAGTCCGCCCACCCCAAGGCTGTTCATGGAGAAGATCGGTGCGGGTGCGAAGTACAAGGCGGGGGCGGCACGCTTTTATCGCCTGCACACCAATGCGCTATATGTTGCGCAAGGTGCGATTGCCGAGTGCCACATCCGAGTGCGAGGAGACCCGCGAATGTCAGCCCCCGGGTCTGGAAGACTACACGTGACTACTGCCCACGGTTTTATTAATTATCAATTTTCAAGAGCACTCATAATAGAACTATAGTTTTTCTGTTCTCTTGTTTTTTACACTCAACGTATATATTATTCATAATTTTATAGTGTCTATTCAGGTAGTTTTCTATTTTGTTATTCTTGATTTCATTAATGTGTAGCCTCATTCATTATTATTCATTTATGAAGAGTAAGTCCACTTATTAAGTCGTTAAATTCAAGAGAATATTGATAATCATGTACGAAAATTATTTAAAAAGAAAAGTTTTATAATATAGTATATAATATTTTTATTTTTCAATTTTCTTTCTTTAGCAGTATTTTCAAAATCACTCATAAATAAATAAATTTTATTTATTCTTGATATCATTCATGAGCCAAAATTTGCCATGTTCATAATTTATTTTGAAAGAATAAATGGATTTATAAAGTCGTTAAAATGAAGAAACGAAATGAAGAAATTTTAAATTGTTGATGTCAGATAGAATCCAGTCTAATCACAAATACAATAATAAAAAAAAAATACAACAGACTGTACTGTAGGTTTTCTAAAATAAAAAGTTAGAGTTAATTTTTTATTGTTTTATAAACTACCATATAGTTTTCTGTCTAATTTTCACTTATTTATGGGTAACTCGTAAAAATATTTTTTGAAAGATATGACTTTCTTATGCAAATATTTCTCATAAACAAGTATTATAATTCATGTTTTTACGATCGCATACTTCGTTAATTTTACCTTATTGTTTTTAAATTATTTTTAAGAACAACCTCTATCTTGAAATGGTTTTTTAATTGTATAGACTGTACTATTGGTATTACAATCATACAACGTCATAAATAAATACTACCACTAGCAATTAAAAAGTTGCGAAAAAATAAAAATCAACGCAGTGAAAATTAGCAATTCTAATTATGATACGTCTGGTATATACCTGGAATTTTTCTCTTCGCAATTAAAATATCTCAGTGACTTAACTGTGAAATCCGTAGGCGATTTTTTGACTTGAAGGAGAAAAAAAACTAGATTGATTCAAGTAGGTTTGTACCAAGTATGGTAGGTTGTTGGAAGTGCACTCAAGTGCCAACAGCAGCAACATTTGCGAAAAGCCGGTTGCGAAAAAGCTAAGAATGGTCCAGTGACATTCTAGTCGTCTGATCCTATAACGGTGCTTATCTACTTAGCCATAAATGATACAATTTTCCAGTTCTCTGCTCCTATACAGAGCTCATCTTGAACCGAAGATGAACAGGAAATCCAGATCAGAGATGACAGTTAAACTGTTGGCTAAGAGGGGTTCTTCAAAGAAGTTCTTAGCTTAAAAACATGTTATTTAACAAGCCATATTTTAGTATTTATTAAGACCAAGATTTTTAAGGAACACAGGTGCATTATACAGTCTGTTCGAGGTATTTAAAAGTTTATATTAAAGGAAAGCAAAACAAATGTTTCCAAACGGTGTGCACTTTCAGGCACATGTGGCTTTTTAATGTGAATGAAATGTAATCAAAGGAAATTTGTAAGACAATTTGTAATAATTCTAAACGAAATGTTGCCAAAAATCAATTGATGAATAGATCAAAGAATACAAACTATAAATAGCTTTCCGGATAGGTAGAGTGACCCCTTGTCTTGACGCCACTGACCCGCCTTATTGTCTACCTTACAAACGAGTGTTGTTATTGTGTATTTAGATGCAGCTTACTGGATTTTCATGGTCATATACAATGTAGATACATACATAAGCTTGGCAAGTGTAAAGTTATAGACACTGAAATGCGTCAATTACTTATGTGCATTAAACAATGGAAAACATCTCGGAGCAGCTACTAGCATGTTTGGGGAGGAGGAGGCTATAACAGAAACCTTGACCAACTCAGTTGGCTGCCCGCTCACCATTTGGCTTATGAAATCATCGGGTTTCAAAAGATAGCCGCAAAAGGCCCTGCAAACAGCAGCTAAGTAGTGTATAATAAAGCCGTATCTAGCCAACTGGAAAATCTGAAAGCCGAAATGTAACCAGACTTAAAACAAATGCTACTTCAAATCATTTTATTGTTAAATGAAAAAACACGCTAAATATACGTATTGTCGGGTTGCTAACTTTCAAATATGAAATAATTTGTGATTAATTTTGACATCATGTTGGCAAAAGAATTGGGTAACACCTCATTATGGAGAAACATCAGACATCAGTTAGAGGTAGACCAATTAGTGGTAATTGGGGCTTTTTGTTTACATTACAAGATTGTACTTTAATGCCTATAGTTATGGGATTTAGATCTTGTGAAAAAAGGAGGGAAGAAAATGTTACCAAAAATAAAGTTTCTGATTAGGAAAATAAATGTTTTTAGAAAGACTTTCTATAATCCCTTTGATTGAAGGGAATTTCCTAGATTTGAACAATTTCTTAGTAATTCTTAAGCTTTATGAATGAAAAATTACTATTTAAAAGCTAGTTTAATACTATTATTGGTAACTAAAATAGGTTATCAAGAAAAATAATTATTTACTAGTGCTTATTTTTCTCATAAAATACTCAGGAAAAAAGAGAGTCCGAAATCGTATAAATACTTAGTTTTTGAAACAAGATATCATTGTTTTGATGAAAAACTATAAACTACAAACTAATGCTGCTAATAAAATCTGAAATCAGACATAGTTTGTTTTTGAAAATATAAGTAAATACTTATGCCTATGGAAGCTATAAAATCCACAACAGAAAAACCAAAAGAAACTGCTTAAAACTAAAATAAACTTGAATTATAAGGAAATACATTTCTTTTGATATTAGATAACGCAAGTTTCCTCAGTGTACGTATTGTAGTTTTATTCATTTGAGAGCAAATAAGTTTTAACCTTCGTTTGAACACAAACAGTGGGTTTCTCTACGAGCACTAGGCAAACAGGTAGGCAGCTACTCACCTTTTTATTAATCGGCACCTCGGCACCTGGCAAGATCTGGATAGAGGAGAGCGGCGGGGCCGGATTCCGCAGCCCCACCACGTTGCTCAGATTAAGATTGATGGCGGACGACAGGTGGTTCAGCTCCTGGGGCAGGCAGTTCAGTGGCTGGACCAGGGGCTGGACGCAGGAGGCGGGTGCTGCCCGCTGGGTCATCTGTACGGGCATCTGGACGGGCACCGAAGTGGGCGTTTGCTGGCCCAGGCCCGGTGCTCCTCCAGCGGCAGCGGCGGCGGCTAGGAGTGACTGCTGGGTGGCCGCCGGCAGGGGAACTCCGCCGAAGGCGGCATGACCGGCATGCTGGGCATTGGGCGAATAGTAGGCGCCCATCGGCAGGGAGGAGAACATGGCGGAGTGCATCAGGTGCGACTGCTGGGTAGGATTCAGCTGGCCGGGGTAACCTTGGGCCTGTCCGGCGTTGAGGAGCTGTGGTGCCAGGTTGTAGGGTGATCCCATCGAGAAGTGGGCTCCGGGAGCTGCACTCGGATGCAAAGCTGGCTGCTGGTAGTTTGCCGGCGGGGCGGCAGCCGTGTTCGGCGACAGCTGCTGTTGCATTTGCGGCTGGGCGGAAAATATCCCACCGCCCACCGACGCGGCGCCCAGCTTGTCCAGGAACGGGGACTGCATCGTCTGGAGGAGCTTCTGCTGGTGCTGCTGGGCTGCCAGGGTCCAGGGCAGATACCACGCACAAGATGCCGGAGAATTCTGCATTGTTCCGACGGCTACTTCTCTAGGTTTCTGTGTTTATTATATCACTTTCAGCGAAGAAACTGTAGATTGTAGATTGGATTGGATTGTTTGTTTAATTTGGATTTTTTTCTTATTTCTGTTTTATCGAAAATTACATTAATTACGTTTGGGTAATACTACAGCTGCACAGATTTAAACAATTAAAATCACACACAGAGTTATTTCGAGTTTAAGACCATTTGTTTATATCGATTGCGCAGTAAATTGTAGAGTCCATTTTTTTTAAGTAAATTACAATCCTATGAAATGAATGAGTGTGGATGGTTATGGAAGCTTACTTCGACTGTTTTATTTGAAAATAAAAACCGATTTAAAGGCTCTATATTGTAAATTAATAATATAAACAAATTGCTAAACAAAATGTTTATTTATTTTTTAGTGTTTATGGACACCTATACGGCTTTATGTATAAAGACCGTCGTATATAAATGTTCGTGCGTTAATTTGTGGTTTCTATTAGCAGAAGGCCGTTAACCAATTCCCCATCACAGTCTAAAAAAAGTCGGAACTATATGTTTATTGTTTTTGAACTTCATAAAGCGATCATGTGCCCTGTTTTTTTGAAAACAGTCCAGTTTTATGGATTTATGAAAACATATTCACAGGTTTGGCAGAGAATAATCTAATAGCCATCTGGTTCTTTTGTCGGCCAACCCCCAAGGGGGAGACAAAGTAATGTTTGTCTAATATATCCTCTAAAATACGTATAAACCTGAATTCGCTCATGTATGTATGTACAGGAGTCTTTTCCGATTTTTTGCCAAATGGCATTGCGTATGCGTGCCTCATTCTAAAGAAAATTTATACCTACATATATGTACGTGTAATGGAACAATACGTATACGACAGAACGCATTAAGATATCGGCTCACGATATAGTGTTTAGAGACGCAACTATCAAAAATCAGGTATACAGACTGACGGGCTAAATATTTCTCACCACCTACTGAGACAAATGGCACAAATGTGCACGTGTAAACATTTCTATTTACTCTGGGAGCTTGTGCTAAAATAAGTTTTTGTATATTACTAGGTCTTTTCGACGGCTCGTGTCCGTCAAGAAGCCAGAAAACCAAAAAAACAAAAATTATTTGAAAATTTTCAGTTCCCTAATACGAAAGAATGTACATAAACACATAGATATCATAGATATAGACACACTCGTTTTTGTCATCACTCGTCTTTTGTTTTAGTTCCATTTTATCAAAATATCAACCACAATTGTATATCATTCGAGTGGCTTAGTACATTTTTCAAAAAAAAACCCGAAACGTCAAATTCTTGCATAACTATATTATGTAGTCTATGGGAAAGGAAGAATATCTTTTCTTTCAGAACCAAAATGAACAGATATATAGGCGACGGAACGCGTGTGTAAGGTCCCCAGATCTTAAGAGGATGACAATAGATCATGGGCTTAAAAACAAGAACAAATTTTAGTGGGAGCTGCTACCTTCTATATTTAAAAGAGACTACATATACATAATACATGCCAATGTTTTGTATTAGCCGAAGGTGCCTGGCCAAAGTAAATCCAATTTCACTGCTGGTACAAAATTTTGAAACGCCTCGACGCATTTCATGTACCGAAACAAAATATTATTAATGGACCATTTGTGCGCCAATGGGGAATATTATTAGTTCTCGTATTCTTGTGCGTATAATACGCTATCTATATAGTAACCTATGTATTGTACACATTTCCAATTGGTTCAAGTCTTCAGCCTATTATTAAATAAGATCTCAAACTCGAAAATATGCCTCTGACAAATAATGTCATTATAGTCGTCCTCTAATATCAAATGATGTGGTTATGGGAAATTAGCGTGTTAATTATGTGAGTGTTTAGTCATCTGTCCATCTTAGACTATATAATCTTGATTCCTTTGATCATTCGCGTATCATGATATTATGTCATTCATGTTGTATTTTGGCCAAGAGAATTCCGTTTTTATGTTTTAGTTTCGATTTCATTTTAGTTTTCATACAGGCCGGCAAATCACAGTATTTGGTCAAAAATATAGATTGTCACTTCCACTTCGAGTTTTTGGGGTTCTCTTTTCTTATTTACGAAAAAGAATAAATATTTAATAATAGGTGCAGCAGCACCTACCAGTAGATGGCTTCAAGTAAGTGGCATCACACGCGAAATCGGTATGTTTTTTCAAATGCTTGCCGTGCACGTTTCAATACCTGTCCGACACTCACGCGGCAGCACCTGCTCTAGACGAAATCAGAAAACCGAATAAACTCGGGAAAGCACCGAGCCAAGCCAACTTGTTTTTCGCCGTGGTGGGTTTTCATCGTGGTGGAGAGGAAAATTCGAACGCGGCTAGGTTTGTTGTTTTCTTAAATATAGACCCTAGTCAGCTAAGGATAAAATATTAAAATATTTGTATTTTAAATATAAACTATTTTTATTTGTATTTAAAATGTTTTATACTTAAAATAAAACAGTCTTCTCTAATTAAGATTGATTTTTATCACTCATACGCACTGATGCCCTGAAGTTGTTTTCTCAAGCTTTATAATTTGAATTTTTAAAGTTTTTTTTTCATAACTTTCATTGTTATATGCGGCGTATGAGCAATGTGTTTCCCATAACTTATACGACCTGTGTGGTTTGACTTTTATTTTGCTTACATTTAAAATATTTTAAACACTAAATACTTTAGGTCTAACGGTTATAGAATTTTTATATTTGTAATTTTTTATTTATTTTCTTTAAATTTAACCTCAAGTCTACTTAATAATATTTTGAGTTAGTTCAAAATGTCTGAAAACCACAAACTCACCACGGCCATGCAACTGCAACATGTTGGCTCAAATGGTTTTGTTTAAGTTTAAAAAGTAAATATTTTCAAAAGTCATCAAAGAAAAAATATAATATGAGTATAAAATAAAACTACAATATATAAAAAGGTTTTTCAAGTTTAAGTACTTTAAATTATTTTAAATATTTCATTTTCTAAATAAGGTTGGAAAGATAGATAATATTAATGACCTTTTGTTAATGGTCAAGAATTCTAGCACCACACACAAAGTGGTAATATCAATTTACAGACTACGGGGACTGTTTGACACACTTTCGCTTTCCAAATGGAAAATGTCCGCACGCACACCCACATTCGCTCGAATAAAGTCAGCCATTTTTCTAAGACTTGTGCCGGGCTGTGCATGCGCTTGAAGCGTTTTAATATTTTAAATCAAGCGCCCAGGCCTTGCAACCACAACCTTTTAATATCCGTTGGTCTAAATAACAGAAACAAAAACATTCATCAGATTTTGCTTATGATTTATCGGGGGGTTTGGCGGAAACAATAGATTTCTTTATCAAGACGTACGAATGCAATGAAACATCAACTCTTTATTTGCATAAAAAGAAAAGGCTTTAATTCTGTAAAAAGTTAGGATCTGTGAACAACAAATAATTATAAAAGATCAAAACTGTATAAAAACTAAATCCTTAAAGATAAAAAAATGTAATTAGGACTAAGAACCATAAATATCCTTCAAAGTAACGAGATACTCTTTTAAGAACCTGTGATAGTGACATTAAATTTTCGAGCCTTACCAATTAGCAGAGGTCAGAGTTGTTTGGTTTTATGGCTAAAATTGAAAACATTATGTTGATAAAATTTTGGGGCTGCGGCTCCCAGAATTGCGTGTTTGACTGCGTGACTTTTTTGGGTTTTTTTTTTTGCTTTTCGTAACTCACTAACTCACCCACTTTCACACGAGCCACCTACCTAGACGGCATAGTGCTCTCCTTGAAACGCGGTTGGTCACGAAAGCACACAACAAAGAAAAGGCTTGCCCGTCATTTAAGGCAACATTTAATGGCCACTGGCTATAAGGCTCATCCTGAATAAAAAGGGGGATGGTGTTGGGTGGATGGTGGACGGTGCGTGTGTATGGGAGCCGGAGTTGACGTTCGTTTGTGAAAACGAAGAAAGTGATTAAATCAGCACGATATTTTGTAGGTGTGCGCTAGCTCACCCATTAAATTTTGTTTTTGTTTTTCTAAAAAAACCTGTGTGTGAGTCTGTCAGGACATGCATTTGTATTTTTGTACACCCACACCCAGCCATACACACACAGTAACACCCAACACCTGGTCGTTGAGCTACTGTTCTAAATTGACTTTTCGCCTGGACAAAACTAAAAATGACGACATCGCGTTTTTTTTTGTTCTCAGAAAGCTTTACCTCTAAACATGCCCATCTACCTTGTGTTTATAAACAACGCAGATCGTGTATATATATGTATGTATATGTAGGAGTATAAAGGAGGAACATATAGAAAGGTGTGCTGTGCTTTATATTACACTCCTGCATGAATGGCCTCACATACGTTGGCAGAAGCGTGTATATAAACATACATAGCTATAGTTATAGGAACACGTTAATGTAATTAAGCCTCACGAATGGCCAAGGCTCGATAAAAAGTAACCCAAGGCATATATCATCTAGAAGAGGATTAGCTAGTTACGGGTATAAATCAGTTTTTTTCAAGATTTTATCTTATCAGGATATTTTCAATTACAAATTCGTTTCACTGAAGGCTAATTAAAAATGGCAGCATCGCTGTAGTTACTAATTGCTAAGAAGTATTTGACCTTCTTAATTGACCTTTTCGTAATTAAGGGTCTTGTGGTTGATTTTTTGTAGCATACATAAGAGGGCTAAGAGTTAGATATAGAAATATTTAATTGCTGGTAGTAGACCCACATTTTACTAGTTTGAAGCTTTTTACTTAAAGGATCAGGATTATATTTGTGACTTAATTTCAGTTTATTTATAAATTTTAAGACCTAGAACTCAAATATCAAGTCTTAAAGCTACCTAATCCTTGATCCTTTCTAATGGTAATGGAATAAAAGGCAAATAAGATGTAAAACTGTGAAAACTGAGAAAGGAAAGCTATGCATCTGAACAAAATTTCAATGAATACGTATATAATATTAAATTTGAACTAATAGCTTGTAGATATATTTTGGTTTCCAGCATATTTAAAATAAATATGTTAGCCCACCCTATCTGAGCACCTCTAATGGAACTAGTTCAGTTCGAAAACCACTAGCTCGTTCGCTGGTTCGATATAACTTGTTTTGCTTTTTGGTGGTTGTCTGAAGAATAAAAACAAAGCTTTTCATGCGATTTTTACGGCAATTTAAAAGCCTTTATATCCGTTTGGCAAGTGCTTTGTATAATATAATAGGTTACTAAATAAGATCAGCTGAATGGAACACCTCGTACATTCATAAAAGTGTCTTATTGTTTCCCGGCCAAAAGTAGGCGCACGTGTTGATTTACTTGTTGTTGTTATTTTAGCGGTGTGTGAATATTGTTAACAGGCTGCAGCTGAAGGACACTAAATACTGCAAGAAACCGACAATAAACCATAACTGGTTGTCCAAAATGTTAAATACGAAATGTGTGCAAAATGCTCAGACCCAGCATGGAGATGCCGGAGTGGATGTGGAGAACATATTCCTGCACCGGTCCATGTTGGTCACAAATATTGGGAGCTCGACCTTGTTAACGGATGCTGCTGGCCCACCCACGTCTCCCCAATGCGTTTGGTTTCATGATTTCAAGGGGACGGAGCCAACGGAAGAGGTTGATAGTCAGGAATCAGGTCAGGTAAGAAGGAATTTATTTAAATTATATTATTTAAATGATTAAATGTTTATTTTTTGTATTTTTAGAAGATAAATATATTTGAATTTAAAGCTTTCTACCTGATTTTTCATTTAGACCTTTCACAATATTTATTATTTAAATCTAATCTATCGTCTATTTTGTCTTTTAGGCAAATACCTACTATCATTATTAATTTATTTATCCGTTTTATTGTCCACGGTCTGGGAAGGGCTGCTAGAGCTTTGACCGATTCACGGCTAGTAAAGGGGGATATTTATCTTGGGGGAATCGAATACCCAAAACAATTTCGCGTCGAGTCCGGAGTCCGGAGTCCGGAGTCCGTTCGCAAATACAATGTGTGGAATCCTGTCCTTACTTATGCAGTATTATTGGTGTCTGGGGAAATTTCAATGCAGCGCTTCAATCACACACTTAAAACTTAATTAAAAATCTAATCAGGGAAACGCAAATGCAATTTGTTGCATTAATTTTAACAATTCATAAAGAATGAGTTAAGGGTTAGACTATAAAAGTATACTTAGATAACTGATTTAAAAAAAGGTCTTAAAAATACATTTAAGATAATTATATAGTTGTAATATAAGCATTTTCTTTAATATCCTTTTCGAACATGTTCGCCCTCAACAAGTTTGTTTTGGTGTTTGATGTAAAAAGTGGTGAGTTTGACAAAGTTTTATGTAAATATTTTCTTAAACTTTGAGTCAGAATGAAAAAAATAACTGGTAGGTTTCTAACCTGAAATAAAACAGAGAAACAAAATAAAGTTTTCTACAAAAAATGAACCTATCGTGGTCTAAGATACTTAAACTTTTTTTTGTGGTGTTCCACCCACACCAGAATGGGGTTATTTTCAGTTTCATTTCTCTATTTTGAATAGTTTCGAGAGTCATAAAAATGGATATAAACATGTGGCGAAGGAAGAAGAAAAAGGAAGAGGACACCTGAAGATTTAAACTTCTTTTACGAGACTTTGAGTAACAAATGCCCCAATAAACGAGACTGCTGCAGTGGCCGTGCAGAGTCAACGTTCTTCTGCCTGCATAGAAATTTAAAGCCACCCTTAGGCGTCAGTACATTCTTAAAAATTTAGGGCTCTGCTAAGATGTGCAACAAAAACCAGATTTCAGACAAAACCCTTAATGGCCCACAAAAACCGAGCATACAAGTTGCGGGCTCTTTGTTTGTTGGCTTTTACCTCACCGTACGTGACAGTGGCAAATGGGCTTAAACATCCTTGCGATTATTTAGTCCCGGTTTATGCTTGATGAAACCACTTATTTTTTCCCTCTAATTAAACAATCTATTCCAACAATAAATTTACACTAAGTAATAAACATGCAGCGGTTGCCTAATAAATACAAACTAAGGGCTTGAGGAAATATTAGGGACCACAGGCAAGGTTGTTCAACAACAATTGTTTGTCTACGCAGGGAGTTAAGTTATGTGCGGCACCAACTGGACGGACTGGCTTCAGTTACCTTCATATATTTTACCGCGGATTTGTCATAATTAGTTCTATGTTGCCGCTTGCCGGCTTTCCCGACGACAAGGCCTTTTTGGAAGGGACCTCTGCGGCCGTGTCCTGGGCTTCTAGTGCCCGCCATCTTAGTGGCTTCCTAACGAGCCACTTTTGTCAAGTGGGCTGGATACTGCTACCGCTACTGCTACCTGGTCGTGATGTTTCCGCAATTATTAGTGTCACTGCCTTCTGCTTTCGTATCTAAGTGTGGTCCTCATTGTTTCCGTGATGCGCCTTTTGGGCCAGTCGTTTTTATAACTCTTACAATACCATGTAAACACACATTACAAAAAATCCTCTGCGGAATAAAGGACAATAGATAAGGTAAAGGGAAAATCCTTCCAAGTTTTGGGCCAATGCAGTGGCTGTCTGTGTCTTGTCATCAAACTCGGAAAGAGTTTGGGCTAGATACTATATTTTTATTTAAATAAGGAATTTAAATCTTCAATTTTCATCTTAAGCTTAACTTTACTCATTTCTTGTTTTTTCCTTGATCTCATCTGTTTATGTTTGCCAGCAAAATATCACCAATTTCCTGGCAGACTACTAACTAACTGAGCACTGCTGGTTGCAAGGATATGTTTTAGTTTTCTAGTTTTGTTTTGGCTTCAGGGAAAAATACACAGACTGTGTGAAAATTATGCCAAGACAGCACAAAGTATAAAGGAAAATGTTTGCACACAGAGTCTGGAAACAATGCTGTATGTGCTAAAAACTGATGGGATTTTGTCTGCATGATGGCTTAAGCAATTTCTTCTGCCATATATTTTTGCATTTTTTTTAAATATAGAATAGAATATTAACCATTTAGTTTATTCCTATAATCTTTTAATTTCCTTAGTAAACAAATAATCTTTTTCAGAGTTTGGAAGAGCCAGACAAAAAAGAAGAGGTCACAATTCCAGAAAAACGTAAGACCGAGACCCCCGAGGAGGGTTCTAAGCCCAAAAAGGTCAAGTTGGACGGCAGCGATTCTAAAACAAAGCGTCCAGGTTTTAGTGACGAACGATATGATGAGACTTCATATTATTTTGAAAATGGTATTTCCACTTAAATAATAAATAAAGAGGACTAATGTAAATGCGTAATTTTATTCAGGCCTTAGAAAGGTATACCCTTATAACTTCACCTTTACTACGTATGCCAAAGGGCGGTGGGTGGACGAGGAGATTTTGGAGGTCTTCAGCCGCGAATTTAGAGCCGCCCCACCAGAAGAATACGAGCGCAGCTTGGAAGCTGGAAAACTGACAGTCAATAACGAAAAAGTTCCCAAGGACTACAAAATCAAGCACAACGATCTGCTCGCCAATGTTGTTCATAGGTAAGTTTTGGAAACAAACTTTCATGGGAATATGCACACGTTTGTATTATAGACACGAAGTCCCTGTTACTTCACAGCCAATTACCATAGTTTACATGGATAAGGATATTGTGGTTGTAAACAAGCCTGCATCGATACCAGTAAGTTATTTATTCGCAAATATTCTTGAGAAATCTTGTATTAATTGAGAACCTTTCAAGGTACATCCGTGTGGACGATACAGACATAATACTGTGGTTTTTATTCTCGCAAAGGAGCACAATCTCAAGAACCTGAGAACGATACACCGACTGGATCGTCTCACTTCTGGGTTACTACTTTTTGGACGTACCTCTGAAAAAGCCCGGGAACTGGAGCAACAAATCCGAAACCGAGAAGTTCAAAAAGAATACGTGTGCCGTGTGGAGGGACGATTTCCGGAGTAAGCTAAGATTTATTTTTTCAATACCATTTCTGAGTTTTTCAATAATTTTTCCAGTGGAATTATTGAATGCTGTGAGCCAATAGAAGTAGTGAGCTACAAAATCGGCGTTTGTAGGGTCTCTCCAAAAGGCAAGGACTGCAAGACGACATTTCAAAGAATCGGAGAAGTTGGCGACTGCAGTATTGTCCATTGCAAACCACTAACTGGACGAATGCATCAAATCAGAGTGCATTTACAATACTTAGGTAAGTATTACACCAAGAAATCTAAGAATACACAAAAAATAATGATTCTATTTTAGGTTATCCCATTTCTAATGACCCCCTATACAACCATGAAGTTTTTGGACCCCTAAAAGGTCGAGGAGGGGACATTGGAGGCATCAGCGATGAACAGTTGATAAGTAATTTAATAAGCATTCATAATGCAGAGAATTGGTTGGGCACTCAAGAAGAAAACGGGTCGGTGAGAGGTGTTACACCAAAAGAATTACAAAAAACTACGGAAATCAAGCCAACAAACACTGTATGTATTACTATTTGTAAGCCTATAACCAAGATAACCTTTACATTCTCTTTTAAAGGTTTCCACTCAGACTTGTCTTGAAGAACCAGACAGTTCTTATGATCCTAAAAAAGATACTTCAGATCCACACTGTTGCGAATGCAAAATCAACTATAGAGATCCAGAGGAAAAGGATTTGGTTATGTACTTACATGCTTGGAAATATAGGGTTTGTTTCTACTTATCACAAATAACGAATCAAATATTAATAATTTTTTTTTACAGGGTATTAACTGGGAATACAAAACTGAGCTGCCCGACTGGGCTTGTGAGACGAATATTAATTATGATCAGCTGTGAATAATTAAATAGAAAAAAGTTTCGAAAGGTGTCTTGATTCTGAGCTTTGTTTAGGAAAATAAATTTAAAAATTAAATATATTTTTAAATGATGTGACTTGTACTTTTTATTTAAAATGTAAACTTAAAGTAATTAACAATATCATTGAATTATCTGACAAAATATCATGTGTTTTTGAAATGTTTTTCATATTTGTACTATCTATTGCGTTTGCCCAAATTCCTCAGTCACACACTCGGTCAGTTTTGGTTCTTAATCCAGCATCAGTTGACAAGTACTTGGATCATGGAGATGTGCTTTTGGAATACTACTCTTCGCCATGCCGTTCATGTGCCAGGGCACCTTCCTCATTGGATATTCTGGTGGACAGCCTAAATTCTAGTTCTCCATTGACTCTTGCGGCAATCAATTGTGCGGAACATTCTCAATATTGCTTAAAAAAGAAAATACGTCAATATCCGCATTTGTCCTATATTCAACAAAGCTCTGGACAGATGGAAAATACGAAACATATAAAGGAATTATTCGATATTATGGCCCAATATAACATTTCGATTAAAACCTTTGAGGAAGGAAGCCATGCATTCTCAAATCCTTATTCTAGATTTCCGTCCGATTTCTGTGTGCCTGGTCATGTTTATTATCTCAAACCGAACCGATTCTATACATCTATTTCCAACGGAACATATTTTATTAAGTTTTTTTCGCCAAAATGCTTGTCTTGCAACAGATTATTACCAGTATGGAGAGACCTGGCTGCAAATATGGTAAATAAAACGAGTCTTTGCATTGCGGAGTTCGATTGTACATCTGGAATGCGGATTTGTAAAGAACTAAATACCACTCGAGTACCGTCTTTGTTATGGTTTAAAGATGGAAAATTAGTGAAAAGATATGTGGGGCCTCGTCACGGTACCCAGATGGAGTTGTTCGTTGACGGCATGATAAAGGGAAAGAACCTAATATTAAAAAGTTCGAGATCACAAAAAATTGTTGGTGGAATTAAATTAATATTATATATGTTTATAATAAACATTTTATTGTCCAGAAATGATACATTGTTATCCTAATAAAAAACGACAAGTGAACTTGTTAGATATTTGATTTTGGCGGTTAATATTTATCGAAATTTTATTTATCGACTTATCGTTTTGTGCCAGTGCTGGTAAAATAGGAAAGTAGTATTGGGTAGAGCGCAAGAAATATTTTACAAAAATATTAAGCAGATCGCTGAAATAAATCAATATTTTGGTGGCAGTAAATGTTAACCTACGCTATTGTTAAGTTTAATTAACCTGGCTATAATGCTACATGACCTGCTGCTCTCCTGTTTAAGCCAAAGTCCAAATGGCGCTACCCTGAAGAACTTTACTGTAAGTTGTGTTGGGGCATCAGTAAGAATTTTAGGATTTCAAGATTTTAAATAATTTCAGGAGACTGGTGTAGTTGAGAGCTTTATGCATCCGTGCGAAAAGGAAATCTTTTTGGACATATTAAAAATCGTCAATGTCTATAACGAGGTTATTAGATATACACAAGGCATTGAAACAGATGAAGATGACAGATCTTCAGAGGATACTGTGATTAATATGGTTTTTGATGGTATGTTTGGATGTTTATTGATTCAAGTCATTAATATTGTATTTCTCCTAGAACCCAAGCGTGGCTTTTACCTTTTAAACTTTGGCAAGGGCATTGAGAGCGCTCTCGACGAGTACTATGAAGCAATAAAGCGACTGGAAGGGTCTTGCCTCAATGCAAAGCCCGTCTCGCTCTCATATGTCCACAATGCATTGCAATCGAAACTGCCAACGCTGCTCCTTTTAAGGAAATTCATAAGGGATGTCGAAGCTGGAAAACTTCACGGCTGTGCATTGCTTAGTTACCTGTACCAGCAGTCAGATCATGGCGATGTTGAACTCGAAATAGCAGCCAGAAAGTAAATTTCAACCATATATTGGTTAAATTTGAATCTATTAATGTCAAGTAATCTTATCTTGTTCTTCAGAGTATTAAGACCAGTGAAAATGGCATTCTTTTCAAGCATGGCGCAGTGGATGCTGTTTGGGGTCATTGACGATGTCCACTCTGAATTTTTCATTAAATTCACGCCACTCGAAAACAACAGCAGTTCCTGCACCAAGTCCTCCAACAATTCTGTACTGGTAAGAATAAATAAAAAGTCTGTTTATTATAATAACAAAAATATATTCATACCATACGTACACCCTCAGCACGCCGACAAAAATGGTGAGGACTATATTTGGCAGTATGAGGTCAATCACAATCAATTACCCGGATTCGTGTCGTCTGTTGTTGCTGAAAAAATTTTGTTTGTGGGCCAAACAGTGCTAGTTTTCCAAATGGAACGCAACTTTCAAAGCAAAAAAGAGACCGACCAGTTGTCAGTGTGCCTTTCTGATTTGTCCCGCGATGATATTTATGAGTTGTGGAATGGCAGGGAGGGCGAATACTTCAAGCTGATAGAGGACTTAAGCATGGAGCCCAGAATCAATCCATTCCACATTGAAGACACTGTAAATTTGATCAAGAAATATGTCAGTCAGCGACTTTCAGAAATTGCAATAAACGAAGTCGACTTGGTGCGTCAACTGGGACTCATTAAGGACTTCTATCTGCTTGGCCGTGGAGAGTTTTATTTGGAGTTCTTAACACAGTTGAATGGTCCTTTTGATTGCAACATCATTAGAACTAACAAAAATTATCCAAGGTCTTTTGAGGTACTTGTACATTGTATTCAATTTAATTACAATCAAAATAACCATAATCATTTCAGATTGCAGCGACAGTCATGGGAATGGCAGATGATATAGAAAACTTTACGCTTAGTTGTATAAAATCTAATGCCGATCCCGATGAAAGTTTTGATTTTCATGTTTTTCAATGCCTTCATTTAAAGTTCACCTTTCAGTGGCCGTTAAACCTCTTGTTTTCCCCGAAGTCAATGGAAAGATATAATACAATATTTCGATATTTACTGATCATCCGAAATCTCCAGTTTGAAATGCAACGAGCGTGGGCGAAACAGACATGTCTCGCAAAGAATAAACCAGCCTATGTTCATAGCAAAGCCATGAACCTCCGAAGTCATCTGATGTTCTTTTTAAATAACATGCAGTACTACATTCAAGTGGATGTTCTTGAAAGTAATTGAATCTAAAAAATGTTTAGTGTGGATATTAATAGCTTTTTTTTCAGGCCAATATGGCATACTTATGAATGTTATCAAAGGCAAGGCAGATTTTGAAGAAATTCAAAGAGCCCACACAGTATTTTTGGCGAATGTTCTGTCGCAGTGTTTCCTCATTTCCGATGAAAAGGAGGGTAAAATTAACATGACCGGAACAATAAACCAATCTCAAAATCCAATTTATGGTACCATTTTAAAATTGTTTACCATATGTGAGACTTTCACAAATTTAAGCCGAAGTTCACTAAAAGAGATCTTTGTGGAAGAAATCGACAGTCTTGAAGAACAGTAAGATATGATTTTCATTATATTTTTTTACTTTATTGCACGGCACGTATATGCTATTTAATTAAGGCTTAGAGCAATAAATATATAGTTTATTTTTTCAATTAACTCGAAAATATCTTTTTTACAGATTTGGGGTTCAAATTGCGAGCCTGATTCAACTTCTGGTGGACGCGAAAACAGCATCTACATTAAATCCACTTTCTCAGCTTCTTTTGCGATTGGATTTCAATCATTGGTTTAGCCAAAAACAACAAGAAGTTGTTGCTGAAGTCATTTCGTTGGAAATTTAAAGCTGCAACCGTTTGATGTCTTCTATACGAAAGTCGCTCCTGATAATCGAATCTATAAGTTAATACCATTTTGTTTTTAAATTAAAGGTTGATTACCTTAGGGTTAAAAATGTGCGAACTTCGTTGGGCGTTAAATGCCATGAGGACATTTCTTTGTTATTTTCGGGATTCCAATATTCGGAAAGCTCTGAAATCTTATCCAGATTCAGAAGAGTGGCGATTTGAGAGATCCTCGTCATCTTGTCGCGAACCGACCATGATGTGGCTCCGGTAAGGTAGCTACCCAAAGCCCGGACTTCCTGATCCAGAACCAGACCGCCAAGCTAATCGAAATATATAAATTAAAATAAATCCAACGAACTTTGTTTAAGAACTTACTCTGTTGAATGTTATTTTTTTAATAGCTCTTTCCAATTGGATGGTAACTTCGGTAGCGAGAATACTGACAAGGGCATCATAGTTCCTTGGACTTAAGGCGCTTTTAAAGGAATTCAGGAGACCATCCAACTGCACAATGAAAAACTGAACGAAAGTTTCACCGGCCTCATAGGCAGCAAGTTCTTCCTGTAACAATTATGAGTACTTGTACTTGTTTCTAAACATTTCACGAAATAGTTCATACCTCATTTAAGTTGTGACTATAATTTAAAAACTGATTTATCCAAGGATTGAGACGTGGCTTAACCACACTCGACCTCAGCTGCTGCATGCCAAAGTCAACAGTAGCTTTCAATGCATCACGAACCGCTTTGAGTTCGGTAAGACAGCTGTCCAGTAGTTGTCGCTCCACCGGAGAAGTTTGAGGAAATGTTCCAGCGATTTCTTGCTCCATTGTCTGCCAAAGGGTCTCAATATATTCGGTCGATATGTCGGCATTGTTCAACTGGACCAGAAAATTGGCACGGATGCGATCTCCATCACTGGAATGTAGTTTTCCCTGTTGCAGTGTTGTTTGAATGGCATTGTATGCTTGGGCCAAGTCGATGTAACCCGAGGGGTATCCACTTTTTAAGGGAGCCTTAAGGGCCGCCACAAAGTCCCCATCTAGACAAGCGGCCACGTTATTGATCACAGCACACGTTCCATTAATCGACTGCGTTGTCAAAGACCTCCGAATTGACTTGCGAAGAATAAAGAAGACATCGTCTACCATAGACGAACATTGCTGCCCGCTTTCGTAGGTATCCAGCCCTATGGCTTTAATAACGCTTTCTTCCATGAAATATCTAGGATTAAAATTATAAACCAGTAATAAAAAACCTCATATTTAGTAAATATTCTAGTTACTTACCTTTCGAAAAGCAAATAAGTGCTCAGGATCTCCTGCATTTGTCGGCGTAAATCGGAGGTCTTCATAATCTTCTCATAGTGCTCCATCAATTCAGACTGCTCCTTCTCTGGAGCACAAGTCTCCACGTGAACTTGCAAACGACGACGCATGAATCTGAAATACAGCTCAACCCGGGCGTGCATGACTGTTATTTCGGCAATAATTGCATCAATTTCCTTAGGATTCAGCTTGTCCACAGATCCGCCAGATGGTTTACGGTAGTGACCCAGAGCCTGAATACTATTGCTGCCCACTCCTCCACCGGCAGTGGAACGCTGGGTAGATTCATTAACCTGCTTGCTTCGATACTGTATTTGTCGGTTCTTGTTGAACTCCATGAGTAAGTTCTTCACTTCGGAATCGCATTCGTGCTGCAGAATAGCAACCATGTCGACCAAGGATGAGGGTCTGTGAATGTTATTTGTAAGATTACTTATCGTTCATATTCTAATGACTAAATTTATGCTTACGATTGACCGTAGAAGGCTTCAATTATTGGCTGGTTAACCTCTACAACTCGTGCAAAGTTCTCCAATATTGCAGTAAGTCGATCCGCGTACGCCAGTTGGAGACGGGACTCCGCTTTGGCAATATCTTGGGCATTTCGCAGCTCCTTCTGCGCCTTGGCCGACAGTTTCTGACAAATGTAAGCGGAGAACTTTTCAATGCCTGTTTTATGGCAACCAACTAGTGGAAATATCTTGAAGAACCTCTCCACAGAGGCCAGGTCATCGCTCTTGACGGCCTCGTCGAACCTCTTAGCAATGAGAACGCGTGTCTTTTCTGTGGCATCCTCCAGAGTCTTGACGGCATCACTTACGGATGTAATAGAACCCTGTACGTCGTCGGCAGTACGTCGGAGAAGCTGCTGATCCATGGCCAGGAAACGGGCAATATGCGTGGCACTCTTCTCGTAGTCCTCTTCTCCGATGGCCTTCACCACGCCCTGGCTGCAGAGGTGTAGATCGATAAGGTCATGGACCCGTTGCTGGCATTCAGAAGCACGGCATCTTGCCAAATCCAAACGGCGAACCTTTGCGCTCACGGATTCCGCGAGTTGGGCGGTGTTTACAATTTGCTCGTTTAGTTTCTTGGAGTCGCTGTCCACGGTATGGAGCAGGGTCAGGGATCTGCCGATGCCACTCATTTTGGCTTCTATCTGGCACTGCTTTGCCAGCAGACCCTCTAGCTTCTCATTGATTCTCGCCTATAACGTAATAAATCTTTGTTAAAATTATGTTTTTGTTGATGCGGCACCCTACTACCTCTTCCTCGGCAATCTTCTCCAGGGCTTCATCCACCTGTTCATTGGAGCTGACATCCAAGGAGCTTAGTTTGTCCATAATACTCATTCTAAAACCATTATCAGGAGATCAAACACCTGTTTAAAGACTTATTCTATTAAGAAAACAGATCTACGTGGGCAAACTATTGTTTTTCCATATAATAGGGATGAGACACTTCATAATGTATCGGAAATCGTTATCGAAAATAGATAAGACAAGGCGGGCTTTGAAAATGGATATTTATTTTTAAAAAATGTGGGGTTTTGAAAAAAGGTTACTAAAACAAATAATAAAATAAGATGAATTTAAATTTTAAAACAACAATAACTCTTTTGAAGAGAATTGGGAAAAGTCAACAAAAGCTCATTATAAACTTTGAATCGCCAGCCAATGTGACCGGATCTCTTTAAATAATGGTCATAAAAGGTCGACAGCTGATTTAAATTCAAAGCCCAACAAAAGTATTGATTAGCAATAACCGTAGATTTAGCTTAGTTCCCTAGATAAGAATAGGCGTAGTCATGGATTTCACGGGCTTCGAAGTGCGTAAGGTAAGTGGAAAACAGGATACGCTTCTTGGGCTTAAGATTCATCAAATGCCTTAACAGTGCCCACCGACTGTCACGTACATTCCCAACTTCATCACTTCTGAGGAGGAGCAGCGCATCCTTAGCCAAATCGAGAGGACACCAAAGCCACGTTGGACACAGCTACTCAACCGCCGACTAGTCAACTACGGTGGAGTCCCTCATCCCAACGGAATGATTGCCGAGGAGATCCCGGAATGGCTGCAGAGCTATGTGGATAAAGTTAACAACCTGGGCATATTCGAGTCCCAGAAAGCCAATCATGTGCTGGTGAACGAGTATCTGCCTGGCCAGGGAATTCTTCCCCACACCGATGGTCCTCTCTTTTACCCCATCATCTCAACGATTTCCTGCGGATCCCACACCGTGCTAGAGTTTGCCAAAAGAGAAGGATCTGGAGATGATTCCGAAACAAAAGATTCCGACACCGCCTCTCCTGCGCGAGAGGTGATCTTTAAACTGCTGCTGGAACCCCGCAGCTTACTCATCCTAAAGGATTCGCTGTACAGCGAATACTTACATTCTATTGCCGAGACCAACGAGGATGTGCTCTGCGATCGCATTGCAAACTACGACTTATGCGAGAACACCTACAAGATCGGGGATCACCTGCCCCGCCGCTCGCCTCGCATTTCGCTGACTATTCGCAACGTTCCCAAGACTAGCAAGATGAAGCTTAAGTTTTGTTAGGTCCATTCCGCACTTAGTTGTTGATTACTAAATGTTGCAATGTTAATGTTAACCTCACGTTAACCGAACCCACTGAAGTCAGCCCACGAGATAGGCGGGATGGGAGAAGCCCGGTTAAATAGAGTGACTAAGATAATCTGCAAACTGAATCTTCCTGTAGTCGTTTAAGCACCCACACTAAAGCACAAACACTCGCAAGCAGTGATGGGTAGCACCTAGATAGATTCACATGGGTTTTCATTGCAGGATTTCATTAGTTTTGATTCTAAAATGGTTCTGATTGTTCACATTTTTAAAATATTGAAGAATTTTTCTATAAATCAAGTTATTTATAATTATTATTTAATTTATTAAGATCTCTCTGCATGGTTAGAGTTCATTCTGTAAACATTTACCTAAAAAAAAGAAACTTGCTTTAAAAAGTTACAAGAAAACCCCTGTCCCATCACTGCTTCACAAGCAATTAACGTTGGCCCACACAAAAGTGCTTTATTTTGACCGTTTACATTATGTGTACATATATAAATGTTTTGTATTACGTATTATTACGGAGCAATAAGTTGGGCCGATGGGCGGACACGCCTGGAAAGGAAGCCTCTCCGCCTGTGGCATTTAGATTTAGTTACGCGAGCAATTGTTGAGAGCAATCCACGGTCTAGATTTGTGAAATATGTAGCTATATATATATATATGTATATATATGATTGGAGCACTCCGCACACTCTGAACTGTATTCGTATGCTCCAAGCGCCAGTGTATCCAGTGTCCAAGTGTATTTTTGTAACCGTTTTGAACTGGAACTGCTTGTACCAGCCAGAAAAGTGTTACAAATAAACGTTACTGTGTCCACCCACTGATCACCTCACTGATTCACATTCCTTAGGCCTCCGCCTCCTGCCACTCTAGACGGAACTCCCGCTCGAAGACCAAACGATCATAGAGTCGCACCTCGCTGATCCGAGCCGAGATGTCCAGACGCAGCTCACTGACCGCCAGATGGAAGTTCTGACGCACTGTCCTTTGCTTGTCCGGAGTCAGCTGGTTGAGGGGCTTCCGGAAGATACTAATGATGCGCTGGAGATGGTACTCCACACTGGCACAGCGCCCGATGCACACCCACAGGTTCTCCGGGTCGTGGATGTTGCCGGGGAAGCGGGTGCGCTGATCGAATGGTGCCTTCCCCGAGAGCAACGCCCTTACCTCGGCCACGATCTCCTGGTGCGTCTTTAGATCTCGAGTACTCAACGTGGTGAACTCGTACTTGTCGCAGAAGTACATCAGCTCTGAGATGGCCACCCAGGGCTGGGAGCAGAGTGTCGAGTGCTGGCTGGACCAGTTGGAGTAGCCAGCCGTGCTGGGGGATTTGGTGGCGGCAGTTGTCGCAGAGGTGGAGGATGTCGAAGGGGACCCAGTTTGGGGAGTGGGAGAGGTCTTTGTCGGACTGGCTGTCCTGACCTTTCCTGCCTCCAGCCTCCTCTCCGCACGCTGGAGTTGCTCCATTTCCCGTTCGTGCTCCCTGGCCCTCAGATAGGCCTCTTTCTTTTGCTGAAGCTCCTGCAGCTTGGTCAGCTTTGGAGGCGACGTAGATTTTGTGAAGATTGGCAGTGGAGCAGCTGGGGGAGGCGGTAGTATATCGGCACCGGGAGCCGGCACATTCTGTATAGTGCTAGCCCCATTCGTGTCAGAGGACGCACTGCGTCCGTATTTGGCCCGGTAGCGCTCCAGCGTGTCCAGCGAGAAGCTGAGCTCCTTCTTGATGGCCTTCTGCATGGTTTTTTAGATTTATGTAATCACCTTGGGCGCGTTCAATGCACGCGTTCCCCTCAAGAATTTACAACCGAATGCGAGCAAGCATTCCGCCGCACTCATCCGCGAACCCTCTTTATTTTTATCTTTTATCAATCGGTGGCGAGCCATGTGCACTTTATTTCGGTCCGTGCCAATACATTTTGATTCGCTCGAGAACGGGAGCGCCGATTACGTCGAACGTTTTTCAAAAACATTTTTGAAAACCAAGATTATTCAAAATAAATTTCGATCAAGAGTTCCAAAAAAAAAAAAAAAAAACTACCAATTTTTATAGCACGCCGGGGTCTTCTTATAGCTGGCTCGCCTGGTCTCCGGCCTCCAATGGGTCCAGCTTCTTGGACAAGGCATCTGTACGGGTCTGCAGCTTCTTTAGCTTCTTTACCTTCATCTGCAGTCTTCTGAACGCCTTGCTAGGAAGATATCTTGAGTATTTGAAGCGATTCCTCCGGCGCCTTCCCCTTCGGAGGATCTTTTTTTTATTGATGAAACGACGCTTCTTGCTGCCGGATGGCGCCCGGATGTCATTGATGTCCATCAAGGACATGTCTAACAAGGTAGCCCTCCACCTCCAGTCATATCCGTTCAACTTGAACAAGGTGGACGGATCAGCAGGATCCATGTTGTTCAAGCTGATGTTCAACGAATCCGGCATGGTCTTGGTTTATTTTTAAGATTATGATGAAATTTTTTTAAAATTATAGAAGCCGTATTTTAAATTCTCCGAATTATTATTCCGAAAAAATTATTTAAAATTGTATGTCCTGTTCAGAGCACAGTATCTAACAGAATGAGGTATTTCCTACTCCAGGTTTGACATGTCAAAAGTTTAAAAACACCCAGCCTACTTTGTTTTAAAAATGGATAATGTCCAAGTTATAGATTTTATTGCATATATTTTATAAATAATATAAATTGCAAATGGCACACGTATGTTTGTGGTTACTTTGATTTTTAAGTACAAACTTTGCTACAAAATGTTTGTCGTCGTGTGCTGTGAATCATATTATAGTCGAACAAATGCACAAAGTACATATAATACTTTTAGTTGTGTTCTCTGCCCGCCAGGTCAACCGGCGGAGGTCGTTCTCTTCACATGGATGGTAATAAATATCGCCTTATCGCATATATAGTAGAAAAATGTACAAAATTACAATCACTTTCTCTCCCTAAGACACACACACACAGAACATATAAAACTAAATACTATTACTAATAGAAAAATGGGATATTAGCAAAAGGCACGGTATACACAAAGTTGGATCAAAAGGACGTACATAATAAAAAATTCCGCCAAGGCCGATCATGACGGGGCATCTTAAGATTAGGTCGCATAATTTACAGTACAATCGGGGATGCAATCCCTATCTCAAATGCAATACGAAGCCGGCACCTCGAAGATGATGCTGCCGTCCTTGTGGCGGAAACTGGGATTCTCCACATTCGACGCTGCCTCCACGATAATGGTCTTTGGCTTGTCGTCCAGCCGGCAGGCGATAGAGCTGCTGACATTTACTCGCAGTTCGGTGTTAGTTAGGCTGGAAGCATACGCAAGTTAGTGACTAATCTTGGAAATACTTTAGGTGGTGCTTACTCATGATACTTCTTGCAGACGATGCCCACGAGCTCTCCAATGCGGTCCTCCTTCAGGGTCGTGTGCTCGCCCGTGAGTGCAAACACCAAGTCCTTGTTTTTCGGCGAATGGAAGACAATCAGTTGATCCCGTCCAGGAGTAACACTTATCGCAGTCAACTAAGAGGGTAAGGTAAAGGCATTAATACAAATGATTCATCTTCTTTAAGGACCTACATACCTCTCGGATTGCAATGGTACGATCCATGTTTTTGAACTTCTTCTTAATCCCTTCAAGCTTGTATATGGTGGAGTCCGTGACGATGAAGGCACGATCCGCCTGCTTGTTATGGTGGTTGAATTTTTTCACGAATCCGGAGAAGAGGACCTGGCGGAAGGACTCGGCATTGGCGTTTCCGGCCAGTTGGTTCTTCATGTTGCGCACATTGGCGGTGTAGGCTTCGTAGCCGCTGTTATCATGCGAGTTGGCCAGGTAGTCGCCCAGCCAGCGCCTCTGCTGGCCCCAGTGCGGGCGACGTCCAGCCAGGGCGGTGGCGGCAACGATCTGGAGCCGTAGTTGGGGCCACTCGCTGCGGGGATACTTCTTCAGGATCATGTAGGCCCGCCAGAAGTCGAATATGCGGTGCAACTTTGCCTCGGCCTTCCTTCCAGCCAGCGGAGGCTGCGGCCACTGGATGCTCTTGCCGTAGTCGCGCATCTGCTTGGCGTTCCGGAAGCGGTTGGCCAGCTCCTGGACGTAGCTGCGCAGCTTGTAGGTCTTGTAGGCCCGCATTATGGTCATGGCCGCTTTAATCTTCTTGTAGTTCTTGCGAGCGATCCAGCCACGCACCCGTTTCTGGAGCAGGGTGACAATCTGTGGGATCATATCATTGCGCTGCTGCTCCAAGGCGAACAGAGTGCGTGGTGAGCGGATGAAGATCTTGGTGTGTCCATACTTGACGTCCTGGGCAAATTTCTTCTCCTCGATCAGAACCCGGACACCGTCGCGATCGCTGCCGGCCCGGAAGTTGGGCCACGTGTACTGCGAGATCATTTTGTAGCGCAGCAGGAATTTGTCGTAGCGCTGGCGATGCACGAATCCCGCGCGACGCACTCGCACATTCTCCAGCAGACCCAAGTAGCGCACCTGGTGCTCCACACGCTCCTCGTCGAACACCGTCGAGCTCTTGATGTCGTTGGGCTTGATGCACCGAACATAGAAGGGCTCCTTCTTCAGCAGCGTCACAACCAGATCGGCCATCGACCGCTGGAACAAGGTACCGGCTGTCAGTGGCCTCTTTGTGGTCTTCTTGATGTCCTGGGCTCCCTCGGGCCACATTTCACTCAGGTTGGCATCCTTGGAGTTGTGCAGCAGGCGCTTGAAGTCCTGGTACAGCGTATCCTTGTTCTTCTCAATGAAACCGTTGATGTTGTAGATGACATCGCCGGCGTAGTGAGTGATGCGGAAGTCCTCGCGATGCTTCAGCTCCTTGTCGGTGGGCTTCAGCTGGCGACTGGTGTAGTGGGGATGCTTGCTCAGGTTCTTGTCCATGGCGCCCAGGAGGGTGTCATCGGTGACCTTGCCAACGCTCAGGCAGGCCTCGTCCATAATGGCGATGATGCCCTTGTGGGGTTGCTCCACCAGATCGCAAATGATCTTAAATGGACGATTATTTTAATATTTTTGAAGGAAACATAGTTATATGACATAAAACCCACCTTGTTGTTGAAGTAGTCGATGTTGGTCCACTCAATGCCCTCACGTTGGTACTCCTCCTGCTCCTGCTTCAGCACCAGTTCTATAAGAAATATAATACTTTAAGTAATTATAATTTATTATTAAAATAAAACTTACCAATAAACAATTGTTGCAATTTCTCATTGCAGTAATTAATGCAAAATTGTTCAAAGCTGTTGGAGTCAAAGATCTCGAAACCGTAGATGTCCAGGACACCAATGACAGAGTTGAACCTGGCCTGGGTCTTGTTGCCTCTGAAGAGGATGGCCCGGTTGATGCGGGAGATGATCCAGGTGAACAGGCGGTCATAGATGGCCTTGGCCAGCGCATCCTTGCCGTACTCCGCCTGGGTGGCATTGTGATCCTTTTGCATGACATTTCCTCCAGCGGCAATGACGCGTTTCGTCAAGGCGGTGGAAAGATCGGACTCTGTGACTTGGAGCAACCTAGCAGTGGACTGCAAGTGCTGCTTGTTGCTGATCACCAGCTCATCCTCAATAGCTATAAAGAGGGAGAGTATTAATATGTAAGTTTTACTAATAAATATCCACAAACTTACTTTGGAACTCTACATTTCCCAGATGCAGAATGGCCGCCACTGTTCGCCAAATGGTTTGCACCTCGTCTGCGGAGAATCCCAGGGTCTTAAAGGCGTTGCAGGTGCCCTTGTAGTCTGACTTCTCCGTCAGGATATCCATGCTGCCCTGGTTAAGGTAATGGTACTTGCCGGTCTCCTTCTGCAACTCATATTGCCGCAGTTCGTTGTCGCTGGCTCCACGCAGTAACTAAAAATGGATCGAAGGGTTGGGGGGTTTTAATTAAAATATTCCAACTATTTTAGATTAATTCAGTTTTCTCTCAATTTGTACTTCATGACCATATCAATGGGACAGGAATTTAGCGCAGCAGACAATTAGCAGACGTATTAAAGTGTAATTGAACTTCCGGTTTCAATTATTCATTTGGAACTTGGAAATAGAAATTAAGAATCTACAAACAGGCACTATATTACAATATGTCATAACTGTGCGGACTTATCTGTTTGTGTATTTTAAGTTTCAGAACACTTGCATGTTACATATCTTTATAGAAAGAAAAATAAACCCGGGAATCAATAAAAATCTACATAGTATGCTTATCAGCAGAACAGGTACTTTCGAGTATGAGTAAGATTGAGTGTTGTTTATTCCTGGAAAACTCTTTCAATACCCCTGGAGTAAGTACCCTAAGAAGTCATAAATTATAACTCGCCTTAGGAGAGAATTTATGAGCAAGGCAGACGAGGTGTTCTGAACTCAAACATTCCACAATATGGCACAATATTTATTTTGAGTCAATTTAAAAATAAACAATATACACGTTTCAGGAAAACCCCTTAGCAGAGTTATAAGTATATAAGGCTGGCAAATATTTGATCTCAACGCGACTATATTAAGTGCTTTTAGATCAAATAGGTGTTAAATGAAGTCCAAATTAATAAAATACTTTAGGTTACCGGAAAGAGTGATCAATTAACACCCCAACACTCTATGGAATTGCGAACAAAAGGTGAATCTATGCAATGAATAATGAATAAGCAAGCCCACAGTGACGCGATCTGTTTTTCTGGTTGAATGGATGAGTCTTGGATACGCCTATATTATCATTTAGTATCGTGATATCATCAATTTAAACTGAAAGAAATAAATTAGTTTTGAAGATTCAAAGTCTAGTAATTCAATTAATTGTAGAGTTTTTTAAATTGAAGAAATGACTGGGGTTTTTCTATTTCTTTGTTGTTTAATATTAAACATTTTTTTAAGGAAATATACCTTAGAATTCTTTCAGTAGTGTACATTATAGAATGCATATTTTCCACACTCATAAAACTGTCTCAAATATCTAAAATACTTACAAAATGTTTACCCAGTAGTGGAGAAACCACACCCACTAAGAGCAACGACAATAAATGTCTAAAGCCCACTTCCCAGCAACAACCTGACACCCTCGAGTAATTGACGCCCCACTGGCCGCTCCCATCCCACCCACTTTTGGCCACCTTTCGTCACTTGGCACGCGTCACGCTGACTCACTTGGGTAAATATTGCATGATTGTATAAGGCCTTCTTTGGCCACACACGAATAGTTTTATTTGCTCACCCATCACCCCATCAGACTCACTTGATAGAAACTGTGGAAATTCCGTTCGCCAGCCTGCTGCTGCACCACTCGCGACTTCTCCAGGAGGTAGTTCGTAATGATGCCACCCACCGGGTCAGCCTTGTAGTCGAACTCGATGTCCATGTACTTGCCGAATCGACTGGAGTTGTCGTTCCGATTCGTTTTGGCATTTCCGAATGTCTCCAGGATAGCATTGCTCTGGATGAGAACGTTCTTGACTCTGAAAGATTACAATAATATAATAATAATTTACTTTTAATATTAATGTATATCCCCCCTCATAAAAACTTAATCGACATAATTAAAAAAGAGCATTTAAGCTTTATAAATTCATCCTTAAATGCCTTGGCTGTGAAAAGTAATTTAGGAAATGGCTTCAGCCCTAATCCCTTCCAAACTGTACTAAATGTCATTTTAAATTTTATTCGAGGCACTAAAAATTGGCAATTTAGTTGGCCATTGTTTGGGGCTTGGTTCCATTTTATGGAGCACCTTAAACTACACCCAAGTGATAAAAGTCTATTCCGCAAAGTGGTTGTCGGGGGGTTGGCAATTAGTGGGACTATTAATTCGGTAACTTAAGCCATTCTCCGGCAATGATGTCATTCCCGGGGTCAGGGGTCGTGCGGCGACCATGTGAGCGATTATTCCGCATCAGGGGAATACATTGGCGGCCTTCGTTTTGCCTTTTAATTAGAAGGCACCTTGCAGCCAGACTCCCCCAATGTAAATTCCGTTTCTGAATTTGCATGCCAAACAATGGCGAGTTCAAGTGACTTTTCTCCGGACTATTTTCCCTGCGGGTACTCGCCTATAGATCGAGTTTCGGTTCCCAGTGTCTGGTTCACATAATTGTGATAACGTCTGACAGCCTTCCAGCAACCTTTGCATGCCAAATTGATAAACCTATTTATTATGCAATCAGGTGGATTGCTGATCCAGTTAGCTAGAGCGTTTTCGTTACATTGTCTGGCTTTCAGTAAGACAAGTGTTTTAATCTACTTTTGCATGTTACAGGGCCATTAAGCGAAACTACATTTATATTTTTCAACTTGCTTTTCCTACAATTAAAGTTTATATATGTTTCATATAAAGGCACCACAATTGAAGAAGTAGTCATACAAAGTATTAATTATTAAAGAAAACTACCTTTTGTTCTCCCTGTAATAATATCTATAATCCTACCATATCTATATCTTTACCAGACTATAGTGAATTCCTAAACGGTTCTGAATAAATCTGCATCAAAATCTAGCAATTAAAATTTTTTCAGATTTTTTCTCAAATTTTTTCAGATTTTTTCTCAAATTTTCTGGGGGGTCCCCTTCAAAATATTGAAAATCCATGAAAATGACAATATGAGCCAGTGGGATGTCTATATCTTTGCCAATTTTGATCCGATTCCCAAGCGGGATACCTTAAACGATTTGTGGATCGATTCTGAATAAATCTGCATCAAAATCTAGCAATTAAAATTTTTTCAGATTTTTTCTCAAATTTTCTCAATTTTCCCTTCAAAATATTGAAAATCCATGAAAATGACAATATGAGCCAGTGGGATGTCTATATCTTTGCCAATTTTGATCCGATTCCCAAGCGGGATACCTTAAACGATTTGTGGATTGATTCTGAATAAATCTGCATAAAAATCTAACAATTAACATTTTTTCAGATATTTTCTTAAATTTTCTATATCTTTGCCAATTTTGATCCGATTACTAAGCGGGATATCTTAAAAGATTTCTAGGATTTTCTCTTACCCTTTAACCCTAAATCTAAGATAAAATAACATACATTTTAAATTTTGTTCATGAAGCCCCTTTCCTAAAATCTAGTAACCTACGTTCATAATAATTTGACTGTGCAGCTTACCGTTCGATCTCATTTTGACCCTGGGCATTCGTCACTGCAGCTATGTACTTCATAATGATCTTGGAGGCCTCGGTCTTACCGGCACCCGATTCACCAGAGATCAGGATGCAGGTGTCCTGTTGGCGCTGCTTGAGCACCCTGTAGGCGGCATCGGCGATGGCAAAGACATGGGGCGCGTTCTCGAACAGCTCCCGGCCCTTGTACTTGCGGATCGTCTCCGGGCCGTAGATGTTCATCTGTCTGTACGGATTCATGGAGACGCACACCTCGCCGATGTATGTGTAGATGGATCCGACCTGGAATCTGTGGAAGAGAAATGGATGGATGATCATTAGTTGATGCAGTGTTTGGAAATGCATTTCCCGCGGATTACGAAATAGATTTCAACTAAAATAAATGCTCCCATTCCGGAGTAGAGTTTGGAGGTGTGGAGAGTGGGCTGACTGGTGGCAGGTGGAAGGTGGCATGTGGATAAGATGGGGGAGGGACCGCCCGTAGTGGCGCCTGCGGTTTCAATACGAAAATTAGTTTTTCAACAACCTCACTGCAGGGCGTGCCGTTTAATTAAATTGATTGCCATCGATGATTTTTGATCGTTTTTGTTCGATTTTGATTGACTGCGATGATGTGCGTGGGTGTGGATTGGATTTTTATGCACTTTGTAAGGCGCCAAAAGATTGGGTCAAGTGATAAGTGGGTCAAAAGACCAAAATAGAGGAATTATTAGAAATAAATTGATGGAGAACTTACCATAATGATGGGAAAGGAAAGCTTACTTCATAGAGGTTGATATACCCTTGCAGTTTATGTTATAATATGGAATGGTATATATAATATAATATCGGATAAAGTAGCATATCCGATAGTTATTTAAATGATATATGATATAGTCAATAAAAAATTTAAGTCAATAGCTCTGAATAAAGCGGGAATATGAATATATATACTTGAGTTAGTTGGAGAAGTTTTCTTCACAGCCTTGCACACTTTTGAAGAAAAGTTTAAAGGGTTATACCCATAAAATACATAAAATTTATAATTTTATCAATTCCTTACAAGGGAAAAAATTTATTTTAGGAGCATTATCTAATTCTCTAAAATAAGATAGTGTTTGAAAGTAACTAATCAAATTTCTGTACAAACCAAGTAATGTTCTATCTTTAATCTCTAATCGGGACACTCTTCCGACACATTTTAAAAAAGTAATTTCCAAAAGTACAATACGACTTCAGGGAATTAAAAACATATTACTCTTTTCAGTCTTTATCTTTTGGAAAATTTTTCGACTCACTGGAATAGCTTTTTTGTAATGAAAATGAATCAAACTTACAGATACTTCAAGTTAAGGAAGGCGCAAACTGAATCACTGGAGTCCGACTGCATATCAAATTTTTCAAAAAGTAATCAAATTTTAGCTATGATTTTTACATCATAAAGGAACAAAAAAGCAAAAAATAATAATAAAAACAAAAGAGTTCTCCGAATTTTGTCTAATTGTAAGATTAAGATAGTATTTTCTGTGCTACTTTGTACTTAAAAAAGTATAGTTCATTTTTGGAGTAATTTTTAATGTACTATTACGTCAAGATAGATGGAAATTAGTTAGTACACAGACATGGCCAAGACTGGGCCAAAAGTAAATGTTATACCATTACGAATAACAAATTACCACAAAAGTCCAGTCCTCGGGCTGTGCAACAAGTATTACAAAAGCCTGGAAACAGTGTTTCCCAAAAAAAAAAACATAATAATAGAAAACATAGAAACCCAAACCCAAAGCAGAGAAATTGTTAAAACAATGCCGAATCAAGCCAGGCAGGCCAAAAGCAAAACTAAGTCCAAGCCATTAAAACAATACACTTAATACACGCATTTGTTTGTATTTATGTTTTGGCTGCTGGATGCTGGCTGCTGGGGCCTCGCAGAAGGCAACACATGTTTTTACTTAACTTTTCAGTGCTTATTTATAGACGGGGGGGCTTTTCTGCTTTCAGTTTCATTTTTCAGCCAGTCTGCTGGCCATTTCTGTTACTTTTACATCTGGGTCAGAAATGTGACAGGCGACAAGCGACTAAACGCTGAACCATTGAACTCCAGACACCGTTTAGTTAAATTTTTGGGGGCGCCAATGAGTACTCAGCAGGGAAAAGGGCAAGCAGCAACCCTCTTAGCGAAAACACTAAAGAAAATGTTTCCATTTATGTGACTTCTACGATTTCCCTCTGAGAAGAGTTCCCAAGTCTTTACCTGGGGGACTGGGTCAGTGTGTGCCTCTTGTTGTGGGTGTGTACAAGTAGAACGCCCACGTGGCGTATGATTGACATAAAGTCAAAAATTTGTCAGTGCCCCGGCGTGACTTTCCACTTGCCTTTTGCGGAGGAGGGCTTCCCAATATCCCCTATCAGGTTTTAGAAACTGCCGGACTTTTGTTTTGATTTGTAATTGTATTCAAAATCATTTATGGAATTGAGGTCATTGATCGATTGCTTGTTATGGTCAGAAATTAAATTAAATATAAAAAAAAAACACTATAAATTCTTTAAAATTTGAATTCTTTAAAACTTACGCTTATCGTTATGCATTTGAGCTGAGCTTAATCTTCCACATTATTTATGTACTCAACTGCTTACTTATGATTTCTGTTCTTTGGGTCTCCCCTTTTTGGAAATTCCACCATAAATTATAATTTTTGTGACTGGCTTGGCACATTCTCCCCAGCACTTCATAAACTCGACTTGGTCATATTCATTATCACAATTGCCGCTGACTTCGAGAGTCTTTCTTTATGCACTGTCCCCCCAAATGACGTAATTCGAGATAAAAGTTTGCAAAAATAAATAAATACATTTATAAGAACGCAAAACAACTAAATCGACAGTCTGGTTTCAAGTTCCTATATATATGAGATAAATTTGAGTGTTTACACATTTTGTTTCACACTCTTAGTTTTATTATTACATTTCAGTGAGTCATCTGCCTGAGAAACTGAGCAAATGGCAATGGAATCTAATAGTATTATTATTTAATAAGACATATCAACAAACAAATTGTTAGCTCGGGTGTTAACAAGTTATACCACCTGACTCACACTTGTCTATTCTAATGTGCGTTTGCATCCAGCCATTAATAATTTGCTTCCCCCATCAATGAATCATTCGAAATTCCTCGAATTAAACTTCAAAACAGACCAGAAAAAATCAATAAGCTAACAGTGCAGTTTTCACGGCTTTCGGAAAATGTTTGGTCTGAGCTGACGTCATAAATTGGTCAATAAAATAGACTCTTAGTGGGTCAATGTTTTTACTTGCTTTTATGGGGGGCTTGTTTTGTCTCTTATCTAATTGAGTTTAGGCCATTTATTGGCGGGTGTACCAGTTACCAGCTTTGGGATAGGAACCCACCAGCTTCAAAACATGAGAAGCGCAGAGAAAGGCAGTTTTTCCATTATACAGATTTTTGAAATGGAAATTGTTAGCATGAAAGGAAAACATTAAAGAATTATAGCCAAGTCTGCTAGTAGTGTGAGAATCATGTGCGGATAGGTCAAGTCCCCTTGCGAATTTTTTTGAACGTCTGCCAATAATCGCATTTATGGGAACCACACCAGACCATGGCCGGAAAGGCTGTGTTCTATCTCAGCACCGACGTCATCTCCCTTCGAGACTTGGCTGACCATCTGTAGATTTTTCCATACAATTACTTGTTCGCCCTTCCTTCGAATTAACTTCAATTTACAACCGGCTGAGAAAAGTCAGACGCAAATCAATTAACAGGAGCAGAACGAATGGTTCTGGCCACGAAGCCGCTAAAGATTTGTGTAAACGAATTGCAGATGCCACATCTTTAAGATGCACCTCCCCGGTCCAGCTACGGATCTGTTCCAGTAAAAGTTATTGCATTGCGAATGACAAACATTGCCTAGGCTCATCTGGGTAAACAAATAGGCTAGGGCAGAAGGAACAATGGCGTCGTCTAGACGGGTTCTTAGGTCGTTCCACTTGCAGTTCAATGTTTTATGATTTTCTTCCCAGAATTTGCACATTAACCGAGAGATCCGAGCATGCAAAAGGGGGAAAACTCCACAAGAAAACCTGGAAAGGTAATCAAATCTAAATTATCTAATTTCCGTTCCGGTATCAGAGGTGCTTATCTCCGATCAACTGACTGCTTCGATAGGGGCTTATCAGGAGGTGGATGAAAAAAAACGGTGATGTTTACTTCAAATCAGATGAAAGACTCCCTTTGAACTAAAAAAACAAAGGAATGCAACAATTCCTCCTCATTCTCTTCAAATAAACAGACAATTTCTGATTGCAATCGGAAATCAAAGATACTTTCTTGAAGTTTTTCCAAGCTTTCTCAAGAAAGTGTTTATATTCGGCGGCGGCGGGCTCTTTAATAATTCTCTCAGCCCAACAAAGGAAACTGAATATCACACGACTATCAAGTTTTTGGAGAAGTTTATAAATAAAATTCCTATATAAGGAAAGTATATAAAGTATATACGCAGTACTGGTAACCTAAACCAATGGAAGGTCTCGCCACAACAATTGCGTAACCAAAAGGTTCGCCGGCAAATCGCTTATCGCCTTGGCCATAAGTATAACCCATGTCCAATGGCCAGGGCTATCGAACAATACTATATATGGGGGTATCTGGCTCTTTTGACCAAAGTATGCAATCTTATCGGGACCTCAGTACATAAATAACAAAATAAAAATTCAATGTTTTCTAGCGCCATAGACGGTTTCCAGTTATTGGAGCTCTAAAAAATGGGGTTTTTTTCTTCCTAACTGATAAATAGGCTGTATCAATGGTGATAAGACCCTATTTCTAGTGCTGATTTTGGAGAATTACTCAAGTGAGTTGACACCAAAATATTTGACAGTCATTAAATAAGTTGAGGCCCTTATAAGACCCATAAATTCAGAGTTTTATGAGTATCTCCCGAGTGTGGGGCCACTCCACTTGGGAACAATAATTTGTTCAGTGTACTCGTATTTTGGTGTCATCAGTGGAATACTAAAATCTAAGCCTTGGCCGAGCCAAAAACTAAATAAATAAAATCTATAAAAATATAAGCAAAGTGGGGAGGCATTTAAATGAAAATGAAATGCAATTTGTAGTTGGCATTGAAAGTGGATGTCGTCACTTGAATGAATCATACGATATTTGTTTTGTGAAGGATTTATCTTTATAAAATATAGCTCAAGCCTATAAAGATCTTAAACCCTCTCTAAAGATACTTTTCTCTTTGTCAAACATATCATTTAATAAATTTTTAAATAATAAAATTCATATACCATATAAATAATATATATACATATGTCTATATATCTTCTAGAAAGAAAGGAAAAGTTCAACGGCAGTTCATCCGAGTGTCGTAAACACAAAATATAGGCCAAAATAAGTGCGTAAACAAAAGTTGAAAATGAAAACTACACTTATCAGCTAAATAGACACAAAGTGTGTGATGCATGTGTGGAGAGGTGGTCGGTGTCTGAAAGGGTCAAAGGGCAATCCATCAGTGATTTTACGATGCTCTTGGCCCGCCCGTCGAGGACACTTGACTTAATAGCTCCTCCGATCTCCTTGTTCCGATCTGGAGATCGACTATTTTTTTGGGGGGCATCCGAAACAAGTTTTCTTTCAAACAAAATTTGTTCCTCTTCTTCTAGTCTGGGGGAGGGGGTGGGTGAGTCTCGGCCAAAGTGACGCCATCAACCGGTTCGGGTTTTTGGCTACGCCATGGTATTTCAGCTTTATTATTATTGTTGACTCGAGTATCTGCAAGATACACACAGTGAGTCACAGCAATAGACCAAAGCTATATCGTAAGGATGGAAAAATTTTTAAATAAAATGCATCAGAAAATGATGTCAGTGCCACAAATCAACAAATAATATTAAACCCAAGTCGGGTACGGAATGTAGTTGTTATCCCCCCATTCGCAATCATTCGAAAGTGAAATAAATGTATTTTTTTCACGTTTTTCTTTTTCTCGCATTTTCCAATTACGTGTTTGCTTTTCTTGGGCTTTTTGGCGCGTTTTTGACCCTCGATAGTTGGATAGTTGGCTTTAATCAGCTTTTCCGCGTTTCCCGATAAATATTTATTAATGCACAACAAATTGATTCGAGTTATGTTATGATTATGCCATAATGCAAGACATGAAAATCGTGTTCAATTTATGTAATTTACTGTAAACTGGGTTAACATCCATCTTTGTTCGTAATTTGTTTTTAATTATCGTTTTCTTTGGTTGAATAATAAAGTAATCAAGCAAAGGGTATGGATTTAATCCAAGTTTGAGATCCAAACCCCCTTCTGTTATGACCACTTGAATCAACAATTATTTCTGGGCTTATCATCACCAAAATATCGTAATTGTGATGTATCGTCCCAGTTGCGGTTGGCAATTAAATCGGTATATGGTGATGAATCAGTGCTGGAATCATTTCCTAAAATAAATAAATATTTTTAGAGAAAAGCCACCTTTTTTGCCCGGAATTTGGCCAAACTCATTATCATAAAAGTCCAAGCGAAACAACTATTTTGTAAGCCTTTGCTAATCAGTTGAATAAATATGCAGACTCGACAATAATGCGGCGAGAACTCTTCCTGATAATGATCATTTTTTACATGAAAGTTAGCGAGCCATGCAACCCACCGACCCGTGGGTGGCAGTACTGCCCACTCCAAGGGAAGTGGATGCAACAAGTTGTTGACACACGTTGCCGGGAGGTAAACGAAATGAAATGATATACGAGTGGGTGGTGGGTTAAGGAACTTTACATAATGGACCCTCCTGGCGGGCACTAAAGCGACGGTAACCACCTGGAACCGCACACTGGTAGTCCCACAAATATTGACAATGGAACAGGTGGGTGGATGGGATTTATTTGCAAATATTTATATGATTTTTTATGGTTTATATTTTTATTTAGAAAATATTCTATAGTACTTCCATATATCTCTTATTTTAAAACACATTTTCTTTGAAACCTCCCCTACTATTTCACTATAATTTTCCTTTTCCCTCTCAAATTAATTTAAAAAGCCACTAATGAATGCATTTAAAACCGAAAGTTTAACACTTGAAATGAGCATGGAAATGGGTCCATTGAGTGTGCTGCCAAGTAGAACAAGTTGACGCCAGTGGGGATTGGGGCTAAGACCGAGGAGGCATAGAGCTAGAAGAGCTCGCCAGGTTTAATTGAAAGGCCGATAAACAAATCCAGTTTAAACCAAGAACCGCAACCAGTTTATGTGTGGCGCCCCCAGCTTGAAAGAACCTTGAACTAGACCAGAAACTCATGAGGAGGAAGTGGGTTTTCCACCAAGAGGAAGGAGTGACTTGCGTCAGGAAAGAAAACAGAGGACAAGGCCAACAGTGAAATCAATAAATGCACATGGAAAATGGGAATAATTCTTATAAAATTAATTAAGAATTAATAAATGTTTTAATTTTCTTGTAATTTTTCTTACCTTTTTCGTAAATTATCCATGAATTTCTCCATAGAGACATGATCCAAAAGGACAAAGTCCTGTACGCCTGCCTCGCGCTGCACTGCCATGTTGTCCTTTTTGGGAGAGTGGATCTTTAAGGGTCTTATTGCCGGCTGCAAGGGTGCAGAGGTAAGAGCTCAGGTGAGAACTCAGGTAACAGAAACAGTCGTCGTTGATTCAAGAATTTCGGGCAAAGGCAACACACACAGATCGACTTTTGTTTTTTTTCTTGTTTGTTTGCCTTGCCTTTCGCGTCTTGTTTCGAATTTTAAATATATATATATATATATCTATATATATAATATATATATATATATATATATATAGGTTTATATAGCCATGTGTGTTTGCTGTTGGAGGGTAATTTTTATGTTTTATGAACCGAATTCGGTCACTGTCGCTGCTGCTGCGTTGAATAATTTTCGCTGTGACACGAAAATCGGTTTACCGATTAATAAAGAATATATTTTTGGGGACGATCGAACTCTTCCAATTGGAACACAACCAGAACAAGATCCAGAAACAAGAGCACACGTTCTTCGCCGCCGCACTAAAAGCCACAAGTTTCGCGTCACATTTATTTTATTGGCTATTAGCTCTTCGATCTTGTTCTTTTGCCGGAATGCAGCCAATAAATATGATGGCCCAGTTGGCTAAGATTCGGAATCGGCGGTCTGGACGGTTAATTAAACGTATATGAAACAGACGTAGTACCGCGCCGGCAGCAACTTTTTGTACGTCTGCACAACTCGACACTCAAAAAAACACTCAACGTTGCTCCCCACGATTCCGAATCGGACAGCTTTATAGAGTTTACATTATGCGAGTGCCTTTTCAAGTTTCCCGCCACCCCCCGTCTGCATCACCCTGTGCCCATTCGCTCTCCCAAAGGCACCCTGTGTTCATTGCGAGAGAGTCATTTTCCATTATTATGAGTATGAGTTGTTTTTATCTACACTGTTAAAAAGGTTTAAATAAAGCACCTGTTGAATATCAAATATATCCCTATAAACTATATAAATAGTATACAGATTTAATAAAGAAATGGGTAGATCCTAAAGGTATAAGAGAATTACAATCAAATGTGAATAATATAAAGAAGAACGTTTAAATTTCGAACTAGAGTTTTTAAGTTTTATTTATAATGTAGTTTTTATTTTATAACGAATTTTCCTATAAAAAATAGGGGAAAATGATACTAAAACTGAATAAATTTGTTATTAGACACTCTTAAAAAGATACAAATCGTTTAAATTTGTTTTCAAAACAGAAAAGCAGCAAGTGGTTAGAGCTGTTTAGTATTTTTCACCTCGTTTAGTATTTTTTATGAAACTATGGCCAGTCTAAAACAAAACAGCTGTGCACTCGTAACAACTTAAAAAGTTAATTTAAAAGCAGCCGAAATTAACGAAAAATGAATAAAATCACTCGTGCCTTTATCAGTGTCCTCCGGCAGAACAGTTCCTCCGGGGGAAACAGCACGCTTCTAGGCCGACAGCTGTCCTACAAGAGTGATTTGTCCCTGGACAAGATATACCCCAGTGCGAGACTGCAACTCTACACGCCGCCCCCACCGGTAAGTATTTATAAATAATATTAATATTCCACCCTTTCTAAATAAGCACATGAATTCCTAGCCTCCTGGCAGCGACAACAAGTTCAACGGCTTCATCCCCCTAGACAAGCTGGAGATCACCTACAGTCGGAGCTCCGGACCGGGTGGCCAGCATGTGAACACGGTCAACACCAAAGTAGACCTGCGCTTCAAGCTGGCGGAGGCCGACTGGATTCCCGAACAAACACGCCAAAAGCTGCTTAAGACCCTCGCCAATCGGATTACCAAGGATGGCTACTTCTACATCAAGAGCGACCTGACCCGCTCCCAACAAATGAACCTGGCCGATGCGTTGGAAAAGCTCCGTACCATTATACGCGCCCAGGAGGCAGCGGAAGCCAGTCCGCCTAGTGAGGAGACCCTGGAGAAGCTACGTCGCCGCCAGGAGCGAGCAGCACGCGAACGACTTCAACTGAAAAGGGGCCGCGCCCAGGTGAAGTCGGATCGCCAGGGACCCAGTGGAGTAGACTTCTAATTGTTATATTGTTGCACAAAAATACACATTACACATAGACAAATATCTAAGTTATACTGGCCGATTGGAATATATCGATTTAGCAGATTAATTAAGGTCACAAGGATACCCTTTATAAGAGTAATATGTTTTCCTCAAAAATCTTTCAAACTCCAAATGGCTTCAGTGGGTTTCTGAAGGCAGCTGCTCATCGTCCCGCGCTGGCGTGACCGTAAACCGCTTGTGGCTAGGTCCTTGGACGACATTCTCCTTGATTGACTCATCCTTGGCCACTTTCGAAGGCATGCTAGCGAAGCGAGGGCGCTTAAATGTTTAGATAATAAGATGGAAGCCACAAAATAAGAGAAAAACTTACGGCCTGAGGAGGACTTAGCTGGATAGCAACATCATGGCTTCTTTGTGATGGTCGGCTGACCACACTGCGTCGCTGACGTCGCTCTTCCGGCAGCTGGCCGTTTCCTAGCATCGTGTACAGCTCCTCCAGGCGGTGAATGGTGGAGAAGGCTGCGCCAGGCGGCTGCACCGAGTAGCTGTGACGATTGCTTAACGGCGACCATGTGTGCTGATAGCCTGTCTCGTCCAAGTGCCTTAGGAACTGCCGGTTTATGGTGCCCAAAGCCTTTTGGTCTTCGGTGGCCAAGTTGGCCATCAATTCGTCAATGATCTCGGCCTCCGTCGCTACATTGCCGTGCCTGGCTAGCTTGATGTCATGCTTCCAGAACTGCCGGTTCTTTCGCCCAATCACCGGAGCTATTTCCTTGATCTTGAGCACCAGGATGCCCATGAGGTACACGCACAGGACGTTGGAGATGGTCAGGCACATGCTGATGCTCCCCAGCACTGCCAGTTCCGTCGCCTGGTTATCCGAGTAGTGACGTGACTTGACCACGTCCCTGTACAAGGTCTCATCGCTCTCGAAGAACTTGTAGACGCAGGCCACGGCCCAAAGCAGTCCGGAGTTTACCGCCGGAGGCAGCAGGGAGGCGGATATGGCCACACCCACCAAAGAGCCTATGTTGCCGCCCAGAATTCCGATGGCAGCCGCAGCTCCCGAAGGAACCGCCGTAAAAACTCCAACAATCAGCGAATGAAGATCGCAGCGGGAGAGCATCTCCTCCGTGAGTCCTTCTCCGATCGCGTATTTCTGATTTGTTGTGCACACCACCAGGCCGAACAGGAATCCAACCAGGGTGGCTGTCAGGATGCCTATTAGCTCATTAAGCATGCCTAGCCTTCGGAGCGATCGATCCTGGATCACTGTTCCGAAAATGGCAGCAATTATGGGGCCCATAAGTGGTGAGATCAGCATGCTGGAAGCTAGGAAAATGGTACTGTTTTCCACCAACCCGAAGCTGGCCAGGATCCTAATGAGATGGGAAAAGAATATATCATTCTTGAAAAATATTCATAAATATTTCAAGGATTCTTACGCTGCCGAGACTAGGAGTATGCAAAAGTCAAAGGTTATTGCCGCATCCTGCCTCACATCCCGCACGATCTGGGCCACATTCAAGCGGGATCGCACCGAGTTCATAAACCGATTCCAGATTCCCTGCTTCTGGGCATTGATATTTCTAGGAAGATCAGTTACTAAGGACATTAGAATCTACTAATTCGGCTGAGATTACTCGCTACTTGATGGCTGATCCTCCTGCTCCTCCTGGGACTCTCGCTGGACGTAGGATCTGTTCACCAAACAGCTGACCACGGAAACGGACGACCCCACGCGATCCCCAATGCCCCATTCCTGGAGCGCGTCATAGAGACTCTCGTAACGTTCATCAAACTCCATGGAGAAACTGACGTTGTAGGCTGTGCCATCCAAGCTGGACAACCATATGGCATTGGGAATGTGGAACTTTCGCAGGATCTTCTTCAAGACTAGCTCCTGAGCGGTGTCCAATGGCATGTCCAGGAGCTGATCCCGGGAGCCGCCATCAGGAGTCTGAATTTGGATGGTGGGTGGGGGGGTTTTGGACCTTTACGGGTTTCTTAGGTGTCTCCTCTGGGGATTCCCCAATTCGAATGGTGGAAAGGCTCTCGATGGTGGAAGCTCTGCTGGCTGGCCTGGTTGAGGCTGGGGTAGGCACCTCCCCGTTGATGACCTGAACGTATCCATCTTTCAGGCGCTGTTCCTCGGCTCTAGTGGGAATCGTGATGGAGAACATTACAGCGTTGGTTCCCGTCATTTTAGCTTTCCGGAACAGGTATTTCCGTGTTTTGTATTTAATCCAGACTTGGGATTCGATCGAGCAAGTGCATAATCACTGCACACAGACAGATAGTTACACAAACACACACGGCGGGAAGACGGACCCGGAATGCAACTGCTGAGATCTTCTTTATACTGGAAGTGGAGGGAAAGATGCGTAGTGGGCGCACTGGAGCTTGTTATTGCATCTGAACTGATAACGGTTCTCGGCTGGAGCTGCTTCTTACCGTTCCAGCAGTCACCCAGAAACAGATCCCCCTTAGGAATTTTTAGAAGGTCGATGCGAGCTTTGGCGCCATCTTTTAAAAATTTAAATATTTATGGTTTCCAAAAAATGGCGAGTGAAAAATTTAGAATAATAAAAAAGTTACGCTAGTTTATTATTTAGGTTTTATAGGTCGTTTTTAAACAGTGCTATGGGAGCTTAGTTTTATTTTAAAATGATAACTGGGGTAGTGTGTGTCTTTTTGAAATATAGGGTTGCCCTTTTTTTGAAAGGAGTCTCAAGGTTATTTGATTTAAATATATTTTATAACCGTAGCCAGCGATATATCTTTAAGTTAGTCTAGTTTTGTAAACTTTTCTACCATTTATAATAATAATATTTCATCCATTAACTTGATATTAAAATGCTTACAAAGTAATAAGGCATAATATTCCCAAACTAATTGATTTTCCATTAAATTATTTTTAATTATTGGGCTTTAATCATAGATGATATAATCAAACTTTTATAATATTAATAATATTTCATCTATTTACTTTATATTAAAATGATTTTGAAAGTCACAGTTTATTATAAAGCCTTTTTTTAAATAATTACAAAGTAATAAAGAATAATCTTCCCAAACTAAATGATTTTCCAGTAAATTAGTGGGCGTTGGAGTTAATGGCTAGGAATTAAAATGCTCATTAATTATCAAGCTTTAATCATAGATGCTATAATGGAATAATCAAACAATAATTTTCCATTTTCCCATTTGGGGCAGATCTCCCTCCAAGCACATCACACCCCATTTAATTAAAAACAAAGTACTTAAGAAATCGTGACTCATCCGCTGGCATCGATTGTAGTATAAAGTATTATTTAATGTCATTGGGGTTCAAGATTATTAAAGCCAGCACACACACTCCGAGTGACTACAGTCTTCTATAGTGGATAGGAGAATCGCGCAGCCCCAGTGGCCTGAGGCGGATGAGCGCATTTGTATGCAGGTGGGGCGGTGTCATTCCCCCGAACGATAAACGTTGAATTTGAATACGATATCAATGGTGAAGAAACAAACTTTATTTGATACACAATCATCAGAGCTTCTCGTATGTACAGGCAAAATGCAGCGAGAATGGAAGTGTAAATGCCACTAAAACTGACTAAACAATAGCTGGAATTGAACTTAACAAGGTTCTTTAGCAAGCTAAAAACATTCAAAATGCGTATAGGGGGCTATCATCTACTAAAAAATGCACACACAACTACGATTACGATACATGGGGCTTAGGTTATACAAAAAGTGCAATGTTGACATGGAAATGCGCTCGGAGAAAACTCCGAAGCTTAAATCTCTCCCATATTGTCCTTTTTCTAGGCTAAGTCGACTCGTGGTTATCTTACAAATTAATTAACAGCATATTGGGCAAAAGGCAAAGCGAAAACACAACCCCATTGCAGCAGACAGTCGGGCTCCTAGAAGCGCACCTCGTTGCGCTGAACTTGATCGTACACCTGCGGTGTCAGCAGCTCGTAGCGCCCCTTGGCAGTCTGGTAGAAGATGGCGTCCTTGATCGCGGTCGGGTCGTAGCCCTCTTTCTGGAGGTCCACCTTGCGCAGCTTGAATGTTCCGGTCAGGTCCACCTTGGTCAGCAGGCGGATGAACTGGGGTCGAGCATAAGCGGGCAGCACCTTGGCCAGATTGCCGGCGAAGACGTCGAGGTCGAGTTCTCGCTGCGGGTCATAGATGGCAGCCATGCCTGCCCTGCCCTCCGTGTGCGGGATGGTCACTCCGTAAACCACAGTATCCTTGTAGCCGGCCACGTTGCTGACCTGCGCCTCCACCTCGCTGGTGGAAACGTTCTCGCCCTTCCAACGGAAGGTATCGCCAGTGCGGTCCTTGAAGTACAGGTAACCCTTCTCATCGGCCACCAGCAGATCGCCGGACAGGAAGGCCATGTCGCCGTGCTTGAAGACATCCTTAACGATCTTCTTGGCCGAAGCCTTCGCATCAACGTAGCCCAGGAATTCCCGAGACGGGTTGCCCTTAACGATCTTGCCGATGAAGACTCCTGGCTCGTTGGGAGCACACAGCTGGCAAAGACCATCCTTGTTCCTGATGGGCTCCCCGGTATCGGGGTCAGCACGAATGATCGAAATGGGATAAATCTTTGGCAGGATGCGCGACACAAAGCCGATGGCGCCCACCGTGTTGTCGTGGTTCATGATGTTGGCATTGCCCTCCGTGGCGCCGTAGAACTCTCCCACCTTGGCAATGTTGAAGCGCTCCACAAACTGTGGCCAGATCTGAGGTCGCAGTCCGTTGCCAAAGACAAGACGCACCCGGTGCTTGCGGTCATATTCCGATGGCTTCGTAGCCAGAATGTAGCGGGCCATCTCACCAATGTACTGGCCAATCTGTGGACAAAGAAGATGTAAGTGGGGTGATCTAGCGATGCAATAAATCCCACTTACGGTGGCATTGTATTTGGCGCAGTCGGCGAAATAGTTCGAGGCGGAGAACTTCTTGCGAATAGAGACCGTGGAACCGAAGAGCACCGACTGGCCCATGCACATGATGCCGCCAGCCGTGTGGTACAGAGGCAGGGGAGTGTAGAAGACGTCTTCGTCTTGGAAGCCCATTGTGTAGTGAATGCCAGCAGCGATAAACAGATAGCTGTGGGGGAAGATACATCTATGAGTATCTTATTTCAGAGGAAGTGCATCTAGTAAGGGCAACTAACCGCGAATGCGAGATGACAGCCGCCTTGGGGAGGCCGGTGGTGCCGGAGGTGTAGATGTAGACCAGCTTGTCGTGGTGGTTCACCTCCGTCTTGTTGGGCTTCTCCTTGCTGGCGGTAGCTAGCAGGGTGTTGAGGTTCTTGGCCTTCGGAATGTCCTTATCCGCCTGGCTGTTGTTGTTCTCGTTGTTGTACTGGAACAGCGTCAGCTCGGCCGGCAGATCCTTGACCACCTCGGACACGGCTTCGATAAAGTCTTCTCCATAGATGAGGGCCGAGCAGTGGGCCACCGTAATGCTGTGCAACAGGGAGGGACCTCGCAGGTTGGTGTTGATCAGAGGGGTGATCACGCCAATCTTGGACAGACCCAGCCAAGTGGCAACGTATTCGGCACGGTTCTCCAGGAGAAGGGCCACCACATCGCCCTTCTTGTAGCCCTGAGCCTGCAGAACGTTGGCCACCTTGTTGGCGTGCTCGTTCACCTGGCGGAAGGTCCAGCTCTGGGTCTCGCTGACAACGGCCACCTTCTCGGGATGGCTGCGAACATTCCTCTCGAAGACGTCCGCCACCGTGTAGTTGAGACGTTCATGGCGTTTCGTGTACCTCAGTAGCTTGATGTAAGCCCAAAGGGCACTGCAAGGATATATGTAGATAATTATTTAGTTTTACATGTAATTAGTTTTATTAATTGAGGTAAAGTCAACCCCAATTAATACTGTATGGGAAAAAGGCAAGTTTGATAAGCGACAGTAGCCATACCCGCCATATCTTCCCCATCGATCGCGTGTGTGTGTTTTATGGCTTGGCGGTTAGGTCACTAAAAATAGCGCAAAAATCCAAATCGAAGCTCGACAAGCGCAACACCGGAGACCGGCGATAAACCCCAGAGATAAACCTAACCAGAGACGTGGTAACTCGATCCACAAACAAGACCAACAAACATAAATATAATGACATTGCTAAAAAAACTGGCTGAGTAATGGAAAGTTCACGAGAAGGTCAAAGTACTAGAGAGTCGTATTTATAAACAAGAATCAGCCAATATTCAGGGGCATCTTCAAGTAAAAGCATTATTGAATTTAAAAATTCTCATGACCTACATTGTCTATTTTACCTTTTCTGTCTGTGATAACCATTACCTTTGTTAATCGTTTTTTTAGTAAAGTTTAGTGTAATATAATAAGCAGTTTTTAAGCCATTTGCTTAGCGATAATGTCCACTTTTCACACTTTAAAGGGTAATTTGTTGACTTTTCAAAATACTCTGACCCGCCGGCCTGGAAACTACACACAATTCCCTCGTATTTTAAACCAAAGTACAAACTCAATATATTAGCATATGGATATGAAAATAGTCTTTTAAAGAAAAACTCTTTAATTTTTCATAATTGGCATAGTTGGCAAAGAATAATCTCAAGTTTCCGGTCTGTAAACCTTGGAAAGCTGTTGAAATCTTGATTCGATACGCTCTATAGATGTACATATATATAGAATCTAAAACTAATCCCTATCGTTGATTTCCATTGGCAAACACCAACTGGGCAGTATGTTAAAAAGGGGAAAAAACTTGCACTCGACTTGGGACTCGACCACTTGGACGATCTCAATTAGAATTCGCTTTGCACCCGTCCGTACTTTGATCTGCCTTAGAGGCAGTGGAGTATCGATAAGATAGCCGCCTTAAGCGATTTAGTTAAACTACTGTTAGCCGGGTATTTATAGGGCTTTAATCAGGCCTTATGACCCCCCTTGAGTGGTTTGTTTGGCGTTGCTTGGTGATAACTTAAATGCCAGACGTGGCTAGCTACTCCGAAAAAAATCATGCCCCAAGGTTGACCGTAAAAACTTGAATCCGAACTTAAGAATCTGTGAGCCGAGATATCTGTATTTTCGATGCCATAAAAAGTGCCAAGTAAACATATAGCAATCACTGTGGCTGGCCTTGGCATGAAACTCGATTTGCTGAGCGAGTCCGACTCATTAAAGCTAAAAATGCTGCGAAAATTAAATTTTGTCTTTAACAGAGATACCAGTAATTTTTCCAAGCAATATATTTTTATGGATGTATAAACTATACTCTTCTAGCCAAGTTTTTATAACATTTCGTAAAAGAATGTATGTTAAATACATATTTGTATTTATTAAAAGAATTTAAAATATTCCATTATCACGTTTTCAGGAAATTTTCCGTATAATTCCCAAACAGACAAGTGGAATCCGATCTAGGCTTGGCAACTCTAGACAACTGAAAATACAAAGCCAAGAAACAGAAACAGATACGACACTTCCGCCATTTTAATTGGCACCGCTTTGGCTTTTTGGCGTACGTTTTCAAGAACAGCTGCTAGCTTTGGGGGCTCTGTGGGGCTTGGAGGGGACTCGGAGTCGCATCAGTCCGGTTCGGTTAGTGTGCCACTGAGGCTTCCGCCCTGACGCACTCGATCGATTAGTATGCGCCGAGGGTCTTTCGATGGGCCACGATCGTATGAAGTCAATGGTAAATAAAAGTGAGTCTCATCGTTATTTCATTTGGAAGTTTGTTTTGGTTTTCGTCACTGGGCGACCTTGAACCTGAAGAAGTCAATAAACTTGACTTAAACTACATACATATGAGCGTAAAAAATAATTAACAATTTCCTCAAATTATGGGAATTATGATGGCCTCTCATTACCATATGGAAGTTTTCTCTTTTTTAAAAGTTTTTCTTGAAAACTTGAAAATGGCTGCTGCAGATGGCGACCCAAATTGACGGAAAACGAGTTTCTCTGCGGTTTTGTGAGCTGAGCTCAAGAAAATAGCAGCGGTTTTTGACTCGACACTTGAGTTTAGAGTCCGATTTTTTAAAAAACCTTCTTTATTTTAGTTTCAAAAGTATCTATTCAACGGATAACTTTAAAAACCAGTTTTTTCAGTGGGTGGGAGTTGTCTGAAACTGGGTACAATGAGCAAAGTACTCGCACTCGGCTGCTTTTTCTGATGCGCCAGCGCCTCAATGGATTCACAAAAGAAAAGTCATTTAAATTGTATTGAAATGCACACCGCTCGGGGGCGGTATTGTAAACTTATCATTCGGGTACAGGGCGCCCTCGCTAGACAGCCCCCAACCACTGACCCCGATCCCCCACTGACCCCCCACTCACGTCAGATCACGCTGGGCAGTGGCTCCCGCGATGTAGAACCAACGCCATCCCGGCTTTGTAAGCAGAAGGGCAACGAGCGCGACGAGAACGGCAAAAATCCAGCCCATTGTGTGGAGCGTATAGATGACACAGCCGACGGCCAAACCGAAAGCAACCGTTGCGCAGAAAAACCGAAAAATGATTAAAAAGCACTGTCGTCGTCGGGCCGTTGGGGACTGGCGATCAGCTGAACGCTGCGTTGCCCCATCGCCGAGAAGAAAAAGCTTATTTTTAGTCGATCAGGCGAACAATTTCAAAATATATACAATCTTACATGGGTGCTGTAGAGCGCGCCGTTTTCAATGTTTATTATCACGTTACTGTTGACATGGTTGTCCAAAAGAATGTTGTTCTGTGGGAAAAATAATATTATTCTTGGAAGAGCTTGGAAGCTTGTCATTTAGTAAATTAAAACGAGAGATGTTTCCTCCTCCCTTTTAAGCAATCTTCACTGTATTAAGTAAAGTATTGCTCCATATGTTGCATCCATGACTTACGGTAAGCTCCCGTCGAGGATTGCCAATGCTGGAACTGTTGTAACGAAAACGCTGATAACGTTCGTTTCTCTGTCACAAGAACCCATTGAACATGTAAAAAGGCAGAAAGTGTCGGCGAGCCTTGCGAAACAGCATTACTTTTTAAATTAAAGTTTACTTTTATAGGCCAACGACTGCAATTTCTTGTTTTGGTTTTGTAACTGGTCCTGCGCTCTTCGGTTTTTGAAAAAGCTTTTATGCTGCACTTTTCTCGAGCTTAAGCCATCGAAGTGGCAACCTTTTTTTTAAATATGCTCTATTTTTTTAAAGCGGCACCACTTTTTAAATTAGGTAACCCTAGTGGCGGCACCACTTTTTTAGATAAAAAGCTAAGTTGGTTTCAGAAACTTAAAACAAATGATACAAAGTAGTCATTTTTATTTCATTCAAATAAAATAATTTATATTTAAAAATATATTTACAAAAAAATAAACATTCATGCAAGCATTATTACTTGTCTTTCTAACAAAGTCGCATCTTAAATTAATTAGTTTTCATTTGATTTGTGGTACAATAATTAATTGATATATTTAAATATTTAAAATTTTAAATAATTTAACAAACAATATACTAAAAATTGTTTGGTAGTAAATCATCATCCGACCATACTTTTTTAGAGAGGTATGGCAGCACTTGCAACAGCTAGCCAACAGGTGGCAACATTTCCAACTTGGCTACAAATGTTTTGTTTTTTTTAGCGCGTTTTTTGGGAGCCGAGCCCCTCTACAGCCTCGTCATGAAGATTCTGTGCGAGGTTCAGGTGGTCAACCGAACCACACAGGCCAACAGGACCCCAAAGGCCGTCAAGTCCACGTTGGCAATAGGATACAAGCAGAGCGCCAGAGACGCCAATGGAAACACAAAAAAAGAACTGGAAATGGTCTTGTTCAGTGGACAGGCCAAGACTGGAAGCCGGTACAAGGTGCGGGATAACATCAATGCCGTGCACACCAAGTTTGTGCTAGACGGCAAGGTTACAATCGGTTTTAAGCAGCCTGCGGAGAACCTGTTGATCAAATGCGATCCCATCCAGCTAAAGGGATTTCTGCAGACCCTCAAACTGGGCATGGAAGGCAAGGATGCCATCAACTTGAGACTGAACATTGCCGGTGCCACGGCTATTCCTCAAAAGGCGCAACCTCAGGTGCGCATGGTGATCAGCAAGAGAAGCGAGTATCCCATAAAGGGTTTTCCACGCACTCTCAAATCTTTAACAATCAACAACAGTCAACTAGTGAAGCTAAGTTTCGAGATATGCTCGCTACGTAATCTCGTAAAACTTGATGTTAGCGGTAACAAGTTGACTAAGGTGTGTACGCAAAGAATGATCTGGTTTCCAGAGTTTAGTAGAGTTATTTTCTTCCAGATTCCCCCTGAACTGGGTCGCCTGCCCTTGGAATCCCTCAACCTCGGTAGCAACTGCCTAGGAGAGGTGCAGGACTGGTGTTGGATGCGGGGCAGTAAGCTGAGCCATTCCCTCGTTGAACTGGATTTATCGAGCAATAGACTGACCCATTTTCCTGCACCGCTGGTCAAGTTTGAGCGACTGGTCTTTCTGAATCTGAACTACAATGAGCTTATACGTCTGCCGTTTGGCATACGCAGGTTGAAGGCGTTACGAAAGTTGCATGTGAGCAGCAATAAGCTGGAATCTCTGCCCTCAGCTATCGAGGATCTACATATTGATCAGCTAGATGTGTGGGGTAACAGCTTTAAAGCGTTTAATGCCGAAGCTGCCCAGCAGCTAACACAGCAGCCAGCAGATACAATGACGCCTCAGCCCCTATGGCTTCAAGCGGCCCGGTCCGTGGCCAACTTTAAGCTGCCTTTAACGCCGGGCTCCCTGCCCGCCATTCTTATAGAACTGATTAGCGAAGCGCCAAAGTGCCTGTGTGGTAAACTTTGCTACGCACTGCGTCCTGAGGACTTGCTGCAGCGGGTCGTCCAGCCCAAGTTCACCAATATTAAAAATCTAACCTACAGTCGCGAGCACCAGATTTACGCGGATGCGGTTATATGTGGGCCCAATTGTAGTGCCACACAGCAGTTGAAGTCTCTGTTTAGCCTTATGTTTTCCTAAATGGTGCTAGAACTGAAGTTTATTTATATTCTTAAGTTAAAAATTGTTTAAAATTATTTCGTAGTTTGGTTATTAATAGATAAGATTGAATTTATGTATGACTTTATATTTTTGCTGGAAAACCGTGGATTCTCCATGCCCAAAGGAAAGCTTCATTTTGTTTCATTTGAATAGTGCCCGACTGGCTTTTTCTTAGTGTTACTATTAAGTTTAAATTCCATTTAAATTATTTTCTATTTCTCATATAACCTATGTTATTAAACTGCCAATAAAAGTTTTTATAAAAAAAAGTTCGAAATATATATTTTTTTTCTAAATATATGATTACTTTAATTTCTTAAAATTCTTGACATTATCACCGTATGAGTATGCTGAAAAAAGTTGTGATACTTTAAGCGTTTTTAAGGGAAACAGAAACATGATAGGGTAATCATGATAGGGGTTATTTTCGGCCAAAGTTTGGAATCGTTTCGGTAAGAAAACCACGATGGTGTGTAGGATACTTTTAGACTGAACTGAGTATCCTTGGCGGCTCATTTTTGCCAACATAAAGACATTCACACGCACGCTTGGCTGCTTACTTTGTTTTCGTATTACGTAGGCTCGTTGTTTTTATTATTAAAAGCTTCGTGCGTATGTGACTTGCATAAAAGATGATTTTTTTTATCAACCAGTATACACACTCATCCCACCGTGTTTTCCTTGACGTCCTTGGGCTGGAACACGTTCTGGTTCTTTAAATACTCTACCTTTCTTAAAAAAGGAACATTTTTAGAAAAGGAAAATGAAGAATTTTTGCGTTTTAAATAAAATTACTAATTACAAAGCCTTTATATTTTTGTTTTTAAGATTTATAAGATTCCTTAAAATTTTCTTCATTAAAAGCATAAAAATATTCACATAATAATGGTGTCTTTCAAGTGACAAGCTTTTTGAAGGTTTAAAATATAAGTTTAGAATTTTTTATGCCCATTTAATTTTTGGGATTTTGGTCCTTTCTCCTTCATCTTAAAGGGCATTCAGACTTTTATGTCATAACCCGCCATTCTCTTATTTTATCTCATCCTTATCGCTTGCCTTTCTTGGCATTTCTGTTGCTTTATCAAATCAAAACTTCGAAGCGATGCCACTTTTTTAAATAAGCATAAACACTGAAAGAGCCTTGCAGCTCCCAGGACCTGCCTCCCCCCCCTCTAGAAGCCCACACGATTTCCAAGGCTTTAATGTGCAGCTGGGGAATAAGGCGGTGACGGAAAAAAACCAACCGTATAGAGAGAAAAAAGGATGAGCCATGACTTGTGGCAAACTCGAGCCTAACTATAAAAATGTTTATCAGTTTGATGGTGGGGGAGGAGGTCGGGATATCTGGAGAATTTCTCTAAGCTGCCCCCAAATCCAATTTTGAGCAGCATTTAAGTGTCCTGTCTGCCTGTGCCCAGATCCGTTTCCGTTTCCCCATCCTTTTTGCTAGCTTTCGTTTTTGTTTGCTATGCAGATGTGTGAGTGCGATGAGTGAGTGGGTGTGTGGGTGTATGGGTGTATGGGGTGTGTGCCTGCGCGTGTGTGTGCTGGTGTTTGCTTACATGATGTCCTTTTGCTTTTGGCCCTGACTTTGTCGCTTTGTGTGGGCAAATATTTGGCATGACTTTACATTTGCAGCTATTCCCGGTCACTGAGCCCAAAAGTAGGCAATGGAAAATCGTCTAATGGCAGGAAATCTCAATTATGTGGATGCTGGTATTCCGAACAAAAGGACATTAAATCTTTTACTACAACAATTGCTTTTAAAATTAACCATAAAATATTCAAAAGATAATAATTTTTCATATAAATATTTAATTTTAATAACAAGAAAGACATTGTTTTCCCATTAAACTTTACTTTTTAAGTAACTTTTTTTGAAGTAACTTTATTTTTCTTTGAAAAGGCCATGAAAAAATCTTCGAAGCAGACAAATTAGTTTATTTTATATACGCATAAACAAAAAATAACGTTATGGACCATCCAGACCATATAAAAGTGCTTTCAAATTTTGTCTGTCTGGCTCAAGCTCCTACCCCTAATAAAACCAAGCCACCCCCAATCATTTACACTGTCCCAGCTTAAACAAAAAAAAAATTAAGGCAAAAATGTGCCAAGTCAGCCGGGGGGGAAGGGAACTTTAACAAGGACCCTGAGGCAGTAAAAACTCCATTAACTGTCATCAAAAATGCATTTCGCATGCATCAAATCCGAAATGGCCATGGCCGGAGGATCATCAAATAGAATAGAATGAAATGGCGCAAATCAAAACACATTGGCATAAATCAAAGAGCAGAGAAAAAATTCGGCGAAACACTTTTATGGCTAATCCACGAAGGATACCACAGGAGACCAGAGTCTGGACCCGGACAGATGACTCCCCTGGCAACATTTTTATGCGCAAATTAACTTTGCAATTGGTGGGGTGTTCTGGGGTGGAGAGTTTCCCCAGTGGAAAAACTGGGTGTTGTTGGGGTGCTGTGTCACTCCCCCTGCATTACATAAAATTTATCCCCAATTTGCGTGCAGCGGGTAAACATTTTATATGCCTCGTCTGGCTCTGCTCCACTTTGGCTTATCAAATTTTATTAGCAGGCCAGCAAATTGTGCAACAACAACAACGACAGCGTCAGCCACCACATTAAAGGGACAAATAAGCTCAGTGGAGCCACCACTGTGCCGCCACAAGCCACCCCCAAAAATGCAGCCCCCACGCGGCAGTCTCCGTCTCAAGGTATGATTTGTCGTCCGCTATCAATTTCTTTAGCACAATGCCAACATCCCCCAAAAAAGGAGTCGCCTTCAAAAGCTGGAAAAGCGACCGGAAAAGTGCAAACACACGCGAAACTGCCGGCGATCCCTTTTAGCTTTTCCGCACCCCCCCATTTCCACTTTAGGCGGGGGCTTGTCGCACAGACGCGTGCAGGGATCTAATAAAAACGTTTTGATAGGCTTATGACCGGATTCTATGATGCCAGGACTCACTCCTCCGAGTCCAGAGTCCTGTATATTTGTCTTCATAATATTTCAAATTTACTTGCTAACTGTTCCACCAAATTGAGATAAGGTAGTAAAAAAATCAATAAGCCACGTCTTTAAGACAACTTCCAGGGGGATGAAGGAAAATTATTTGTAATGGCAGTGCTGATTTTTGACCCCAAAGTTCAAGAAAGTCGCTTCAAGAATAGTTACAATATAGATCGTTGATAAGAAATCACAAAGAGAGGGTATTTCATATTTATTTAGTTAAAAATTCCCCTGCCTTGTAAATAATACCTTTGCATAACAAATTGTAAGTAAATGTCCCTCATCTTTAAGAATCCAATTTTCTTTTTTTATTGCCGGGGAACCCCTGAAATGTATGCCACTGATATGAAGAATCCTTGAATATCAAATTGAAAGTCACTCAGGCGCACTTATGTTGGAAAATCAGCATCTCCTCGGCTCTATCCCGACCCTCCTTATCATAAAAAATGCTTCCGGCCAGTTTTCTTCCATCTGACCGCGGGCCAAACTCAAATCAATCACAAAAACTCAACAAAAAAAAATTGACCAACCCGCGCACCCAGCCAAGCAAATCAAATTCTAGCCAAACAACAAAGAATTGCAAACACTTGAGTGAAAGCATTGGGAAAAATCAATTTTCGATTTAAAATTTAGATGCTCATGCCCCAACCATTCCATTCCGTTTGCCACAAAAGATAAAGATAGAAATGCGTTGAAGCGCAAAATGTAAATAGAACTCCCGTTTAACCAAAACTCAGGCAGGCGGATGAATGCTACAGGTTGTATTTGAGTTTTGTCTCTGAGCTCCCTCGTCGGGTGGTTGGGCGGACAGGCCAGTGGGTGGTTGTATAGTTGGAGTGCCACTGAGCCACGAAGCGATTTCAAAGCAAAATATGGCCGCATAAATCTGAAGCAAAAAGTTTGTTTTGCGGTCAGTAGAGGCGGGTTTTCTTCAAATACAGGGTATGTAAGGTGTAATGGGACTCTTTGAAACTTTATCCTAATATATCCTTAACGAAAATTGTGAAGAATATTAAAATATTAAATAAAAGAGTGCTTACATTTGCTATAAATTAGGCTTAATTGCTTTAGTTATAGATTGGTTATAGACTACCTTACAAGGCAATCCCAAGTCGACTCCATTTTAACCATTCAAGTATTGAATTTCTTCTGGCAGATATTTCTCTTTGATTTTTATCGTGTGGTGAGTTTTTTTACGAGCTCTTTGGTGCGGCCCCCCTTATTGTTGTTCTCCGGACCCGGAGTTGATTATTTGCCCAGCTATCGCCGCCCAGACCCTGCAGCCGCCCCACATCGGTAGAGGAGCGTGCATTTCATTAGCCGAATGTATCTGCGAGATACATCTGGGCGCTTTGGCATTTGGCAAACGATTTTATGCCGCACCGCTTGGGCAAACAAAATCAAATCTGTGACTAGGAAATTGCTTTCGCCTACTTCCGACTCCCGCTCCCCACCCAGTTCATGCCCCAATCCCTTCGCCCCTTATTTGATCTCAAAGGGAATGGGGGGGCTTTAGTCGAAATATTTGTATAATGCAACTATTTAGGGAGCGTTTTCAATTTGAAATGCTCCCCTGGGTAAACAGGGCCTGGAGATGATTAAAATTTAACTTCATCAAATATTTGCAGCCAACTTTGATGGGTTAGTAAAATGTTTAATAATAATATTAAGTGCATAATTCATTTTGTAGCTCCAGCCGTAGCCTAATAAGTGTTCGTTAAATTTAATGCATTCGCCGGAATGTCTTTGGGCCAATGAAAATGTTAAATGCCAAGAGCAGTTAAGAGAAGAAAGGGTCAGGAGCAGGGGCCCTAGTCACTTTATTGCAAGGTTCCTGCGAAAATTAATTCATTAGCATTTTATTACTTTGGCATAGTGACGACAGCAACCAGGCAGGATGACGGAGTCTCCCCTGTAAGGGACCATGTATCTCAAACTTCACTTGCCACCTACAGCTACTTGGGGGCAACTCAAACCCCACGATCTTCCTTCGTCCTTTGATGTGTAATTAAATCAATAATCACTTTTCAGTCGCTTCGGGTAGTTTATTAGTTGATTGAACCAGCAGGTGGTAGGTACGGTTGAGACGTCAAAGATTTCGGGGTTTAGTGGGGGTATTAATTTCAGGGGTGTTGTCATTAGCAAGTGATGTTTTGAAATCTATTACCTGAAAGCTTTCAGCTGGTTTATGGAAGTTTTCTGAGCTAATATTATTGAAAATCTATAATATGTTCGAGCTTGAGATATCGGGCATGGAGATATTTATGAAGTCTGTACTTGAAAACACAACTAAAAAAATAGTACCCAGAAATATTAGACTCGTCACAAAAAGAAACAACCCATCCATTTTCCATTTAATGCCCAATTAACGCATTTTCCACTTGGGAGTCACCGAAGCGAAAGATTTGTATACCTTTAAAGGCAAAAGGCAGGGCCACAAATAGCAAAAAGCAAAAAGGAATCGTGAACGTGCCACAGAGCAGAAAAGGCCACAGAGTCAAACCTCCCGTGGATACCACTCCCGTCTCCCGTAGCCCGGATCCCGCATCCCGAACTTCTCCAGCATTCGTCACCGCTTGTGGAAATGGGAATGCGCGGCATTTGTCGCTTGGCTGCAGTTGCAAGTCGAAAGAGTGGGTGGGGTTTGGTGTTTTTGGGCCCAGAAACAGGAGCTGCACTTCATTAAAAAAAGAAGCTGGCAGTGGCTGAGGCAGAGGCAGAGGCAAGTTGGTCGTTAGAAAACTCCCGACTTACAATTACAAACACAAGGACAGCCTGCTTCAAAATGAGTGATGTAATGTGCCTAACAAGAATCCCTTTCTCTGTTCCCCTCATGACCCCCGCATAGCTGCGTCTCTCTTACACGCTTATTGTTGCTTGTTGACATAACGAATGCCTTAACATTTTTCGAGTTGCCGTTACCTCAGCCCCGCCCCCATGACAATATCCTCCCCGGTCTCTGTGTGTGCACTTCCGCTCCACTTACACATAAGTCGCCTCTGCTGGCGTTCCTGCTGGAGATGTGACAGGGATTTACAAAAAATTTTATTAATGAATAAAAAAATAATAAAAATATAAAATGAAGAAATGTATAATAAATAAATACTTTCTACAAAATATTGAGCGAAGATCATCCATGTGAACAGCAGTTTAAGTAGGTGACGAGGCTTAGACCTCTCCTTATGGTCTAAGCCTAAAATAAAACCTGCTCTGCCTACGTCCGATATAAATAACATATAAAATATATATTTTGTTTAATTCTCCTTAAAATCTTAAATAATATTTATCCCTTTTTTTAAATATTCTAAATATTTTCCAGATACCATCTCTAGCCACAGTGCTGACGCTGGCGCGGTTTGTCGAGTTAATGACTTTGGCAGCTGAGCGGCTCGGCGGCAGTGGATGATGGCTACGGCAACAAGGACCTACGGAGCCAGCCAGAGACCCCCGGCTGATGTTTGAGCCTGTCAACGGCTCTGAGGCGTGCAAAAATCATTTTTCTCGCACATTTTTATAAATCACCCGGCCGCCACCGCCGCTGCCACTGCCGCCCTTCTCACAATCCCTACGCCAAACAATCATCAACATTTATTTATATTTTTCATTTTTCACATTTTCCGAAATGCCAGACAAAATTGCCTATAATTTCCAGTGTAGGGATGCTGATCCCTCAAGGTGTCGCTTAGCAGGAAGGCCAAAAACGGGAAACAGGGGAGTTGCGACGTCTGTTGCCTGCAGTTGACAGTTAATTATTTGTATAAATCGCTGCAGATGTTGCGGGCATTGAAGGGTTAAACTCAGATACGTATAGTATATTAAATTAAATGAATTTGAATATCAAGTACCACATATGCGGGAATGAATAATACTTTCCATAGAAATCATATACCATTTCTAAGAAATTGCCAATCGTTTTATGGCCCTTTTTAATTAGAATTGATTTTAAGACTTTCATCTGACTCACATTTCCATTTAAATTTCGAAAATAAATTTCTATTTAAAGGTGATATATTAGGGCACGTCATCCCCTCCTACCACTGCTATCGTATTACGGGATAAGGATAAGGATTGTTCCTGATGCTCTTTGTTGCTGATTCGAATCGCTCCTTATCCTTAAACCTGCCCTCAGCTTACAGGAGGACTGCCGCTTATCATGGCCCTGCAACTTGAAAACAATAAATATTTTACGGCCCCTTTTTTGGCCGTCGCATAAATCTTGTTCTGGAAATTGATCCGAGCTGCGAGTACGTGTTCAGAGGGTTAGTCTTGAGGTGCAGATTCAAAAAGATACAGTATCTGGGCTGCGATATAGCTACAGATACATTTGCCACATTGACACACTGAGCACTTACGGCCTCATCCTCGCACTCCGGCATTTGCAAAATTTGTCTGCTCGTGTGGGAATTTCAGCACTCCCCTCTATTTCAGAATACCCGAGGTCCCAAAACGCCCGCATCTTATGAGATTTGCACATTGATTCCTCCTCCCCATTCTCCAGGAAAAAAGCGAATGTTTTGTGGGTCACATTCTCGATGCCTTTCAGGGGTTTCGAGTGCTTTCAAGTGGTAGATTTTCTGGCATTTTGCGAGATGCTTTTGAAGTTAAAGTATCTCACATTAAAGGAAGGGAATGTAACTTGTTGCTTGAATATACATTTCTAATTAAAGCCAAGTCTAAGATTTTATGATAATTTAATGAGATGCATATTCAGAAACTAATCTTCAAATATTCATCTTTTCTGGCTGCTGCTTCCGCAACTTTGGACGTTTTCAAACCAATATTTGGCATTGGATTTCAATCGGCCTGTGGGGTTCTTTTATTTTTATTTTCGTGGTATTCCTCTTTGAGAACTATTAAAAGTTTGAACACAACTTTTTGAGCCAATTTTGACCGCACTTTTTGTCAGGCAATTGTTTGCGGCTCGTTGGGGCTGCCTCCCAGTCCCCAAGGGGGAAATTAAAAGGCTAAAAACGTCATGGAATCAAGTGGTTAGCTGGGAATTGGCGATATTTGCATTCGAAAAATACTAACCGCACTGTAAATAAAGTGAAAATCCATTTTAAATGTCATCGCATTGGCGGCCGCCCTGGCAACATGTTGCCGCATCACAGAATGTTGCTAGCGGCGGGAAGAACTGGTTTTGTATAAAAAAAGCTTTTCATATGATAATGCAGCAGCTGACATTGCCAACTAATGGGAGGGGGAGGAGAGGCGTTGCTGGAGTCACTGGGGAAACGATAACAACATGCATAAATTTATATATTTATGCTCAACAGTTCATTTAATGAACTGCACATTGTTTGTGCTGTTTTGCATAGCAAGTATCTGCGTAGCTGTCGCCGCAATCCGTATCTGTATCTGTGGCTGTCCAGTATCTATGTGAATGCCAATGCCCAGAGCCCATTGCCCATAGCTCACTGTGTGTGAGTGCGTGTTTATTTGCTCGTTAAATGCAGAATAAGCTACACTTAACAATTGAATAACACTCGGCATCGGCTTGGTTGTGTTTCGGACTCGACTCAACTCCCCCAAAACTGGCCAGCGCGATAAGCAGACTCTCTATCCCCTGTCCATCTCACTCAACCTATTATGACATTTGTGTTTACCGCCAACAAATATGAAATTTCTAAAATTAATTTCGATTCATGTTTCCGAATTAGCGTCGGTTATCATGCCCTTTATGACTGTGACTATCACAGCGACGATAAATTGTAAAAACTGTTTATTAATGGCAAAAATGATACTCTGGAACGTCTCTCTGGGAATGAACCTTGATCGCAAAATAATAAATAAGTAATCGCTATTTCTATGAGTAATTTAACGGCCATACAATGGTAGCCGTTTAGTGAGTAGTCAGTAAGATATTGGTTTGGGGGCAAAGTAATGGGAATGGCAAAGGTAGCTTATCTAGTCCGAATTTTCTTTATAGCTTAAAAAAACTCCTAAGAATTCCTATGTTGAAAAATATTTTAAAAAATTTTGAGAAACTTCCCCATGACGTTAATATTTTCGCTGATAAATGCTATTGTCTATTATTTATAGCATCTGGATGGTGGACTTTGTTTTCTTAAAATCCGTTTTAGTCAAAAAGAATTCTAATCTATTGCTCCAAAAACAAAATATTTATGATTACAAAAAATAGGTCAAGAGGTTGGTTGTGTACACATGGGAACACCTTTACCCCTGCGTATTTTGTAAAATATTAATTATTGGAAAAAAAAGTAATAATTTTTTGCTTACATCTGTCGAATGAACTACGACTGACTCATGGTTTTAGTTTTACAAAGCGTGTCTGTAATTAATAAAAATGTAATATATTTCTCTTTCCGGTTGAACAAAGCCACAACCAGTTGTTAGGCGCTATGGGAGAGTTTTGGGGAAAAAAGACGAGCTTGAAGGCAGTTTCAATTGGCCTGGCAACATGTTGAGTTGTTTGTTTACCGCCTCTGGGTTGCTGTATGTTGCTAAGGCAGAGACCCCCACTATACGGAATAACGACAAAACACCTCCAGTTGCTGTTGGGGGTCGGCAGTAACCACTTTGATTTGAAATCTCGTGCGTAAGTGAAGCCAAAGTCAAGATCATTCCAAACCGGACTCTGGCAGCATGCTCTTATCATCACTCAGCCACGGATGGCAGTGACGAAGGCGCTGCGGGGTTATCGCTGATTTGACCAATATTTGTGCCGCGGTGATTCAAATGCATCGAAAGTATTGTACGCGGACCAACGATTTGCTGATTATTCGAGGGGACTCGAAAAACTCGCGCTCACAGAGGGTTTCTTTATTGCTCGCCAACCGGGACTGGGATTAGTAAACATTTGTGCTTCGTATCGGACAGACCCATAAGTAGTGCTTCACTCAAAAATAATATAATTAAACAATGAGAGAAATGTCGGGAAATATACTAATAGCCGTGGTGTGCCTGTGCCTTGTACAAACCCGAATTGCCGCGAGTTTGTCATTTTCGTGGGACAACCTCTCCCTCTTCAATGTCAATTTCAAGACCCCCACCATCCTGGGGCGCTCCATTGCCATGGACAGCAATCTAAGGGTGGAGAAGGATGTGGATCCCAATATCGATGAGGACTCACATTTGAACACGGTAAGCTCGAAACCGGAAGTCTGAAGTGCAAATTAGTTAATGGAATAAATTCTGAATGTGTCCACATATGAAAAGTTAAATGATTGCTAATTATCTGAGCTCAAAAAATTGCTAGTATTTATCGTTTTTTATGTAAAGTCTTTATTATACCTTTTTTTATTGTAAGTATGTATTGTAGTTGAAACATATTTTTCACTTCTGAAGTGATTAAGTGCTTTTGAAAAAAAAACTATAAACTGTTAAAAAGTGACTAAAGCTTATAAGCTTGGTAATTTAATTCTCATAAAAGTTTTGTTTAAAAAGTAAGCTGATTTTTATTAAGATTGCTGGTGAAATGTTAAACACGTGTAGGGGCTTTTCCCTTATAAATTTATAGACACGTAATCCAGATAAGGAAACAGAAAACCGGCCAAGCTTAAAATAAAATAATTATGAAAAATAAACTCTGAAGAAAAGCTATTAAATTACATTTATTTACAGTACGGCTTAATTCACAAATATGGTTATCCGGCGGAGAATCATACCGTGGAGACGGACGATGGCTACATACTCACCTTGCACAGGATAGCTCGTCCTGGAGCCATTCCCGTGCTCCTGGTTCATGGACTACTGGATAGTTCCGCCACCTGGGTGATGATGGGCCCCAACAAAGCTTTAGGTTAGGATCAAATGTCTATTTTGATTACCTCATATTGATAGCGATATTCTGTTCCAAAGGTTACCTGCTCTACGATCAGGGCTACGACGTCTGGATGGCCAATGTCCGGGGTAACACGTACTCCCGGAAACATGTCAAGTACAGCACACACCACGCCAAGTTCTGGGATTTTACGTTCCACGAGATGGGCAAATACGACATTCCCAGCACCATTGACTACGTCCTGAATTACACTGGAGTTAGCCAGATACATTATATTGGACATTCCCAGGGAACGGTTGTCTTCTGGATCATGGCCAGTGAGAGGCCGGAATACATGGATAAAATAATCCTGATGCAGGCCTTGGCTCCAGTGGCCTATTTGAAGCACTGTCGCAGTCCTGTGGTCAACTTCCTGGCGGAGTGGCACTTATCGGTGAGCGTAAGTTTCCCCATCCAATTAATCCCATCCATATCCACAGGGGGTTCAGGCAGAGGAGATTCCTTAGTAGAACAGCCACTAAAAGATGGGCTCTGCTTTTTTGTTTAAAATCCTTCCCTAAACCCTCTTCACTCTTAAATCTTTTCCACTAACTCATTCCTTACTAATATCTTTCCACTATTTTTACAGTTGGTTCTCAAGTTGATCGGCGTCCATGAGTTCCTGCCCAAAAACGAATTCATCACCATGTTCAATCGGATTGTGTGCGACGAGACAACCATTACCAAGGAGATCTGCTCCAATGTGATCTTCCTGACCACAGGATTCGATAAACTGCAGCTCAACGAGACCATGCTTCCGGTGATTGTGGGACACTCTCCGGCCGGGGCATCCACCAAACAAATGCAGCACTTCGGTCAGTTGAACAGGTCCGGAGCCTTCCGGCAGTTCGACCACGGCTGGCTGAGGAATCACTGGATTTATGGCACCGTGGAGCCACCGTCCTATCAACTCCAGAACGTGCGGGCCAAGGTGGCCCTCTATTATGGCCAAAACGATTGGCTGGCCCCGCCGGAGGACGTGGAAATGTTGCATAGCCGGCTGCCGAATGTGATCACCAAATATCTGGTCGATGACAAGGAGTTCAACCACCTGGACTTTATCTGGGGCATCGATGCCAAGGAACTGCTTTGGGATAGGATGTTGGAAACCATGAAAAACCAAGAGAATTCCGTTCTTTAAGGGGGGTAGAGTTATCCTCAGAGATTAAAAAATAATAATTATTGCAGTATAAACATATTAAATAAGTTTGTTATATAGGTATTTATTATATAGTACGGCTAATTTATTAGAGCTGAATTAATAAAGAAATTTAAAAATATTACAATTAAAAGTCGCCTTTTTATTAAAAATGTATTGCTATTTAGTAGATATTTTCTATCTTTATAAAAATCGTATAAATCTATAGAATTTTTATATAAGTATTTTCACATATTTTTGCTGCATAGTGTCTGTTGGATAGAATTATTCAAATAATGGTCATAAGTTTATGACTAAGATTGGTAACGCTCTATGAAAGTATCTGCCTTAAAACTGAAAGTATAAAGACTAGCTTTAGTCTGTTGTCGGATCTTGCGCGGATGCCTTTAAATAATCAAGTTTAAGATATAAATACGAAAAAAATATTTAAATCACTTTTATAATTGTCTTATATATTAATTTTTTTATGTTGGAGATTAATGCAAGTTATATTTTAAACCCCTTACGCTTGGATCTTCCTCCCAGTGTTCTGGAAGATGCTAAGCTTGATACGGTAAGTCAAAAAGTTAAAATTTTTTGAAGTTGAATCGCTATACAGTAATACAAATAACTTAAAACTTAATAAAATGTTTCAAAAATTTAATCTGTTAAGTGCCGTTCAAATAATATTATTAGTAAAGGTTAAAGTCTAAGCAATAAAAACATTTAGACTAAAAATAAAAGGGCACACTTTTCAAATTAGGTATAGTTTTCAGAAATGACTGACTAGGTTAAACTCAAAGGTATATAACTAAATAATATTTAGAGATGATATTGTAATCTTATTGTGATTCAAAATATAATATTAATTTTTATCCTACAAATTTCGGTAGAAAATATAAGTAAACAAATGGGCTGTACAACGAAACATTATTTTTATGAATTTCATTCTGTTTAATTAAATAAACTAATGAAACATTGCCTCAAGTTAGTTTGTTTCGATTTATAGATAATTTATTTAATTAGAACTAGTTTTTGAGCATAGAGTGCACTTGAACGTCATCACTTATGGGTAAGTATGCCACTTATCTGTTCATGAATGAGTTACCCGGCTTTCACATCAATTTCGCACGACCTTCTACTACGGTTGTCAACTTTTTTTATTTACATCTGCATCGCCCGTAAAACTTGTTTAATATATTCTAAACAATAACAGAGAGAATTATTTTATGCATATTGATTGCCCCGATTCATGTGAGATCCAAGATGCAATCGGGTCAAGGAGGGGAGCGGGAGGCTAACAAGCCTTGTCGACTAAAATTAGCCGATCGAATCAAATACGGCACACGATTTAATTCCTGTGCTCAGTGGAAGCTGATCAAGCAACGGGAGTAGTTACTATAACTAACTATTATTAACTAATTGTATAAAACAAGACAACATAGCTTAAAAATATATAAATTTAATCCTTTCAATATAAATAGTACATAGACGTTCATATATGTAATATTAAGTGAATTAAAATCGGAATTTGAACAAAACATTTATAGAAATCATTATGAATTAAAATGTGTAAAATATTGTACAAAAAAATTAAAATATAAACCAAAAACCTGATTTAAGTTAATCTATCATAAATTTACCCTAACCAAGAAATAAATTAAATACAGAATACCTGAGAAGTCCTTGGAGTGTCTCCTAAAAAATCTTCAACGTTTTTTTTACTGTGCTTAAAAAATTGTATTAACTGAAATGTTTACAATTAAAAATTGTAATATCTTCCTAACATTCCTTATATACTTGCATTTTAATTTAGTTTCAAGTGATTTAATTAAATATAACAAGAGAATAATACAAGATGCCAATCTGTTAGTGGTAAGTAGAGAATTAATTATAAAAACGGAAATTCAAAGTGAAACAAAAAGTTGTACATACTTGCAGCCCGATCTAATCAAAAGATATGATTATCCTGCGGAAACACACAAGATCCTGGCCAAGGATGGCTTTGTGCTGACAGCTCATCGTATTCCCAAGTCGGGGGGACAACCTATATTGATGGTACATGGGCTTTTCGACAGTTCAGTAGCTTATGTGATTCTAGGTCCGAAGAAATCCTTGGCATATTTGCTCAACGATCTTGGTTATGATGTTTGGTTGCTTAACACCCGTGGAAATCGGTATTCCCGAAAGCACAAAAGATTCCATCGATATCAGCCACAGTTTTGGGACTTTTCTTTCCACGAACTGGGCATATACGATATTCCTGCTGCCATTGATTATATCCTTGCCAGGAGTAAGGGATATCAGCAAGTCCACTATGTCGGGCACTCGCAGGGCACTACCTCGTTCTTTGTTATGGGAAGTGAGAGACCTAGTTATATGAAAAAGGTTAAACTTATGACGGCCTTGGCTCCTGTGGCCTATTTTGACTTTATTGAAAACCCGATTGCTTTGACTTTTGCAAAATACGTCCCAACCTTGGCAGTAAGTAATAAAAAATTCAAGAAAATAGAACAACTAATCTTTAAAGCCTTACAGCTTTTGGCCAAAACCTTTGGAATTCACGAATTTCCGCCGGAAAACGAAGTGTGGCGAAGGCTCATTTACCAACTATGCAGCTTTGCTTTTCGAAACACTTGCACTTATTTTCTTTTTGAAATAATGGGGGTAGACTATCAGCAGTACAACTCGAGTCTAACTCCGCTTTTCCTGGGACACACTCCCGCAGGATCATCGACAAAGTCTGTAGAGCACTATGCCCAGCAGATCCACAGTGGCGGCTTTTACAAATTTAATTACCATAATGTTTGGGAGAACCGACGACGACACGGATCGGATCTTCCGACACAATACAATGTGGCGTCAATCGACTGTAAGATAGCTCTGTATTATGGAAAAAATGATCGATTTACGTCAGTCAAAGATGTTCAACGCCTACGAGATGCTCTACCCAACGTGGTGCATGAGAATCTTCTGAAAAGCGAAAGGTATAATCACATTAATTTCATTTATGGAAACGATGTCAAAACTGTGCTCTATGATGAGGTGATAGAAGTGATGAGAAAAGTTGACAGTGGGGAGTTGTAGATAAAGCTAAAAAAATTAGTGTATTAGTCCACATATCGATAGTAACGCTTTAATAATCATAAAATTATTATATATTATAATATAAAATTTATTATATATTATATATTATTATATAAGTAATTGTGTGTATTTACATTGTTTTATTTCTATTAAACATCATGTTAATATCAATCATTGTCATTTAAAGACAAAAATTTAAATTAATATTGAACAAGTTTAAAGCTGAAATATGCAAGGTATTCAAAATGTATTTAATTTTCAAGTAAATTTATCTTTAAGCTTCTTTATGATTAGCATTTATTATTAATTACATATATGTATTAACTTAGCTTTCATATTAATTTTGTTCGACCTTATCAAACTCAAAAACTGCTTTGTAAATCTTTTATATATAGAAGTATATATTTAACAATTATATGTTTGCATATTGTTTGCACAAATTAAATTTAATTGTCATTTTAGATTTAAGAAGGGAAACGAGTTAATAAAAGTTGTCTAAAGTGTTCAGTGGCGATTGATCGCGCAACGGGAGTAGTTCATATATTTAAGGTGCTATGACTAAAATGAAAAATAAATTATAATTCCTTAAAATCAGGAATTTCAAAAGGGGCTAAAGGAACGAAAATTTAACTAATCTTTGTCGAGTCTCCTAATCTGTCTAGAATCATTTCCAAATGATGTGAAATTTAAATCAATTTTCTAAGTGCGCTGTAATCAAAACAAATACTTTCTCAAGTATTTGATTGGGCAATTTTTTATTGCATCAATTAGTTGAATTTACGATTTGAAAATGCTTGAAACAAAAAATGTGCAACTTTTGTGTGGGATTTTGTTCTCATTTTACCTGCATTTTAACTTTGTTTCCTGCGATTTGATTCAATATAATGAACACATTTTAGAAGATGCCAACCTGCTTGTGGTAAGTCTAGAATCTCTGTCAGGATAAAAATTAGGTTTAACTTTGTATTAACCTTCAGCCAGATCTGATAAAAAAGTATGACTATCAAGTGGAAGTTCACAAGATCCAGACAAAGGATGGTTTCATACTCACAGCTCATCGCATTCCCAAATCTGGCAGACTGCCAGTGCTGATGGTCCACGGCCTATTGGAGAGTTCCGCTGGCTTTGTTATCCTGGGACCCGAAAAGTCCCTGGCCTTCTTACTTAGTGATCTGGGTTACGATATTTGGCTTCTTAATACCCGTGGCAATCGATATTCCCGCAAACACAAAAGATTCCACCGATATGAATCGGAATTCTGGAATTTTTCATTTCACGAGCTGGGAATATATGATCTGCCGGCAACAATTGACTATATCCTTTCAAGGAGTGAAGGATTTGACCAGTTGCACTATATAGGACACTCTCAAGGAACCACATCCTTTTTTGTGATGGGAAGTGAGAGGCCCAAATATATGAGAAAGATCAAACTAATGCAGGCTCTGGCTCCGGTAACTACTTGGTACAATAATGGTAATCCTATTGCCAGGACGTTTGCTAAATACATCCGACCATTGACTGTAAGTTTGCTTTTTTATAAAATAAAGTTAATATTACATATTTTACTTTCAGAGCCTGGCCAAGTCGTTTGGCATTTACGAATTGCCACCGGAGAATGAAGTCTGGCGAAGACTTTATTACAACCTTTGCAGTTTTGCTTTTCCCAATACGTGCACATACATTTTATTTGAGCTTTTCGGCGTCAATTACCAGCAGTTCAATTCTAGTCTTATTCCTCTCTTTCTGGGGCATGCAATTGCAGGTTCTTCGGTGAAGTCCTTGCTGCATTACCTCCAGATGGTTTACAACGAGGGATTTTTAAAGTACGATTACTACGAACAAAATCCACGTTTTTATGGAAGTGAAACTCCTCCACAGTATAATATAGCTACTGTGGATTGCAAAATAGCTCTTCATTACAGTAAAAATGATAAGTTAACTGCTGCTATAGATGTTCAAAGCTTGCGTGAATCTCTACCCAATGTGATTCTCGACAATTTGATATCCAACGAACGGTTTAATCATATTGATTTTATTTGGTCAAACGATGTAAAAACAATGCTCTACGATGATGTGATGGAACTTATGCAAAAAGTGGATAATGGAGAGGTATAGGGAAGCTGTAAAGATTATTCCAAAAGAAAAGAGATTTTAAAATATTAGCATATAATCCTTTAAGAAACCATAACCTACTATAACTTCCATTAAAATTAAGTTGACAAAACTAAAGCCCCGATGAGAATATTAACAAATTGTTAACATTAAGCCAAAATGGCCAGACTAGTTACACTAATTGGAATATTTGGAAGCCCATTTAATCTCTTCATAAGCCTCTCAAATTACTCAAATTGTTTGCAATCTGAAAATGCCACTTTATTTGTATAAACTTTGAAGAAAATGCTTTCTTAAAGCACTAGAAATACACAGATAAAGCAAATATAGTTTCCTTACTAACTCACTCAACGGCAAACACATTTTAAATTACCATGCAATGCATTTAAACATGAAATCAGATTAAATATTTAAATCGGACAAGAGGCTTGTGGTGTGCCAAAAAAATAGCAGAATCTTTCTGCATTTCGTGATAATATATTTCCATACAGCTGGCGGAAATTTATTGCAAGTACATTTTATTTAAAACTCCATTGCATTTGACACTTGGAAGTAGAGAAGAGGACCCCTGAGCTCTGTGCGATTGCCAAAAAACTGAAATTGCAACTGACATTGGCATATGTGTGTAGGTTTGTCCTTTTTTTGTGGAGCTCTGCCTGGGCACAACCACAAGAAAATAAAAGTGTCACTCTATAGATGCAAACTTAATTGTTTGCAGTCTGTGTCCGAAACCAGGGGCACAAACAATAGCATTCGCATTCGATATCGTGCCGCACAGGCCGAGGCTGCCACAAGTTTCTATTTCTCAAATAAAAGCCGAACAAACTAAACACAAAACTATAGAAAACTGGTTGATTGCACAAAAGCTACTACGTTTATGTGGCAAATCATTTTAAAGTGAGTTAGTTCTGAGCTGATGGCGTGAGATAGTCAGGAAGCGATAGATCTCTAACCCTAAGTGATTACCAACAAGGTTAGTTAATAGTTGTGAAAAAATAGATCTAATTGGAGGCGACTTATATGGGTTAATTGGTTAAATTGTTTATGATATTTGCGGAATGTGAATAAATGATTAGTTTGTGACCTATATTTTTAATTCATAAGATACCTTTGGAAGGTAGTTATTGAACTGTAGAGATAGAGATAACTACAGGTATATAACTAGAGGAGAGTATAATAACACTCTATAGAACTGTAGAGAAAACTTTGTAAATGATTGATTTAATATTGGCATAATTATATTATCTTAAAGTTTTTTATAAAAAACATATAAAGGTCTTGGAACTATTTAAACTTGAATACTTTACTCACGAGTTTCTTGAGCCCGAGCATCGCTGAAAGCAAAAATCATTTTACACTTGCTTGTAAGCTGCAACGTGTCGGCTACTTGATGTGGTGGCATGCTACCCTCCCAAACGTTTTGTTCTGCGGAGTCCGGACCCGGCTGTATGTCTCGTGTCCGTCTGCGGTCTCCGCCCTCATGTCGCCGACGCCTGCTGATGTCCTGGTTGATGTCAGGATCCCGAGTGTTGTTCTTACAGGCAACCGGAGGCAACAGGCGAGGCAAGGACTATCGCCTGGAATCATTCAGACTCAGATGGCTGGCGACCGGGAGTATCAATCATGTCACTTGACCGAGCGGAAATCGAGTTCTCAGAGAAATGCAAATGGGACTTGGCCTCATAAAGTTTCGCCGAGAGAGGCAGGACCTGAGAAGAGCTTCCTTTTTGGCAGAAAATTAAATTGAGCCCCGTCTTTGGATGTGGTGGGAAATTCGTTAAAATTCTGTGGGTGCCATTGTTTTAATGCATTTACATGTTTGTCCTGTGCCTGGACTCTATACCTCGGCGTCTGATTAGGAGTCTTTTGTCCAGGAGTGCCTTTGGAGGAGCACATCGCCAGCGGAAAACAAAAGCCGAGGCCAGAAAACCAATCGAAGTCATTTGAAGATTTGCGATCCGATTTGCATTTGAATGGGCCAAATGGGAAAAGTTTGAGTGTTTGGTTTTACTTTATTTTTTGTCTTTGGCCTGGCTTAGGTCAAGGACCAGCTGCTGTGGAAGGACGAAGAGGCTGCCCACGCCTCCAGCATTGTTATGCGATTGTTTTGGGGGAGGCAACTATCAACAACTGAAACTACAAAACCAGAAATAGCCCGAAAACCCTTTGGCTTGTCAGCTGCACAAGTGGGAAGAGTTAAGCCAAATCTGTTGCCTACTTTTGGGCGTTTCATGGATAAATCTACCCCAACTCTATTTTACTGAGAAATAAATATTAAATTAGAACATTAGCAAAGCAAAAAAAGATGTCAGTTTAAAATTTTTGATGAATTATTAATTAATAGTTTTATTAAAAACCTGCCAAGCTGCCAGTCACTCGTAAAAATATTTAAAAGCGTTGCCCAAAAGCATAAATCGATTTGCACTTTGAAATTATGAGCTGTCAACCAAATAACATTTTCATTTTCAAATGCTTTTACTATTTATTTTCCAATTTTTCAAAAACCATCAAGTGACAGTACGTAAGCTACTGTTTAGGTACGTCTTTAAAATGCCTTAATGCATTTACAATTGGCTTACAACTGAATCTTTTAAATCTCCTTAAGTTATTTTACTTGCATTAAGAACGTATGTAGGAATCCGCAGTTTGTTCAATTCAAGGAGAGCAAGCAAACAGAAAATTGTTGCCCATCAATTTTCCTGTTCCGCTGTTGCGGGCTAATTGAAAATAATTTTTGCTAACGATAGCCAAACCAAAAGAAACTAACAAAAGAGTGACTTACAGCGTTGTTGCTCATGCACAGTGGTTCTAAGCAATGAATTTTTTGGTAAAATGTTTTTAACAAATTTGAAAAATTTGACAAGAAATCTAAAATTAAATTGTTGCTAGATTTTAATGCAGTTATATTCAGAAAGATATAGCCATCGCTAGGCGTCATACTGTTGTTTCCATAGACCCCATAGGGGGACCCATATTTTGAGAGGGTCCTGATAGAAAATTTGACAAAAAATCTAAAAAAAAATTGGTTGCGGGATTTTGATGCCGTATTATTCAGAATTGAATTACAAAATTTGACAAATAATCGAAAAAAAAATTTGTTGCGTGATTTTGATGCAGTGTTATTCAGAATTGAATTACAAATCGTTTAAGGTATCCCGCTCAAGATTCTGATGGAAATTGGGAAAGATATAGCCATCGCTAGGCGTCATATTGTTGTTTCCATAGACCCCATAGGGGGACCCATATTTTGAGAGGGTCCTGATAGAAAATTTGACAAAAAATCGAAACAAAAATTTGTTGCGTGATTTTGATGCAGTATTATTCAGAATTGAATTACAAATCGTTTAAGGTATCCCGCTCAAGATTCTGATGAAAATTGGGAAAGATATAACCAACGCTAGGCGTCATATTGTTGTTTCCATAGACCCCATAGGGGGACCCATATTTTGAGAGGGTCCTGATAGAAAATTTGACAAAAAATCTTAAAAAAAATTGGTTGCGTGATTTTGATGCAGTGTTATTCTGAATGGAATTACAAATCGTTTAAAGTATCCCGCTCAAGATTCTGATGAAAATTGGGAAAGATATAGCCATCGCTAGGCGTCATATTGTTGTTTCCATAGACCCCATAGGGGGACCCATATTTTGAGAGGGCCCTGATAGAAAATTTGACAAAAAATCGAAAAAAAAATTTGTTGCGTGATTTTGATGCAGTATTATTCAGAATTGAATTACAAATCGTTTAAGGTATCCCGCTCAAGATTCTGATGAAAATTGGGAAAGATATAGCCATCGCTAGGCGTCATATTGTTGTTTCCATAGACCCCATAGGGGGACCCATATTTTGAGAGGGCCCTGATAGAAAATTTGACAAAAAATCGAAAAAAAAATTTGTTGTGTGATTTTAATGCAATATTATTCAGAATTGAATTACAAATCGTTTAAGGTATCCCGCTCAAGATTCTGATGAAAATTGGGAAAGATATAGCCATCGCTAGGCGTCATATTGTTGTTTCCATAGACCCCATAGGGGGACCCATATTTTGAGAGGGTCCTGATAGAAAATTTGACAAAATATGTAAAAAAAAATTTGTTGCGTGATTTTGATGCAGTGTTATTCAGAATTGAATTACAAATCGTTTAAGGTATCCCGCTCAAGATTCTGATGAAAATCGGGAAAGATATAGCCATCGCTAGGCGTCATATTGTTGTTACCATAGACCCCATAGGGGGACCCATATTTTGAGAGGGTCCTGATAGAAAATTTGACAAAAAATCTAAAAAAAATTTGTTGCGTGATTTTGATGCAGTATTATTCAGAATTGAATTACAAATCGTTTAAGGTATCCCGCTCAAGATTCTGATGAAAATTGGGAAAGATATAGCCATCGCTAGGCGTCATATTGTTGTTTCCATAGACCCCATGGGGGGACCCATATTAGGAGAGGGTCCTGATAGAAAATTTTACAAAAAATCTAAAAAAAAATTTGTTGCGTGATTTTGATGCAGTATTATTCAGAATTGAATTACAAATCGTTTAAGGTATCCCGCTCAAGATTCTGATGAAAATTGGGAAAGATATAACCAACGCTAGGCGTCATATTGTTGTTTCCATAGACCCCATAGGGGGACCCATATTTTGAGAGGGTCCTGATAGAAAATTTGACAAAATATGTAAAAAAAAATTTGTTGCGTGATTTTAATGCCGTATTATTCAGAATTGAATTACAAATCGTTTAAGGTATCCCGCTCAAGATTCTGATGAAAATTGGGAAAGATATAGCCATCGCTAGGCGTCATATTGTTGTTTCCATAGACCCCATGGGGGGACCCATATTAGGAGAGGGTCCTGATAGAAAATTTTACAAAAATCTAAAAAAAAATTTGTTGCGTGATTTTGATGCAGTGTTATTCAGAATTGAATTACAAATCGTTTAAGGTATCCCGCTCAAGATTCTGATGAAAATTGGGAAAGATATAGCCATCGCTAGGCGTCATATTGTTGTTTCCATAGACCCCATAGGGGGACCCATATTTTGAGAGGGTCCTGATAGAAAATTTGACAAAAAATCTAAAAAAAAAGTTGTTGCGTGATTTTGATGCCGTATTATTCAGAATTGAATTACAAATCGTTTAAGGTATCCCGCTCAAGATTCTGATGAAAATTGGGAAAGATATAGCCATCGCTAGGCGTCATATTGTTGTTTCCATAGACCCCATAGGGGGACCCATATTAGGAGAGGGGTCCTGATAGAAAATTTTACAAAAAATCTAAAAAAAATTTGTTGCGTGATTTTGATGCCGTATTATTCAGAATTGAATTACAAATCGTTTAAGGTATCCCGCTCAAGATTCTGATGAAAATTGGGAAAGATATAGCCATCGCTAGGCGTCATATTGTTGTTTCCATAGACCCCATAGGGGGACCCATATTAGGAGAGGGTCCTGATAGAAAATTTTACAAAAAATCTAAAAAAAAATTTGTTGCGTGATTTTGATGCAGTATTATTCAGAATTTAATTACAAATCGTTTAAGGTATCCCGCTCAAGATTCTGATGAAAATTGGGAAAGATATAGCCATCGCTAGGCGTCATATTGTTGTTTCCATAGACCCCATAGGGGGACCCATATTAGGAGAGGGTCCTGATAGAAAATTTTACAAAAAATCTAAAAAAAAATTTGTTGCGTGATTTTGATGCAGTGTTATTCAGAATTGAATTACAAATCGTTTAAGGTATCCCGCTCAAGATTCTGATGAAAATTGGGAAAGATATAGCCATCGCTAGGCGTCATATTGTTGTTTCCATAGACCCCATAGGGGGACCCATATTTTGAGAGGGTCCTGATAGAAAATTTGACAAAAAATCTAAAAAAAAAGTTGTTGCGTGATTTTGATGCCGTATTATTCAGAATTGAATTACAAATCGTTTAAGGTATCCCGCTCAAGATTCTGATGAAAATTGGGAAAGATATAGCCATCGCTAGGCGTCATATTGTTGTTTCCATAGACCCCATAGGGGGACCCATATTTTGAGAGGGTCCTGATAGAAAATTTGACAAAAAATCTAAAAAAAAAGTTGTTGCGTGATTTTGATGCCGTATTATTCAGAATTGAATTACAAATCGTTTAAGGTATCCCGCTCAAGATTCTGATGAAAATTGGGAAAGATATAGCCATCGCTAGGCGTCATATTGTCGATTCCATAGAAAATTGGGCAAAAAATTAAAAAAAATATTTGTTGCTGGATTTTAAGGCATATAAATATTTAAAATTAATCTAGATATCGATTGAGATGAAATTGATCTGCGAGCCGTTTATTGCTTTCGGACTACAACTCTTCGGACGATATAAACATAATCCATACCACTGTGCACCAGCAAACTTAATGAAAAATCAAGCCTGGGAAAAGCAGTGAGGAGAGGAAGGTAAAAGTACGAACTGTCAGAAGCCAAGAGGTGCAAGTGCAGGTCGAAGCCACAGAGGACTCATTGGTTTCGTTTCTTTCTTTTGGTCCTGGAGGGAAACGCATGTCAGGCGAGCAGTCGAGCAGCCAACCGGAAGTGCTTAACAGCAACACCCATACACACGACCACACAAGCCCCCATACATATTCCCAAGAAAACAAAAGGAAAAAATCCAAGCTTAAGAAAAATGAAGAAGAAAATTCTTTGGGTTAGTTTTCCTCGGTAAACTTGCAGCAAACTAAAGTAAACTAAAATAATTTTGTAAATACACGTACACAGGTAAAAAGTACTTATGTGTATAAATCAATGGATGTGTGTGTGAGCTTTTTCCCGCCCACCTGGCCAACTGCTGTTGAAGTGCCTGAAAGCCAAGTTAATACTTGGAAATAATTTATCGAGTGCATTTATAATTGATGTTATGCGGTTATGATGTTATCAGAGCTCTTCTCATTTATTCTCATTGTTTGCTATTTGTTGTTTGGTACGTTCCAGGATATGTTCAGTTCATTGGAAACTGGAAATAGTGCGAAATGTACTTTCAATTACAATCGAATATAAAAAAAATGTATATCCATTCAATTAAGTTTTATAGTTTGTTCGAAAATATTTGAATGAAGATGAATTGCTTTGGATTTTCTCAAAAAAAATTTTTTCGATTGGACTTTAAAGCATAACAGCTTTAATTAAACCCCAAAACATATCATACTTTAATTATGTTTATTTTGCTCAAAATGTTCTGGTTTCGTTACCCAAAAAATATCTGATTTCACAATGAAATGTGCAATTTGATTTCCACGCAATTTACTTCCAGGCCAGGTCTTGCCAGAATCCTCCCCATTTTGGTTGGTGCTGGGATGTGTGTGGATTCCCGTATCATGTTTTCCGCATCACCACAAAACAACTTTTCTGGACAACAACATGGAAGGAATCACGAAGGGAGCTTTACAAGCTGCAGTCCATCCAAATGTCTAAAATTTCATAATTGCAATGAAGTTTTTCGCCATGGCATCCTCCTCGCAGCTTTGCTTTGTTTTTCCATGTGTTGTGACTCCCCCGCAATAGAATACTCAAAAAGTATTTAATTATATGCTGCTGTACGTCCTTGTTTATTTTGGGGTTCACCAAGAACTTTTTGCAGCTGTTTTTGGAAGCGGTTGAGTTTTTTGTACGTCTTTCAGATGCAAAGGATAAGTTTCTGGTTCGTTGAATGAAATTTGATTTTAATTAATTTAATTACTAGTTGCGGTTGTTTTGTAGCAAATTTAAAAGGTCTTCTCCCATTAAGATTATTTTCAAAAATTTTAAAGCTCCACACTTTGCGTTTAAAATGTTATATATAATTTCCCAATTACCCTTCCAACCCAAAACGAACATTGACCAATTTGTCATGCCTCATAATTTGTGCCTTATCTGTGCTTTAACTCGTTAACAATCGTGTCCAAGGACTGTACCTCCTTCCCAAACAAAAAAGGAAACCCAATTTAAGGCGACTGTCATTTGCTAAAACACAGAAAACAGAGCCTCGGGTGGCAAAAACAAGCAAAAAAAATTTGTTTCATGAAAATGACGGGGAAAAAAAATCAAAAAATCTAATTAAAAATTTTGCTGCAATTCTAGAAGGTCCTGTGTGTCCTGTAGCCCATACCACTGGCCTCGCTGGGACAAACAAAAAAGCAATTACAATGCCTCAAACTGTTGCAACTTCCTGCAATGACAACAGAGGCGCTAAGCGTGGTACACAATATTAGCAGGATGACTCCTTCCTCTTTCCCCCTTGCCATCCCCCCCACATCTCCACAATTCCCCTGTTGAACATTTTTGGCAAAAAAAAAAAAAATAAAGTCGAAAAAAACCCCACAGTATGGATACCCAGCAGAGGTCCTTCCACTGTCTGTGTGTGTGTCCGTCGAACAGGCAGTCAGGATATCCTACTGGTAACCAGCCATCCTTCAGCCTCACTCCCCGCCCGACTGCAGCTGCTTGGGTAGCAGTTTCAGCGTCCGTCTGTGTTAAATACGCGAATGTCCTTCCTAATCTCATTTGGTGATGTTATCCTGAACGAGTGAACGGAGCAGGGACTCCATGGAATCCTTCTCCTCTGCTCCTCCCCCCATCTTCTCCCTATTGCCCCACGGCGTTGCCAACTCCATTCAGTATTTTGTGGTTAAACTTTTTACATATTGTTCTCCAAAGTTGAATAAAAGAATCCTGTTATGATACCCAGCCAATATTTGTAGAGCTGCCATTACCGTTTCGGCAATGTCTTTAAAAGTTGTGTTTGACTTGCCAGCCAGTTTATTATGAGCTTTTTCTTAATTTAATTTAATTTTAATTATATATTTTCTTGGGTTTCCTTAAGATCTAGGAGTGTTTAAGGAACATCTATGAAGTCTCATATATGAAATCTATGAAATTTGTTCAAGGTTTCATGGATATACCATAGAAGCTCAAATATATAATATAATGTTGTATAAATATTATTTCAAGTGGTAGTTCTTAAAAAAGTAATTGGTAATTGGTTTTATATTATTTAACAAAACTTATATAAAAATGTCTGATAAATATTTAAAAATTTCCTTCAAGGGTATTAATAAGTCTTATGCTAATTTCTTAAAAGTCATGGTTATTATAGCTAAAGTATTTTTTTCTGTTTGCATTTCCAACCGAGTACGTGTGAGTGGGTGGGTGTGTTAACCCGACAATGGCGGCGGATGGCGAGTCCTGCCCGTTCCTTTTGGCCGCTGCAACCGCTGTCTCCGCTCCGGAGCACGACAAAGCCCACAAAAGAACCGAGGGGGAGGTATGGTTTCCAAAAAAAAAAAACTCAAAAAAATCCGCCAGCACACGTACACAGTCGCCGGGAAAAAGCCAGGCTAAAGCGCCGCCAGTCAAAAAATTTGCTGCTTTCCTTTTCGGTTCTCGTTTTTCGTTTTTTCAACGTAAAGCTTTCCCCGAAATCAAGCCGGGAAAAGTGGAAAAAAATGCTTCGCACCCGCGGTGACCAAAGCATTTCTGCTATTCGGTAGGGTATAGAGTGGAGTGGGTGCTTCGGGGGGCACTGTTATTATTGCGTTTTTATGCATACTCGCATATGGCGAATGTCCTTGGCCGTGGTTACACCACATGATATACGGTATTAAAGTGGACCAAAATGCATAGGGATGAGCCGGGGGATAACATGGGGTGCGAAAGTGGTTTTTTGGCTGGGATGGATTTTCCGGGCAGCCTTAGTGGCAAGTGAACGTGCTAAAAGTTTTTAAATATTTTAAGCTTCAGTGAATTATAGGCATTGCCCGACTAGCCATGGCTGATCCCTGGAATTTTCATTGCCTTAAAAGGGTAAATTTTTAGAAAGTCAATTTACCAAAAGTGCAGTAATAGAGAATTAGTTTCGTTTGGATGAACCCTATCTGCCCAACACGTGTAACAGATACATGTATCTACAAATGAAAGTGATAATTAGGCGTGCCATCAATCCCGGTTAAGGTTATAGGTCCCCAATCCGATAACTAAGATACATGTGTATTTTTTTGGCGCCACTCCTCCACCTTCTCCAAAGTTCACACTTGGGTTCGGGGGAAAAAAACAAAAAATCAATACTCTGGCAATTAGGCGCCCGGCACCTTCACCCCTTGTGGCTCCGCCACTTGCTGTCCAATTTGTGATTTATTAGTAAGCCTGGTGCAAGAGGGGGCGAAGGGAATAGTGGTAGAAGGCTATACTTTCTGGGGAAAAAGTTAAACAAACAACAATAAATTGAGGCAAATTAAGCATACCAATGCGGTGTCTGTCAATATTTGCATAGACAAGTGAGACGTTCATTTGGTGTTTGATTGTGGAGGAATAGAGGGTATACCATAGAGAGGGTATAGCGGAGCAACTTAACACCTCCCGATTCCAAATCCAGATCAAATACTCGAACAGGAACGTGGCTTATTAAGTCAAACGGATTACGCATGTTTCTAGTGGGGTGGGGTCGTTGGTAGACACTTTCCACGTTGCACGGCACGGTTCTGTTTTTGGTCTCAGGTATGTTGTCCAGCTTTTCTAAAGACACTGAAGAATATTTTTTATAAATAATATATATACCAAAAATTCGAACATATTAGTTTTGACTTTTATGCTATTTTATAGATCATTTTTCTAATACCCTTTGACTTCAACCTTTGTTTAAAGTCTTTAGATTTTGAGTTAAAGATTTTGTTTCAAAGAGAAAGTTTCTCAATATTTTAGCTTAAAACTTTTAAATTTGTATAATTTTCTAAAAACATTCCCTAGTGTAGATAAACATCTAGAGCAGGTCACCTATTTGTATTTGGATTTCAGATATCGAATGTCCGTTTGCCATCGTGGGCGCATTTTTCTTATTTCCTCAATCGCGGGTTCTCGATTTCCCGCCCGGCTGGTCGTTTCGGTGTCAAAACAAACTCGAAAACATTCTCAGCTCAGTCCCCAAGTTGGAATCAGCCAAACAAACATAGAAGTCCAATAATATTTGTTGATCGTAGAATCGTGAATGCTGACACCTTCGTGGAGGAATGATGAATAAGAGCCCGGAATGTCGCCATGTGCACGATTGGGTCGCTGGCCGGGCTTATCAGTTCAGTGCAGTGGAGGTACCACCATTACCTGTTTACGGGCTTACCTGTACAGGTAACAATTGTGCCCCAAATAATAGTTATATTAGATATAGTAAAACTGATAATATTTGACTTTCAAACACATGATCTTAATATGAAAACTTTCTCAAATCAAAGCCTAATAATATGAGGAAAAAAAAAAATTTTTTTTAGAAATATATTACATATTAAAATATCTTAATTACCTTAGTTATAAAAGTCGAATCTAGAAATCGTTATCAATTGCATTATCGAGAAGTTCAATAGATAAGGTTCCAGTATGCCGGGTTTCTCCATTAAATTGTGAATATATAAGTATTAGCTCTCATTTTTTTTATAATTAACCAAAAATTTTATAAATTTAATTTATTAATTTTATATTCCTAATTTATTAATTTTATATAAAAAAATATTTTATACATAAATAAATATTCTAATTTGAAATTAATTTTAACAGCCAGCACTTACAGCTCTGTTATGTTAACAGGTTCGAGTTGTGAGCTCTTCTTGCTCATATGTTCGAGCAAGAGTATCTGTGTGAGCGCAGAGAGTATCTGTGAGATACCCCATGCTTAATCTGAAAAGAAATTCGGGCGAGTCCGGACGTGTCGCGGATGGTTGTCGAAAGCAGTGTTCTCGTAAAATCGTAAAAAGTTGAAAATTTGGAAACAGAAAATACGAAAATTTGTGAAAAAACCCAAAACAGTTGTGCAATTTTTTGGATAAAAGTTAAACTAAAAAAAATAGGCAGATATTGGAAAAAATAACTAAATCTGAAAAGTGCTGTTTTTAAAAATTGGCTTTTAGTGAAATATACTAAAAAATTAAAGTGAAACTAATAAAGATTAAAACTGCCAAGTGAAGTGTTAAAAAAAATCTGAAGCAATCTTTGAAAACATGTTGGCCCAAAGTGCCCAACCGAATTAACTGAGACCGTGGAAAAATCGCTTATTTCAAGCTTACCAATTTTTAAAAGCGGATTCATAACCGGATTAAATCTCACCCGAAATGGAGGACGAACTGCGCTGCCCCACGTGCAAGCAGCTGTACGCCAACCCGGTGCTGCTGCCCTGCTTCCACGCCCTCTGCCTGGGCTGTGCTTTGGACATCCAGACCCCGTATAATCCGGGGTCAGGTCTCCCAGTGACCACCAACGGATCGGGGGCCTCCTCCACCGCCGGACACAATGGACTCCATGGTCCAGTGAACGGAGGAGCTGCTGGGGGAAACACAGCTGGAGGTAATTCCGGTGGCCCCGGCACCCGTCACAGCTCCCACAGCTCCGCGGCCAGCACAGCCAGCTCCAATACCGGCAGCGAGAGCGTCACCTCCGACCAGGATCAGTCGGACAAGGTGAGCATCTTCAGCGAGGCGGACTCGGGCGTCGTCTGCTGCTCCAACACATCGCGACCGGTCTCCTATGCCGGCACAGGAATGCTACCGGGAGTGGGAAACGTGGTGGCTCCACCGGGAGCCGCCTACTGCCTCACCTGCCCGCTGTGCCGCAAGCTCGTCTTCTTCGACGACGGCGGGGTGAGGAACCTGCCCACCTACCGGGCCATGGAGGCCATCGTCGATCGCTTTTGCGCCCGCGAGGCGCTCCGCTGCCAGATGTGCGAGACAGACCCCAAGGTGGCCTCGCTGATTTGCGAGCAGTGCGAGATTCGCTACTGCGACGCCTGTCGGGAGCTCTGTCATCCGGCCCGCGGTCCGCTGGCCAAGCACACACTGGTGAAGCCCCGAGGAGCTGCCCAGCAGCGTGAGTCCGTGTGCGGGGAGCACGAGGAGGCACTCTCCCAGTACTGTCTCAGTTGCAAGGCGCCCGCCTGCGGACTGTGCCTCCAGGAGCAGCGCCACCAGGCCCACGACGTTCAATCCATCAACGTCACCTGCAAGGCTCAAAAGGTAAGTTTTAGGATTGGTGTGGAATCTAAAGAGTACATAAATTATTAACTAATACTTGTCTTAATTCCTGCTAAAAAATACTCTAAGAACAAGCTACAAAGACAAAGAAATCCTGGCAAAGGACTCTCACAGTCGTGAAAAATATAGCACCAAGACAAACTAATTAGGGGCGAAAGTAAGGTCTTTGAGGAATAAATATATACATATTTACTTGAGAGGCCATGGCATATCCTGACCACATCCTGACTCGCTTCCTTCTTGATTCTTGTTTATATTTCGTTTTATTCGCTTTGCTGTTCGTCTGTCTTTTTTGTGAAAATTTATGGCTTGTCTGTTGGCCCTGAACATTTTTCATGCAACACTCTTTTGGCGCATAGCTTAGGGGATATTGGAATCCGAGAGATAGATGGCATAGAATATTGGGATTTTTTAAAAGGAGTATACCCCACAAACACCCATTGAAATGGGGAGTTAGGGAGAATTTTTTATTTAATAAATTTGTGTTTTAAGTCCTCAGAGGTACTAGATAGTCGACTCAGTCTAATGCTACTTTGGAAACTATTTCTTCAAGAAATTTTCTTGGCAATTTGGAGCCAAACTCACCTTCAACAGCTCTTCCTTTTTAGGGACCCTTCCAAACTGCCGCAATCTCACAACTCTGGCACGCTAATTCAGCGATAAGTTTTATGTCTGCTGCCGTGCTTCCCTTGCTTCCCTTTTTGGAAATTTTATTTCTGTTTCGTTCACCTGTCGGGGGCCAGAGCGGTAGTCGAGTTCTAGAATTCCTCAACTGTCGTCGGATCGCTGGCAATTGTCAACGGCAAACAATTTTAATATGGCAAATGTTTCAAGTGCCTGCATATCCTGTCATCCCGAACAGGACGAGGACAGCCAACAGACAGACAGCCGTGGCGGGACAGACCGAAGTTCGAAAAGTGACAAATTGCAGCGGCTGCCAAAACAAAGGACGAGTCCGTAGCAATGGAATCAACTGTCGAGTCAGGTCAAGAAGGATATTGCTCGAGGAGAAGGAAAGGCAAATGAAATGGATAGCATTTTTGTTTAGAGAAATGAATGTGCGAAAAGAATTTCGCAGTTTCCTCGTGTCGGGCAAGAAGAAAGTGGTTTAAGAAGTCAGTCAAAGCATAGGAAGTAGAATTATTTATAAAGCCTCTTAATACCCTTAACATTGCTGGGATTCAAGCACATATAGATATATATTTTTTTGAGAGTAAACCCATTGATAAAAAAAATATCTGACACACATATTTTGGCCTATTTCTGTATCTATTTGGGTTGAATGTTTTCTACGCAGTGGGCCAGACCTATTATCAGTTCCATCAGCCCCTAAAGGTAGAGAGTACAGACTCATCAAAGTCCCTTGAACCATATTTGGTGTAGAGTTTCCTAGATTCCAATTTTTGCCGTTTCCTGTCTACTTATCTGGTCGCATGCCTCCACCCTGACGCATCTTTTGGTTGGATGTGGGATGGCCTGCAACTGATTTTTGATTTCCATTGTTTGGCTCCATTCGCCTGCAGGCCCTGCAGAGTCAAAATCTGAGCCGAACAATGCCAAAAAGGAATCTCTGACCCGGGGCAGCTGGGTCGGGGCAGCTGTTCGGCTCATAATGGCACAAGCCAGGTGAGGTACTTACCTCACCGAGGTTCCCGCTCAGCCCCGCATATGTGACACACGCACGAAATGCGGAGTGACGCCTCCACCTTTTCCACCAAAAGAGTTGATAAGATAACCCAGAGGTAGTCATCAGAAAAAAACACCAACAGATATTTTTTTGAGAGACTCGTATCAAAACTGCTCAACTATAATTATCAGACACGCTGATTAATACTCTTTTAAAGACCTCATTTGAATCATACAATACTACTTGTAGGTGTGATATTTTTCTCTGTGTGGTTGAAGACTCACTTGCAGGAAAGTTCTCAGATTTTGTGCCATTTTTCACACCCACTTCTGGGCGAAACTCTTTCTACCTGTCTGTCTGGAAAAACAGGTAATCGCAATTCTGTTGGGTTGCGTACTTTCCCAACTTGTTGTCAGGTCCTTCGTAAATCATTAATTTTTTCGGTGTTTATTATGCAGTTGTCCTGTATCCTGTCTGGGTATCCTTGGCCTGCTTTCTACACCTCGACATTTCTCATTGTTGTTTATACATTTTTCTCTATTTCTCCCAGCTCTTTGTTTCTGCTCCTTTGAGATTTATGACGCCATCAAAGTGCAGCTCTCGGTTGGCTGTGTTGGGAACACGTCTAAAATATTTTGCAACATGTTTCGTGTTGTACCCACCACCGCCACCCTGCCGCACCACCGCCCGAAACACCCCGAACCACCCCAATTCGTGTCCTGCCAGATGATTGCACTGCATTTGTTCCGTTTAATATGGCAGGATTCCATTGTTTTTTCCGCCACCAACCCTGGGGCAATGGTCTTTGGCTAGATGTGTGTCGAATCCATCGGAAACCGTCCAGAGTTCAGGTTATACGCAGTTCTGTGTGGATTTTCAACAGCTCAACAATGGTTTTGGTTCTAAATAGGTTATTTTAGATGCGATTAGGGGAAGGGTAACAGTCGTAATTGTGCCTCGAAGAGCTGTCAATAATAATAAGAAACAAACTTATTAAATTCCTCAAATAAAGAGAAAGGTGGGGAAAGAATGTTACTATCACAAATCCATTCCTACTCATCCGAGCGTAATATATGTTTATTTATAAATAAATTCCTTTGAGCACGAGCAACCTGGCAGGAGGAAGGAAGTATTCTTTGATGACCCACACCCAGGCTCAGGACAGGCAGCTAAGTTAATTACAGTCCAATTACAGGAATTTTATGTGTAGATACATTCGGATTTCTGATGTTGGCAGCCGGTAGCTGCTCGGCTGTCCTTCTCTCTCAATATAATTAAGCGGAAAAATGAATTACATAATTAATAAGCAAAATTCAACGCCAGCCTAATTAACAGACCAGGCGTGTGTGTGCCTGGCCCGGAATTAAAGCCCGAAATAAAGGAGCCGACTTGAAGAAGTTACTCCATTTGATCACATCCCTAAAAACGGCAGGATAATGCCACCGTGTGAGGGGCAAAGTCAACACAGAAAGCCAAGTTAATTGCAGAAGGGAAGGCGAAAAGGAAACAGAGTGCCAGCCAGCCAACATAAAAAATAAATAGAAGAGAATTCACGGCAATAAAATGAAATGAAACCCAAACAGGCAGACTCTAGCAATGAAAATTCTTCTCCCAACAAATAAACAGAGAAAATGGGAAAATGGCCAAAAAAAAGCTTCATGTACTTTCCCTAATTCATATAAAATTGCCGTTTGCCCTTTTCAAGCCATTTTTTTTGGAGGCACAGCTCTAAAATTATTTTGTCACGAGTAAATTTCAACAGTTGCTTGTTCACTAAATAATAACAAACCCCGGAACAGGACCCAAGCCCGGGACACCACCCTGCTGATGGGTTGTAATTTTTACCTGTCCGTACCCCAACCACCCCATTTGTTGTTGTTTTCCAAAGTTGGTCAAAAAAACACAAACAAACTGTTTTCCCCAGTGCATAATTTTCAGGCATTTTTCACCATTTCTGGGTGTGTTCCAGCCCCCCCCCCAAAAAACGGGGTAAGTGGTAGAATAGGTTGGGGTGGGTGGATGGTACATAAAAAAACCCCAGGGTGGGATGAGTGGGTCAAAGAAGCAAAGCTAAGTGGCAGTAAATGTTTGCCAGACTTGCAGACATATGCATTACCAAGTCACGTGTCCAGCTCCATCTAACAGGAGTTTAATGACCAAAAGTCCTCACAGGACCTACATGGCCCATTGTATATCCCCAAGGGTCTAACATTGGGACAACTTGTCCTGGGACTGTCAACATCATGGCTTTAATTGGTAGGCATTGGTCGTTTACTGATGAACAGATAAAGCTTTGGGTAATTGATATTTCCACATCTTGATAAGGTCCTGTCAAAGGGGGTGGATTTTTGGGACGTATTATCCATTTGGCATCTAAGCTTAAAGTCATTTCAAGCTAAGACCCATGCATGCATAAATAAATATTTATTTTAATTTTAAAATGTGCTTATCCGAAACAACACCGCCAATCTCATAAATAAATATTTATGAAATTCACTTACCCCTACACATATTTTCCATTACCAGTCCGAGAGCTTTACTCCACTTTCATGGATCATGTGGAGTCAGCCTCGCGAGTCCCCCGCCCCAATTCTGGAAGTGCCCGCTGTGAAAGCTTCTAATTATTTCCACCATAAATGTCAAACCAGCTGTGTGGCCTGGCAGAAGATTACTTTCGAGGGCGTGACCCCACCCAGTAAGGTGGGTGTGGGGGTCAAAGAGCGCTTATCTGAAAATTACTTTTCGCGAGCCTTTTCAACGCTAAATGCGAAATTACAAAAGTTGGGGAAAATATTTTGTTACTCTTGCTGTAATTTATGCGCGATTTGCATGTCCCAGCGCAATTGTCAAGGTTTTTTGTAAATGCTTTTATTTTTTTCTCTTTTTTTTTTGAATTATAATTACTTTTGTTTTTTTCTGCCAGGAGGCTATAACATGAAGCAACTTTTGACCGCAAAACTTTTCCATTTTGGGGCCACCGAAGACGAATCTGACGGCCATGGAAATTGTATTAAAAATTATTGGATTTTGTGGCTCATTTTTTGTGTCAGTATAATTGTGAGGGCATGACCCCGCATCCCGTATTTTTCCGAGGTCCGCCCATTATTGATTTAATTTAATTAGTTTCCATTTTCCCGCTGACCATTTCAGTGATTTTCGGTTTTTGTTGTGTTTGCCAGTCTGCGTTTATAGTTTTTAAAATTTTGTTTTGATTGCAGTGTTTGCGATGAGCGATGTGGGCTTGAGGGTTTCGATGACCCCGAACCGGCCGTAAAAGTTATTAAAATTTTATTGCCATCTGAGAGCCGTACTCGATTTTGATTTTATTGTTTTTCTTTTTGAATTTTGTTCAAGCCCACGTACTGTCTGTGATTTCTGGACATCTTTGAATGCATATTCCCGTTCTAGATTTTATTAAGGGGCCTGAGTTGCAAGTAAAATGACCAAAATTGAAGTAAATTGGATTTTATTTGTTTTTCTTTAAAAGAAAACCTGAAGTTTAATTTGGTATTGTGGCGTCCTTTACATGCTTCCCATAAATTGTACAAGCATTTTCATTATCTGCCCGAACTATGCAAATATTTAGAAATAAATATCTTCCATAATAAACAACAAAGTGGCAACATATTGCCCACTCGACAAGCCATAAATAAGCTCCATGCACAGACCCCTAAAAAAAAAATAATAATAAACCAATAGTGAGTGCAAACTGCGCTTAATTTATGTAAATTCCATTTGCAAGCCTCAATAAAGAGCAGATTTTTTCCGCATTTAATTGCAGAAAAATGTTTATTTTTCTATTTATTTTAAGCGCTAATTTAAACGATAAATAAATAAATAATGTTGCTGCATAGTGCTGGCACTGTGCTGTCTGTGGTTTGTTGATTTTTTTGTTTTGTTGAAAATAAATAAATTATAGTCTAGTTGGAAATAATTCAGTGCGTCTGGCAACTAGAATATATATTTAGATAACTACATTATTCATGATATACGAATGATAGAATGATAGTTCTGATAGTTCAAAAAATTCCTTCAAGTCTGAAAGTCTACTACCATCGACCCATAATTAGCCATCGCAGTTCAAGTACTTTGGATAGGTTTGTCTTTGCTATCAGCCATGTTTGCGATAAGACCTGTACTGGTACTATTTACCCAAGAGCTTCGGTTCATGTCATTGCCTCCCAGAGCATATATGTCGACGATTGCCGACCAAGTTGTGTTTCTTGTATCTTGTTTGATTTACCGATTCCGTGAGGTGAGACTTCATTTGTTGATTGATTTTCTGGCTGGGATTGCGGCACACTGAGGGCCAGTTACCGAAAGCAATTTGTCGGAGCTCTGGCTTAAAAACAAATTAGAACATTTTCCAAGCACCCAGGGCTAAGTAGTGGTTATGTGATTACATTAATTGGAGAAAATGTGTATTTTTTTTAATACTTCGCCTTACTTTGCGGTGTTGAAATTTCATTAACAGGTGTAAAATGAGATTTAACCATTCCAGTAGCATCTGCAAATAAATAAAAATCAATGGCTGGATTTTAAACGAATTTACAAGCGATTTAACAATAATATTTTCCAACAATTTTCACACATCAGCCCATATGCAAATTAAGGGAAATAAAATTCAAACAGTTTACAATCCGAACTGGAATGGCAGCAACATTGAAATTGTTTTTAATTATGCGTAAAAAAAACGAATTACGATTTATAGTACAGAAATCAATGCAATATTTTTGCAAAAGCGATTTCTGCTGTTCCTACGAGTGTCAAAACGGAAGTTTTTAATTTACATGAATATGCAAATTTTCCAACTAAATGAACTGAAAAAAAATGGCAAAAATACTTAATGAAATTTCGATGCAGGAATTGTATTAAAATTCGTTGTTTGTGAAATCATTAAATGACTCTCGCCTGACATTAAATTTTTTTTGGATAGTGTGGGGAAATGGAGGCACTTTTATGATTGTTAAACGTTTGACGCTCGCTCTCATTGCCTTGTTTAATGGGGCCGTAAAAAAATTGTAGTCCCGTTGTCCCTTTTTTTCCTTCGTCTCTCATTTTTTAATTAGCCACCGCATAAAAAGTCACCCCGCAGCCACCAGACAGCAGGCAGCACCCAGCAGCCAGCATGTCACATGTGGCACGAGCGGTGGCAGCAACATGAGCAGCAGTTGTAAGGTGTCGTTAAAAACTACATTGTGCACACCCGACTGAGGATATATAGAATGTATGTAGGGGTTCGTATCCCTATCCGGATAATATATATATGTACATATATGGAAGGCATCCCTAGCCAAAGGGGCTGGTCGTTTTTTACGAGTCCTGCACAGTGCCAACTGTCAACGGGCTTGTTGACGTTTTAAATTTCTTTACTAGCTGCGTGTGCGGCATGTGAATGCGGGGTTGTGGGTGCGGTAAGATGTCTATCGTCCGGGTTATTATGGTCCGAGCCCGGAGCTCCTGAGTCCGGTCAAGTGTTAATGGCATAGTTAGGTGAGGAATTACAAGGGATTTTGTGAGAAGAGCAATTTGCAACAAGGGATGTGTTGAATAATCTTTGGGGATACTTTAAAGATCCACCTGCTTTATATTTTTCAAGTTTTAATTAATTAATGAACTATATCTTATCATTAGTAATTCTTATCAAATGCTGACAAATCAGAGAGTAGTAAAAAATACTTAAAGCCATTTAATGAAGACCATCTTTAACTCTATATAGTTTGATTACAAGCCATTAAACTACAAGATAATCAAACATATCTAAAAATCTCTCAAAATAATGACTTGTATGTGGATTAACCTTTTTCCTCCTGCCATCACCTGGCAGTTAAGGTCGTTATGGATCAGCTACTTGAGCATTCAGCTCCGCATGAGGGTGCAATTACATGCAGCACGTAAGCCATAAAAATGCTTCGAAATGCTTCGGAGCTGGTGGCGGGGCAAGTCCCTAAATCTACCCACTCCCCGACTGACTGACAGATGTTTATCAACAGCCAAGTTTATTGCATTTCACAAGAATCACACTATAAAGCTGATAAAGTGACAAGCGGGCACCGCAGAGAGCGTCTCTATAAGGGGCTGGGGGGAAATGAAATCAAATCAAAGCCCAGAAACAAAAATCGATAACGAACAAATGCGACTCAACGTTTTGCTTTTATGGTCTCTGGTATTATTGAGGTCTGCTCCCAATTATCATATTATCATATAAAACAGATAACTTAGTGTTTGTGGGGGACCCTATCTCCATTTCAGACACGTAGTTGTGGAGGAATTTCCCAGCATTTTCCTAGCTACCCAGGCATATTGGTATTACCTTAAATCTTAAATAATTTCATAAACCTTTCCGCACTTTTGTCACACCAGACACCACTGTAGCTGGTCTTGCCCGCCACATACGACAAAGTGAAAACTTCATGAACTATTCAAAGTTCCCTGCCTGAATCCGTCTGGCTGCCGCCCCCCAGGTGTGTGACATCCGTTGCAGGGGACAGTGCCTTGTCCCACACCAACCTTCACCCCCACCTCCCATTAGCCGTGTCCTGGCGACTGTGCCGGCCATGCCCTGTGGTCACCGCCCTTGAAGTTCTGGGGCTCCTGGTTATTTTATTGTTATCTCACTCCGGCTGGACTGTCTCTGCGGATTGCGGCTTGTCAGCTGTCAGCGTTTTGTTGACTGCCCCTGGTAGGACGGTTGGTAGGAGCTGATTTAAGCCAGCTTTCGGCCAAGCCATCGCCATTCCATTAGCATGTTCCATTTGTGCTGAAAGACGGGCGGCATTAATAATTCAATGCTTCTGATTTCAAATGCAATAACAATTTGATTTATTTACAGATAGTACAATAGTTACTCGAGTTGGGGAAAGACTCGGACAGTGACTTGAGTTGATTATCGTTATGTTTTTGGGAAAGGGATATTGAATTGGGAAATAAAGCCTATGATGTGTCTGGAGTTGAGCAATTTATGGCTTTTATAATTGTCCTGATTAAGCAAATTAATTATTTTCATGTTTGTTATCCACAATTTAATTAAACTTTCATAAAACTTTAATATATTTTTTTTCATTTTATCTTTCAGGTATGTAACAAGTTTCGCGGCAAACTTCCTCTGCTTTGATTTGTGAAGCGTAAGTAAGTCCTTATTTGCCTTTCGGCCATTTCATGTCCTTTATGGACACCAGAATCAAAGCTGTCAAGTGTCATTGTAATCAGATTTTCAACACGTGGCCATGGACTTGAAAAAAGCTTATTAATCCACCGAATCCGGAAAAAAACTGAAATATAATTTTAATTAATTAAATTTCGGTGGATTTCTCTCTGTGACTGAGTTTTTTTTTCTGGCCACAGGCAAAGCCGCTTAAAATCACAATTTTTGTAAAGTTTTTGCTGCGGCAGAGCGCGGCCTTTGAACTGAAATTATGACCCGAGGCGCGGACCTGTCAACAAGTGTATGGGACCGCCCTGGCCCACAGATTTTTCTGTCATTTTCCCAACCATCCCGACCATGTCTGGGGCAAGTGGAAATTTTTTAATCAATACTCTGCCCGGGGACATTGTTCATAAACATTGTGACGTGCCCTTAACAAGAGATACGTTTATATATTATTCCATTTACCAGGGGGCATTTCATCATTTTTTCGTGAATATTCAGAGGGGGAGAATCTTTCTACAAAAAGGTTAATATCATCCTTTGCAGGGAGGTGTATTTGGAAGCCTTTTTAAAACTCATTTCGATTAAATTTGTAACATTTAACCATTAAAATGCCCCAATATCCACTCAACTCCTAATGAAGCAATTGCCAAGGGTTGACTTTTCAACCGCCTTTGCCAGAAAAAAAGAAAAAAGTAAACATGGAAAACCTTTTTGGCAAACACCTGCCCAAGTGACCCCAAATTCCTTGCCTCCTTTCCTCCAACCTGCCGCTGCCCACATTGCAAACAATTTTTAATTTGTTGACTTTCGTTGCGGACCTTTGACAAACATTTATTTTAATTTGTTTGGCCTGACTAACGAAATAATTTAGATAAATGCAGACACTCTTCGGAGGGCGCCAAACTTTTCCCGAACATGGGATCTAATTAAGCGAATCCATGGATGGGTCTAAAAAATGTTCAGAATTGATTACTTGACCCGTTTCGACTTGACATTCTTCTCGAGAATTGCCCAACACATTTTAACAGTTTTTCACAATTTTATCAGGCTCTTAGCAGGCTTATTTTCCCTTGTCCTTTTCCTCCTTTCGGGCATCCGCCTTTTCTTTTCCTTAACGTGCCAAAATGTAGTAACATTTTTTATTTATGTCAACCGCTTGGCACATTCACAAAAAAGCCAACACAAAAAAAAAAGGTCAATGGGGTTTTTGGGGCGAACTTTCCCTTATTAAATTATTTCCCATTTTTTCAGGCAGCTTTTTTGCCATTTTTTGCGTCTTATCTCTGGCCCACTAAACTGACCAGAATAATGTAAAAGATTTCCAGTTTCTGGTATGTCGAGGGAAGGATAATACAATGCTTATAAGAAATCCTTGCAAAGAATGGGGAAATGACGAAACTAATTAATTATCAGGACTATGGTTTAAAAAAAAAGCATAGTGTGGATGGAAACTTAAAGCCAAGGCTCTTGTTTGTCTTCAAGTAACTTTCTGCCGAGTGGCATGGCGATAAGGTTTCCTTGCCACAGAAACACACAATTAGCCGTGGAAACAATTGCATCCAGCGATTTGTGGACGGGAAATGCAAATAAATGCGCATAATAAACGAGCTGGAGCCAAAGACAAACCGCGTGGCGATTCAATTAAAAACTGCTGACCCAGCTGAATCGACAGGAAGTCAAAGTTGCAAAAGGATAAGAAAAGCCGAAACGTAACGATGGAGAGCAAGGAGTGCGTGCTGATGAGATGAGAGACATTAGATACAGGACTGTGTCTTGGAGTGGCTCGGCAATTCCTATCTAATTATAATAAAACCCTGATGCGGCCCAGGACATGGCGAAAATGGCAAAGGCCGTAACAACAAATGGTTCTCGAGATGATTAGGCTGCGATAGCTGGCAGAAGCTTCGTCCTGACGTTGGGCACAAATTACACAAATGGCATGCTGATTAGGACGACCTAGGTCCCGAATAGTTGCCTTGAATATGCAAGTTTAATTAAAGCTTTGAGAGAACAAAAGAAAAGTCGATTCAACTTACAGGATATGTATCCTAGGATTGTTTAGTATCTTCCACTTTTAATTCAATTACGTTTGTGGTGTTATCAGGCCGAATGGTAGTGCCAGAAATTAATGAGCGCTAAATTAGTGAAGATTATGCCATTAGGGGATGACAGCCCCAGTAGCCACGCATCGCGCAACGCGCATCAATGTCCTGGATGTCCTTTTTCCGGCATTATCGAGCTGCCGAGCTCATCAAGTCTCAGCGCAGCCTGATGATTTTTATTGTTTGCTTGACCTAATTTTCCTTTTCTACGGCCATCCAGCCACTGGCATTGACCATTTTTGTTTGGCCTATCTCTAATGTCTGGAATTGCCCACAAAAGAGGAAAGAAAGACATTCCAGAGTGCTTCGGAGTGCTCCCCTTCGGGCGCACACACAAAAATGTTTATGAACAAAAAGCTTTGGCATCCCTTTGTGGGCAGATTGAGGGCTTCCTATCAAAATTTAATATGAACAATGGCCAAGAACTAAAATGCTCATATCCCAGATTGCAGATGAATTTTCAGCAGAGGGATAGAGTGGAGTGCTGCAAAAATATTTCCAATTTTATAAATTTTTCGATATTGATGCGCAGGTAAAATTGAAACAAATAGCAGAGTGGCTAGACAAAGGATGTAATCCTGCTAAGAATTCAAATAATCATTAATTGTAAAATTCATGAGAACTAGAACTGCAAGAACACAATTCCCCTTGCTCCATTTCCCAGCTTCCCCAAGCCCATTTATCAAAGGCCATACTCCACTCCACGCATCCAGCTAAAATTCAAAATGTTTTGCCTCCAACTTTACATGTGAAGTTCATTGACAAAGTTCATGTTTTGATATCTCCAAGGGGCCCTGCATTTCCTGGTTACAACCAACCAACCACCAGACCAGGATCAACAATGACAAAAACAGCACCAGCAGCCGAACCATACCCTTAAACCATTGTTCTCATGCAAAGTCGCATTTAACATTTTAACCTTTCATTTTCGAAACAATTGCGTCTGCTTATAAAAAATAGATGCGAAACGAAACGAAACGAGGCGAAATGCCAAGAGAGCTGGCCGAGCTGAAGGGAGACTTCAGATGAGATAGGAAGGGATTGAAATGGATGGTAGGGAGGCGTTGCGGTGACTGGCAGCAGGACTGGGACCCATGCGGGGCTTCTGACTTCCAGGACTCGCTCACTCAAATTAAAATGTATAAAACAGAAGGAGACTGATTCGGGATGCGGCATCCAAATGGAAATAGGACTGGGAATGAGAGTGGCAGTGGAGGTTCGGCATGCCGTGCATATTCCCAAAAGCAATAACGATGACAGTCAAGAAGAAGGTTAAGCTCCCTGTAGCTTCACAGAAAGAAAATAAAGTATTTGAATTGTTTTTATTTTAAACTATGGGAATTTGAGAGTCGGGATGATAAGTTAAAACAACCTTAAAAACCTTTAGCTTAAATATTTTCTCCTGGCAGACTCGGCATATTTTTCTGACTGTGTAGCGCTGCTCCATATCCACCTTTGACTGGCGATTCCCATTCTCCGGTTGAGCCTTGCATGCCATAGCTCTGTGGCTAACATTTCAATGCACTTCATTCCATTGCAGATGTGCAAATTTGATTTTGAGTCGCAGTTGACTTGCAGCTGCTGGGGTCTTGTCTCGGCCTCGTACTTATTACTCATACGCCGAGTGTGTTGACATATTTCCAGATACATATACTAGATGCTAGGTTGTGCCCAGGTATGCTTTTGTAGGCAAACGATGCTGGATTACTGGCTTCCCTTTCCATTTCCATTCATATTCCACTCGGGCTTGGGGCTTCGGGCGATGTAACTTTGTGTATCGTTTGTGTTTTCATTTGCGCTTTGGCATAAAAACTTTGCATACTTTGTGGCGTCTCATGCAGCTTGTGGAATGTTCGTCCTTTCTACGTGTCCCTCTTGGCTGAAAATGCAAGTGTGAGTGTGTTTGCCTGACAAGTGCAATAATATCATAAGCACAACGGCAACAACACGTTTTCCCCATCTGCCGGACTGGTGTTTTTATGCATTGTTTTGAGATGTTTTTTTTCCGGAGGCAGTTTTGGTCCTGCAAGTCCTGACAAAACCCACAAGTGCAGGAGTCTCTATATACCCAAACCCTAAGCTTTAAACTTGAGCATCTGTGTGTTGGGTGATTAAGGATATACTTTTCTTCTTCAAAGACAGGATAACAGCAAATTAATGGTCTCCCAATGAGACTCTACAGTCTTCTCTTAGAAAGCATTCAAGGCAGTGTGATTTTTCTAATCAAAAAATGGCTTAAAATTGAATTAAAGCAAAATATAAACCAGTTAGAAAGGGGCATGACATTTTAATTGAATTTACTCTAGTCATAGTAACTTTGAATATCATCATAGTCATCGTTGTCACAGGGGGCCGAGGTCTTTCGAAGCCCAGACTGTCGAGTCACCTTCCGACATGGTAAATTGCAGATAGGCCATGCCCAGCCGCCCTTTTTAAGCGCTTTTAAATTTATTTACTAGCAGGCAAGTTGTCGTTGTTGCAATGGTGTTGCCGGTGTCGTTGTTCCTCGAATGCAAACGACAAAAAAGTCCAGACACAGACGACACATAAATTGCCGGCATACGTGTGTGATGACAGGCGAACGAATGGATGAATGAATGAATGGGTGGCCGGGTATATGGAGGGAAGGACGAAAGGACTGACGGACGGAAAGCCAGCCAGAACCAAAACCAACACTGCGGAGCAGGAGACGTTGACAAATTGATTGCATTCTTTTATTTTCTATGCCGGCAACATCGCTGCACCACATGGCGTATGCGTTATATGTTTTTCCTGGCCCTCCCGCCCGGGCCAGTGTCAGCACTTTGGTCTCAGAGTCTCTGGGCTGCTTTTAATATGGTTAGATGCAGTTGATTGAGTTTTAAGTGCCGTTCTATGACAACATTTGCTCTTGCCTTCAATTAAAATGCAACAAGAAAGCAAAGGCAACGGTTAGCAAAGATAAAATAAAGTTAGAAAATAGATGGCTGTGAGGCAAGAAGTAATGTTATTGATTACAGGAAAATAAATTAAATTTTTACAACACACACTGACAACAACATGCTGTCCCATCAAATGTCAGTTTCTGAAGGAAGACGACTCCTTGTGTTTCTGACAACCGTTCAAGCTCGAAAAAAAGACCTTCTTTCAAGACGAACACGACCCACGCTTTTTATTTAATATGTCATTAATAATTTATAAATGAATGCACATCTCGGAGGGAACTCGAGGGCTTCTTTCACTCGAATTCACAATTGAAAAATCATGTGAAAAGTACGTGAGTGGGCTGGGGGAAAAAAATCCGCTAAACAGTATGATTAATTCATTATTTATTTATGACATTTACAGATGGCGTGCCAAAATAGAAAGCGAGTCCCTGATGAATGCAGAGAAAGTCCTTGTAGGTGTAGGTCCTCCAATGGCAATGAAAATGCCACATCCGCCCACTGTTCGAGGAGAAAGAAAGGCGGAATTTTCTCGGCCTTGCACGCATCATCAGTTGGCTGTGGAGTGGGCGGTAAGTGGGAGGACCTGCCCACACAACCAACACCCCCCTAAACGTGCTAATGCTATGCAAGAGCACCTCTCACTCCCTCACTCTCTAGACGCCCCCCCCAAAAAACACCCCACATAAATATGCATAGAAAATGCCTAAAAGTTAATTACCGTCAACATTCTGAGTGGCGTCTGAAGCCAGAGGCAGGGGCGTGTTCTATGGGCGTTGATTTTAATTTATGGCAGACAAACTTTTCTCCCATCCCCCCCAATACACCAACACCCCAGCAGCCCCAGCTTCTATGTAGTCCCTCCCAAGTACACCCTCTGTGGGCTCTATGTGTGAGCTGGTAATTTAATATTCATGACCGTGTTAAAATCAATGCAAAAGAAGGAGAGACCAAGTAGGACAGATAGAAAAGTTAATGCCACTGGTTTGGTAACTGGCCGGGTCTGGTTTGGTCTGGCCTGGCCTGGGCCTAGCAATCTAATTAGCAATATTTTATATTAACGACCGGGCTGCTAATTTTAATTGAAATTCTATGCTTCTATCTTAATTTTTTGTGTGTCTCAGCCTCCCCCCAATATCGGGGCATAAATCTCAGTCTACCCTTTTTTCAGGGCAGAGCCCGAGAAGTGTTTCAATAATTACCCTCATCCTGTTTTTCTTGTGCGGGTTCTTGAGTGTTAACAAGCTTGTAACTCAACATATGAGGGTTAAGGGTTTTGATTTGACTTTAAAATGCAAATGATTGTTTCTTTATTAAGAAGAGCATCCAAGGTTCGTGCTAAAAGTTCTCACAAATCCTTTTCAAAGTTTTCTTTGCTCTTTTTGGTTTCCTGAAAGCCTCCAACCCACATATTATCCCACACACTCGCATCCTACCATTATGCCATTTGACATTTGCATTTCAAATGATTCTGCTTGTTGACTTTAATTAGCCGAGATTTGTTTCTGCTCTCCTGCCGGGCTCCTCCTGCCCCTTTCCTAATAGCTTTTCCTGTTTCCTAACCCCGAAGAGGAGCCCTGTTCGAAGTCCCTTAACTAGTAATTGAACCAACGAACTAAGCTCTGATATTTACCTTGTATTTGCATAGTTGCGAATACCCCGAAACGAGCTGGAAAAAAAAACATTGGAAAATTCTCCATTTTCCCTGCCCTGGCAGCGTTTTCCGCGTCGGTCGTGGAAAGTCTCATTACCAGAGCAACAACCACAACGAATCGATTTCCGGGACGGTCCCTCATCCCGAGGCAAGCTCATACAGGTGGAAAATGCGCAAAAATTCATTGTGCAGAAAAAGTTTTCCTTAAAAAAAAGTACACAGGACATTGGGGGGAGGACATTACCAGCCTTCGGCGGTTGCTTTCTGCTCTCCGTTCCGCCCTCCCCTCGGCCTGCCGTGTGGCGGGAAAGTGTATTAAAATGCGAGGAGCCAGTGTCTTCGCAGCGACTACCACCCCCGGCACAGCTGTGCCCAGCTGCTTGGAAACAAACAACAACATAACCGAAAAGGGGGAGACTCTCAGCCCCAAAAACGGCCCCTCGGCGAGTTGCTCCTTTCACCATTATTGCGGTTTGCTGCACGGCAATAAAATGCTTTAAAATTAAGCATAAAAGCATAAAATATTTAAATTAAAATTGTTTTCGAGCCAAAAATGAAATGAGCTTTAATGCCTAGTTGGAATTTATTTATACATTTTTCCGTTTCTATTTAAATTTGCATTTTATTGCAATTTGTTTGATATTTGCTAGCTGGCTGTTCTTCTGGCGGTTCTGGCCAACATAAATTCTTGTTTTATTTTATGTTATTTTATGCATTTGCCTTTTATTACCCTCCCACGACGATGGTCCTCGAAAGGTATATGATATTCCCGAGACTAGGTTTTTTGTTCCAGTACTGCTTCTGGTTCTGGTTCACCAAATGATAATTTATGCAAATGTCTGTGTAGTCCTGTATCCCGAACCGTGGATGGAGACGAAAAAATCGCTGAGGGTTGCAACAAAAAGCCTCCCAAATTTCGAGGAGCGGCGAATCCATTTTCCATTTCCATTTTAGTTTGCTTTTCAGAACGCCTTTTCTTCTGCTCTTCGGCAGGCTCTTTGTGCTGACATGCCTTTGTCATTTATTTTGTTTATCTCTTTGGCAGTGTGCTTTTTTACATCTAACAAATTATTATTATGTTTCGGGTCTTTTTAGCTGATCCAAGCGGTTCGTTCAGAGCGGTGCCAGTAAATCACAAAAATCCAGGGAGGCATTGCTCGGAGGAGGGACATGGTCCTGACCCTTTGGACCTTTCGGCCGTCGTGCTGCAGTTGAGTAATGAGCTGCTTATCGAAGGGCCAAAAGGTATAACTCGGCTTGTTTCCGAAAGTTAATGATATGACTTCATCTGATGATGCTTTATTTGCTTTGCTGAGCTCAGGGATTCCATAAATGGAGAAGGTGTGGGACAAAGGTGTTACTTTGAGAGAATATACGATATTATTCCTCAAGCCTTAAAGTTTTAAAGCCTCTAAGGAACACTATCTTACTTCAAAGCCTTTACGGAAAAGTACTCAAAGGATGTTTTCACTCTTACAGTGGATACCAGCATCCATCAATGGCTCTTTGCCAAATTCCTGCATTAGTTTCGTTTACTTTTCAATTGCTTCTGCAACAAACTCCCTTTACCATTCCAATGGAGCATCTCTCAACCGAACTAAGTAGCCAATTGACAACTACAAATTGAACATTTATTTTCCAGCTGCAGATCGTGCAAGTGCCGGGGGATGGGCAATGTTTTACATAGACATATGTGGGGGAGCCCAAAGGACTCAAGTGGTCGGTCATCGGGCTGGCAAAAGGGAGCGGCTCAACTGCATGAACTTTTGAGAAGATGTTTGAGCAGCTAAGATAATAGAATTTTCCCCTAAATTTAGGCAAAGATGCCTCACGAAAATAGTCGAAAATAGTCGGGATGTGGAGTGGTCTGAGTTGCTTCAGGTCCCTATGCAAATGTCTTAGATATGGTTGGCTGACTATCACAGTCATGGTCGTCATCGTTCTTGAACTTCTCCCCGTCTAGCGAACAGACAGATATATCCCATTCCTGTTTTTGTTTATTTGTTTACTTTTTGCCATTTGCCTGCATGCCAGTTTTCCCCTCCACTTTGTAATGGTTCCTGCTCCTTTTCTCCGTTCTTGTTGGCGTCATTATTTTGTTGTCCTTATTTTTTTTCTTCGTCCTTTCTCATGAGCCATGAATATTTTCATATTTTCATGCGACCACTTTGGTGTCCTGGCTGCATGTGACTGACTGCGAATGCTTATTTCTAAGGCTCTCCTGCCTTATCCTGGCAATTGTGTGTAAAACTTTCGGCTGCTGCCTCTACTTTTTCGGAGGTCTCATGTGTAGGACCATGTTATTTAATAGGCTTTTGTGACTTGAAGGAAGAAAACCAAATGGCTGAGGAGGAGATACAGTGGTATATGATTAGGTGGAAGTTCTTCTAGGAAATAGTTTTGAATAAAATAGTATATCTACAAGTGTGTGTTGAGTAATACTTTCAAGTCTATTGTTTTTAAATATATCCTTACATTATCCTTAATATTATTTCTTTGCGAATATCTCCAAAAACATACCACTGTCCTTAGATATCCTCAGTGCTATCTCGTTTTACTTTTTCCTCGCTCTCCAAATATATTTTCATCTCACCCTCGATGTTTGTTTAGTCTGTCTGGAGTCCTCTGCCTTTTGGAGTCGTCTACATGTGTCTGCCCCTTGTCGTGCTCCTTGCAACCCCTCTCAGATCCTTAGATCCCAACCCCCTACCGCAACCGCTTTCCGTTCGGCTTCCGTTTGTATGCACAGTGGCTGCTGTTTTGGTAATGCGTTCAGATTATTAAACATATTTTCTGATGCCTGACAAATGGCAGGACAAACGATGGCAAAACATGGTAATGTTTCGGAATATTTACGGTGGAGTTTTTGGCGCTTTTTGGGCAATTAAAAGAAGAACTCGCCGCGTAAAGAAAGTTACTTTAAGTGTTCAATAAAAAGCCAGAACCAAAGTTGGCTGTAAGCGTAAGTAGGTCAGGCCATTAAAATTGCCACACCAGGCAGGAAAACACCACCCAGTGGATACACCCTCGTGGAGATTTATGTGTGTGCTTTGGTGTGTTTGGGGTTGGGGGCTGGGGGGCTGGAGTACGAACCAAAATAATGTATCCTATATGGTTTCCTGCTTCTTGTTTAATCGTTAAAGGAATTCATGGTTTGTTTCTGGCAGTTAAAGTTGTTCTCTGTCCGTTGACATACCGAATAAGAAAGGGGAGCGACTCCACACGCACCGGAGCACATCCGCCAAACCGGAAGTCCTGGAACCCGTAACTCGGCCATAGGGGGCGCCACCTGCAACACACACACTTTGGTTAACTTAGCTCGACTCCCTCGGCTCTCGCTTTTAGAAGTTGCTGCTAAATGCTTTCTGATTGTTATTTTTCGTGTTTCCCATCCCCCCGCCTTGAGGTTCTTCGGCACATTCTCGATGTTTCTGCGAAATTACAATTATTACACGGCCCCCCACCTAGAGTTTCTTGCAGTTTCCTTCTGGCTCAGATGCCCGGGCGCTGCCTCAGCTGCCTCGGCTGCTTGGGTGCTTTAGCTGCTTTTCCCCCAAAACTTTGGTTTTTGGCGCTACAAATGCAAAATCTGGTAATGTAGGCGTGTTTAACACAAACTTAAGTTGTTCGTAATGACTTTGTAGCGACAACTCCGGGGCTGGGATGTGGATTTATGAAAAAAAGCAAAGTCGGGGAGCCGGCTCTTCCGGTGGCTCTTAAAGCAGCGGTTGATGGAGAAATTTAATGAAAAATGTTTGCAACTTAAGATGAACAACTGTGGAGCGAAAAACGAAGGCAAATCACAAGTTCATGAGGCATCTCCTAATAGGGAACTAATATAACTCAGGAACCTATACTGAGGAGCATACGTAGCCTTTTTAGTCGTCCAGTCAGTAGATCCAAAATTTGAAATTCCTTCTCGAAATCCAACTATTTTACTTCTGAGGCCCAGTGTCTTGCTCGGAAAGCCATGGAGGAAGACCTAGAGTTTCTTATCAACGCCCTGTCGGTGCCCAACACCCCACTGACAGAGCCCTACGATGAAGGGCAGTTGCTGGAGATGCGAGAGACCTTCAAGACGGTGCAGAAGCTCATCCGAAGCCGCCCTGCCGAGGTAGAGGAGAGTCTTCGTCAAATGCCGCGATCCAAGGCCGGCGGGGACACAGGCAGGGTCAAGGACCGAAATCTCAACTCGATGCTTGCCCTGATGGACAGTGATTGTAGTAGAAGCTCTCCGGCCTGGACGTCGGCGGATAGTGGAGCCCTCACATCGCCGATCATCTCGGAATGCGGCCTGCGAGGCATGGAGGTGATGGGCCAAAACGACAATGATTTGGGCAGCAGTCAGACCGAGTCTGATGAGGAGGCCCATGGGGCTCTGGTGCCCTACGAGGAGCTCTACACGGACAAAAGTGACTCGGAAACCACTCTCACTGGTGAGAGTACTGTATCTTCCACGATATCCTTTAGTATTCCCATGCAATTGGTCTGGAGCAACAGCGACTACTCGTCGCAGATCTCAGAAAGCGAGACCACCATCACGGCCGATGGGCACAGGTTCTCACTCATGAATTAAGAGGTCCTTTTACAGGAAAGTGGGACGTGTGTCTTCAAATTCTAGTAATTTCTATATAGTGACTTGGATTCTGTAATAATTTTAAGTCATTTCAATGGTTTAAATGGCATTAGAATGGACTCTGGATGATTTCTGATGAGTAATTGTGATGAAGGTTAAAGGATACAGATAATCACGTTAATAAACAGTCCAAAATTAACAGCATGGAAGTAAACTTTTGAATTGGAAAGACTTCTATATAACTTCTCGAAGAGTCTTCCTTAAACTTACACAATCATAGACTTAAAGTTTGTTTTAATTATGTGTATAAGAGTCTAGTGCACCTCTCTATGCACTTCTCAGTGAGTCTACCTTACAAGTGGATAGTAGAAAAGGGATCAACGATCAACGTCATCAAATTAGAACGCATCACCTGACCCCAGACACAGTTTTAATGAGCTAGCATAGCAAACGGTATGGTAGACGTGACCCCTCATTTAACCCATGCTGGCCACTCGACTGCCGGCTGGAATGGAACTGGGAAAAGTGATTAAAACGGAAATTTAATTGAAATGCGCACATTTGCGTAGGCATTCGCCCATTTCCGTCTGACTGGGCACGCAAACCACTCTCGGATGCTCAGATACTCAGATACTCGTATATAGAATTCCAAATGTTTGTCTACTAAATGCCCGGGGGTCATTTGACAGGGTCTTTGAGCGTGTAGGGCCGTCAGATTGGTGTTTGAAACGCAATTCTGCGTATTTTTGAATTCTGCCCTTTCTCGGATGTGTAATTTCAATATTTTCTGGTGTTGTTTGCGTGCGTGCTGCAATTTCCTACCGACTGTTGTCGACTGACGACTACCGCTACCGAAAAATCTAATTTAATTTCGTATTTGTGCCTTTTTCTATTGCCCACCTACCCACCTACCACCCGCCCATTTTGGCCCGTCCATTTGTATTGAAATGTTGTGTGGAGAGTGGTTTGAACAGGTGAGGCCTTCGAGCAATTTGCTTTCGCTTTTCCTGCTTTTAATTTTCCCCATATTGCCGTCACTTTTGTGAGTTCTCTGAATGGGTGGGCATTTCGACTGCTCCTTTGTCAAGCCTGGCTCTGGTTTGGGTCAACAATTTGCAAAGAGAGTGAACCAACCTGGTCTCGTGTATGACCATTTATTGTTATGCATATTAAACATTGGCATGTGAGGAATGAAATTCCAGTACGAGTCGGGAAATGCAATAAAAATGTTGTATGCCAGCAATTAGTTTAATGGGAGATCTGAGGGAAGGATAAGAATTATTCAAGGAATGAATGCCTGTGGTATTCTTTGCTTTCGAAATACTTACATGTATATTTCTGATTCTATTGATATTCGCGTGTAAAAATGACCTTAGACAGTATCTTATGTGTTGGTGGTTTCCTACCACATTCCTTTAATTTTCGACTCATTCAGGTCCTAGACACAATCCAGTCAGCTCTTCTCATTGAAAACACCATTTAAGCCACCACAGTTCTTGCCACCGGAGTTGGTTAGTCTCTGTCTTGTGTGGCATGTAATTGCAAATCCAATTAATTTACGAACTAGCAGAGCAAATGTTCTACTAAGTAAGACATAAATAGCACAAGACCCGACACCAGAGTGTGTGTTCCAGAATTTAAAGTGTCTCGTGTTCGGATTCAAGTGAGCGCTTTCTTTGGGGATGTCAGTCAGTCGGAGGAGTATTTGACGCCGTTTTTGGAAAGTGCTTCGGGTGCTCAGGTTGACAAATGCACAACAATTAAGTGAGTAGTTCCTGAGAATTTATGCTGACAAAGATACAGAGATGATTCTCCTAACTTACTATAGAGGGGGGACGACTAACAAACGATGGAAATTGAAAAGCGAAACTGGGAAAGTGGGAAACTGGGAGTGAGCCGGAGCTCGCTTTCGGGCTGATGAACATCCATTTCGCCTTAATGCTTCCGTGGTGAGCATTAAAAACCTGGAAAGAGAAATTATGCTAATAAATCGCAGCGACACGTGTCGTTGTACTCGCGTTTCAGTTCCCCACCCGGCATGTCACTAATGGACATGCGCCACGGAATATGCATCGAGAAGTAGTATTCCTCAGACTTTTGCCACAATGTTGCAGTGTTTGGGATTGCTTGGGATTATTATGGACTCTTGGGCACTCCTGCACGTGGTGTTTACACATCATTTACATAAAACGAGCAACAACTTTTTGCAATTTCTTAACGAACAACAAAAGGAAAACCGGCCCAACAAAGTTGTTAATTATACTTGACTGGACGACACAGAAACGGTCTTGCCGCCTCAAGAGAGAAAAAAAAAGGACAAGGTATCCTGCTCACTCAGCCTTTGATAATGACCGAAAGGACTAGATGGTGGAAGAAGGGATTTTCCAGGACCTGCCCGCTTATGACGTGCTGGAATAAACCATTAATCAAAGCTGCATCGCCTGGGCGAGTCGGGCACGGCACTGCCAGTTTTGAATACATTTTTCCGTTTCATTTTTTATTCCTTATCCGGAGCACCACCGGGCTTCTTTAACGACTCCAACTGGGGGAAGTGGTTCTTGGTCGCGTGTGTACTATTTAGCAGGGTGCATGGCCCTGAGCCGATTGCCAGATTAAACAATTTAGGGCCGAGCGGAAAAAAATGTGTATTGCCTAATTGTAGTAATTAATGAGTTTAGTTTACAGCTCCGATGAGATGTTTGTGGGTCTTGGGGGCGAAATGAGATTATGATTAATAGCAAGGAAGTTTTGGCAAGCCCGAAAAGTAATTAATAATATAACAACTACAAGAAATATTAAATTTATTTGCTTCCGTAAATCCGAAATCCAAAAATTTAATTACATGCCCCGGTGAATCGTAAATAAAGCCAGCCAGACAATGCCCAGTTGCAGGATGCTGCGAATACAAACAAATATTTTTAATAAGTGGATGTGGATGATGGCCCGAAGGGTTCTCCCATCGACTGCACGTGCGTGGTAGTAGTCCCCGGCAACCTTGGCCTTTCGTTAGGTATTTTTCAGAAATTGCAATAAAACGTATGGCTGAGCAATTGTGCTGCGGACGAGTAATTTATAAATACTCGCCTTGCCTGCTCTATCCTGCCATCCTGGAGTCTGGAAAATCCTTTATATTTTGATGATGCTCCTGTTGAGCCAAACTAATTTCCCGGACAAACATGAAAAGGCCCGGAATGCTAGTAGTATTGTAGCATCCCCCTGACAAAAAAAACACAAACACCCCTCTCGGAAAATGACCTAAAAGTAGATCGGAGGGGGTGGCAACGATTCCGTGGATCGGTTTTAATTCCACTTTCCGTCTGGCGTCCTCTGAGAGGATTTCGGTGGTGGCTGCGTTACCATGGTGTGTGCTATTTCCCGGGTTGCCTTTTTTTTGGCTTCCAGGTCGCTTAGTTAATTTCCACTGCAGTGCAACGTGAGGCATTGCATTCAAAATTAAATCCTCGACGGACTATTTGTCATTTTTGACAGCATCCAGCAGAAGGGGAGGAATTTCGACTTTTGCGCAAAATTTTCGGCTTATGGTGAGACATTTATTCTTCCCTCCTACCCGAAAATAAAGTACTGACTGTTGAACTTTATATTCCCATTGCGTCAGAACTTCTGTTGTCATCGCGATCTGCTGTTATTGTTTGTAATTAGATCTATCAGGAAGTTATTTCGTAAACTGAAGAGATTTGGAGTTGAATTCGAGGAGGGAAGTTAAGGAAGAAGGTTCTTTTGTGATATCCAATATCAACAAGTTAATTATGGGCATAATATCCCAGTGTATCCTTTTCAGTTTATATTCTCACAGCATCACATTCACATAAATCTAAACTTAAGCTTCATAATTTCCAAATATTTTTCACTAATCTGATCACAAAAACAAAATACGCTACTCGTTTATTCCCAAAGGGCTGCAAAAGATTAAAATCAAATCACATCGTAAATTGTCGCAACTCCTTGCTACCCTGCCCCGCTGCTACAAAAATAAATCCCGCATCAAGGATATTAACGCCTTAGACCGCTTACTGTCCAAATCATAAATCATCAAACATAATAGACAGTTCAAACATAAAAAAAATGAAATTGAAAACGAAATTTACATTCATCGCACATGACGCGGTTCTCCTTTAAGTACATAACAATCAAAAATTATGGTTTTATGCGATTGTATGAAGGGTTCTGCGCCGGGATTAGGGCAACAGAGTCCTGGCAACAGTTGCGAATCGAATCGAACGGGAGCCACAAATGCCTTTCCATTGTCGAGTCTTGAATGGGAATGGCCGTCCATCCATCCCCTTCTTCTGGCCATTATAAAGTTTTGTCAAGTTAAATTACCAAAAATTGCAAATTGCTTGGATTAAACACGACGGCGACCAGGGACAAGGACATGGCCACTTTCGCTTCCTGCCGGCCATTGTGTGGCCAAAGGATTTCATACACTCAATATAATTAAGGGTTCAGGCCTTGTGGCCGAAGCCTGCCGGATCTCTGCCTGTCCCCGGCAGAAAACTTTGTGTCCTGGCAACAATTTTGGCCGAATGCTCTGTGGGCCCCCGAGTTGCTGGCCAGAAGAGAATTTGTCGCCGGCCATTCTGAATTGTATGTTAAATTAAATTTTACCACAGGGACCAGTCTGGCCAAGTCATTGAGCTTCAGAGTCCTCTTCCACTAGCCAGTGACTGTGGCTGGGTGGGATTGGTTGGTCGGCTTGTGGCATTAAGTTGTCTGTTTGTTGAGCTTGACAGATTTTTCATTTGGCAAGGCCGAGAGGGGGGCCTGTTGGCAGTAGAAGTTTGTTTGCCCTGGGTGTTCCAGGTCATAGATAGGCATATCCAGTTAATAGTATACAATTTCCGAGCTCAGACTGAAATTTTTAGCCCAATTCACCATTTACGTTTCTAATAGAGATTTATTTTTCTTTCATTGCAGGTAATTTTCCACATGACACTCTCCCTGATCAAAAGCCAAATTAAATGCGTAAGTTAAAATGTCTCAAGTGGTCGTTCATCGCAATCAGCCGCCTGCTCACACTCGTCTATAAATCAATAAAACAATGACACAGCCTCTTGTGAAGACTCCGCTCCGTAGACCTAATTCCGTGGGCCAGATCTTCCTCGGCAGCAGCTAAAAGTGCTCTGCAATATATCACTTGACTATTCGGCTGATTGTCATCGCTTAAACGGCCAGCGGAGCATTTCATATAACTGCCTTTCCTGGGCCTCCCCCACTGCGTATACGCAATGCCCGCTCCCTCGGCTCAGTTGTAGTTGGAATACTTGAGTGTGTGCGGAATTGATGTCGAGTGCGGTTGCCAAGAAATAGGAGGCAGCGCTTCCATTTAATAGGCGCACATGAGACTCCCGACACATAAAAACCAATTTCGCGTAAGTGATAAAAATGCAATGAGCATTCGCATATTCGCATTCGCGTCCCAGTCCCTCAGTCCCACACGAGTTCTTGGCTCAACGATGATTGGGATTCTGATTGCGATTGGGATGATCATTATGATGAGCACTCATATGATGACAATCGCCGTCTGGTGAGGCAGACGCCTATGAATTAAATTTACGATGGCACGGCCACTAGTTTTGACACATATATCTTAAAGAACATCGTGGCGCCATAAAAATCTGTGGCCAGCCCTAAATGGAAGGCAGAGTCAAGCTGCCAGAGTGTGGGGGATATCCTATATTAAGAGTGCAGGGAATACGTCTTGTTTTGCGTTTAATTGTTTAATTCATCAGAGGGGGAGGTGGGACATAAAAACTTTACAACTAGAGATGGGACTAGATTAAGATATGAAGATAAGATAGGAGGAGGATAATCATATTGTTCTCTATTTATAGTCTCTACCTTTAGCAGCATCTTTCTCTATAAGAATGTTAGTAGTTCAACTTATATTTTAATTAAATAATAACCCATACTTCGATAGTCGTGACTATCACACTGTCACTCCTAGAAAATACTTTGCTTTTCCATTCCCTGCAGCTTTCAATCATCATCAATTTCACATAAAAGTGTCGCCCACTCGACGCAACTTGCAGACGTCTTCCGCCACCAACTGGCACCTCCGCTGCCACGACTGGCTTATCCCCTAGCCCCAGGGCTATAGTCTGCCACTGGCGACATAATGACGAGATCATATCGACAGGCAGGGAGTCAAAGTCAGAGTCAGAGTCGAAGTCGAGTCGCAGTCGTGGCATTTTATTTGCTGGCGTTGCTGGTGTTGCTGCTGCTGTTGCTTGGCTTTTCTGTAATCGTGTGAGCCTCGTCATTGTCATTGCAATGTTGGCTGTCTCCCTGTGCACTTTTCAAGTTCAATTTCAATCTCAGACCAGACCCGCACCCCACTGGCAAATCAATCGCCTGCCAACGATGGTCAGTTAGTCAGTTGGAGTTGGCAAATGACCGGCTTGGAGTGTAGCCTGTAGTCTGCTCGTTTTACGAGTATTGTTCCGATGCCTGTCATATTTCCTGTCTGCAAAGTGTTGAACGAAACTTTTATGGCCCTTTGATAGTTCCCATTGATAAGGGCCCCGAGTCGGCGGGACTGGCACAAGTTTATATTGCAGGAAATCTCACGGTTGCCCCGAGAAGTTGATGAGGAGTTTCGCGCTAAAGTTTTCCTCGATGATTTGTGAAAAGTTGCGCACATGCTAGTTATGTTTCCGGTTAAGAGTGTTTTGCCTTTGGATTAGACGTCATTCAATTAAAAACCCATCAAAAGATGTTTGCCAAGGCAGGGCGTACAAGTCTTTTCCCTCCAAATGTTGATTTATGTTTATGATTTATGCAGAGTGCATTATGTTCTTAAGTCTTTAAAGTGTCGTATGTGAACCTGTAAGTAAATTTAAATGGCAAATTGGCTGTTGCAGAGTCCACGCCTCGGGCGATGGCCAGCTGTCAGCAAAATCGCGGCTATAACAACTATAATTACCGGGCTGACAGCCACTCCCCCCGGCCGTCGCTTGATGGCTCAATCGGCAAGTGATTCAAGGCGTTGCCAATAGAGCTTTCCGGGGAAACTGCCACATTTGTTGAAATGTTGAAATCAATTCGAAATAGGATTCGATTTCGAGTACGATTTCCGCCCGCGGCAGGCCAAGTGCCAGGCTACAGCTCTCCGGCATAATTGAAATTGACATATTTCATTGTCGGAACGATGCTGTGCCTGAAATTGCCAAAGTAAATTTTCAATTTTCATCAGCATTTTATTTTTTGTGCTCATTTGGGAGCGGGAGGAAGCTATAGTCCCGCATTGATTTACTTTGATTTTGGGACTCGGATTTTGATTTCCATTTCAACGCCCGCTGTCAATGCTTTCGGGCCTTTATTTACCATTTCGCTTTGTTGTAAGCCGCCCCGGGGGTTGCCCAGGGCCGGGGAGTGAGGGGATTAGGCTTGCAGCTTTGTCTGTCGGTTGCTAAGCGCCTGCCACAAGTGTCCGTCCATCCGGACTCTGGGCCATCAACTTTTTGTGCGTCACTGCGAGCGAAAGCGTCGAGCCCTGTTGGAGATTTTTGGCAGCTTTGAACGGATTAGCCGCCCGGGGAGCTATTTCCACTTACAGCCCCGGCGATATGGTTTAAAGTTTAAAGTTGGCCAAAAGGAGGAAATCAATAGAGACTTGGAAAACTTTAAAAACTAATATAGCCATAGACCTAGCCACTACTTCTATGAATAAAAAAAAGGATTTCAATCAAAAACTGCCCTAAACTAAAGCCAGATTTAAATTTTAAATGAAGTACAATGAACCTCCTTTTGTTCACTTAGCTGACCCAGTTTCCCCCGCAGCTGTGACCCAAAAAAAATAAAAGAGGACCCACGCCATTCGCGGCCAGTCCATAAATTACAATGCCAAAGAAGAATAACAAAAGGGCCGGGCCCGGCCAGGTATTTGGGTCAATTCTCATTGTCTTTGGTTGGCTAGCGAGCTACATCGAGTGTCGCAAAATGCAGAGTAACAAATGCACATATTAAATTCGAGCCATCCAGTGCAATGTTCCTCATTCGTCGGCAGTTCCTCCAGCGGACCCCTAAGGACTCTCGTCTCTGCTTAAAGCACCAAGATGGACAGACCGACCGATGCCTTCGTCCGCTCATAGTTTCGTTTTGGAGTGTGATTTGTGTCAAGTGCCTAGGTTAGGTTTGTACTGATTGTTGTTCTTGGTGAGGTGGTAGTTGTAGTAGAGCTGCTGGGCCTCACTTTTAAAACTACTTTTAATATCGTGTTTTAGCTGCTTAATCAGACCCATGCGAAAGGAGAAGTTCTCCTTCAGAAGGGTGATTTTCCGTTTGTACTGCTGTTTGGCGGTTTCCTGAAGAATGGCGGCCATTAGGATGCGCGGGGTGTTCGATTTCTTCGATGAATGGATGCTGTAATTAAAATACTTGAGTATTAAATATTAATAAAAATTCAAGGCCTACCTTGAGGCATTGGAAAAGGAAGTAACACGACTGACGCTGGAGAGAAGGCTCCTCCAGCATTTCCTCTTCTCTTGCTCGATTAGTTCGGTGTCCTCGTTGATGTAGTCCGGGAGATCCGATATTCTCATATGGCTGTCAATGGCCACCAGGTTTTGGAAGTAGATCTGCATGTCATCCTTTTTTATTTCCTCTTCAGCCAGTGCTTGGCTGGTTCCTGAATCCTTGACGGCAATGTCCGATATTGCCTTGGACTCTTCTATTTCCTTTATTCCTGTGGCTTGTTCCAAAGTAGAATCCTTGGTGGCAGGTTTGGGACCGACAATGGGCTTCTTCGGTGGGTCCTTTAATGCTTCGGAATCCTTCTTGTTCTTGAGTTGGTCTTCTTCGGAGTTCTGGGGAAGAATCTTCTGCTCCGCGCTGAGAGTCTTCTCCGAAACTGACTCGTTGAGATCGCGTTCGAGTGTATCGACTGTGTGGATGGGATCTGCGGGTTCGTCACAATCCCTTATAGAAGCGAACGAAGTCACTGGATCTGATCTGGGGTTCTGTTCCATCATCTTGATGATTAAGTTCTCCTTTCCCTCTTGGTCTTCTAGCTGGAACTCCTTCGTCATAGGCTCTTCCGGTTTCAACTCCTTGGTGGAGCTGGAATCCCTTTCCTTACACGGAATCTCATTCTTGGCCGGCACAGAACGTGGCTTGTTGATGGAACTAACCAATCCCGACGAATCCGATGAGCCAGAGTCCCAGAGTTTATTATGTACATTTGTTACTTTGATTTTGTCTGTTTGTGATTCAGTTAATTCCACCGGAATTTTGGGAGTATCCATTTTGTTGGACAATTTCGACATATTTTTTTTTTTGTTTTTTTGTGTCTGGTGAATAAAAATTGACCCGTTTCGTTTCACATCGTTTGGAGAACTAAATATGCTTCCATTTGGCAGTTGCCAGATAAGTTCAAAGGCCAACTCGACCCTTGATTTGAAACAAAGCGCCTACTCTGTGAGACAATCTTCAAAGCCAAGGCCTACATTGTTCAGAGCCCGAGGCATTTGGGATCTTGGGTGAAATCAGGACTCGGAAAGGCATTTGCCATCAAGCTGAAAGTTTTCCCAAAAATGCCCTAGGTATTCACATAAAAATAAAAAGGCCCAGAAACATAAACATAAACAAACTGAAACTCAAAGTCGGGACAGCATTCTTATCGCCTTCATTTATTATGCAAAGTTTGCTTGCCGTTGAAAATTTCCCAACTGCATGCAAAGGTCTTAAAACAGATTTTTGGCTCGGCACGGCTTTTGACCCGGGATCAGGGTTAATCAAAGGCCGCATTCATCAAATTGCCACGCAACACGAATCGCCGGCATGCGATCCCATACAACATTTTTCACATTTTTTTTTTTGCTAAATGCTCAGCTATTCTTAAACAAAAAATACAAAGCTTTAATTGCTAAAATCTGATAAAAAGAATCTCAAAGACCACACACAGCAACGACTTGTATTTTTAATTTTTCACCAACAGAAGGTGCGGCTGTAAAATTTTAATAAGTTTCTATTTCGTGGCAACGGCTGTTTCTGCTTCTAAATTCTATTCTATCTGCCAACTGCTGGCCGTTCTTTCCCATTCGTTCTCGAGTCTATAATGCAACACTTGCGCAGCAAGAGCCATTTTTTTCCGGTGGCACAGCCATGGGTTTTGGCGTCTAGACAACGATGGGGCTGAGGATGCTTCTGGTGATGCGGTATTTTGGCCCCACGTATCCGTCTGGAGCGATTTCATGTGGTCTGAGATTTGGAACACAGTCAGCTGGCCTTATACGGCTTAGCCTGGCTCGAAGGAACATGGTCTGCATGGCTAATAAGGTTGAGGATGGATGGGGTTGGATAAGGATTTCTATAGTTATCAGTTGGGTGAAGAGAGCCATTTATAATCTATTGGATTGGATATTGTTCTTCAAGTTCTAATTTTAAAATATAAGAAAACGTGTTGGTATTTTTAAAAAGGAAATGTTATTACAATTCAAACATAATTTGATTTCCTAGATCTCACAGTAATCTATGCCTCCACCTAATTTTCCCTGCAACTAGACCCAAAATTCCTTTAGTCTCTGATTAGCTTGCCACACTAACCGCATTTGGTGGCACCAAGCCCCCTCATTGGGAATCGATGTGCCAATGAACTCGTCAATGAACTCGTTATCAGCGCGGCTTTCAGCTAATGGAGCTCGTTCTGCAACCGATTTCGATTTTCGACATGCGACCAGAGTGGCACGCGATTCCCAAATATGCACCACATGCCACGCCCACCTCCTACTGCCTGTTGGTCGGGCGGGTTGTGCGGCTCACGAATTTATTACAATTATGATTATTTTTCTCGTGCTGTTTATGCAAACATACATATTTAGGGTCACGCACGATGCGGCAAACTGTCAGCCGGAAACGGAATTGATTATCGGCGCTACTGGATCCGGCTTTCAGAGGCGCCGCCCCTTTCGACTTTTCCCGGCCAGCTCCTGCCACTTTATCTGTTTGCGTGCCGCGTTGCCGTTTGCCTGTGTTGCCTTTCAAATTCGGTGGCATTTAATTACTTAATTTAGTTCTATGTTTCTATGATACAGACAGGAAAATGCAGGCCAAGAAATCCTATCTAGATGGCCATGACTTTAAGCTCACTCTTCGGGATAATTTTGAAAGGTTTCCCTTAATAATATATTCATTATTCAAAATTCCCTCAAAAGTGTAACGTAAACTCTATTTAGCTCCGGCTACGAATAATTTCGAAACCAAAATGAGTGACAAAAAGGCGTAAGTTTAACACTATCCCTGGTGCCTATCTTATGTATTTTGAACAAATTTCTTTGTAAAGATCCTCATCCCGAGGCCACCGACCTGCGATACAGTTCAGTACCGCTGCTGGTACGCCGGAGACCAAGCGCAAGATGCTCCTCTACCGACGCCTCCTGTGCCGTGAGCTGGCCCGCGACAACAAGAGCCCCGAGGAGATCGTCCAGGCCCGAAAGCTGAGTCTGCGGCAACAGGACCAAGGAAGATTTCCAAAGAAATGAGACCTTCGTATAATTCCAAGCAGTAGAGTTTTACGTTTCCCGTTCGATCCGCCTGTTTTTCAAAAAATAAATAGAATATTTGGCATGTTATTTTAATATTTTTTCCGCAGACTTTAGTAATTAAAAGGCAACCCAAAGGTATTTCCATTTACATAACCACTCATTCTGGGGCTTCCCCCAATTGGCCAGTGGAAACAATTTTGTTTAGCCAGCGCACTTTTTGCGGTTTCAACAGTTTATTATTAAGTGTTTGCCAGACACACAGAACAATTCAAATAAATAACAGTGGTATCCAGCGGAGCCAGCTTGGAGCATCCGATCCGTCCCCATCCGAGGGGAAAAAGATAAACACAATAAAAAAGTAAAGCGTTGAAAGTGGCGCAGAGGCTTTTAATTGCCATCAGGCGCCAACTGTTACCATTTGGTGAACTCAGTCAACTTTTATTTATTTATGTAAATTTGTTTTGCCTTTTTTTGGTTGGATATGGCCAGTTTATTTGTCGCAAAATTGCCAGAGACGATCCTGAAACTTTGGCCCCCCCCCATTTGCAGTTGAAAATGCCATTTTGACGACTGAAAAAATAAATTGAAATTGTTTTGACAATTGGCGCAGCATCAGTTTAGAAATTGTCATAGAAAAATATTCGAAAGGCAATTTGCGGTGGCTCATGGTCCAATTAATTGGCCAGCTAACACAGAACCCAAGGGAATTGCAAAAAAAAAACTTATATTTTGCCAACTTTGTCCATCTGCCAACAATTGTTTTATTATTCAGAATGTCAACTTGTTTATTATGTGCTGTCTCTTAAAAATTTAAAATATTTTACTTGAATTTTGTAAAATCTTTAGCGGCGAATGGAGAACAGCTTGAAGTTGTGGGAAGGTAGAGCTTCATTTTCGGAGAAAATGGCTTTTTCAATCACCGAACGGGGACTACCCTTGTGCTGTAGCCAGTATTTCCTAAAAATAAAATGTTTTTCAATAAATTTTCATAATTTTAAATGGTATTACTTACATATCTGTGATCTTTTCCAGAGATCCTTCAAGCATTCCCTGCACGGTTCCAAATTTAGTATTCATGCACCAGCCAGTGAGGCCTAGTTCCTTGGCCTTCTTTTGAGTGTGCTATAGAATATGGCTACTTATATTTGACTATATTTGATTATACTTATAAAAGCTTACCTTCCGGAAATAGACACCTGATAAAAATCAATAGAACTTAGTAGAAAAATACCTAGAGTCTTAAGAGCAAAACTTACCCTGAACTTTTCCAAAAACCTCAAACTGGCAGGTGAATACCTGGCCATCAACTTTGGGTTTAACAGACTTGACCAGACGCGGTTGGGTCAATCTCGACTTTTCAATTTGGCTCATTATGAAAGTAAAAGAATTTATGTTTAAAATATATAATTTTATTTCCCTTCAAGTACAAGTTATCAAGCAGCAATAGTAACTGCCCCGACAAAGCTAAGCTACTTTTGATTTGAAAATTTCCGCTTGCTTTGCTCATCATAAAAATTTACGAACGAAACATCTTGTAGCGAAGGACTTGTAGATCGATGACCTCTCTGGCAGGACCTCACGACTTCCGGCTCGTTAGGTTTAATGGCTGGGCCGCGAAAAAGACGCCAGACGGAGCCCGAAAGGTGGCCACAGGAGCAGATGACGCACTGTGGCAAGTGTTTTGAGTGTTCGCCGCCGCCTCAGTGGAAACTTCAATAAAACGTTTGACGCCGGAGGCGAACTGACATTTTCCATTAAGTGCAGACAGCTACCAAAAAAAATAAAAAAAAGAAATGAATAAAAGAAAGTATGGATACAGCAAAATGCCAGCAGCTCATTTGCCAGGGGGATTGGTTCCGGGAGGTCTAAACTTTTATATTCCTAAGAGTTTTGTGGTGTAGTCACGTGTAGGTCGTTCTTTTTGTTGACTGTTGATTATGATGATGATGCCCGGTATCCGAGGAGGCGCCTCCAGATCCGAGTAATTGAAGCTGACCAAGTGCCATCCAAGAGAAGCTCTCTTTTTTTGCTCAAGGATGCAGCCTCCTTTATCAGTTGCAGCAACTTGTGCCACAATAACATTTATTTTGAAGAATATTCCACCAAGCTTTCCACCAAGGAAGACACTTTGAAGTGCTGCTGAAAATATTTTGTCAGCTTCAGTGGCAGAAGCGAGCCAAACTTTTCAAAGGGGCGGTCTTAAAGTGTTTGACTCGAAAGTTGAAAATTGAAGAGCTCCGCTTTTATTGCCATACTCCTCGACTTCTGCTGGCAAATATTGGATTAGCAAATTGACGTTTATGCAATTGGATTAAGCCACCGCACAGGGTAAATTAAATTTTCAGTGCCGTCGTCCCGTCGTACCGCCGTACCGTTTGCCCGGCGGCGGCTTTTCAAACAATTTCACATCCCAAATTCGTTACAAATTGCTGACACAATGGAAATTTGCATAAAATTTCCATATGCATTTGTCGAAAGCGAAAGGACACATTTTGCCAGAGCTCTGGCGTCCAAAAAAGGTGCAAAATTTATAAGCTGTCGGAAGGCATATTCCCGGGTGAGGCATAAATTTAATGACCAAAAAACTTGGACCAGTCCTAGGTGTAAACAACGCTCTTAATTTACATTTGTCGGCTTAGACGACGCGGAGTGGAGTTAATTTATTTGCAAGTCGCTCTTAAAAAAAACCCGCCAGAGTTAGCCACCCCAGAGTTCTCAACCAATTTTCATTAAAGCTTATAAATTGTTGTTTATGACCCTCCATCCCCAACGGGCCCCAAGGATCGCCCTGTCTGAGTTTCCGCCATGGGCTTTGGACTTCATTTCATATTCATGGACGCGCCGAATTCGGCAGATCTTTGGATCTCTGGACGACTGCAGTTGGTCCTTTGTTTCCGTTTATAAACTTTGGCAATTATCCCAACTGCCTGTTGCCGTAATTTACCAGGATTTGTGGCGGCAAAAAGGATTCTCAGCTTTTACTTTCTAAACTAAAAGCAATCCATGCACGTTCCAATAGTTGGCTGGCTTTCCCTTATCCTCAAGGATGTCCTTATCCATTAAGCCATCAAACATCAATTCCATAAAGTGAAGAATATGCGAAGGAAAAGTGAAAAAGTTGTGACGGAAAACCTGCCTCAATATAATTGCATTACACGTGGTTGCCCCACTCCAGCGCCAGCCCAAGGATACACATATGTATTTGTGTGTGTACATATATACACAATCCATAAGTCGCAAGGACCACAGGACCGCAGTGTAACCACAATCCTCACCTTGGCAGGATATCCCACAACGACTTTTCATATTTTCCCCCGAACGTCAAGGCTGGGTGGTTTTTCTTTTCAGCCTTTTCTGTCACAGCAGCTGTGGCTGGGAGGATGGCAGCCGGAGCTCCTTGGAGCTGGAAAATCCTTTTTCTTAACCCAAGCGTGCACATACTTCAAGTGTGCTTAACCCACACTTAGTCTCTGTCTGAGGAACTCCACCGCCCGGCCAACCCGGCTCCTCGGAAATCTCCCATGTTTGATGTGGTCTCTGCGCCACAAATCACCAGGGCGGCGGTGTCTGGAATTTATGCGACTTCTTAGGGGCTTTGAATGTGTGCCTGTACTCTATGGTGGGTGCTGTGTAGTGTAGTGTCTGTGATTTCGACCCAGCCACGCCCTAATCTGACACTGATGTACACCGTTCCAAAGGGCCGAGACGGCGAGGACGCAATCAAGCGCAACGCTGCTAAATGTGATGAGTTGGGGACAGTTTGGAGACCCACTTGGTTGAGTGGATCAGCCCGGAAAACCCAGGGCCTTGGCCAGTTGTCACTGATGACAACCCCACCAACCAACCAGCCGACCCCATTAGCTTTTCACATTTTCCCATTCATTTTTCATTTTACATCTTTTCATATTTTCTTCCTTATTTTCCCAAACTGTGTAAATATTTTTACAAAAATTATTTCACGCTTGATTGGAACCTGAAACGGAAACAGGAAATCACTTATGACATTTTGCCTTTTTTTGTCGGTATGGTTCTATTGATTTTTTATGCAGGGTTCAGTAATCTTGTGGCTGACAAAATGAGGAGAAAATTGGAACTCTCTTTAAATTAAAATTCTGAAAATTTTCTGCCTATTAAGACTTATGAATTATGAATGATTTTCGGAGGAAAATAATATAAGACGTTGGAGAACGAAAACTGCAAATTGTATTGCAAGAGTATGTATTTCTAATGCTTTGAAAGTTTGCTCCTTGAAGTTATACCATTCACAAATTATCCTCGCTGAAGTACCGACTTTGGCAACTACTTGGACCGCTTGTTGCCATCCGAAAACTCCTTTTTCCACTTTGTTCCTGCTGTTTGCCAGGCTTCGTGTTACAACAAGGTAGCTGCTTGTACGCGGATGTGTGTCCAAGGGAATCTATCCTGCAGCAGGCCCGTACAATAAACTGATTGTAACTGCAATCAGTTAGCAGACAAAGCAACAGAACTCAACTCGAGCCAACTACAAAGGCGACGACTGTTTGCCAAGTTGTAATAAAGTTTGGTAAACAAGTTGCCCCTCCGCACACACTCGTCCTCGAGCACACAATAAACAGGAGCCAGGGCAGGAACGGGAGCTTCAAGAGGAGCCTGTAAGCCGAGTATCCCAATCTGAGTTGCCACTACTACCCCAATCCCATGGCCATTACTCACACCCTCACTGCCACGAACTTATCTTAAATTCTAATGCAATCGCTGTGAGCAGGGAACAGGGTTTTCAGGTGTGTTCTGCAAAGATTTCATACTAATGCCTTTCCGTATCCTTCCATTTTCTTGCAGGTATGTACCAGCCACGTGGATTCGCCATTTTGTTATTCCTTTGTGTGTGTAAGTGGCAAACAAATGCACTAACCCCTAGTGCACTACCCTAGTGGAACTCCACCCCACTCCCACTGTATAGATAATAAAGTACTCGGCAATCGGTTGCACGGGCTCTCGGCTCTCAGGATTCCTCGAGAAATCCTGCGAAAAAGGTTGTAGCCCAGTTTCGGGCGCTCAGTACGTGACGCTTATCAAACGGCTGAGATATTCTAGTCAAAAGAAAATATTTGGTGAATCAAATTGCATTTATTATGACTTTGATTTTTCCAGAGATTTATTTTATCAAAAGTATATTTTAGAGTATTACTTCTTCGCCTTAACTTAACTCCTTTTACTTACCAGATTTTTTTCCGGCGCAGTGCATCAGAATGCGGCTGCCTTCTCCTCCACACAGTCTGCCTTTGTTTGGCAGTTGCTGTGTTTCCCGCCAGTTTGTTTATTTAATGCTATTCACTTATCCTGCATGTGCAGCCTTTAGCCTGTCTGACGACTTACTGAGGCTGAAACGTGCCTCAGTACCCCGCAGGATCAAGCCTCCGAGGAAGTCAGGATGGCTCTTTCCGATTGCCGCATTCATTAGCCAACTTAACGCCTTTAATTAAATGTCTCAAGACAGAGGAGCCCGTCCTCTCGATGCCCCAACGATTACAATGTAATGACGGCATTTGCAATTACTCTCTGCCCTCTAATTCCATGCCCATATTTGCTAATGCAATTATTGCGCATAATTATGCGATTATTGAACAAATGACATCAGAGTTCGGGGACCCTCGCCATGGACAGTGGCAGACAGTCAGTTAGTTAATCGTCAGTCCTGTTCAAAATTCCATTTAATAGGCCCTCCAGGAGTGCCCTGTTTGCCGGCGGGCGTTTGGCAATTGTATCGCCAGCTGGGCAGGAGTTTGCCGACCACAAGCGAAATTGCATTATTGGTACAATATTTTTGGCCAACAGAACATGCCCAGCGGATGGCCTCCGATTGGTTTTTCTGCGGGTTCCGGTCCCGGTCCTGGCGCTGGAAAATCTGTTAATGAAGTGGCGCCCCAAGGGGAGCAGCACATAATGATGTGGTGGAGGATGTTTTGGGGGGAATATTTAGCCAGGAATATCAAGTGCCGAGGCGAGTGGAATGGAGTACAAACAATGTGGTAAACCAAACGATACATTCACCAAATTTTGCATGCAACCATTTTGGCATTTCTGCCTCCAAATCGAATCATAATTTAGTTGCGAGTTTATGGACTTAACTCTCGATACATATTTAAAAATGACCACATGTTGAGGGAATTTCATTGATCAGAGTGGATCCAACGGAAGTTTATTTGTAGCATCTATCGAATAATTTGCTTCAAAGGAGGACGGACTTGCAGTCACTATTGACTCGAAGCATCCGTGTAAGAACAACAAGCATTCTGGGGACTCTGCAGCCTTCTTCTGAGGAGACAGATGTGGAAATTGTCTAATGGAGCAGCAGCTGTAGCCCCTCGTTCTCCTTTGGCTTTGGCTCCCTATCTGGTATTCATGAAGTGCAAATTGTGAGCCAAAGGAAGTGTGAGTGGTGTGAAATATGCGGAAATAACATGGATTTAAGTGAATTCGGTGAAAGAACACATCAGCTAGAAATCAGGAGGGGCATTACAGGAAAATGTGTAACAAAGAATGAGGTTTTATAGAGAGACTTTGGAGAAAAATATAACTTGAAAGGTTTTGGATAGCGCTTCTGTATATTCTAACATTATAACTGCCCATAAATCGCATCCCTAGAGAGAAACATAAACCCAATGGAAGCAAAAACCACTGGAAATTGGGCTAACAAATGGAGAATGCCGCAAAAAAAAAATTATATTTTGAAAACTGCAATTTACTGGACATATCGCATCAATGCCCTGCCTCCAATACCCATCCATTGAGTATCCTACTATACACTATTGTCCATCCGCTTCATCGACATTTACATATTTTTCCACTCAAAAGGCAATTGAAATGGAAAATGCAGTAAATTTCCATAAAAAATGTATGTGGCTCAACTATACTCGTTATTTATTTACCATGCTGGGCTCAAATAAAGCTCTGCAACTGCCACAATGCAAACTGCAGAACATTGCCAAACAAAATGCCATGACTTTGCACATTTCTACAACGACCGACACGACGGCTGCTGCAGATTGGGAGTTTGGAGTTTTGGGCAATCATCAGAAACAGAAACTGATTCATGTGACCCACTAAAAAGCTCAATAAAAAACGCAAAACAGCAAACTATTGCTTATCACCGCAGCAACAAAAGGAGTCAATTGCCGCATATCAGGGCCAGAATTTATGAGCGGCGATTATTCATGCAAAGTGTTTTGGACAAGCCATGTCCAGGCTTTAGGGTGTGGGCATTATCCGATCCAGAGTTGTCAGAATTTTATATACGATTTAGATATAAAAATAATAGTTTTATTATTAAAGAGTCTAGCCAAAATCTAAAAGCTTTACTTTCCCACATTCATGGTTCCCTGGGAACTTGAGGTTCTTCAAACCTCTCTGAATGACCTCTGTTTTAAGGTGTGTCCCAGGTCTTGAGTGCGATTTCGTCACTGGCATGGCAGTGACTTGAACTGGGTCTGTGAAAAGCTGGATTGCTGGATCGGTGGCACGCATGACTTGCTACAGCGACTCCCTCCTCCTCAGCTGCAGTTAATGCATCCGAAACACTACCGTGGTAGTAGCTGGCAGCACCCACTCCCAAGAACTGGCGAACATAACCGATATGTGTCGATAGTCTCGTAGGAAATGTCATTAAAATTGCTCTTCATAAATCACACAGCACATGCACATCCACTCCTCCCAAGACAGAACTTTAGTAACATGTTGCTATTGGACTGGAGGAGGATGACTAGAACGAGAGGCAGCAGCCCGAGCATAACCTCGTTTTACGGTCCATGAACTGCAGAGCTTCCGGGCCGACCAGGACCAGGTCTGGAGGGAGAAGTCGTCGAGTACTCCTGAGGTTTTTTGGGCTGCCTCGGTAGTTGAAGTGCATTTGGATTGTGGCACATGAACAAAGTGCGTTATGATTTTTCGGAGGGCCTGTCAGTAGGTAGCATCTGGTTAAACGAAGGCCAACTCAAGAGCCCTCTTCTAAGATGGCTTTTGCTAAAGTTTCAATAGTAAGAGCTAAGTAAAGATTTGTTCAAGAACAAAACTATAAGGTACTACACCACACTCCTAACGCTCTTCATGCTTTAAAATAATCTCACTTTAGAATCGTTTCAAATTAAAACCACCGATGTGGGGACATCTCGACCAATAAATTACAATTCGATGTTCTTATCACCTAATATTGCTTTGGAGCCAAGGCCATAAATCAAGTGGAAAGCGTCTGGCTTTCCCTTAAAGTTGCTATTGTTTTCCGGAGAGTGTGAAATCTAAGAGTTGGTTGTCTGCGTGAATAATTAAAATGAATTGCTTCGGGTGTTCGCCTTCGAAAACCCACCCCAGGAATATCCCACATTATGGCTTTTTAAAGTTATCAGTCACCATGTGGGGCTAGGGGGAAAAAGTTTTCTTTCTTTCTTTCGTCTTTTTTTAATATTTTGATAGCCTTAAAGTCAAAGCAATAAATAAATTAACACCAGCGGGACTGATGATGCCCATCTCCCCTAGAATGGAAAAAGATGAATGATATTTTTGACAGATGCGAGGGGGCTATATTGATTTAATCAGCTTTATGATCTCTAGATTTTTAGAGCTGTGGATAGAGACCCAATATTCTATCTATTCAACCGCATGAATGGCCCGAAAGTGTGGCTGCAATTTGTTTGGTGATTGATTTTCATTTTGTTCGAATTTTTCACAACTCTTTTCTTTGCCGGACCCCATTAATCAATGGTCGCATTTTGTTTCGCTTTGCATACTGCAATTTGTTCCGGGGTCATGTGTGTGGTGCAGAGGGTGGTTCAGAGAGAGAAACGACAATTTCACTTGACTGGGAAAAGAGTGCGTAGTTTTTTGGCTGCCACTGTTTGCGATTTATGGCCCTTCAAAATGCAATTAAATTTAATTGAAGCGCGAACCAAAAAAAGGCCTCGCAGTTGCTCGACTTTTTCACACTTCTGTCCGGCACTTTCCGAAAAAGGCGTATACGCCCCGTTGCCCATTTAATTAATGGGTTAAATGTGTTTAAAAAAAAAACAAACGAATGATACCAAAATAAAATAAATAAAATTAAAAACACAAACTACAAGTTTCTCTCTTCTATTTAAGGGCGTTTTTAAACTCATTTTTCAAGTGGCCTTACCAAGTTTTTGCTTATTTATTTGAAGAACTTTTGTTTGGCTTGCATATTGCCTTTTGTCCGCTTATCATTTATTCATTTTGCTCTTCTTGTGCCAGACCATGATTTATCGGCCGAGTGTCCTGGCCGATCCTGCCGTCTGCTCCTGGCTCCTGGCGGCATATTTAAGTGCAATTACCTTTTATTTGCATTTTGAGGTGCGAAAATTTGCATTTAATTATTTATTGTGCTGCATTCGGAATTGTTATCATCAGGTGTTGGTTTTGTTGTTCCTGGTTGAGGTTGTTGCGGTCGGTAGTGTGTGGCTTTTGTGGCCAAAAAGAAGAGTTTAAACCTGTATTATAGTTAAGTCAACCTTTAATAATTAGTTTGGCGTGTAAATCTGGAAAATCTTGCATAGAATTTAATCCAGATAGCTCTTCAGCTTTTTTGCCCATCATTCCAATCAACCACAAACCTCAAAGCTTAAAAGTTCTATTAATATTTGCGCTATTCTCGGAATTCCCATCCACTCACCCATTTCATTTCATCATTCCATTAAGCCAAACATTTTAGCCATGCAGCCGCATTGAAGTCTTGTGTCAATATTGACACACGAAATCCTTTTAATTTTTCGCAAAAATATTCACATTTTTCGGAGGGGCAACCTCGCCGTTGGGGGGGCAGGACTTTCAGGAGCTCTTGGCAGGAGAACTGACCCAGGCGTTTTTGTTTAATTGGAATTTCTGTAAACATTAGAGGGGAGACCGACTAAGCCTCTAAACTGATTAAGTTTTGATTGCAATTTGCAATTCGATTTCCAGAGAGCCAAACTTTGCCGCCGGATGGGAGTGCCTCCTCCGATTGCCGCCTTTTTCCATAATGCCGAAGGTCATTAATATTTCAATAATGCTGTCTGAAGTCTAGAGTCTGTAGTCTGCCCTGCAAATGGCAGTTTGAGTTTATTAAAGCATAACGCAGGACGCCTCAGCCTCGGCTTTGTGTTTTCTTTTTTCTGTTGCCTGCATAATTGACTTTGTCGCTTTTTCCTTTCGCTATTATTTCTCATCAGGCGCTCTCATTTCTCTGCCCTTATCCCGCCTTTGTCGTATATTTATTTTAGTTGGTTTTTATGAAAAAAAAGTGTATATATAAAGGAAGCGAATGTCCCTTCCCCATTTTGATCCTGGTCCAAGTAGTCAGACATGATTTATTATGCTGCTTTCCCTTCTCTATGCGGTGGTCCTGTTTTTCCATTTTCTCGTTTTCTATTAGCCTTGTCGCAGGTCCTGTGTGAAACACTTGTTTTCCCTTGCTGTGGTCCTGGCCGCTTAACTTGTCCTTTTCAATTTTCCAGCATCTAACCCTGTAACCCCCTAGCCCTCTGTCTTTGTCGCATAATTTGAGTTTGTTTGCGGCGGCTTTTTATTATTACATACTTATTGAAAAAATAATATTATATCCGGTTTGAAGCTCAGTTCCCCACATTGCTATTCATAAATAATTCAAATGGCAAAGCTTCAATCCTTGCTGCTCATGAATTATTCTAATTGATAACTCACAACTTTCCTAATATATCCCATAAGGTTTGGAATTAATTTCAAGTAAGCCTACTTTTGTTTATTAATTCTCAGGTGCCAGACCTCTTAGAACTTTCGATTTCGATTGAATTTGTGAGGATTTCCAAAAGTCATTCGTGGCTTCATCAAGTACACATTACCCAATTGTGTGTACTAGCGTCTTTTTCCACCTCTGTACTTTTATTTTCGTTTCATTGACACCTGTCAGGCCAAAAGCTTCCCCGAGAATTCTCCCAAATCCCCTTCTAAGCTGGCTGCGTAAATCTCTCAGTAAATCGCACATTTATCCAGCTGCCTTGAAAGGAGGAAAATGTCAAGGCCTCTTACCTCCATGCCAAGTCCCTCTTGGAGAGACATAGACATTCACAGACTTCGTAATAAATTTTCCACAACATTATTTACAAAAAACTTAAGCGACGTGATGCGATTTTTTAATATCAATATTTGTGATTGGAGTTGAAGGAGGTGGCCTGGCGGCAAACGGAGGTAAGAGTATCAAATAAGCACAAAATAAATGTCAAAGGAGGCCAATTCCGTGGGGTGAGGAGGCCTGAATCGTTAGAGGGCGTGGCACTCGAGAGGAAATAAATGCCTTCACTTTGGCTGACTCTGACTTTGACGACACTGCCGCCTAAATGAATCAACAAGAATCGGAGGCGCCGCACATGTGGCGCTTGTCTCGCTTCTCCAGAAGGCTTCTGGAAGTTTTTTTTTTTCCTTTTCGTCGGCTGTCAAAGAAAAAAGTGTCGCGAGTTTTATTTTTTCGCCGCACGTTCCATCCTATCCATTGATTCATTCATTCACCGACTCACACACTCACTCACTCACTCATTCATTCGTTCGTTTGGTGGGCTCTCCTTTTGGCTTTTGCGTGAGCCGTTTCAGTTCCGCTTTTGGCTTTCGTTTATAGCCCGAATTTTATTTCATTTCCAGACATCGAACCCAAACAGTTATCCTCCCCAACCCGAACCCGTACCCAAAACCGGTCTGAAACTTTTGGGTCATTTATCAAATTTTCAAAGTCACATTTGGTATTGTCACGCTCGTTTTTTTGTTGCCGTCTTTTCTTTTTATTTTGTTACATCGAAATCGAAAAGGCCTTTCAGACGGAGTGCGTTTTCTTGCCATTCCTTAAAATCGCCTCATATCCTTCCGAGTCCTGGAGGAGGTGTGGCTTGCGTGCTGGCTGCGATAAAAGTGAGACGTAATGCATAAGGAAGAAAATTGGTTGCTTGACGGAAGGACTGCCACCGAGGGTCACATAATGAGTTTCCATTTTATTTTCCTCACTCTTGATTAGGGTAAAAAAAATTCGAGGGGTTAGGTGGAGTAGGAAAGTCAAAAGTCATAGTTTACCAGCCAAAAGATTAAGTTTTTCCTTACCTGATAAATTTTTAAGCTTTATTTTTAAGAATAGTACAGCCGAAGATGGGCATTTGTAATCTCCGAAAGTCAGCAACCTTTGGCTTTCTTTAGCAAATAGACTGATCCTAGAGATATGCTCTTAAGAACATGTCCCTGCATAAATTGTAGATTCCCGCCTGTCTACATAGAGACACCTTCCACGACCTGGCCACCCGCTGCTGCGTTGTTGGCGCTACAAAATGAGTAATGGAGAAACTTTATCACCTGCCAGAATGGCAGACATTAACATAAAATGCTACAGAAAAGAATTAAGCTGCCTAAGAACAAAAGCACCGTGAGCAATAATTTTTAATTTATTGCGGAATTTTCATAAAAATGACAACAAAAATGAGCCGAGGATCCCAGCCGCGCCGCCAGATGATGACTGGCAGAGCCTAAAACAAATTATGAACGCCTGCCACCGCCCCCCACCTTGGTGGCACTTTTATGAGCTTCTTTGGTTCACTTTTTTTGCTCCTTCCTGGGTATCCTGCACCGCCACGCGCATAAGCGACACGCGTTAATTACCTGAGAGGGGTGGGCAGAATCAGGACGAGGCAGGACAGGACCGGAGATCTCCTGCCAGGCAACGGATCTACATAATATTGTAATTAGTTGACAAGTCACGTAATTGTGGCTGTCGCTAATTTTTTACGGGCCATGGACGATTTTTCTTAGAATTTTTTGATTGTTTTCCTGATTTATGGAGGGACTTTAAAGGAAAGAAACTATAACAGGTCAGTGGGGAAATGACAAAGCCTGTATCTTATTGTAAGATATCCTTGAAAAGTTAGGGATAATTATATAAATACTGTGACATTCGCAACTTCTACAATCGAGCCACTTGAAATGCCAGTCACACTGCCAGCTAGAACCCAGAGGGGAAAAATTAATTTCTCTCCTTTCGGAAGCCCGAATGTCTTCTTCTCATGAGCCATCCTAATCAATATAATTACACTGGCTATTCGAAAATGTCGTACACGTAGCGTGGCAGGGCTGGGAAAGAAAGAAAAATGGCCAGGACTAAGTGAGAGCACGTAGCAAAGGAAATAATACCCATACGCACTGTGAGCCGCAGAGAAAATTGTAGGCAAACATTTGCCCAGACACAGGACACAAGGATACACAACGGAGGACAGTTGGGCCAAGTAATTGACAAACATGCCACATGCTACTAAACACAAATTAGAGAGGCCAAGGCAATCAATTGATTTTCCACCAAGCACCAGGATCATTCACCGCCAGGACTCTCTTTCCATGTCTTCTTTCCTCTTTCTGACTTCCCACTTCCGCCAAAAGGACCTGCTATTTGGTCAAAATGTCAATTAGGCAATAGCAATAGCATCGCCAGAGGAAGCTGCATTTACATTTTTTGTCAATTTTTTACTTTCCCGAAATGGCCAAACAAATGAATTTTATGCAAATTGTAATTCCTGTTTTCGGTGCTTGGCGCCCAGGGCTTCCTTCTGGTGTGCCTCTGGTGTGCAATTTTATTTAAATGTGCTTAAATATTATTATTCGGCCAAATGGATGCCATTTTGTCGGTCCATAAAGACATTACGCGCCATAAAATAATATCTGGCGGTGCGTCGGTGGCGCCCTCTGTCCCGCCACTTGGCAGGCTCCATCTGCTCGAGATGTGCTTGGGTCCAGGGTCCTGGGTCCAAAATACTCCACATTTATCAGTCTGTTGGCCAGCCTGTTGTGTGGCTTGTAGTTTTTATTATTATCGACCCACAGGCCGAAGACTGGCCGGCTCGTTTATCAAGGGCGCATTAAAGTATTCGAATCCGGGTCCGAGTCCGACTCTGACTCCTTTGGTTTGGGTAATCGTCCTGCCATGTGGCGCCCTCTGTTGGCGCTGCCAAATTGCCAAAGTGTCGTTGTTGTTGACGCCGCCGCCTGCATATCCTGCATACGTGTTTGTCCAGCCAACAACAGCCGAAACAGCAACAGAAACAGGATCAGAGGCAGCCACCATTGCAAGGATACGTATGTATATCGAATCAGTCGCGCCGTATTTATTGTTGGACTGCAACTAATATCCGTTTCCGTTCTAGACGAAATGTGGGGCCATTTGTAATGCCAAAGTGTTTTGGACGGGGATCCAGCCAGCAGGACAAACTTTCTGAATGGCGGAGCAAGGAGCACAGGACATTAGTTTAGGGGGGGCTGGACAAAAAATGTGACAACAGGCAAACCAATTTGATTAATTGGCTCAAGCCAGATATTTAAAGGACTTCCTCTCATACCTATTTTAATTTTTAATCCTAAAAATACCTTTATAATATTATTCTGGCTAGTTGGATAGAAAAAGAACCATCTCCTTCTGTTCCTTCAACCGCATCTGTTTCCAAAGACATTTGGAAGATATTTGAAATATCTGGCCGAGACAGAGACAAATGGAGTTATTGAAACCTCATTATAATGGCACAATAGCAAACGCCAGAGATTCGGGGTTGGAAGGAAAACAAAACGACCCAAAACGAAATCCAAACCGGAGAGCCAGTGGGTATGGGGCAATGCAATACATCAAATGTCAAAATGCACTCGAAAATCAACAGCCAAGATCTGGGCATTAATCACGCCGTACAATTGACCAGCAGAAGGCGGGAAAAGGGTCAGGGAAATCAAGAGGAAAAGCTCTTGTAAGCCTGAGAGCCAAATAACTTTAAAGAAGATGCGCTGCAGCCATCCAACCCGAACATTGGATTGCCGGCACTTTGCTGAACAATTTTTCAAAATTAGCCAAAGCATCTTGCCGACGTCTTCTCCGTTTAGCCAGACAAGATGTTACCACTTTCCAAGACAGAGGCATCTAGAGGATGCCTGATGGTAGCCTGTGGGAGGTGGTGGAGAGAGAGGGTCTTCAATCGGGCACGTCGAAAACTAATTTTTCTTGATTACGCGACGTCTTGGCAGAAGAAGGCATTGCAACCAAATTGGCTGTGCCACTGAGACAGGCACTTTAGTATTTTAAACACTCTTCAAAAAAGAGGGAAAGAAAAAACTAATCAATATCTTTAATATGTTATCCATTAATAGATTTAATTAAAATCCAAAATCAAACATTTTCTTTGAGTGCATAGCAGCCATCCATCGCCACCCATGGCTCTGCTTATAATGTCACTTGTGGCGGCAGACACGCGTCTTCCACTTAGCGAAGACTGGCGAAGAACCGCTCCGCTGCACTCTAAATGGGTGCACGAGTATCACGGACAAGCCCCATCTCTCACATCTCTGGGAAATATGAAAAATCATTCCTAGCTGCCGACCGACGACCAACCGCCTGCTACTTCAAGTGTCTGTCAAAATAATTAAATGGAATGGCCCCGAGACAAAATGCAGCCAGCGATTGCTCGCATCTCATCTAATCAGAGTCTTTGACTTGACTAATGTTGCATTTTGGATACGCGAGGAGGAGGAGTGCCAGTGCCAAAGTGCGGAAGTGCCAGTTAATATTCGTAATATCAGAAAATATTAAAGAGGGAGTTCTGCTGGGATGTAACCATTTTTTTACGAGTTCGCCTTGTTTAATGGAAGGTTACGTGATTTCTGGCATAGTTTGAAGATTAACGCGGGACTGGGGATGCGGGAACTCTGGGATGTGCCGGCAGCTCCACTCGACTACCAGTTTAATGAACTTTTCGAAGACCATAATGTGGGTGGGCAAGGGCTTTTAATAATAGTTATGCAGAATGATGTGCCTGCGACAAAGTTAAGTGCCGAGTTGGTAGGAACTTAATTGAAAATTCCACCAGCTGGTTGTGGGAAAAGGCAGTGATTTCAGAGCTCAGTGGATAAATGATTTAATGAAAAGGTTGGAGGACTGGTCCGGGAAAGTGCTTGATGTATGGGATTTTAATAAAATAAATATGTAATATCAGAGGTTAAGACTTCCTAGGGCTTTCGTTTGGTCCCTTTATTACTCAATTTCGAATATACTCTTAAAATAAAATTGTTTTCCTTTTCTTTTCTTTGCAGGTATGTTGTGATGGACTTTAACCTCTGTGACATGGCTATTTCTGGGGTTGTCTGACAACGGGCACCTGCAATGCCAATATTTACACACACTCTGGCCATAACAACACCGGCGAGATAGACAAACAAAACGAGATGACTCAGTGATGTGACATGGTCCACCCCGAATGGTGCGACCTTTCACCTATCCACCCACCTTTAGCCTTTCGCAGCTCACCCGCCTCGGTTGGCCAGCTGTTAAGCTGTGCGTTAAATTGCTAAAAGCCTTTTCGGGGCTTAAACTAAAAGCTTCCCCCATGGGTTTAGTGAGTCCCCCCCCTATTTTTTCTCCCCATGGCCGTGTGGCTATTAATCAACTAAACGTTGCAACTATTTGAAAATGGTCAACACGGACGGACAGAGCCAAACAGTCTGGTCAAAGTTGAATGTAATCAAAATTTTAGACGACCCCAAGCTCGTTTAAGCCAAAAACAGAAACACCATCGGACACACACACAGGACAACAGAATGTCAACTGAAACGAATTTCCCACTGAATTTTTCATGAAAAACTAAAAAAAAACGCCACCGACTCTGGGGCGAAAAAGTGCGGCCAAAAATTCGTCGCACATGTTCATCAATCAAAGCCATAGCCTGTTGTTTTTATGGCCCAAAGCCCACTCCTTTTGGCTCGTCCTGGCTGGAATATGCAAATATTTTGGAATTTCTTCTTTTTTTTTCGGAGAGAGCTCTGTGTTTTTGCAACAGTGCTGCCCAAAAGGGAGATGGCTTTTATGCCGAACTGGTAACTGGTAACTGGTAACTGGTTCTCTGTGTGAGGAGATTGTCATCTACGATTTGGTAGCGATTTGTTGTGGTAGTTTGCCCATTGAAGCTGTACAGGAACAGTGATTCCATATGATACGAATGGAATGCATAAGCGGAGTGTATGTGTCTTCAACAAAGGATGCTTGTTAAAGGCCCCGCCACTTCCTGGGCTTTGGCCTACGGTTTTAATGCCTTGCCGCGCTTTTGTGTCATTGTCGCCGCACTCTAATTGCGCTAACCATCAGCACACCTCTATTTGTGCCCCATACTCGCTTGCCCCTCTTGCCACACCCCTCCCTTTGAGGGCCAACAACAACCCAAACCGTTGAAAAGCACTTGAGTATCGGAATAGTTCTCCTTTTTTTCAGCCCTTGGACAAAAGGCGAACAATGGCCTCGTAATTGTATGCGGTTAGTGTGTGTTAGTTCTCATTGTACTACCCCTGCCATTGTTCTTGGCATTCCAATCCCTCACTACAGCCCTGCTTTTCTCTCAGTGTATGTAAGAGTGCGAAGTTTATCGCCCATTAAATCACTTTAATGGCTTTCGATGCTCGAGAAACACGAAATCGGGCCATGTTGTTTATGACCTTTTATTACGAAACGGTGTGATTGAGTGTCAATGTGATAAAAATCGATATGGAACTAAGAAGGGGACTTAATCAGATTTTTAATCATAGATTATTTAATTAAACAATTGACTAATTCCATCAGCTATTCTTTAGTTAAAAAACACAAAGCCGATTAAGAAACAGACCAATTTTTGTTTTAAAATATTTGCTAATTATTTTTATTAATGCCAGAAAATTGAAAATATTTTATAAGCCGGCAAGTTACAAGCAAAAACCACTTTCTAAAGTTTATTCCCCTGCAATCTCGGGCGTCTGAATACCATATGCTCTGCTATCCACCATCCGGCATCCATTTCTTTGCACCTTTTTGCTCTTTCGGTGGAAAGTTGTGTTGTTCCTGGTTTTTCTTCCTGCCACACACATAATCCCCTACAAATGTGCCTTATCTCTGGGCTGAGGATGTGCCACAAACTAAGGCGGGCCGGGGCACCAAAAATAATCCATGCCGCTCATCTACCTAACAATAGAAAACTGAAGAGCAACAGAATTATGAAAAACACACATAATTCATAATTCGTTTTTAATAACACGACTCGAACACGTGCAGGAAAAGCCCCGGAAAACAGTTGAAAAACTTGAGCTGGTTCCTTTAATCCGATATCTTTTGAAAACGAATACCGAGGGGTACGTCGTAGACCCCTTGAGAAAGTTCTCCCTTGGATCTCCACGGCTAGACACATTTGTCATTTTAGTTTTCTCGCCACCTTTGGATGGCGTCAGTTGCTGTGTTGTTATTTTTTTAGATTGCATTTTTTCCCAACTCTATATATATATATATTTTGCATATGTTTTTGTCGATTTTCATGGCGTCAGTTGGTGTTTATGGCGACGTGGGATTGTTTATGGAAGTCGCAGTCTCACCGCAACATCGCAAAACTTTGTTTACAATAAAGACTCCCAGTCTGCAGTTTCTATTTAATCAGAAGAACGATTTCCTGATTAGGTCAGGAAGTGGGACAATAACTCCAAGTTATGGCCCTGGATTGGATAATCTGTTTCTAATCTTTCAATGTCGTTAACTGGCACAATGGCTGGCCATCAGCAATTGGGCACTTTATGGATCACTCGGGGGAAAACTGCTCAGCTTCCAGCCGCTCCGCCCTCAATCTATATTTTGTAATCAATTTGGTAAACATCTGTCGATGTTGCTGCCGTCGTTGCACGCGTCTCTGCCGGCGGTGTTGCACATTATCCCGCTTCGTAATGCACACGTCGCCGATTCCCAGATGTGGTGGCAAGATTCGGGTTCCCTTACCCTCCGTGCGGCTTCTGTTTCCGAGAGGGGGTTGATGACAAAACGTACGCCGCACATTTTTCAATACCTCTCCATCTCCAGTCGGGTTTCTTCCCTCAAAGATTTCACTTTCCTCGCATAATTCTCATTAACACTTCGCTTAACTACCACGTAGTTTCCTTCTCCTGTTGCGGCCCTGCCCCGTCGAGGGTGGTTTTAAAACCTAGAACTATTACTATATACTTTATACCTTTCGGCTAGGAGAGCACTTCGGTTCTAGGTAAACATATTTTACGACCCTTCCTGTTATGAAATGTTTAATGAGGCCTGACATGTGTGCGCCTTCGTAGCTCCCTTCGTAGCCAAAAATTTTCAATTAGTGGAATTTATGGGACAGTGCCGTGAAATTATTCCCCCGGATGCCGCATAAGAATTTCTGATATTTTCGAATAATTTGGGTTTTATTTTCGTATTCCTGGTTAATTAGAAAAAATAGCTTCTGGCGTGGCAAAGGTTCTATGACGGGGCAGCAATTTGTTAAAATGTCTAGATCTGGGTACTTAATTGTGATTATCAAGGAAATAAATTTTGTAAGGGTCAGAAGTCAATTGGCTTGTAATTAAATATTTTTTGACATTATCTTGAAACTATAAATATTTATTATAAAAAAGAAGAAGGAAAATAGTATTCTAGTCCTACAAGCAATAACATATTTTCCCATTGAAGTGACATTTAAATGCCTTTTCTTATCACGATTATATCCTCGACAGAAGATTCAATTTCCAATTCCAGCTGCCGCCCCGTCGATATCGGCTTACATCCTTCGATCCCATTTGCCTGGCCATAAATCTAGAAACACGCGTCTGCCTGATCTGTCACAAATACAGAAACCGTGTGCCCCGGGTCACGTGGCACACGAAATAAACTGCAACAATGAGGCATGAAAAATTGCAACATCACGGGAGCAACGGTAGGGGTCCCAATCCTGAAAGCGGAGTCACATCTTCTCGACAGCTGGGAACCTTTCTTCCTGGACGACTGTCTGTCCCTCTCCCGATGGACCAAGATTTTAATTAAAATTCAGCAAAAATCACAAATGAGCTGGCCAACTGCAAGCTGTCAGTTTCGGCTGTCAAAACTGTTAGTCAGTATCCACAGTGTGGATGCCACACCTCCAGCCATTAGGCCAGATATAAGCCAGATAATTGCCCTGACCAGGCCTAATGAATAATGTTGCATTCTGACACTTTGGGCAAATTTTCAATTAATTGGAGCCTGGCAGGCAAGCAATGCCAAACTGTTTGCCATCCGTCAGTCAAATGGCTTTGGCCCAGTTCCCTGACAAATGAGTTACTTGAGCCGGGCCATCTCATCTTCAACGGCTTTATTCATCGCTGATTTATGGCCTATTAAATTGCATTTGGCCCTGCAGCGCTTGGCTGCCATTTGTCAGCTTAGATTGCCAGGTTCCCACGAACGGAACGTGGCCAATTCAATGTCACGTTAACGAATAGCCTTTAAAAATTCAGACATTCGATGGCCAACAAAAAAGAGACCAAGAAACTTCCTGCGGGTGCTAAAAACATAAGCCAAAAACCGCAACATTGTTGGTTTGTCGTTTGGTAGTTGCCTTTTCAGTTTTGGTGTTGCTGGTGATGTTGCTGCTGCTGCTGCCCACGCAACCGCAATGGAAACATAAAGCCAACATTGGGCCTCCTCCATCGGGTCTGTCTGGGCCCGGTACTCTGTTTACTTTTGGCTTTTTTCCCTTTTTTCCCATTGACGGTATTTATGCGCCCTGCCATTGCATAAAGTAATTTGCATTTCGCGTTAATTTTACATGCAAATAAATGTCGTATTTAAATGCAATTAAAATTGTTTACTTGGTTGCATTCCGGCCAGCGATCCGCAAAAAGGAGTTCGTGTGGAGAAGAGGTTCCTCGCTCATATTCTTCGCCAACTTGGCATGCCTTCACAGAGACTCCTGGGAGTTGTACTCCTGAAAAAGAGGAGCACGTGCAGTTTTTAAAATGGGTTTCTTCTTAATTTATGAAGCGGCATTATGGAGAGTCAACTGACAGAGAATATTTATCCAAAAAGAGCTGGAAAGAGGCTTTATTTTTAAAGGGTATAGATAGGTCTTTAAGGTACTAAGCACACTTGTTAATCATAATCTTTAAACCTGGTTCTCGGATTACCAATATGAAAGCCACTTTCCATAATGATTCATAAGCATCTATATGAGTTCCTGGGTCGGATTTCACCTCTTGATGACAAATTCTCCTGATTTTTGGGGACCAACCTTTCCAGCGAAATCGATGCAACAAAATGAGTATTTTTTTTCGCAAATTTCCTTACCGACATCAGTTTTCAATGAAATGCCATTAAAGCTTAAAAGGATTTCGGCGGCAAAAAATTTTATATCCCTAACAACAACAACTTGTTGCTTTATGTTGTCTTGTTGCACATTGTTGTTGCTGCTGCTGATGGTGGCATGTGTGAAGCGACGGCACTCGAACAATTTTCGTCGCACAACAAACAAATTTCGTTGCCGTTGTCGTGAAATACGTGAAATTTTTTTTTCCAGCCACTTGACAAATTTTTCAGTTGTTGTTGTCGGTGCTTTGTTGTCAAGAGTGTGAGTGTGTGGGTGCCACGTAGTAGGTGGCATTGTCAGCGGCATCCTTGCCACCGGCTCTTTGCAACCGGAGTATTTGGCCACTTGACATTTCAGCAAATTAGTTGCGCCTTGATTTTCGATGCTCCTCGGTGTCTGTTACTCGATTGGATTTCTGGAGTGGTGTGTTTAGTGGGTAGTACTTCTCGGAATAAAGCGTGGGATAATGTATCAATTTGCCAGTCAGCGGGCGGGGTTAAAAGGTCACTTCATAGAGGACTAGTATATATATTTTACTAATGACATTGTATCCACCTGCATAATGCATGTTGTGACAGTCGCCATGAATATTTTAGCTGCCTTGTTTACATTTCCAATCTGGACCCATATCGAGCTGGCTGCAATTAACATGTTTTCTGGTTTTACGGCTGGCAAAAAAAAAAAAAAAAAGAAATGCGAAAGTGGCAGCAGTTAGCCAGCACTTAACCCGTGGCCGAGACGTCGTCGAAACGGCCACCGCTCCCCATAACACTTAAAGTCACATTTTGCAGCTCCATTCCCAAGTGGAAGCCCGACCACTTTGTGGGACATTTAGTGCAAAATGCGAGCAGGCAAATTATGGAGCCATCAATATGGGTATCGGGGAGGAGTGAGTGGAGTGATTGACCAGGAAATATTACAATTTTTAAGCAGAGGAGTTAGGTATCCAAAGAATGACCTCAATCTGGTGGAGGGACTTTCTTAAAAGGTGGAATGGCAGAATGCAGGCTAATTAGCCTTTGGGCATATCCATTTTAAGAAGCAAATTGATGGAATGCTGACATATTGGGTAAATTTATACAAATTAAATTATTAAAGAAGAGGGCACCACCACTCACAGGCCCCTTGCCAGTTCGTCGCGGGTTTGTCGAGCTGTCAGCATTTTGTTCGCTACTTTTGGTATGCGGCTTGTCACTGCCAGGCCAGGACAGAACAGAACGCCTCTGTTTGGATCGGGTTGGATTTGGTTTGGTTTCCCCCCAAGCTTAAAATTCTGCAGCATTGTTGGTGATACATATATATTTTGTTTTTTTGAGAGAGAATTCTGCGGGCCGCATCAGCCGAAACTTATTTATACTTCAGCTCACACACACTGGGCGATGCGGATGTGGATGCGAATGGGATGCTATGGGGGATCGGATCGGATCGGGATAAGGGGATACGTACGTATACGTATATCCCACGAGAGTCCGTGTCAAACATGTTTAACAGAGGACTACCGCAACAACAACGAAAACAACAATGCATCCGACAGCAATAACAATAACAAACAGAATGGAAACTGGTTCGGGTAGGGAGTTACCCCCTCTATTCAGCTCCGGCTGCTGTGACAATCAAAATAAAAATAATTCTCGTATCGCCCAAAAAAAAGAAAGCACCCAAAATGTTTGCAACTGTCACTGGAACAACGCAAAAAGTTTCCGTTCTGGGTTTTTGTTTTCATTTCGGGGTTTATTTTTTTTTCGTTGACTATCTAAAAAAAATATAGCGATTGGGTTGATAGAATAATGTTTCAGTTTTGTTTTTCATATTTCATGCTGGTCTGTGGTTTCTGCATTCATTTAAAGATTAGAAAAAATTGAGAAGTTTCCAGGGAATATGATTTAAGCCCCAGGATAAACATTATCCCTAACATATGACACTAATGATGTCTTGCTTTCTGGTCGCTCTTATCATTTGCTTATCTACTTAGCCTGGCAAGAGCTGACAAGGAATCACCCCTCGAATAATACTTTCTTTTGAAATACAAGCTCCCCCATTTGCGTGGCAAATTTGCACATTTTCATGACACTAAATGTCACTAATTTGACAGAAAATGTCAGCGCAGATAATGCGAATATGGGATGTGTCGGAAAAAATGCATAACTGGCTAGCTTTTTCCAACAATCTGTCGCATTAGATGCCACAAATGAGGGCAACAAAAAAATCACAGAAACTTGCAAATTGCTGTTGAATATAACGAACTGAGATGGCTTCTTAGTTGGTCCCTCAGTGACCATCCGTATATGGTCCGGAGCTGGTCCGGAGAATCTCAATCCAAATAAGGTCAAAATTGCGGATATGATTTCTGCAGAAATGAGACGATGTTCTCTCCTTCTCAGTGCCCACCGTTTTAATCCTAATTTATGCACCCGTAATGATGAAGATTGTCTTCCGCCGCCAAGATTAAGTGGCTTACAATTTGGCGAAGCTGCATCCAGCCAGATGGCGTTATGCATTCCGAGTGTCCCCAGACAATGGGGTTGTCAACCAACAATATCCGAAAGTTGGCCTAAAATTGACTTTCGTCCGTCAGAAAGCCGGAAAAGGGCTTAAGTCGGAGGCGTTAGTAATGAATTGTAAACGCAGACACGTGTGAGGCACTTCTTGAGTTAAGGGGGATTAGCCAGGGTGAGGGTTTACTTTGATGGATCGAAACTTTCTCAAGGAAACACCCCTCTGTGGTCATGAGTTGGCCATTTCTCTGTACCAGTCTCCCTTTTCTGCTTCATTGACCAAACTACAGGGAAAGAAATTTTGGTAAACAATAAATTTTATTGCTTTTTAGGGTCTACATTTTTATTATTGCCGCAGATGTTTAATGTATGTATGTAATGTTTGTATGATTCTTCATCTTAGAAAACTGATTTAAAATTAATTTCATACCTTCTTACTTTCTCTATTAATCCCCAAATTCCTAATGCTTATTTCTTAGTGCATTTTGTAGCTAAAATATTATAGCTTTTTCTCGGTTTGCTAAACTTGTTTCCCATTTGCGGCAAATATGCTTCTGTCCGTAGAACGAAGACTGGCCCAGCGTGTTCCACTTCATGGTTCTGTTGTTTTAAATTTGTCATGAAAATATTTTGATTGTTGCGCATTCACTCCCCCCCTACCCCCGACACCTTTCTTGGGATGTGTTCCCCTTCAAATATTGTTTCACACACCCCTCGGGACATTTGTTGACTGAAAGTTCCCCTTCTCTGCCAGATGACTCCACACGGTCTACATACGTTTTTCAAATTAGATTCTGCGGTTTTCGTCTGTCTGTCTATCCGTCTGGCTGTCTGAGTGTCTAGGACAGGGCCCACCGGGGCACGCCACCCGAATCGCAATCGCAATCAATCGACATCGGGGGACCGCCCTCACATTTGTTTATTTGCTTGTTCCGTCTGCGGTTTGCTATTTATTTTGCCTTTATTTCCTTCGAGCCATCAAGTCTATTTCGAAAGGTGCTCCTCCCCCCCACCTCTTGTTTATTTTTTATTTTTAATTTATATTTGCACTACTCGCTAATTAATTAGACGAGCCAGTGGCTCAATAAGCCATCATCGTCATCGCGACTTATTTTTAATCGCAATTGGCATGCAAACCAGGCAGCAGAAAACTTCGCAGACGGAGACAAGCCACTGGTAATCCAATTTAAAAAAGCATCGTCGTCTTGGGCCGCTTCCTTTGACTGCCACATAAATCAATGGGATGCGCTCGGCGCGCTTAAAATTCATATCTTGTCAGAGTGTAAGTTGTATTTTAAGCTTTTTATCGGGGCCCGAACGGCGGCTGCAATGCGCCTCGCATTACTCATGCCCCACCGGCTTGCCGCCAAGACCAAGTATCCCGCCTCGAGAGGCGAGTGGTTATGAATGGATAAACGTGTTTTCGGAAACGAAATCAACGGAAGGGGCCTGTGGGTGGAGGAGAGTCGTGTGGCAGTCAAATTATTGGGACAAGTAAGAGGTTGCACTTCAGATCTTTGGGGTCTTTGATTAAGATGATTTGAGCTCAGTGGCTCAGGAAAGTGCTGCTTCATTAGGGATTATTTCAATGAGTTATATCATTGGAATACATGTTACATTACCTAGTTTTCAAATAATTCATGATTTATAATCATTCCAAGCCATCATATTTTTTCCGCAAATATAAATTTTCATCAAGCCAGTCTCACCCTGCTTATGGCCAACCATTAGTTTTTTTAACGGACCCTGTCTTTTTGGCCATTTAATTCATGCTGGCCTGTAAGAAGAGCACCTACAGCTCAATGGGCCAGGGCCAATGCATGTGCAACACGAAATGGCTGTAAATAATATTTATGTGCGTTAATGCCAAACACCATACTCGGATTGGGATTACGGAGAGAGGCTAACATGTGTCGAGCGTATCCGCGACACGAGCTACTTAAGCTCGTCTCATATATCCGCGGCTTTATGGCTCAAATGCGTTATAATTCAAGCCCGGATAGCCGGCCACCTGTTCGTTGGACATCTGAGTCGTTGTCACGTTCCTGCCACACCGCTCCGCCATAAATATTGGCCACTCGGCTAGCCGCCAATACTGCCGCCCGACATGTATCATCATCGTTTTAAGCCATGGCCCGAACTGCTGCTCTTGATGGGCACTCATTTGTGGCAAGCTCAGTGCGTTAGCAGTTTAATGTGGCAGGCCTTTTCTGGCCAGCGAATATTACGAAAAACACAGCACTAACGACTCTGATTTCAGCTCTGACTTGCTAATTTCCAGACGGCCAACACGCACCTAATGAGCCTCGGACTGTGGCACGATCCCCGAGTCGGGGTATCGTGTATTTATAGCAGCAGTTGCGTCGTTGCATGAACTGAATTATGGGCAACAACTAGCTGCAGCACTAGGCAACAGAATAGCCGCAGTTTAGTCTATAATATCTTTTTTAAATCTTTGGCTATGTAGGCTAGTGTTTATCGGCGACTTTCGCACAGTAGCACATGGCAACTTGTTGCAAATGACGGCGCCAAGTAGCAGCAACATTCTCCCGTCCTCACGACCACGACGACGCCACAAAGTCTGCGATTTTTATCTTTCGCTCTGGCCAGCCTATCCCTCGGATAACTATACAAATTGTGGGATATCGTGCAAGAGGTGTGGTGCCACAGGCGGGGCACTGTCAACGCCTGGTTACAGGGCCTTGGCCGGCTGCCATTTCCCAAAGATGGAATCTAGCATCTTTATGGTACGAGCAGCAGACTCATTTGTATTTCATTCGAGCCGATAAGAGGTTGCGATACATAAATGTTGTAGAAAAGGACTAAGTTATTGCTTAATTCAGGCTTCTTTGTTTTAGCCAACAATTAAGGCTTATTATTTAATTCAAGCAGAGCTAAGAGAGGGCTTATCTATTAATGTTTTTAACTTGAAATAGTAAAGACTTGTTGGGGATTATGATTATTGTTTATTCTTAAGAATTAAAGAAACCTTTATGCCTGTTCCCCAAAGCCTTTATTATATTTCCTGTAATGTTTACAATTTAATTCATAATTATATAATACTTAACTGAGTCTCTCGCTTGCCTTATGCCCCATGTGGCAGAAGCTTCCCGCTTTTAAACTCCCATTCCGGTCGCCCATTTAAAGCACATTGTTGCAACGTTTATCATATTAATGTGAGTGACTGGCTGGGTCTCTTAACAACTTAATAATTTATTTGTCCGCCCCTTCCCTTGCTCCTCCCGGGCCGGGGGCACATGTGTCACGGCCACGTCAGTGGGGCACAAAGGAGTCAACCGAAGAGGGCTCTTAAATTATTAACGCGATTTGCATGCGTGGCAACTTTAAAGACGTTGCGTCTGCGGCGCATAAACATGTCATATTATTATTTTTTACTGTCTGATAAAAGTTCTGGCCCTCCGACTGCGTACTTTTTTTATGGTAATGCGTCATAAAAGAGTGCTCGCAAAAATGTTTTTCCAAAAGGACGATGAGCAACAGGGGCGGGCAGCTTATCAATGCAAAGCAGACTCTCGACTTTGGTCCGTCCACTTCAAAATCGCTCCCCATCCTGATGCCCCTTCCGCCAAATTTCGTTTCCATTGTGGATGAAGCGTTGAAGCAACCCTTGAGGGATTAAATTTCAACAGTTCGCCGCCCGCGTTGCGCATTCTTGGCCAGCACTTCGCCGACATCCTTTTCCCCCCAGGAGAAATCAAACAGCTTCGCCGCCTCCCGCGCACTATCAACCTATGGCAGCTTTTCTCTTGCCGACTTTTCGGCGCTTAGCCATCTGTCCGACTGTCTATTTGTCCGCCTTTGGATGGATGGCTAGAAGGATGAAGTGCCGGAGTGCTGAAGTGCAGGGCAGGCATTCAGCTAATGAATGTAATCGCCATAAGCTGGTGCCCTTTTTCGATGAGGAAAAGGCAACTCATTACGCGTCTCTGTGTATACAAAACATTTCCCAGTAATTGGGCTGCGATTTCGGGGGGTGGCTGTCTTCCAAAGAATTATGAAAGCCAAATGCATTTACTAAAAAGGAATATTTGGGTAATGCCGCTCAAAGTGCCTGTTTACTGGGGTGCCCCCATTTGGAGAGCTTTTAAAGAGGAATAAAGTATTTCCGGATTGTCAGACTAGATTTTAATGATTTATGAAGTTGGAATTAAAGTTTTTGGTGTGTTATTCCTAGCTAGCATCCTTTGAGTCCTGCCCCCAACTCAACTAATATTATCTGGCCGTAATAAAAAGCGGGAGCAGCAAGCAAAACACTCGTTTCCCGCCTCGTTGCAAGGCCATCATAATTGTGTACCTGCAGCTATTTTGATTTGATAAGCAAACAAAGGCGAGAAACAGCAGCAGCAGCGGCAACAAAAGAAGGCAAAAGAAAGCCAAGCGACGGCTGGCAAATAGAATAAAATAATCAGAAAGCAAACTCAGAAAGTGGTAATGAGTATACGCCGGGTCTGACAATGGACAGGAAAAAGGGGCAGCGAACAGAAACGGAATGGCATTCCCTGTTTTGCTGTTTGTCTGGAAAAGTGAAAAGCATGTAAATGCCCCGGGCGGGTATTATGAGGGTACCCCAACCAGGACACCCATTCCTCCGTTCTATTTCTATATTCTGGAAGCCCGTCTGGCAGACACTTGAGCCAGCTAGCTGGACAATTATTGTGCGACGGTTTCACGTTCAATGCCAAAGTGTCCTGCGGGCAGCAACAAGCCGGAAAATGGGGAAAACCGGAAAGGGGGGAGCCCAAACGGGAGCACTACAAACAAGCAGATACACTCTTGAGGGGTGGGCCGCATTCTAATGAATTGAAATTTGTTGGAGGCAAGGGTGGCGGCGGATCACGGGGCGTATGAGCAATTTAATTGCTGAGCAAATTTTGCCGCTGATGAAAATTGAATTGTTCATTGGGTGGCGTGCCGTGTCATGTCACTGTCAAGTGCAAATGTTCCCAATGCCGCAACATCAACATTGTCTCCCAACAACATTCAACAAATGAGGTTTGCAAATGTCGGCAAATGGCGAATGGCAAATGGATATGGAAAAGTTTGCGTGATATATATGTATTATTGAGGCATTGTAGTCGAGCGATTTATTTGTGGTCTGGAATGGTTGTATTTTAATGAATTCTTTCCCGGTGAAGCTCTTGACTTTGACATGAAACTATGTACTATTTATGAACGTAAAAGGGGAAAAAATTAAAAAAAAAAAAACAAAGATATTGCAAACGCGAACTGTCACCGCGGGCGTGACTAAAAGTTGCCATAAAAGAAACCTTAAACCGTAAACTTTTATTGCGGCACACTGCATTCCATTTTTGTTTTTAATTTTCGCGCCATACTGATACTGATGTCATTGTCCTCGAAACTCATCTTTTCGCATTCGTTCGTATTATTTTGCAGACGGAGCTGTCGCACAATCTGCAACAATTGTCGGAGAAGGCACGTTCCACGACCGAATTCATCCAGCGCCTCAAAGGCATGAGCGACAAAGTAACGGTAAGTTAGAATCCTGAAGGACCAAAAAAAAATTCTACCCGGAATCCGGCTTAAATTTTTGAGTTATCTATGCACAGGAATCCTGCATGGAGTTCGAGCGACTGGTGCACGCCCAATGTGAGGCTTTGATTCAGGCCATTCACGACAGACGCGAATATCTGCTGGAGGCGATTCGCATGGACAAGGACACCAAGATCAGGATATTGAAGGTGGGTTTTTTTTCCCTAAAATGTAAGAGTTTTTAAAGGCTAAGGTATTGGCTTAGAAGTTGAAAGGACTTGGCTGAACAATTTAATACAAAATCTAATTCAATTTTATTTCTTTCATAAAACATGATATGTTTGAATAGATTGATTTATTTAATCTTTATTACCATCCTTCTAGGATCAACAATCAAACTGCACTGGCAAACTGCAACAAACCACAGGACTTATTCAGTTCTGCATTGAAGCTCTGAAGGAGACTGACAGCGCCGCCTTTCTACAGGTTTGTTTTGCCAATAAAATTTCATTGAATTTAAACTTAATTGGGTATCAATAACTTTATTTAAAGGTTGGCGCCATGCTTATAAATCGAGTGGCCAACACAGACATGACCTGGCACCAGGAGGTCACAAATGCTGCCCCTCGGGTGTCGCCCATCGTTGACTTGACCCTTGATGATGCCGCCTTGGCTCGTGCCATTGATAACTTGAACTTTATCCAAATGAAAGGTAAGTGATGTGGTTAGCATTAGAAGTAACTACTCCTAATTAACATACAATTTGAAAGAGTAGGATGTATTGGTAGATAATAATACCTTTAGAGAGTCAACTTCCACTTACTTGTCTTTAAATCGGAGATGAATTATTAGGTCCGACTGTAGCTGCTAAATAAACTCGCCTCATAAATATTGTCACTAATTACGCACAAGCACACACCAAAACACACCCACGCACTCGGTCCAAGGTGTGACTCGGGGCCACCCGGTAAACATAAACATAAACAAACAAACAAAACACCAAACTCGACCCTTCAAACAAAAGCGGGAAGAGCCCTTCAATCGAGAGCCTGTTGAAGAGTTGAAACCAAAGGGCTGGGAGCATTAGTTGGGGAACTCCTCAGTGGTGGGGACTTAAATATAGAACAGATATTTGGAAACGGGATCCGCCATGTGTGGAGTTGACAATTAAAGTGAAAGTGTTGAAATCGGATAGTGCACATCGGTTCCCCACACAAGCATCCAGAATAGAATATAAATTGATATGCATTTGATATGTCTAACCTCTTTGTGCTTCTCTCACATTTCCTTCCATTCTGAATGTGCCGCTTGCTCTCATTTAAATGAATGTCCACATAAATGTACCAAAAATCATCTAAAGCCGTCAAAGATGGAGATGAAAGATGTCCGGCAGGTGAGCAAAAATAAAACAAACTCAACAACAACAACAAAAATATGAAAAAAATCAATGCTTAATTAAGTTTTTATACACTGCCCAGATACTCACAAAAAAAATGTTCAATTTCATAATTTATTTGTATTTTTTTTTTTATTCTGTTTGGACAAAATTCATTCCTTGGTACTTCAGCTCTCACACACACACCAACACTAATACACAAGCTCACACACACATTGACTTGATTCGTCGGCCATTTTGTTTTCATGGATTTTTGGCATTTCCTTGCTAGCCTTTTTTTGTTTTTTGGTTATTTTCGGTTGAGGGGAACACGCCTACGCATAATAATTTTTCATTTTCATTTAAGCCACTAACGGGAAATAAAAAATAAACCAAAATACGTCCAAATATTTTCGTTTTCACTTCCGGTTCCTGGCGACTGTCAGAGAATTCCTTGCCACAGCCTGTCAACTGGCTGGGGGCGTGGTCAGGCAATGTCATTTCGAGTGACATAATTTTTTACGCTGCTTTTTTGCTCTCTGCCTTTTCGGTTTTTCCTGTCGCTTTTCATTTGGCATTTTTTCCCCATCCCCCTCCCACACCACCTCCTCTTCATTATTTCATGCTTAAGCTTTTATTTCGCATTTTTCGTTTTATATTGTTATTATTTTTATGAGTCGCAGCTTTCGGGTTTTCTGGTATTTTCGTTTTCGCAATTGACCCTCTTCAGAGGCTCACCCGGCCGGCCGGGCTTATCCCTTACACTTTTAGCCTGATTGCTCGGCCTTTAGCCAACAAAATAAAAGGGCCACCTTGATTTCCACGTTTTACTTTTGTTTCGGTTGACATTTGACAGCTTTTGGCGCCTTTTTAATTTGATGCCGAAGCAGGGGAGCGGAAAGCCAAAGGAGGACGCCCGAAAGTGTCGTCATTTTTATGTTTATTTTGTGGCATAATTTTAGGCGCTTCACTTCTCTCCGCCATTTGTGTTGTGTCATGAATTTTTATTACCAGGCGTTGGTTTTATGCCTCCAACTTTACGACGTGTAGGCGTGGCCCACCCTCCGGGCAATTAATAAAAAATGAAACACTAACGGCAGACTCTTCGCCTGGTGACAGATTCATTTTAGTTTCTCAAAGGGATCGGATCATCTTGGTGCTGGTTTTCGGCCTTCATCGATTGAAACTTTGTTTTTATTGGTTGTGGTACTTGTATACTTAAGTTGTATTGATAATTTGGCTTACTTTTATGTCAAACACTGTAGTGCCTTCTAACACACTCCACAAGCCACTTTCTTCGGATCTTTAGTTTATGTCTTTTACAAGCACTGGGTTATCAGTTATTTCTAAACGTTAGCACAACTACTACACATGTTACTGCTCTTTGGTTTATTGGACAATTTCAATAAAATATCCTAATTAATCAACAGCCCCCATGACGCCAACCATTCTGCCATCGGACTGCTCGGCGGAGAATAATTCCGTGACAGTGGCGTGGCAGCCACCGAATCATTCCTTTGTCGAGGGCTATGTCCTCGAACTGGACGATGGCAGCGGTGGAGAGTTTAGGGTAAGTGATATTATTGGAAATAGTTAAAAGGACCAATCAACTTTAATTATAATCGTGGCTTAAACAAGCTGTTAGAATTAACCTAACAAGTATAAGCCAGGATAACTGCCTTCACGAATTGCTGAATGGCACAATCCGCTTGCTGATTGGCTGACTGAATGGCTGTCATCTTCCAATTTATTAACCAAGAACTTTAATTTGATTCCTTTCTCTCCTTTCCCTGAATCCCCGAAACAGGAAGTCTACTGCGGCAAGGAAACAATTTGCACCGTGGACGGGCTGCACTTCAACTCGATGTACAATGCCCGGGTGAAGGCCTTCAATAGCGCCGGAGAGGGTGAATACTCGGAGCTGATTGGACTTCAGACCGCCGAAGGTGAGTCCCGCTTTTCACATTTTCACCTTTCTTCTCGTACTAGCTTTTTCAATTAAGCTCCTCCGGCTGCCTGGCTGGTTGGATGGTTGACTGCTTGTGAGCTACTTTTCCGACTGTTTTATAATTTAATCCTTTTCGGTCATGCGCCACCCCTTTTCCTTTCCTTTCCTTTACCATTTCCATTCCGGAGCTCCAGGTTTCTCCCGTTCGTGTTTTGCATGTCAAACAGCCATTGACCCCTTTACGCCTGCCGGGCAGGAATACGTGAATGGGAAATGTGCCGGGAAGGTGGGGACGCAAGGGTTTGTCTTCTGCAATCCAATTCTCACTTGATTGATGCATGCGCCACCTGACATCAGCTACCTCCATCCACCATCCCCCAGGATCCACCACAAATGAAACGCCGCGTAAAGTTATTTAATTTATAAAATTGCCAGAGCAAATTCTAGGAAGAAGGTTTCTGTTTCTTTTATGTTCACGGCTCCTGACCGTCGCTTTATTAGTTGGTCGCCGTTAATTTGCAACTTTTAATTGATTATTCCTCAACGCCAGCCAGAGCGTTGTCTTCGCGGAGGTTACGGGCGATTTAAGCCGGCCATCCGACCCCGATCCCAATGCAAATTGCCACTTTATAAAGTGTTTACACCGAGCGCGTGTCCCTAAGTAATTAACGGAAAAACCAGTTAACAGTTTATGGCTCGTGACGTTTGCGGGCGGTCTTCGTTAATGGCCTGGCTCTAACACCTTACAGACAAAAATGGTCCCTAAGACGAGGGTCTTGGGGAGAATAAAACGGGTTACGATGATACCAATTACTTAAGGGAGCGAAAACCCCAACTTGTGGCCGAGGTGTGGACGAAATGGGAAAGCTATCCTTTTGGACAAATCTAAAAATATATAAAATACAGCTCAAGAGACTCGAGTGCATTGCAGACTTCATTGTGTTACACTTCAGACTAAATTAAATTCCATCATAGTAGACTCCTAATCCCTGCTTCGGAGCAAATCCTTGTGCCAACATTAGGGCTCCCTCTTACTTATCCAATTAAAAAAAAACTGGTAGTAGTTCCCAGCAGCTAATTAAATGCTGGTATTTTAAGGACTCACAGTTTATAGTGCCTGGCTCAAATCTCTCATTAATCGCAAAGTCATATCCTTGACGTAAACAAAACAATGGCCAAAGCCAGGGAGTCCTCCTGGCCCAGATGCTTGCTTTGTGGCTAGTTTGGCCACACAATTGCCTTTGGTGGCCAATAAAACAGGCAACGTCATCATCGTCATCGGACCGAGAAGTGGAGCTCCCAGTGCTACCAGTGCCCCCAGCTCTCCCAGCTGATTCCCGGCTAGCCTTGGCCACTTAATGCGGCCACAACAATAAAAACGGAAATTTAATAAAGCACTCGACTCGACGCCACTCGTTGCCTACTTTGCGGCGCATAACAGCATAAACTGTAAGGAACGGACTAGGATTCGGACTCTGACTACCGACTCCGATTCTGGATTGCACCGGTCACTTGAGCTTTGACAATGGGGAAAATTGCAACCAGTCTGACTTTGTTTTTCTTTCCACTTTTCACAGTTCCGGAACACTTAAAAAAAATTCAAAAAAAAAAAGAGAGCTGAGAAAAGTTAAGATGAACTTATGCCCTGGCTTGAACTTTGAACTACAAATTAATCTTGAACTTAGACAATATTTTCGAATTATTATTAAATTATAAGTTTCCTTATAACTTCTGATGATAAATCCACTTTATATTCTTGAATCTGGAAGCATAAAGGATAAACTTATCTAAGGCGTTTTTAATCTATCCTTTCGTTTCTAATGAATTCTTAAGCCCCTTATATTATCAATACCTTTTTTTTTCTAGTGTACTCATCAGTTTCATTCTCGTCTGTTTCATTCTAGTGGCCTGGTTCACGTTTGATCCCGTTTTGAGCGGCGGTGCCGGTTCGGGCTTAATCTTCAGCAAAAACAACGCCACCGTTAGCGTCGAGGGCTGGGAGCACCGGGTGGCCCTCGGCTCGGTTGGATTCTCCCGCGGCATCCACTACTGGGAGTTCACCATCGACAACTACACGGCGGACACGGATCCGGCCTTTGGAGTGGCACGTATCGACGTGGCCCGGAACAAAATGCTCGGTGAGTTAACAACCTGCTACAGTTCGTTCGCTATTGTTAGGTGCCGTCAGTGGGTTACTGGTTGCATTTGAAATTCAATTAAAAATTCAGAGCAGGCGGCACAAAGAGAACAGCAGCAGCGGCACCAGCAGGAAAAACCTTTCACACAGAAACTTTGCTCGCAAAAAGAGGGAGACCAGAAGTGGAAAATCTGCACAACAAATAGATTCTGGCGTTGACAAAAGATCCAATACGTATGCGGAAAGTTCACAGCTAATAGATGAAAATTTAGGGAGGGTGTAGCTGGGGAGGGAGGGTGCCATGGTGCTAGGGGGGTTGCGCTTAAAACTTTGCCATTTTGCCGCCTCGCAATGCGAAGCCAATAAAATCGAGTGGCAAGTGTTGGGGCGGGCCAGAAACTTTTGCCATTTCTTGTTGCGTGAGTGTAGGGTCGAACTTCTGGAGCGGAATGTGAGGAGTTTTCGTTACCAGACTGAAACCGAAACTGAGACAAACACAAACAAAAGACGCAGCGGAGGCGCCTTGAAGTATGCCGCAGTAAATTGATTGAAAATGTGCGTGGTAGTCATCGTGGGGGGAGGAGTGATTGGACGGTGGGCCTGTGAAGTAGAGTGGGCTTAGAGTGCAGACAAAAGTAATTAAAAGTGCGGCACTTAAACTTTTGTCAAATGCAAAAGTTTATTTGCGGCAGCGCATCGCTTTCCATGATTTTTCTTTATTTTTTCTTTGTCGCTAAGACGCCGCTGTGTATCTTTTTCACTTACACAATTTATTCCCCAAGCTGCTCACGCGCCATTTAACACGTGCCCGCCAGCCTCGCTGGGTCCTTCTCGCTGCAAACTCAAGTTTTCGAATTAAATTTTCATATGCAAAGCGCCGGCAACAAAATTGGAGAGCAGCACCACCTCGGAGCAGGTGGTGGCCCCCAGCGACTGACATTGACACTAACAGCTGCAGTTTGCCAAGTTGTTTTACGAGACTAGTGCGTTTCCTGGACGGCGTGGCATCAGGAGGGTCGGAGGTCACATCCACAAGTCCTTATCCTCCCTCCGGCACCTTGCTTGTTGCTTTTGCATTTGTCAGTTATAATTCCACAGAACTGAAACGACAGACAGGAAAGTGACAACTCAAGGATAGTGGTCAGGGGAGTTTTCTTACCAGTTGGAGCTTAAGTTCAAAACTTCAGAGTTTCTAAAGTCAGCAAAATGGAGATAGATATCATATCCGCTTACTCTAAAATTTTCATTAAATTCGGTTATCGATTAGTAAGTGTAACAGTGGGTGGGAAAATGTCACGCCAATTAATTAATTACATGGCCTGAAATCATGTTGCGGTAGAGAATTAAATAATCTTTAATCATGTAACAATTAAATGCATTTAATAATTGTTAAAATTGTCAGCAAACCAGGCCAATAAAATTATAAAACAAAACGCAAATAGAGAAGTAAATGGTCAGTGAAAATATAATGAGAGATAAAAAATGTACCAGTCACGATCACGGCTCGGTGCACATATATTTAGTTTCAAACATTCACTCAAATAGTAAACATATTTACCCTCTAAACCAACTAATGCTTAATATATTTTTAAATTTTTATCAATAGGAAAGGATGAAAAATCATTTGCCATGTACATCGACCGTCAGAGATCCTGGTTCCAGCACAATTCCGTCCATGAGCGACGAGTCGAGGGGGGAATCACCACGGGAAGCACGATTGGTGTACTCCTGGATCTGGAAAGGCATACTCTGAGTTTCCTGGTCAATGAAATGCCACAGGGATCGGTGGCTTTCCGGGATCTCTACGGTGTTTTCTATCCGGCAGTCAGCATCAATAGGGGCGTCACACTGACCATGCACACGGCTCTGGATGCCCCAAAAATGGACTACTTCTAGAGAGGATGGCAGGGTTGAACCGAGGGTAGCTAATTGTGTACATATAGAGCTTGGCATTTGACAGTTATCGGTGTCTATATATAGCATTACCTTAATACGAAGTGTTTACTCAGACAGCTTACATATATGTATGTTATGTGTACGTGTAGTTTCGGGCAAGTTCAGCGACATATCTCCACTTAATCGTATCCCTATTCGTAGTACTAGGCACCGTTTGTAAAACGCTGCGCCAAAAACGGAGAAAAAATTATTGAAAATAATTGAAAACATTTTCGCAGTAACTTTATGTAAATATAAACACAAATTATCGGCATATAATAACAAAGCTCTGAATGTTTTACATCACAAAAATAAAGCCAAAAATCAAGCACCGTGCAACAAAAAAGAAAAAAAAAATCGCGAACACCAAAAAATAAATCAAATTTCAACGCAAGCGAACGACAAAATAAGGTAAAAATACAATTAGCCATTAGTGTAGGTAAATATCTGCATTTGTGTCACAACATACGCGAAAGTAAATGTTTATGGTTAATAAATTTGAAACACATTTGTCTGAGGCTAGAATGCAATCAAAACTGGAGTGTTGGGAGAAGTTTTTATTTTAAAGACTGAATACAAATGTTGTTTATTAGACGGTAAAGCCTCATTTGTGCAAAATGGAAACATACTTAAAATTCACCAAAATCTTTCCCAAAATTACCCAATGTTAATGAATAAACAACAATATTTTAGAGCACAAAAATGGCAAAAAAATTCCAAGAAAAACAAAAAAAGTAAAAACGAGAGCCAACAGTTTCGCTTATAAAATCAAATATGCATCGGAATATTTATAATTAAAGTACCTACCAATTAAGTTCCCTGTAAATATTCATGTATTTTTTAATAAAAGTTCGGCTATTCTAGTTTTTCCTATTTAAGGTTTAATAAAATAACATTAAATTCCAATGTATGTATGTACGAAATATTTATACTTTTCAACTTAAGCGTATCTACACGGAAAATCAACAATTAAAGTTAATTACCACGTACTATGCATGTTTAAATATTTATAATTGTAATAATATTGAAATACAAATAAAACAGAGAGCAAAAAATGTAATTGCATAGGCATGAACAAGCACACACGTAAATGCGTTTATTTATTTTAAAAAATAGCGGCTAGACTTGTAAGGGGGAATGGATTGAAGTCGACCAAAGGGGCTGCCAAGGGCCGGTAGCGTATATCCAAGCAATTCGATCTGCTTTCATTTTGGGAAATATAAGAAAAAAATCGATCGCTCTGCGTAGCTTCGATCTGTATCAAAACATTTTTTAGATTTTTCATCCATTTTCTCCGTGGAGTACCTTAAAAGATTTCTGGATCGATGTCCCACTATTCTGCATAAAAACTCTGGGACGAAATATTTTAAAAATATTTCATTTTTTCATACATTTTCATACAACATTTTTTATTATGGGTTTCCTTGAAAATGGGGTTTTCCCCTATATGGCCCACCGTGATGGCTATATCTTCCCCAATTCTCATCCGATTCTCAAGCGGAGTACCTTAAACGATTTCTGGATCGATTCGCCACCTTTCTGCATCAACATCCTGAGAAAAAATATTTTTCATATTTTTCATCCATTTTTCATGATTGGATCCCTCGAAAATGGGGTTTTCCCCTATATGGCCCACCGTGATGGCTATATCTTCCCCAATTCTCATCCGATTCTCAAGCGGAGTACCTTAAACGATTCCTGGATTGATTCGCCACCTTTCTGCATCAAAATCCCTCTCAAAAATTCTCATCCGATTCTCAAGCGGAGTCCCTTAAACGATTTCTGGATCGATTCGCCACCTTTCTGCATCAAAATCCCTCCAAAATCCAAAATCCCTCGAAAATGGGGTTTTCCCCTATATGGCCCACCGTGATGGCTATGTCTTCCCCAATTCTCACCCGATTCTCAAGCGGAGTACCTTAAACGATTTCTGGATCGATTCGCCACCTTTCTGCATCAAAATCCTGAGAAAAAATATTTTTCAGATTTTTCATCCATTTTTCATGATTGGATCCCTCGAAAATGGGGTTTTCCCCTATATGGCCCACCGTGATGGCTATATCTTCCCCAATTCTCATCCGATTCTCAAGCGGAGTACCTTAAACGATTTCTGGATCGATTCGCCACCTTTCTGCATCAACATCATGAGAAAAAATATTTTTCAAATTTTTCATCCATTTTTCATGATTGGATCCTTCGAAAATGGGGTTGTCCTCTATATGGCCCACTGTGATGGCTATGTCTTCCCCAATTCTCACCCGATTCTCAAGCGGAGTACCTTAAACGATTTCTGGATCGATTCGCCACCTTTCTGCATCAAAATCCTGAGAAAAAATATTTTTCAGATTTTTCATCCATTTTTCATGATTGGATCCCTCGAAAATGGGGTTTTCCCCTATATGGCCCACCGTGATGGCTATATCTTCTCCAATTCTCATCCGATTCTCAAGCGGAGAACCTTAAACGATTTCTGGATCGATTCGCCACCTTTCTGCATCAACATCCTGAGAAAAAATATTTTTCAGATTTTTCATCCATTTTTCATGATGGGATCCCTCGAAAATGGGGTTTTCCCCTATATGGCCCACCGTGATGGCTATATCTTCCCCAATTCTCATCCGATTCTCAAGCGGAGTACCTTAAACGATTTCTGGATCGATTCGCCCCCTTTCTGCATCAAAATCTTGAGAAAAAATATTTTTCAGATTTTTCATCCATTTTTCATGATTGGATCCCTCGAAAATGGGGTTTTCCCCTATATGGCCCACCGTGATGGCTATATCTTCCCCAATTCTCATCCGATTCTCAAGCGGAGTACCTTAAACGATTTCTGGATCGATTCGCCACCTTTCTGCATCAAAATCCTGAGAAAAAATATTTTTCAGATTTTTTATCCATTTTTCATGATGGGATCCCTCGAAAATGGGGGGTTTTCCTCTATGTGGCCCACCGTGATGGCTATATCTTCCCCAATTCTCATCCGATTCTCAAGCGGAGTACCTTAAACGATTTCTGGATCGATTCGCCACCTTTCTGCATCAAAATCCTGAGAAAAAATATTTTTCAGATTTTTCATCCATTTTTCATGATTGGATCCCTCGAAAATGGGGTTTTCCCCTATATGGCCCACCGTGATGGCTATATCTTCCCCAATTCTCATCCGATTCTCAAGCGGAGTACCTTAAACGATTTCTGGATCGATTCGCCACCTTTCTGCATCAAAATCCTGAGAAAAAATATTTTTCAGATTTTTCGTCCATTTTTCATGATTGGATCCCTCGAAAATGGGGTTTTCCCCTATATGGCCCACCGTGATGGCTATATCTTCCCCAATTCTCATCCGATTCTCAAGCGGAGTACCTTAAACGATTTCTGGATCGATTCGCCACCTTTCTGCATCAAAATCCTGAGAAAAAATATTTTTCAGATTTTTTATCCATTTTTCATGATGGGATCCCTCGAAAATGGGGGTTTTCCTCTATGTGGCCCACCGTGATGGCTATATCTTCCCCAATTCTCATCCGATTCTCAAGCGGAGTACCTTAAACGATTTCTGGATCGATTCGCCACCTTTCTGCATCAAAATCCTGAGAAAAATATTTTTCAGATTTTTCATCCATTTTTCATGATTGGATCCCTCGAAAATGGGGTTTTCCCCTATATGGCCCACCGTTATGGCTATATCTTCCCCAATTCTCATCCGATTCTCAAGCGGAGTACCTTAAACGATTTCTGGATCGATTCGCCACCTTTCTGCATCAAAATCCTGAGAAAAAATATTTTTCAGATTTTTCATCCATTTTTCATGATTGGATCCCTCGAAAATGGGGTTTTCCCCTATATGGCCCACCGTGATGGCTATATCTTCCCCAATTCTCATCCGATTCTCAAGCGGAGTACCTTAAACGATTTCTGGATCGATTCGCCACCTTTCTGCATCAAAATCCTGAGAAAAAATATTTTTCAGATTTTTCATCTATTTTTTATGATGGGATGGGAATGGGGGTTTCACCTACATCTGCAATAAATATAGTAGGATACGGGATAGTTTCGGACAACAATGTTCGGACAACAAAATACGTTTCTGTGAAGCAAAGTCTTAATAACAAAAAAGCATAAAAATAAAGCAAAAAGCATTTTCAGTTTCAATATTCTAGCAGCAGCTGGGTCTAAATTTATATAATATCCTAACAATAGTTGCTTCCAAAACTTTTTAATTAGTATTTTTGCATAGTGCTCCGTGGCCTGATAAACGCTGCTATTTTTATCCATCAACTTCACTTTCCCCGCTTTCCACGCTTTTCACTTAGAGACGCATTAGTGGAAAAGCCTCACGCAACTAGGAGTTCACTGTGCCAATTCCTGGGCGGGATTCCTGTGTTTGTTTCGCAGTTTAGCTGGTTTGTTTTGTATTTTTGTTGGCGACAGCATTTGAAGCGGGAAATGTGTCACCGACAAAGCGAATTCTGTTGTGTTGTTTTTGCATTCATTCATTCGTACCCCAAACACCCACCCAGTAGTCACTTTCACAAATTACACACTTAACTTTAGCGTCAAGTTTGCTTAGAAAACAGCATGTGTCAACTGCAAGAGTCGGCATTTTGTTGGGATGTATGTTTGGGGCGAGTGTTTGTGGGGTTTAGCCTCCATTGTTTGCGGTGTTTGACAAAAGCTTTTGCTCTGAGGAAAAATTTTAATGAGCAGAGCGCGGAGAAGGTGCAGAAAAAACCGCCAAAAGAAACTATTGTTTAGATATACATTTTTATGGCAGTTGTATGGCAGTTGCGGGAAACGCATCAAAGTGCAATTTTTATATCCGGGTTGCAGTTGCGCAACTGACAAGGAAAGGCGCTTAGCTGCCACACCCTCGCTGTCTGGCAGCCAGCCAGCCATCCAGCCAGCCTGCCACTTCCGCATCCGCATCCGTAGACAGGAGACGAGAAACGAGAGACAAGCGACAGGACACAGGACTTGCAGCAGCTGCTCCATCGTCGCCTGCTTCATAAATCATAAAAAAAAACTTTCGCCGCACGTCGCCGAACAAGAAACACTCCCGACCAGCCATCATCGCCCTCGTCACCCCGCCATCACATTTTGGCCTCGCCGCCCCTGGAAACTTGGCCCACAAACTAACCAACAGCTGCTAAGTGTTGAGTAAATGTTTTCGCGCCTCGTTGCGTTGCAGAATTCCCAAAACGTTTCCAGTTGTTGGTATTAGAGCGGCTATGCGGCGGATGTGGCACGTGATTGCTGCTGTTCTTTTCTGCTGCTCAAAAAACCTCGCACACTCTCAAAAAATTGACGGAAAGTGTACAAACTTTAAGGATATTGCAAGGGATAACTATAGGTTTAAAAAGTTGGAACACATGAATAAATTAAACTTTACTTAACTAACTTAACTTGGGTATTTCGAAATGAAGCAGATTGTCAATAAACTCGAAACAATTTAATCGATGATTATTATTTTCAACAGCAGAACATTTAATGAACCAACGCACCAATTATTTTAAAAACAGTGACTAAGCCGTTTCATTTACTCTTCCACAGGGGAATAGGTAGTTTCATCAAAGGATTCCTTTTGTTCTTCATGGTGTTCTTCATCAGTAACCTGAACATCATCTTTTTCTTCTACAACTCCGGGTCCCTGAGTTGTTTCCTCAGGAGTAATAGTAGTTGTAGTTTCAAGGACCACCTCGGTAGTATCCTCTTCTTCCTCCATCTCTGGAGGTGCATCCGTTTTGTTCTCCTTGGCACCTCCGTGAGATTCCCAATACTGCATCAGTTTCAGCATCCTAGGCTGGATCGTCCGTCTGGCACTAACTCCCCAAATCATGTCCATGTGATTCCACTTTTTAAACAAGTGGTTTTCCACCACATTGGGCAAAATCTTGGCCAACCGCTTTACATCCTCCACTGCCGCAAAGTAGTCGTTGCTTCCATAGTACAGGGCCACTGGAGCAGTGATCTTCTCCAGACGATATTCCGGTGGAGTGGAGCGTCCGTATATCCGCTGGTTTTCCTTGGGATCGTAGTCATATTGACAGAAACGATCGGAGGATTGCAGTTGCATATAATGCTGGGGCTGCTTGGCATTGCAGCCACCTGGCAGATGGCCCAAAACCACTGGGAACATGGTCTATAAAAATGTAAAAATATTAAAATAATTAAGAAACTTATGACATCTACTCGCCATATTTAATTCCTCTCGATTCTTGCCCACAAGCTGCCAGTAGAAGCGAAGACAGGTCTTCATCATTCCTGCAGAGCTAAGGCATTGATTGAGAAATATATAGCTGTGTGGAAACAGCTCGTAGGAGCCTCCCAAAACATTGATGCCCATGCGACCGATGCTTATGAGAGGTGCCTTCATGTTTCCCATAAAAGCAACTGGGGCCAGGGCATTCATGATGTGAATCTTGGCATTGTACTCTGGTCGGCTGGATGTCATCACGAAAAATGAAGTTGTTCCCTGGGAGTGGCCGAAGTAGCTCAACTTTTGGTAGCCCGTTTTCTCCAGAATCCCATCGATCATGGCCGGAAGATCATACATCCCGATTTCGTGCCAGGAGAAGCTCCAGAAAGCCCGGTCTGTATTTGGATTCAGCTTGACATGACCTCGAGAATATCGATTGCCCCGGGCATTGCCCATCCACACGTCGTAGCCATTTTCGTAGAGGTAGTAGGCCAGACCGCTGTGCGGTCCCATTGAGATCCAGGTGGAGGAGGTGTCCTCCAGTCCGTGGATCAAGAGAACGGGCTTGGCACCTGGCCGCGGAATACGATGAAGAGTCAAAACATATTTGTCCTCGGTGGTGACTTGATGGGACTCCGCAGGATACTTGTACTTTGTCAAGAGTTGCAACTATATGTTGCAAAACCATTAGTAAGAGGATTGTCTTGAGTGTTTTCATACCAACAGTGGTAAGATGGGCATCTTCCAGGACACTCGCCGGGTAGGTGTCCTCCGCATATCCACCTAGAACTCCAATACGGAGGCAATCGCCAATGAATATCCAGAAAAGCGTAAAAAATCCGATCGCGTGGGACATGGCGCTCGATCCGTGACTAAATCCGACTCAATCGCAACTCACTGGTTACTAAAGAGCAGTAATAATATTTATTTGTTGTGCTTTCCGCTTTTGGTGCTGCTTATCGGTTATATCATGGCCAGCTCATTTCCAGTTGTACCTATATTTTTAAAACAAATGGGTATTATAACTCTCTCAAATTAGAGAAAATAGAGATAGCTTTTGGCGGGGTCAAAGGTCAGCGTTAATAGCTTCGGAAGTGCAAACATTTAATGTGAAAACCAAATCACTTGGAACGACTAGACAGAATATCTATATTACCAAATATAATTGGCGGATCAATACATACTGAGCCACAAATCCCTTCATTTGATGAAAGGTATTACTTAATTAACAATAAAATGTAAATAAAATACTGAATGAGATTTTAAATACAATTTTTTGTTTTGACCAATCATTGCGTGAGTCACTGACTGTGATCCCCCACTCTATTAAGTTCGAAGCCCTTGATCCATTTGGAATATCTGAAAAAAATCCTTCATTGAATACTGAGAGGAAAATCAAAGCGTATTCCTTTTAATCAGATTTGCCTGACCACTTCCGAAAGTGTGTAGTCCTAGAAATGTTTGGCCGGCTTAATTGGAAAATTTAATTTTTAATCCGGCTGTGGAGTGGACCGTGTCCACTCGGCAAACATTTGAATCGGCCCTTTCATTGCCTACGTCATCGCTTTCTTTTTTCGCAATTGATTGGCAAAAATTGATTTCAGCTTCTGCATAAAATATTTGCCGCTCCTTTATTTGCAGCAACTGCTGTCACTGGCGACGACTGACAGGCTGACAAAGCGACGAGGACGAGGACGCGGACACGGATACGGATGAGGATGCGGACACGGACGCAGGCAGAGCGGAATGGCATCGCACCGAATCATTCCTTGCCATTCGGGGTCTGGGTCCGGATTTCGATTCCGGGCACTCCGGCACCGATGCCAACATAGGCCTGATGTGCTGCCCAACGTTTCGACATTTGACAAATAACTTAATTCGGCGTTGTCACCACATGTTGGCAATTCCAAGGGCTGTCATGGGGGTTCAGGGGCTCGATTGGGGACTGAGGGAGCCTTGGCAGCTTGACGGCCCCTGGCAAGTGGGCGGAGAGAACAGAGCCTGCCAGTAGGGCTGTGGCTCTGCACAAGTCAGTTGGCAGCATGTCGGAGTTGAAACCTTGGTTTCATGCTCAATAGGCGTGAATTTCAAGGGGCCAGTGTCTTGGGGCTGCCATTAAAATTAAGGTGGGAAAATGTGTCAATTTATCAATGTAACACCAAAATCCCAAGGCTCTCTCGAAACGAGGTGGCCCAACAATATGTTACATCAATGATTGGGGCCTGATTTAATTTAAGAATTTTAAACATTTTTAAAATTCTTGTAAACAAAGTATCTATGAATCTAGAATTAATTTCAGTTAGAAATCATTGCCCTTTTGACCTACTTTAGTCAGTCCACAAATTTAGCTGTCAGCCAAGTTACCCAATTTCTTGGACTTACCTTAACTGGCCAACCAACGTGGCCGGCGGTTCCTTTAAGTCCCGACGCGTGCCCCAGCAATTAGCCATTTGACTGGCCTCCTCAATTGACTTTCGGGCCATTATGGTACCAACTGCCAATCCCACGACAATCAAGCGGCCAGAAGAGTGTTGCAACTTGCAGCGAAGCCAGCAGCATTACAGGCCATAAACCCGCTTGGACAACAATGAAAACGAGACCAATCAATTGGCCAGGAACTGGATAGCCCTTAGTGGGAGCTGTGTTGAGACAATGGGAGCAGAGCTCTTAGCCTTAAATGCCTAGAGCTAGTTGGTTGTCTACACTGTTCAAAAAGAATCAGTAGCAAGTATAGAAGATTATATATTTAGTTTAATAAGTTATTAGGTAGTTACTAACATTTTTTTTTAAATCCTTTTTTTATACATTTTTATTATAAGTTTAGAATGGCTCCCATTTTAGTAAACCATGTTCTGAAGTGTATCTAGGCACGAAGCTCGTTAGCAGCAGCATCTGGACTGGAGAAGATTATGATCAGCATTGTTCGCTTTTCGTGGCCTCACATTAGTTGCAGCAGTTGCTCAACTCCAGCTCCCTCTAAAAGCTCACCCCCTTTATCATTCGGCCCCCTTATTTTTATGTTCGCCACGCACGTGACTTTTAATCACGCGCGCATAAAATGTGAAGCCTTTGTCTTTCGGCCGAAAGGAGTTGGCTCCTTACGAGTTTTTGGCTCATTATGGCGCCAGGGGGAGAAAAAAAAGTGCGTGAAGCCTAAATGAAAAAGTGGCTAGAGCGATTGAAGGTCAGCCTTGGTAACTTTACGGCTTGGGCGAAACTTTTGGAGCCAAGCCAGGCCAGGACTCCATTCTTTTGGCCAGTCAAAGGAGCAACTTGCAATTCACTCAGGGTGGGGGGTCCCAGAGTCCTGGGGGTCGGGGGTCAAGTGTGGGCCAGACAAGTTGGCCGGGGCCTGCCGCCATATTGCAGTCTCTATTCCAACGCCTTCTGGTTGCTGCCAGACTGGACTCGAAGCCAATTACAATTCGTTTTTTAGCTGTCAGCCCCACTCAACTGCCCCCAGGCCATGCCCACTTGCAGTGGCGGAGTGTGACGAGGTGTGGGAAGGTCCGCCCCCACGTTGTCTGCGTTTTGTAATTACTTTTGTGCACGTGCCACAGTACATGGATCTGGATCTGCCTTTGAATTTATTTCGGCAAAGCGACAAGTTCAGGGTCAGAGTCTGTGAATCTCTGCCAGATTCAGGAATAAAACATTAAAATTTTCCACAAAAAAATGGCCATTTGAACGAAATACGATTTAAATACATTAAAGAAATTAAAGTAAATCAGACCACCTAGAAAAAAATAGACATTTTTTTACGAATAAAAGCAAACAGAAAAAAATGTTGGCTCTCCAGGCTCATAAAAACACTTTAAAATAAACAGCAAAAAATATTATGGCAATTATGAAACAAACAAATTATAATTTAAAGAAAAACTATGAGTCTGGAATTCAAGTGAATTAATTTTAAAATTTACTGGCATTTAAAGTTGATTTAACTAGCGGGCTCAATGGGTGATCGGGCCATAAATTTTCCCCCAAACGCCACTGAATCGTGTCGACTGCTTGTTAATTTCTGTCGATAAAAAAATATGATGCTCTCTTACCATTAATTACGTAATTATTTGTGTATTGTCACAGGCGCATGGAACTGGAGAATCCTTGCGCATCCTTGCGGCGGCCCATCAATAAAATGAACGAGTGATAAAGGATTACAGCTGACAGCGACAATGGTCCCCGAATTGATTAATTTATGGAAAACGAGAAGACTTTCCGTTTGGGTGGCAAGGCAGGCGTGAAAACTCAATTTTTCACACTATCCAACCCGATTGGGGAATGAAATCCGAGCCAGGGTGTTTCAATGTATCACACACCAAGAATGAAACACTTTCCTGCTGATGTGTGTCAGTTTTGATCCTTATAAGAGATGCATCGTTATTTAATTTAATACGAATCGTAATTTGCAGCCATAAATTAATTGAATTAAGTCCATTTAATGAAAACTTGTTTTACCGACTAATTGCACACTGAGGAGAAGGAGAGGCTGACAGCAATTGATTTGCCTTTGATTTCTTGGTGGACATTTGAATTTAAGTTTCAGTAAAATTAAGGAGTCTCAGTCCCTCTGAATTTTTTCTACATACTCCTTGAGATATTTACACTCCCTGTCGTCCTTTGGCAGCCAAACACATTAAGTTGTCCCTTAGGAAAATCCCTTGAACATAAACCAGAAATCTTTTAATTTACCCCCATGACATGGCCATTAAGAAAGCTTCGCTATCAATAACTGACAAGGCTCCATGCTGGCAGCGACTGGGTAGGAGGGCGAACAAAAATAAATATAATGTGCTGTAGTCCTTTTCATTACGATAATGAAATATTTCAAGAGCAGTTTATGTGGATTACTTACTTAAATGTGAGAGCGGCATGCAAAAAGCGGGCTCCACAGTCCGGACAGCCGTGAAAACACGGCGAAAATGGGAAACGGGAAAATGGGAAAAGGCTCTGAAAAAGGACATGCGTGCAAATATAATCGGCGAGGCAAAAGCCGCAACTATAACACGAGCTGTAACTTTGAGCACGCCAAGGCAAGGCCATAATTATGGCATTATCACACACACACACGCAGACCATCGCCCACTTCCACCCACTCATATGACCACCAGCCCATGGAAAACTAACGATAATCAATTGAGAACTGTTTATAATGAAGTGGCGTCGCCAAAGGGTTCGCCATCGCAGCGCTAAGCTCTACACTGTAAAGATTCGGTTGATTATTTTATTTATTTAAAAGAAAATTTAAAAAAGATTTCTTAAATCAGGCAATACACTTTAATAAATCATTAAAGAACTATAACAACAAAAAATCAAGATTGGTACTTTTAGTTTCAGTGTACTTCTCGCATTACTGTGAGTAGCCAGGCGCTAAGCACTTCATTTCTCTTGTTCCACTCTTGGAGGTCCTTCCCCGCCGAGTGTCGAGGGGCGTGGCAGGCGAAAACGCCCAGCCAGCAATCTACTGATGCCGTGCCAGGCGGCCTAACGCGCATTGACCGCCCCACTGGCCCCACCACCCATGTCCCGCGAACAAACCACCGGCAATGTGCTAAGTATACGTTGGCCAGTGAGATAAACATGGCCAGCACACACGCACAGCTCAGTCCAGAAAGCCACAGACCACGGACCCTGTAGATGTGAGAGTGTCTCACTCATGACAACGTCCATCATAATTCATTGGGTATTGAGCCGGGTCCTGGGAATGGAGTGGTTTCGGGGCCCTTAACTGCATTGTAATGAAATTAGCATACACAAGACAAAGTTGCCAGTCGCGCATTCAGCGATAATTGAGTTTACAATCGGGTAAGCAGAGAGGCGTGCATTGAAAAAAATATATATACACAGGATAGCTAATATGACTTTTCTATTTAGCTTTCAAGAGGACTAGGCATTTTCCTCTGTGCACCCTGAAGCTCTTTAAAAAGAGCCAAAGCATTGAAATGCAAATGCAGTCAGTCAGTCAGTCAGCCAGACAGGAAACGGGGCACAGCTTCGTTGGCTCAGCTGGGTTAAATGCGACCCAGGGTAACCCGCGACACTGCCACCGCTACTGCCACCACCGCCAAAACAAAAGCGTTCACCGCCGGCTATGATGAGATCCACACCGGCTGGAACCTCGAACCTGGACTTGAATAGCTAAAGCCAGGAGCCGCAGAAATGGCAACCTATTTCCCAACATCTAATTTATGCCAAGAGCAATCGCAACTCGCAACTGCCGAGAGAGTCAAATGCCAATGCCGCCTTATAAACGACCTGAACTTTGCGCTTTGGCCAGAAGTTCAGAGGGCAATAAACTGCTCCGGTTGTTTCCACAAATGAGCCCAGCGGAAGTTTTATCCTGCCTGAGTTTAAAGCGGGGTATGGTTCTTATGGCAAAGTATTTTGAATGAATACTCTAATTACAAACAAGCTATAATATGGGTAAGGTATTTGACCAGTATGGCTTTAAACTTTAAACCTTAAAGCCATTTATTTCAGTTATTTTCACAACCGTCTTTACCATTATCTGATCTCTTTTTGGAACGACTCGTTCCAGGCCCCACTGGCCTCTCCAAAATCAACATTCAAAGCGTTTTGTCGACTGTTTTGGACAAAGCGTTTGTTAGAGCGACTCCACCGCCTCTGTCCGCCCTCCAGGAAAATGAAACCCCTTGGCAAGTGTCACTTAAAGGCATATCGTTTGTTTTTTCTTTGCCGAGTTCTTTTTACCGAAACTGCAATTCGAGCAATCCAGCCAGCAACTTCTTTTTTTCCGCCAGCCAGTTCCAAAACACTTTTCTTTCTTTCATTTCGGTTCTCGGCAGCCCCTCCCAGTGCTTTCAATTTGTGTGTACATAAATTTCGAAATGGACTTCTCGTGTTGGGGCCCCCAAACAGCAGGACTAAAAAAAAATAAAGATTGTGGAAAAAAAATCAACAAACAGAAAATAAAAATGGAGTGTAGTGGACCCGCGGAGAAAGCTGGAAAGAAAGAAATGGCGTGCGGAAACAAGTGGCCCTGACTGCAGTAACAAGCGGCAACGGGAGATAGTGTTGCACGAGGCATGAGGACATCGAGGAGGCAACTGCATAAATAACGCAACAAAGGCCCCTGGACAAACGCCAATCGAAAGCCAACAAAAATTTACGAGTTTTGTCACGAAAATTCCCGCGAACAAATTTCGAAGTGCATAAATTGTGCCAAGGAATTTGAATATATTTGAAAATGTTCGGATAACCTTAAATTCGAATAATGTGGGCCAAATTCTTGGTAGTCGCTCAAGCTGTACACCTTAAATAGAGACCTTTTCTTTGATTGTGTGGCGATTTCCTTAGTCAATGGAGCATGAAATTATAAAGGGCTTAACAACTACTAGGGCTTAGTGTGTGAAAAATCAAATTACTCAAATATCAAGACGGCTAATCCACATAAAGAAATTGTAACACGACCACCATAAAATTGCTAAATAGCTTAAATAATTCCATTATCCACAGTCGAAAGCGAACTATTTAAAGAAGTTTTGTTAAGCTTCAAGCTTAATAACATTTTGTGTTCTTAACCCAGTGCATCTGCGAAATGAAGTCTGTCTCTTCAACTGCGTTACTACTGATCTTGGTGATCCTCGGAGTTCTGACTGGCCAATCCACTGCTTGTTTCATTCTAAAATCGCTTGCTATGGGTTTTAACGCCGCATTTAATGCCGTAATTCAGAGGATGAGCCCATGTATGGGCGGTGGCATGGGCGGTAACATGGGGGGTAACATGGGGGAAACATGGCCCCATGTATGGGCGGTGGCATGGGAGGTGGCATGGGCGGGGGCATGGGCGGTGGCATGGGCGGAAGCATAGGCGGTTCCATTGGCGGTGGCGTGTGCTTCGGCATGGGCTGTGGATAAGGATATCAAAAATGATAAAAATTATAACATAAAGATTAAAATTATAAAATTAATAAATATATTTTTAATAGAGAAGAATTTAATAAAATTGAAAACAATAAATAAATTTTTGTCTTCTTTTAAATAGAAAAACATATAAATGATGTCCATTAAGTTGGTAAGAAATCAGTTGTAAAAATTGTAAATAAATTACTTAAAAAAAATAAAATGCCAAAGTTTTGTATTAATTAAATAGGTACTAACTTGATCCTCGTAAACTCTTAAGTAAATAATTATTGTAGAATCTAACTTAACTGTGATTGAATTTTAAACGACTATGGTAAACTATAAATAGTTAAAAATGATTAAAAAATTTTAAATGTTAGCGTTGAATTCGGACAATGTGGGCCAAATTCTTGAAAGTCGCTCGAGCTGGACAACTTAAAGGGAAAACCTTTTCTTTGATTGTGCGGCGATTTCTCTGGCCAATGGAGCATGAAATTACAGAGGGGTGTGCCCCTACAAGGGGGTGAGTGTGGGAAAATGCAAAATACTCCCCTACCAAGACATCTAATGCACTTAAAGAAACTGCTACAAGACCATGATGAAGTTGCTAAATGGCTTAACTAATTGTATAATACACAGTTAAAGTTACGTATTTAAAGGGATTTTGTAAAGCTTCAATATTAATATAGATGTTTAATTTGATTTTAATTTTGGTGTTCTATTAACTGTGGTAATCCTCGGGGCTCTGACTGGCCTAGTTCTAACTCAAGTTCTTAACTCGTTTGCATTTCACATGAGTCACATTTCACAAATAATTTTTTGGCACTAATTTTGAAAAGTCTTCCAAACAAGGTTAACAAAAATATGTAAAAGAAAACTAAACTAACTTCTATATTTCCATGCATTCTTTTCTCAAATAAATAAGTTTAGTTACGCTTAAAACAATAAAGGTTTTCGTTCAAAAATATAGCAAATATTTTTCGAATTTTAAAGTCAGAGTGGGGCTTAAATATACATATACTTATACTTAAAGTCAGAACGTATATCTATTTTATAATTCATACTTACAGATATGATATTCGTCGATATTTAATAAATTGTTGTCTGTCGAAGTAGACAAAACTATAACCAAGTTTTTAAACAATATTGGACACAATGTATAGAAATAAACTCTAAGAAAATGGCTAAGCTCTGAAAACTTATGAATATATATGAAATGTTTTTTTGTAGTGTGTTTAAGACTACATGCCACTTCAGACTATAAAATGTTCTGGTTCAGTGGTAAAGGTTCTCGTATGGATATAAGTTCAGGGGCAGAAAGTCACACCACTTTGACTTGGAAACCGGAAAGGACCCATCGGCCTGTTACAATAGGAGTGCTACGAAACCCTATACAATGCACAAAAAAGTAATAAAATAAACCGAATTCGAAACGTCGATCTGAACGATTTCAGGGCTCAATTAGTAATTGAAAAAAAGCTGGATGGAATCAAAGACCGAAAGATATTCGAACTGCAGACCGAAAGTGTGAAATCGCTCGTTAACATTCTACATGAACGTTAAGTGTCGGTCGGCCCAACCTGAATTCCCTAGCCTCCAACGACATATGCTCAAATGGCTGGGAGCTCCAGTGTCATCATTACCATGACTGGGATCACGATTACTGTCATCGTCGTGTCATCACAGATACACAAGCCAGTCAGAGCACGGCACGGCGCGGCCCGGCACACACGGGCGGACTTAGCCAACGTCTTTATGGGTTTTGGCACTGAGATGATAAGGAAAGTTTTTGCCTCGGCCGGGGCTTATGTCCATGCTGGAAACATATGGCATATTGCCAGGCGAAACATTTAATGGTCTGCAAAATGGCCGGGGCCAGGACATTAAAAGTTGCTTAACCTTCATTAGGAGCCCGATTCCGATTGCTATTCGTAGTCCGACTGTCACTGGTATGAAATTTAATATGTGTCAAGCGCTGTCGGTGGGGCTTAATGTTCCATTTGTGCAGGACCCGGCTGCATCCTAATGATATGCTTGAAAAAATTACAAATCACCGCAACTTGGCAAACAAAGGCGACGCCGGCGCGAAACTTTAATCAGCCAACTTGTGGAATAAGCTGGGTGGGGACAGAGTAGGCAGTCAAACTCAATTTCCAGCTTGTTTCACGCGACGACGAACAGGACCAGGAACAGGACTAGGAGTAAGGACAGTGCTAGAGCCAGGGCGAGGACCAATCCGATCCTACCGAGGCGTTAATGCGGCGACATGGCATTATCCATGTTCCTTTCCCCGACTCGAAGTGCGGCTGCACTCGCCTTGGGTATTTTGATAATCAAATTTGCGCAAACAAGCGAGTGGGTTGACTCTGCCAACACCACCGGAACAAGGACAAAATAAGAACCAAGGATAATAAGGGTTGTGCTACGGTGGCAGGAATATACAAGCTGAAAGGCAAAAGAATTTTTCTTACTTCTCATTTGGTCTGACTTTAAAAGTATTTGTATAATCTTGACTATGTAATCCTTACTCTTTTAGTTAGAAAATACAAATTGTGTTTTAGACTAATTTGAGAAACTTCTCTACAAGGAAACAATAGGTTTTTTTCCTAAAAAATTCCATATTAGTGAAGTAAAATTTAAATCATGATTATTATGCTTTAAAAGGTTTAACTTAAAAAGGTTTAAATTTTTACATTTTCGTTCAAAAACTGCAAAACGTTGGTATCTCTTTTAACCTTTAAACATGTATCGCTTTTGACGCTTTATTATAAGATTATGATGATTAGAGAATCCATGAAACTTAAAATGTTCCGCCTTTTAAAAGGGAAGGGTATAAAAGAAACTAGTTGGTATCGACATTTAAGTCGTTTGCCACTATGACGCATACCATTTCGATCTCAGCACTATTTGTGCTCCTGGTGATGGGATCAGCCGTATCAAGCCAATCCAGTCAACAATCTGCATCCCAATCGCAAGTCAATATCCAAAATGGAAATGCAGGTACACAAAACCAAAAAGTTGTTCAGTCCAATTCACAATCTGCGATACAGATTCAACAACCGAAAACCCAAGATAAAGAAGAAGCAAGATTAGTTAACTTAGCAATTGAACAAGTGAAAGCTCTGGCTAAGATTCAATATTTGGGAGAATTACAATCGAGAGCACAAAAAACGATTCAGGAACAGCGTCAACTATTAGGGGAATACAAAGCAAAGACAGTACGACAGGCGGCAAAAGAAGCTAAGGCTAAGGTGGTATGTAAAAAATTGAGGGAAGCTCGGGTTCGAGCAGAAACTGAGGCACAAAATCAAGAGACGTATTTGAAAGGATTACAGACTGAATTTAAATTGTTAAAAGTAGCCATGGATCAAGCAAAAGACCTGGTTGAGGCTAGTCAAGTGGCTCTGCAACTGGGATCGGGTGATTTAAGTCGGGTTCTGGCTAAAGCGCGTGCTCAATATTTGAGCGAAGTTCTTGCTAAAGCTCACGCTGAGAATGAAAGAAGGTATATTGTACAGGGTCTAGGTCAGGATCATAATCAGGTTCAAAATCAGGTTCAAAATCAGGTTCAAAATCAGGTTCAAAATCAGGTTCAAAATCAAGCTCAAGACCAAGCTACGGCGCAGGGTCAAGCTCAAGGTCAAGCTCAGGCTCAAGCACAGGCTGAAGCACAGGCTCAAGCTCAGACTCAGGCACAGGCTCAGGCTCAGGTTCAGGCTCAAGCAGAGGCTCAGGCACGCACTCAAGCACAGGCTCAAGCACAGGCACAGGCTCAAGCACAGGCTCAAGCTCAAGCACAGGCTCAAGCACAGGCTCAGGCACAGGCTCAGGCTCAAGCACAGGCTCAAGCTCCGGCTCAAGCACAGGCTCAAGCTCAGGCACAGGCTCAGGCTCAGGCACAGGCTCAAGCACAAGCACAGGCTCAGGCACAGGCTCAAGCACAGGCTCAAGCTCAGGCTCAGGCACAGGCTCAAGCACAAGCACAGGCTCAGGCACAGGCTAAAGCACAGGCTCAAGCTCAAGCACAGGCTCAGGCACAGGCTCAAGCACAGGCTCAAGCTCAAGCTCAGGCACAGGCTCAGGCACAGGCTCAAGCACAGGCTCAAGCTCAGGCTCAAGCACAGGCACAGGCTCAAGCACAGGCTCAAGCTCAGGCTCAAGCACAGGCTCAAGCTCAGGCACAGGCACAAGCTCAGGCTCAAGCACAGGCTCAAGCTCAGGCACAGGCTCAAGCTCAAACACAGGCTCAAGCACAGGCTCAAGCTCAGTCACAGGCTCAAGCTCAAGCACAGGCTCAAGCTCAAGCTCAGGCTCTGGCACAGGCTCAAGCACAGGCTCAAGCTCAAGCTCAGGCTCAGGCTCAGGCACAGGCTCAAGTACAGGCTCAAGCACAGGCACAGGCTCAAGCACAGGCTCAAGCACAGGCTCAAGCACAGGCTCAAGCTCAGGCACAGGCACAAGCTCAGGCTCAAGCACAGGATCAAGCTCAGGCACAGGCTCAAGCTCAAACACAGGCTCAAGTTCAGTCACAGGCTCAAGCTCAAGCACAGGCTCAAGCTCAAGCTCAGGCTCAGGCACAGGCTCAAGCACAGGCTCAGCCTCAAGCACAGGTTCAAGCTCAGGCACTGGCTGACAATCCGGAAGACTTTATGCCAATTAATCCTTCAGCCTATCGAACGAGTTTCTTAGGATTAAAAGAAGACCGACCTTCCGATTGCGGTCGGTGCGCTAATCCCCCACCATACTTTTCCAAGATTGACATCGAATCAGATGCCAAGTTAAAAACGGTAAGAGGAAATTAGTTTAGGAAATTAGATTGTCATTCTACTAAAAACATCGATTTTATCGAAAGTCTGAGTTGATCCACAGGTATGGATACCCTGTACAGACCCATATTGTTACAACTGGTGACAAGTACAAGCTCGGCATCCATCGCATGCCTCGGCCAGGGGCGCAGCCCATTATCCTCGTTCACGGTCTTATGTCCAGTTCCTCTTCTTGGGTACAAATGGGACCTTCGTCTGGTCTCGCATACATCCTGTTCCGGAAGGGTTACGACGTCTGGTTACTAAATACCAGAGGCAACATCTATTCGCGGGAGCACGAAAATGGTCAAATAAGCGATCGGGAATACTGGGACTTTTCCTTCCACGAGATCGGCATTTACGATATCCCTGCAACCATCGATTACATTCTGCTCAATACGAAAATGCCACAAGTCCAGTACATTGGCCACTCCCAAGGCTCAACTGCGTTCTTCGTGATGGGCAGCGAAAAGCCCGAATATATGGCCAAGATAAAGATCATGCAGGCTCTGTCTCCAACAGTTTATATGGAGGTAAACAGAAGTCCTGTTTTAAAGTTCCTGGGCTTCTTTAAAGGAGGCGTGTCGGTGAGTCCTTAGACTCTTAACATGAAAGCTCACTTACTATACTTTATCTTCCAGATGCTGTTGAATCTTTTAGGAGGCCATGAGATCTCCCGGAAAACTGAGCTCATCAAACGATTCCACAAACACATTTGCTCGGCATCGATAATAACCAGTAAAATTTGTGCTATTTTCGACTTTATTGTCTGCGGGTTCGGCTGGAAGAGTTTCAATCAGGTGAAGTACTCTTCGACTTTTTGGGAAGCGTAAATCCAATTGATCTTTTCAGACCCTCACACCCATCGTTGACGGCCACGCCTCGCAGGGTACCGCTGCCAAGCAGGTCCTCCACTACGGCCAGTTGCACGGAAAGGCTTACTTCCAGCGCTACGACTTCGGCCTTCTGATGAATCGCTTGCGTTACAAGCAGATTCGTCCTCCTCAGTACAATATCTCGGCGGTGAACTGCAAGGTAGTGCTGCATCATGGTGATAGTGACTGGATGAGCTCTGGATCAGATGTGCAGAGGCTCCAGCAGATGCTGCCCAACGTCATTGAGAGCAGAAAGGTGCCTTTTCCATCCTTTACCCACTTTGACTTCACCCTCGCAAATGATATCCGACCATTAGTCTACGACAGTGTTGTGAGCTCCTGCGCGAAATAAAGCTGGTAGTGCATGTAGCCAAGATGGGACTTTGGTCGAATCTAAAAACTATTCTGTAAAGTTTTTATAAAAATCTATTCAATAAAGTTTATTTAAATATCATAATTTCCTTGAAAGAAAATCCTTCAAGTTTATGGCTCATTAAATCTTTGGTTTCTTTTTACAATAAACGGGTTCATAATTTAACTTTATATTTACTATGTACTATGTTGGACCTTATGCTATGGCTAAATAATATTAGATGTTTAAAAATATGTTTAAAATACGGTTATAGGGGGTATGGTATGGTTAAAAATTTTAAAAGTTTAGCCTCAATTTATATAACTGAATTTCTGTGGCATATAACATTCAGTTTCATGACCTACGTGGCACATAGAATATTATTATATAATATTGATCATATAAGGCTAGCTTTTTAATTCAAAATAAATGATTGATCTATTGCCCTAGGATGCTTATCCTTATAGCCAAGTTGTGATCACCTATGGAACAGTCCTGAAATCCTTAACTAAACAAGGATAAGCCGAAGTAATAAATAAAAAAGTTTTCTCAAGGTTGCCCGATCCCATATAACCTTTTCTGGCCTTTCCGCTAATGATGCAACCTTGGAATGTTAATCTCATTATATTCTCTGTGAAATCTTATTCGAAGCGTGTGTTTTTTAATTTCTCGTGTATTAAAGTTTGAGCCTATAAAAGAAAATGATTTCACTTTTCGTAGTAAGTTCAGTTTCAATATGCTGACTGGTTTCTACAACGCGCTTTGTGCGCTAGTGTTCCTAAGTGCAGTCGTTTCTGGTCAATTCCCATTAGGTCCAATAGGAGAAGAACGACTTGGACCAGCAATTCGACCATTAATTCTACCAAGACCATTTGTTCCAGGTAAGAAAATCTCAGGAACACTTAATAAAATTAATTTTCACCTTTCCTCACCTTAAATTATTCTATTAGATTATTATGGGGAGCCGCTGTATTCACAATCGAACGATCAATCACAGTCTCAAAGTCAATCCCAATCACAAGCGCAAAATCAATTGTTAAATCAAAATGGTTATCTATTGAATCAACCTATTTATTATGGAGATGTTCTACCGCGGTCACAAACACAGCAACAGAAACAGGAGCAATCTCAATCTCAAGCTCTAGTTCAGGCTGAAGCTGATGAAAATGCTATGAATCAAATCCAAAGCCAGACTCAATCACAAGCCCAGGATCAATATCTCCAAGATCTTCAAGCGCTTTCTCAGTCTCAATCTCAATCTCAGTCTCAATCACAGTCCCAGGCTCAATCTCAAGCTCAAGCCCAGGCTCAAGCACAAGCCCAAGCTCAAGCTCAAGCTCAGGCTCAAGCTCAGGCTCAAGCTCAGGCTCAAGCTCAAGCTCAAGCTCAAGCTCAGGCTCAGGCTCAAGCCAATTTATTGAATCAAATTCAAAGCCAGTCTCAATCGCAATCACAGTCGCAGACACAGACCCAGACACAGACACAGACCCAACAAAATATTTTAAGACAAATCCTAGGCCAGTACCAATCGCAACAACAGGTACAATTTATCCGAGATCTTATAGCGCATTCCCAACTAGAGAAACAAACCCAATTAAAATTGCAGGAGCAATACCTAATAGAACTGCAAGTGCAGATACAAGAACAGACTTACAGACAGAGTGTGTTATGGGCTAAGGCGCTAGCCTTTGCTCAATATATAAGGAAACTAAAGATCCAGGCTCAAGCTGAAGCCCAGGCACATGCGTCCGCCCAAGCTAGAGCTGAGCTTAAGGTTACTTCTCTGGATCGGGCTAAAACTAGGGAAAAGGTTAGGGCTGACTCTGCAGCTGCAGCTCTGGCAAGGGCTCAAGCCCTGGCACAATCTCGGGCTCAAGCTCAAGGTTATGCTTATGCGGAAGCTTTTGCTCAGCTGCAAGCTCTTAGGCAGGCTCAATCTCTAGCTCGGGACCGATACTTCAGACTATCCCGAACGGAAGTAAGAGCTCAAGCCACCGCCCTAGCCCTACAGAAATCTCTTGCCCAAGCCAGAGCTGAATTGCAGGTTAGACTGTTGGAACAACTGAAGCGGAAAATTTTGGAAGAACGACGACGCATCTATATTATCAGGCCACCTAAGATTATTCTCCCAGAACGCAAATATGTGATCCTTCCTAACATCATTGAGACTGACCAAAAGCAAAAGCAAAAGCAAACGCAGATACAGATCAATTCCAATTCCCAAGGCGGAGGACAGGATCAGAAACAAACCCAAACGCAGACTCAGACTAATCGTAAAATTCAAAATGGGCAAGGTAATATAATCCTTCTGACTCCAGGAGCACCGAGAAAGATGGGCAATCTTGTGCCTTTCCATCCAAGCGGCGGTTCTAACTTGGCAGTACAGCAGCAGGACCAAACACAGACGCAGACACAATTAAACAGACAAGGCGGCGGATCACAGAATCAGAAACAAACCCAAACGCAGTCCAACCTACAAGCCGAGTCCCAGTATCAGGCACAGTCACAAAACCAGGAAGAGTCCCAGTCCCAGTCCCAGTCCCAGATCCAGTCCCAGACACAGTCTAATATCTCACCTATTTTGAACCCACTCATTCCTTACAGTTCTTATGGGCCAAGCCCAATTTCCCAAAACCAGAAGCAGTCACAGTCGCAATCCCAATCGGAAGCTCAATCTGGATCACAAGCTCAATCGCAAGGGCAATCACAAAAAGCTATTTATGATCAAATTGAAACGATTGAGCCATCCATTTATCGATCTTTAAGTCCAAAACAATTACAACTCCAAAATCAGTCGCAACAAGGTCAGAACCAAAAACAAGGACAGACCCAACAGCAAGTAGAAAGCCAAAACGGGATACCCAGAGGGCGTGGTCGTGGACCGATTTTAACTTTGCACGACGAAATTTCAGCCGATTCTAAATTGAATACGGTAAGTGCGTAAAACAAAAAAAATTTAAACTACTTCTTACAAATTTAAACTACTTCTTACCAACACCCAGCATGGATGACTTTCTGATCCATTAACTACAAAAAAGTAACACAAATTTTCCTAAAAAAAATTAACCAAAAGTACCCAAACCAAAAGGTCCAAATTCCATAAGAAACGACACAGAGTATCTTCACTTATTTCTCATCACGAAATTTTTGTAAATTTTAACAATATGATATCAAAGGTTTCAATGGCTGGAATTGCAGGAAACGGAATAACAAATCAAGAAAAAGGTCATTCTAACTATTAAGTGAATTTAAATATGTTTTATGTCCCAGACTTTTGTAAAAACCTTGAAAGAAAATAAATGAAGATGCTTGTTCCTGAACATTACATAACTATATGCGTTTTAATATGCGACGACTTATCTAACAGGTGGGACTAATTAACAAGTATGGTTACCCCTCGGAGACCCACTACTTCAACACCGCGGATGGTTATACGCTCTGTCTGCATCGCATACCCCGCAAAGGAGGCAAGGCGATCCTCCTTGTCCATGGCGTGATGTCCAGCTCAGCGTCCTGGGTGCAATTCGGACCGTCCAACGGTCTGGCCTACATTCTCCACCGGAAGGGCTATGATGTTTGGATGCTCAATACCCGAGGCAACATCTATTCCAGAAAGCACGTGAACGGTCGCCTGCCGCCGCGGAAGTACTGGGACTTCTCCTTCCACGAGATCGGGAAGTACGATCTGCCCTCCACAATTGACTTTATCCTGATGAAGACCAGTATGCCCGAAGTTAACTATATTGGCCACTCCCAAGGGTCAACTGCATTCTTCGTGATGTGCAGTGAACATCCCAGATATGCCTCGAAAGTCCAGCTCATGCAGGCCCTTTCGCCGACGGTTTACATGCGGGAGAATCGCAGTCCAGTACTCAAGTTTTTGGGCATGTTCAAGGGTAAATTTTCGGTGAGTGCCTACCCATCTGTAACCAGAATATTTAACAAAATGATTTATATATTTCAAGATGTTGCTAAACCTCTTGGGTGGCTATGAGATCTCTGCGAAAAATAGACTCATCAAACAATTCAAAAACCATATTTGTGCCCACTCGGAAATTGGCAGTAGCATATGCGGTATATTTGACTTTGTTCTCTGTGGCTTCGACTGGAAGGGCTTTAACAAGGTATGTTCGTAATATCTTTCTTGTATGGATAATCTTTAGCTTAATGTATCCTTGCAGACCCTGACTCCAATTGTGGCTGCCCATGCCTCCCAAGGAGCCTCAGCCAAACAGATATACCACTACGCCCAGCTCCAGGATGACCTGCACTTCCAGCGTTTCGACCATGGAGAAGTATTGAACCAGCTGCGCTATGCGTCTCGGGAGCCACCGGCCTACAACCTCTCCCAGGTGCTAAGCCAAGTGGTCATTCATCATGGAGATGGCGATTGGCTGGGATCCGACTCGGATGTGGCCCACCTGAAGATACAACTTCCCAATCTGATCGAGAGTCGAAGAGTTGACTATGAAGGATTCTCTCACTTCGACTTTACACTTTCGAAGGATGTGCGACCATTGGTTTACGACCATGTCCTGCGTCATCTCCAGAACGCCCACGTGCATGGTGACTGGGAGTCTTTTTGATAGATTCCTGACATTGATAATCAATTGATTCAATTGTATTCATTTCATAAGGTTCTAGTAAAGTCAGGAATCGGAAACTAGAGATACATTCCATTTATTATCCTGATAATGATTCGGCACGCAGCTTTTGGTTGAGAATTACAAGTAACCGAATTGTGAAGCAAAAACTTTTTTTACTTTTTTACGTATACTTTTTTAAGAAAATCGCTGTGTTTAAAGGACTAAGGTTATTTATGAATATTCCTACCGTAATTCTGCCTCCAGCAATATTTTCGTGGAAAACAGTTACATCGATAACGATGCTTCCATTGGGGGATTCATCTAGCAATTTATATACATATATGTATGACTTTACTATGGCTCGGGGCCCTTTCCATCAGCATCACTCAGCAGGAAGAGAAAAGAAATCAATGCTTACGAGCTGTACCCGAAATAAAATTTACATATCCATCCATGGCCCCAAGCGGTTCCATAAATTTCACGTCCTGAACGCATATTTACACGCCGCGAGGCCAAGTTTTCAAATTAAGTTTGCAATCGAAATGAGGCAAAGGAAGGCCGGGACCGTGGCTTTAAATTGCTCACGTGTGTGACACATTTCTTTTGGCGGAGCAGCCACGACAATGGCGAGCAAGCGGAAGCGGAAACGCGAAATGTGAAAAATGCGCACAGCAAACAAAGCTCGGATGGGGTCAGGGGGATTTTCGGCGGTGGTGGAACGTGTCGCTTAACAGTTCCACGTACGCCGCCCCCGGGGTAGCAGGCCCCACCAAGCATCACCCCCTTGGACCCGATCAGTACTGACATTTCAGCTATTTTACAGCTAAATTTGAAACAAAAATTAACAAAAAAGAATTTCTTAAAAGTAAAATACATTTTTTTTTAAGATTATAATTTTCTCATCTTAGTTTCAACTACATAGTTTTTCCATAAGAGGCTGTTTTTTAGTCCCAACACTGTTTCCCATATGGTAGGCTTCCATTTGAACGGAAACGGATGCCCCTTCTTAAGCCCCAAAAGAAAACCCGTTGTACGTGTGTTATTTAATGCTTATCTTTATCCTTTTCCCATTAGTGTTATTGATGTTGGCAGGGCCGCTCGTTGTCAACCTGCTCCCAAAGCTTCCCCACAGGTGCGACTGCTTCTGAGTGCCCCTTCCGCTCGATAAACTCGCCCTCCGGCTAAGCACTGACAATTGATGCCAAGGATACGCCAGCCAAATCACGCGCTAAACATTATTCTAATGTCCCCAGGCAGACACATATGTAGGTACATTCGAGTCGGCATCGGTTGATTTGCCGGCTTTTGTTTCACAGGCGAAAAGTTTTGCGAGAATATTTAAAGCCCTGCCATGCCATTTCTCGGTATTTTCGTGTGCGTCAAAAGGACCCTTGGGGCTGACATTCTGGATTCAGCTCCAGAATCCTAATCCCACGCATTGAACAGGGTCGTGTCCTTGAAGTATTAATACAACAGATGGTTTGGTACAAAAATAAAGAGAAGCTTTTCTTTGAAACGAAGCCTTATAAGGACTTTTGACTAAAGTCAAATTTTATTAAAAGGCTATATAATTTTAAAAAAACCGTAGCTTAAAAACAAACTTAGTGTTAAAAGAGAAAATTTGTTGACTTTTTAAAGAAGATTCTCTTGTTGCTCCCATTTGAAAGATCTATTAAAGAACTATCTATTTATCAACACTAAAGACCATCAAGACCTTAATTAATATTTAATACCTATTGCGTTCCTCATAAAAAAAAGTTAGACAAATGGTGCTTTGAAATGTTAATCACCGAAGTAGGCCAGTCAGTCATTGAGTTTTGTTATGTAGTTTTGCGACTGGTGGAGAAACCTTTCACACATTTTAAACACCAATTCCCAACAAATTTAAATGTTTTGCCAACATTTCGTATTAGAATAGTAGCACAAAAAAGTAAGAAGCGGTCGAGGAATTTCGCGCGGCCTCAAGTGTATGGATACCCCTTCGCAATCAACGACCCGAGTTCTCTATTTTCTATGTAAAGCGACGAGCTGAAGAAGCAAAAAAAAACCAGAGTAAAAACGCATATCAAAGACGAATAGAACGCAAATCCAGATGCGCTGACCAAAAGGACCAGGCCCATACCAGTCCCAGACAACAAAAAATAAATAAACCACCCAGCTGTCAGCTAGAGTTCCAAAGAACAGAACCAGACTCGGGGATACGAAGCCATGTGGACGCGCAAGTACAAGCCGCGGCCTTCGCGCCGTTTACCTCTAGTCCACGAGCAGATCGTGATGCAGTGCGCCCGAAACCTAGTCCGGGTGGCAGCTGCCCTGCCGCAACCCCAGCCTCGATGTCCGACCGGCCATATCCCCATCATGGTGGAGCTCCGCCGAACTGACGATGCAGAAATTTACCGCTACCAGGTGAACGTAATGCCCACTGGCTGGCCCGCCAATGACTCCTTAGAGGGAGGACGATCGGACGAACATCTGCCGATGGTTGCTCATGCCGGAGCCATCAAGGCTACAAAACGCCCACCTTGCCCCATGCATGGCCTTTCGGTGCCGGATGCGGCTACTGCTATCGAGTGCTGGTCTCCACCGAGTAACACCAGCAGCAGCAGCAGCATCAGCAGCTCTGATTCAAGCTTCTTGGCCCCCATGGTGTTTAGACAGAACTCAATGCATATATTTAACGGGAGGAATGATTCACCCGTCGCCGAGAATATCTCCACCTTTTGCGAACCAGCTGTGTGCGCAGAGGCATCGGATCCGATACGAGCACACTTCATGGCCACCCTGTTCCAGCAGCAACGCAGTCCTCTTTACTACTCCGAGATATGGCTACAGGAGGGTTCCAACCGTCCCAGATTACAGCTCACTCCACCGGCCACTCGTCAACTTATGCCGCCCCCGGAAAACAACAGCAACAATTTTGGGTCTATTCGGAGGCCGCGGCCCATCAACGGATTGCGGCAGACTGGGGTGGCGACGATGAAAGAGGACCGCAAGATCGCCGAACTCTGCTTGGACACCAACGGCGAGTACGTAAAGAACAAGCTACTCCAGACCCCGATCAACGGCTTTGCCCCATTTCCAATAACGCCCGCCGGGCTCCCCAAACTACCCCTGAACAGCATAAACGGCTTTAGGGGCGACATTTTTGGCTACGGCTATGTGAGCGAGGAGCACAGTGGTGGCGCAATGAATAAGAACGGCTTCATAACCGGGGAACGAAGCGCAGCTTACTCAGATCAGGACAAGCTTATGTGGCTGCGCAGCCAGAACAGCCAGTTGGGGCTGGAACAGAAAACAGGCTCCTACCAGACGATGGTTCCTCTCTCGGTCCAAGGTCAAGGCCATATTCAAAACTCCACCTCCATGAATTTCGAGGGATCTGGAGATTTCTCGGAAAAATCACGCCTGGCCAGTGAAACAGGTGAGTTGGGAGTCCCAACTGCCTCAAAATTGAACATAAAACCAGAATCTTATTAGAATAAAAAGGCCAGGTCAAAACATACTTCCCCTGTTCTGATTTTACTTTCACCTGGAGTTGGCTTTGTGGGGCCAACAAATATTTTAAAAGAAATATTAATATTGGACGATACGGAATTCGAATCAAAACGGAGCTCGGGGGAAGAATGTGCTTTTGCGGTCTTATAATCTTTAGGCTATATATGTATGTTATAGGTTTACCTTCTTTTTAACTTTTCCAAAAATCCCTACCTTGATATTAATAGTTTTTCTTGCCTTTCTCTCTTAGATATAGCAGCAACCTCGACAGAGCCCAGAGCCCACTACCCAATCGAGCTGCAGACGCTGTTTCGCTGGAACTATTGCAGCCTATGCCGGACGTCTATGCGGACAGTACGCAACGCAGTGGATCACTACTCGTCGCGGGCCCACGACCGGCGGGTCAGCTCCTGGCTAGTGCGCCAGTGCGTCGCACAGTCTAAAATAGCCGGCATCGGCGAGGGGCCAAACGGTGGCATTGGCGTTGAATTGGGCATGACCTCTGGCGTTGGACCGGGAGGCGGATGCGGGAGCATGAGTGTTCCCGCCTGTGAAGAGGATGAGGTGTGGCGTTATCTGCGCACGACTAACCCGGCAGATTTCTACTGCGACCTGTGTGACCTAAAGCTGACGTCCGTGATGCACGCCCAGCAGCACTTTTACGGAAGGCGCCACCGCTTGGTGGCCAAGAACCAGACGAAGCCCAACGGCGGTGGCTACTACGACCACGAGGGGCGGTGGGTGCGCACCGATGCCAAGGGGCTGATGTGCGAACTCTGTGACGTGAGCATCACCTCGGAGACCCAGATGGCATTGCACATGGCCGGGATGCGTCACCGGCGGATGGTGTACTCGCACTACCCGAATGGCGGAGGCGGTACCATGATCATGGGCGGAATGGACCTTGGAAATGTCTACGGAGGTGCTGGTGGCAGAGGTGCCGTTTCTGGTGGTGTTACCTCATTCAACGGCAACCACGTGTATCGCGTAAATGCCAACGGGACACTGGCACCCCTTAATTCGCACGAAGTTCCAGTTTTCATCAATCAGACCCCCACCTCCCTGCCTAAGACATCAGTTACGCCTGCTCTTAAGGCCACTACCATCTCGGTGCCTAATCTGTGTTACCTCCCGCCACGCCCTTTTAACGAGCAGAACACCTCCTACTACTGCGATGCATGCAACGTACCGCTGAACCATCTGAAGTCGGTGAAGCAGCACGAGGACGGGCGGTTGCACCAACGAAATTTGCATCGAAGGCCTGGAAGAACGGTGTTTCTAAATTGACTCATGGCCCTTTGGCCGGTAGGGGAAAGATTAAAAATTGGCGGATTCAATGGAGCAGAGTGCTACCACGAGCGGAAAGACGAGCAGAGTAAAGTCAGGTGCGGATGGTGCTATTGGGGGACAGATCCCAGTCCGGAATGGGAGTCCGGCGTCCCCTGGGCCAGCCCACACCGACGCCATGCCCCTATCGAAGCTGTTTGCTGTTCAGTGTTTTGTTTGCGGTTTATTTTTGATCTATCTCCCTATCTTTTTATATGTTTTCTAGAAGTAAATTAAATAAATACCTGAAAACCCAAAAAAAATGTAAATCCATAGAATGGGGCAAAGTATAAGTAAATTATATTTATTTTATTATTTCTTAAAGCTTTAAAGATGAATACAACAAATTGTTGCATACTTTCAGGCTGGCATAATGCTACCCACTTGCAGATCCAGACTCGGAGATGGAGACTGGTGGAACTATCAACGCTTCCGGGCTTAATTAATGATGCCATGCACCCACCGCACCACTCACACCCCACGGCTAAAATGTCTGGAATCTTGCTTTTAATTGCCCGCCTGCTTATGCAGAGGCACGCTCTTCTGGCCAATGGTTTTTGGTTGCCGATGCTGTTGCCGCTGCCGCTGCCGCCAGCCGGAAATGGCATAAAATCTGATGATGCTGCCACAGGAGCCGGCTCTGGCTGCAGACAATGGGTGGCCATAAAAAGGAGTTATCGCTTGACAAATATCAGACAGCAGAAGAGAGTGTGTACGACCACAATGTCAGTCAGCGAGAGTCTAGACAAAACATGGCGCTAAATAAATAAATAGCCGCAGTAACAGCAAAAAACACACACTCACTGACAACCACAAAAACGGAAAAGAGACTTTGGAAAAATTTATAGCCAATTTTTTCTGTGTGTGTGTGTTTTGTTTGGGCTTGAAGTTTGACGCTGTGCAAGGTCAATGGCGGGGGCGTGGGCGTGGTCAAGGCCCGACACATCCTGGCTATAGATATCAACTATATTTATACCCGTTTCGAAGTCTGGCAGCCGCCGGCAGACGGCAGAAGCTTCAAACATGTTTTCGCATAAATTAAACTTCTTATCTGGCTGTAAAACATTTGACGCCGTCCCATTTTACCCGATTGCAGTGAGGAAATGTGCATATAAGCAGCAAAATAAACACCCATATATGGCTCACAGTCGCAGAGCAAATGTTTCGAAATATAAATAAATATTGGAAGGAAATGGACATTTTATCGATGATATACTTAATGATATTGCCATTGTTCGCATATATAAATTTAAATGTATCCTAAAGGTCTCAGATGCGTTGAAATTCACATAATTTTAAAGTTATTTTTACAATTACGGAAAATTTTTAAATAAATAGCTTTCAGTTAAATTTTATTTAAACTTTTTGGCAAAAACAATAGCTATTTTTGGGAGGGAAATAATTAAAGCCTTCAAGCTACCAATATTATTTTTCCCTTTAAATATTTTTATTAGCCGAACTCCCACTCATGGAAATTGCTTTGGGTTTGTGGACAACTGTGTAAACAAATTAATTATGCAACTGTGTGGCTGAACAAACTGACTCCCTGTCCACTTGCTTTCGCTCAATAAAATATCCTTTCAACATATTTCAGCACAGACATTCGCCATTTCCTGCGACGTGGCGAGCACGAGGGGGGTTCCCCCGTACCCTGTGCCTGCTGGAAAATGGTCGCTTAAATCGCTCAGGCATAAGGAAATTTATGCGTGGCAAAACCAAAACCAAAACCGAAACCAAAACACATTCTCCAGGGCAAACTCTTGGCTCTGGCGACTAATTTGCATTCGCATGGCCCCCAGATACAACGCAAAGATACAAAGATACAGAGCTACACGGGTCCACAGGCAAAATGCAACCTGCATCTGTGCAATTAACATAATTTTGGCAAAACGTAGAGTTGGAAAATACACACAGAGGTAGTTTTAAACGACTGCATCAAAAATATCTAAAAGTTAATTGAAAAATGTACTTTCACTAATAACCAGAAGAATAAAATAAAAGTATTTCGCTTACAACGACTCTTATTCAGTTTGAAATGGCCAAATTACGATCTTTAATTTTCAAATATTTTGACTGCTTGTTATGTGATCGTTTACTTGTCAAAACCTAATAAACATTTTTTTATATCTCAGTTTTTTGTTTGTTGGGGCTTATAGCACTTATTATGACGTCGGCCGATGTTATGTCAAAACTAGACTCAGATTTCCTAAAGGGTGTGTTGGGGATCAGCGCTAAAGGTTCAAAGCGTGTGAAGTGCTTATTGTTTTGCTGTCTCTGCGGAATTATATAAAATGCTTTTAATGTTTTTAGTTGTTACGTGTTTCGCGCACTTTTGTGTCACATAAAAAAGGCAAGTGAGCTTATGAGGGAGGTGAGGACTGAGCTGGGCCATAAAGAACTAGCTTGGCGACCTTTTGCTCTGCTTATTAATGAAAATACTCCAAGACCCCCTCCAAGATTGGTAGCTGAAAAATAAATCAACTTGTTGTGTTTGTGTTGATGCGAACCTTTCCGCCTCGTCATCTGCAACAAATGCAAACAAATTGAACAAGACGTTGATTAGAATTTGCAATTCGCGACATCACAGACATCAGCATTAATAAACAAATCCGCTGGAGATTGGGCAGACAGCAGCAGCAACAATATTTTGGGATGGGATATGTGTCAATCGAACGAATCGTGGCTCCAGCACCACTAACCAAAATAACAAAACAAAAACCAAACACTTGCAGCAGGGGCAGCAGCTAAAACCAGCTCTATGGGAAATTGTTTTTGTTTTGGCATTTTCGCTCACAAAATATTGCAAGAAATGTAAACAGGAACAGAGCCTGTTGCCCGGTTGCCCGGTTGCCCCGTTGCCTGGTACCATGACACATTTACCAACATTGTCGTTTCGTTGTTGTTATCAGCGAGTGACAAATCTGGCGAGGCGTTTGTGTGGTTGTTGCTGCTGTGGCAGCCCCACCTGTTGTTGTTATTATTGTTGCTGCATGGAAAAGCAAACAAACAGCACCGCTGGGGCTCTGACTCGTGCCGCATGTCTCATGTCTTGTTGCTGCCTACATTTTTGCCATCAAAGCCAAAAACGAAAACGAAACAACAATTAAAAATTAAGAGGAGAATCTTAAAATGCTCTTTTGAATTTTATATATATACTAGATGTAGTATTTTATTTTTAGTTTATAAAAATCCTTATCAAAAAAGTGAAAATATATCTGCGAGATCTTTGAGATTCTGGGCCTCCAATGTATACAACCGTTTTGAAATCTTCCTCAGAAATATCTCCAATAAAACATGTTTTTTTATAATTAAAAAAGTCTTGTTTAAAATCCCATAAAACTCGTGTAACTTTTCCAGTGGTAGTGTAAATTCCAAACGGCTTTTGATGTCGCCATTAGCAGACTTTTCTTGGTTTTGGAAAAATGTGTGCGGTTGGAATCGCGAGGAGATGGAAAAAGAGAAAGAGAGGCTGCCAGCTTTGCCGGCTGCCTGGCTTGGCCTGGCCTGGCCTGGCTGGAAGGTTATATAATAACAGGCTAGTTTTGCGGAGAGAAGCGACCCGAGTGGATATCTGCAACTGCAAATGCTTAAGCGCAATCAACCTGAAATTGGAATGCCAACCGATTGGAATTTGTTACCAAATATTGATGACAGTAATAGCGCTAGCTCCTGAATGTGCCAAGTTTCTGAGACTTAGAAATCATTTTACATAATCGCCGCCGAGAAGCGACTGAAAACCGCTAATAAAATACCCCAAAAACTACCATGTTACGCGGACCTCCAGTGCCTGGGTGATGGAAAACGCCCCGCCAATTGGGACTTGTTGCCGCCACCGTCCTGAGTATAGTTGTTTTGGCCAAATTTGCTGTTAGCTGCTGCGATGGATGCTGTTGGCGTGGGCGTGCGGCAGGCGCCACAATTAAGTAGCGGTTTTGCATTGCCATAAGGAGTAACCTTTCACAGAGTGGGTGAGTGGGTGTTTCGGTTCCCACAACGATTTTGGGATAGCGAGGCTTGGATTTACCATATTGCTATTATGCTATTGTGTGGCTCAACCAAAGTTGCCTAAAGACTTGGTTTGCACAATAAAACTAATGTAATTGGCTTATTATGACATTTAAGCTTCCTGAATTGTATGATTTTCCAGACATATTTTATTGTATTCCCAGTGTTACATAAATCTTAAACTGAGTTACATTAAGTTTTAAATAGCTTAAAGCATTTTGGCCTTAGAACGGTCATTTCCCCTTAACTAAAAATTCTAATCCCTAGGGTTGGAGCAATGAGGCATTTTTAATGGGCCGTTAAAGTGTTAGCACCATAATTAAGGGTATCCCGAGCCGTTAAACCCGACCCGGAGCAATGTCAAGTGCGACATTTAAGCACTTTTGATATCGTATTATGCATACAAACAAAAATCTTACTTGTAAGCGGTAAGATGATATGGAAATGAGATGGGCCAACCGGAAAGTGTGTCAACCGCAAAGCAAACACGCAACTCGCACAAATACTCCTGTCAGGGTCGCAAACAAAAAGCTGAGGATAAAATGGCAAAAAGCTTGGACCTCCTGGTCCCTCCTGACCTGCCTCCCTTTCCATCCCTGATACGTCTTAACACAACAATAATTTTCACTGTCACGCTGCGGGATAAAAGCAAAGCAAAAAATTACAACAATTCGACTGCAGGGGCATTACAAATTACAAAAACTACAACATAACTCGCACCTTGCGACCTTGAGATTGACGGTATTAACCCATTACGAAACACTGGGTAATTTCCCCAGAGCACTACAATTAAACAAAGTAAGTGAGAACGTGTAACATGAATTTAATGACCAAAAATTGTATATATCTGTGGCATGATAAAAATTCATTTATTTAATGACATCGTTTCAATTAAATATTATGGAGTGTTTGCTTTTATGATTATAACAGTTTAAACTATATATATTTATCAAAATGGCAAAAACAAAAGGCTTATAGACAAAAACTTGATCAGCAACCACATGATATGTATTTTTTATAAACACTTATTTATAACAATCCTTTAAACTAAACCCATTACTTCTTTGATGGGTTAAGCTGCAAAAGTTGATTTTGGTAATGCCTTGTTTGCTGCAATCGTTGACTGTAGTTGGTAATGGCAATTTTCGCCGGCCGAAAATCCACCACACTAAATGTTGAAAGAATCTCAGCGAGGCCAAAATAAGCCGCAAATAATTGCAGTCGGTACAATCCAGGCACGTTATTAACAAAAAACACTCAGCATCGCAACAAAAACACCGATTACCAATGCCAACGGATAGCGGACACCGAGCCAAAAGAAGTTGATGGCCCTGCCCCTCAGTTGATTGCATGTGGCACGTGTTCATGACATTCCTCCAAGTCCAAGTCCGGTGGCAATGCAGTTCTGCTGCACTTTTAAAACTCAATTGTTTGCCTTGGTAAAGTCAATAGTATGTAATTTTTAGTGTGTATTTATAAAATTTTATATTTTTATAAAAAATATATATATATTTTAGCAATATGCCAGATATGCCCTGAACCCTGATGGATCTCCAAGGCCGTTTCCTGCCAATTTTTATTCCCCCTTTCGATGTGGTAAGAATGCATGTAAAAATGGTTATTGAATTTATGATTAATTTCAGTGCGCAGTTGTCATTGAGGTCCCAACAAATTGGCCTGGCCAAGGCCGACCGGTGCGGCATGACGTCCGAGATAAGCGGGAAGAGATTGTTGCAAAAGCTGGTGGGAACAGTAAAATTAAGACAAGGCCCTCCACCGGCAATGACAAAACCCACAGATATGGATTAATGCAAAGATGCAGATAGCAAACGAACGAAATATAAGCCAGGCCAAACAAATGGCTGGCAATCTCAACAAATCGCGCAATGAGCCAGTGTTTATGCTCCCGAACTCCTCCCGACTCCAGCCAGGCGCAGCACAAAGAAAAATTGTGTGTAATTTCACCTGCATTTTAATTTGGCCAAATGCAGACGTAACCCGACGCCAGGCCAAACATTTCGACAGTCGGGGGCTGGGATGGGGGCTTCAATTGCAATTACCTTGGCAGCAGGTACGCCAGCCAGAGCAGCAACCAGAAAAAAAAATCAAAAACACGCAACAGATCCAAGTTGGTAAGACTCAAGACGTGCCAAACGTGCAACGCCTAACGGTTAAACGAATCGAACCTACAGCCCGACCGCATCCAACCAAACTTCTTTTAGCTGGAGCAAACAAAAGACTTAGGCAAAAAACTTGCTCGGCACGCGCCAAGCCATCCGATGGCTCAAGTGATCGGGGGCGTCGAACATTTTTGTTCGTTCAGCTGACTAATCTGGAGAATTGAGCTAGGTCGAAATGGCTTACACTTTAAAAAATAAGAGTATAGAATTATACAAAAAAAATCATATATATTAAACATTTGTAATTTCAATATTGAAATTAAGTAATTGCCATTTTAAAAAATATTCAAATAATTATAAAAGAGACAGCACTTAAAAAGTTATAAAAATCTAAATTTGTTCATTAATGTTAAAAATTTTCAATACAATATGAAACTTTAATAGTAGAAACATTTCATATCCAACACTTTTTACCATCCACAATCCACAGGCACCGGGCTCAAACAAGTTGGCCCGAAGATCCCGGCTGCAACTCGGCATTTCGGCTAGCTGAGCTCACTTAGCCCTAGCTTTTGGCCAGTCGAGCTGCGAAGCTCAAGCCAGACGGTTGCCAAACGGAGTTTTTTTTCCCATGCGCCTGCGCGCACGCCCCAGCGATCGAGTGCCTCGAGACACCTGTGCTGCCCAGTGTGACACCTGTGCCATCGGTGCCAAGCTCTCCGCCCTTTCCTGCCTTTGCCACAGACTGATCCCAAGGATACCATCGATTAGATTCGAGTGCCAAAAGCCCGACACGTAACCGACGACTAGTGTGACGAAAGCGGGAGAGAGCAAAAGATAGTGGTGACGACGTAACCGTTACGCTTAAGTGCAGGCCACAGTTGCATTTGCCAATTTGCCCCATTTTGTGTGTCCGACTGAGCGTGAGTCAGAGTGAGTGCGGAGTGAGTGTCGCGGTGAGTGCCGGAGTGAGGTGTGAATATTCGCGATGCGTCCCACCGTCAGCGGCCGGGGTCGCCTTCTAATGGCCCTGCTGCTGCACTGCCTCGTGACTTTGGAAGTTTGCGGCAGAGCGGGAGCCTTTACGCTCCTCTCGCCCTTCAGCTATACGTCCTTGAGCTTCAAGAATCTTCTTAATTCGGTGTTGTTGTCAAGCAATGCCAACCTAGCCGGTGTGGGGCGTAATCTCAAGTCGGACGTCCTCGAAGATGCCTCCCTCATCACGGTGAGTTCTGGGATCGACCATCCTGGGTTATTGAATAATGGAGCGTGTATACCCCTATATGGGATATATTTACCGGAATTCGTGCTTTAAATAAACCATTCCAAGTTTGGAACCGTGTCTGAAAACCTTTTTCTGAGAATATCTGAGACCCACATGTATTTTAGGTTCCCTCTTTATCTTGAATTTGTGTTTTCTTGCCGGTTTTCATTTTGTTATTGTTACCATTTCTTGTTAACTTTTCTTTGGGTCATAATCGCGTTAGGTTCTGTTCTGTTATTTATTTTCGTTTGACAGTATTTTGTGTGTCAGAAAAATTAACGCATTTCACTACTCACTGTGGAAAGAAAGTTCCCGTTCTCGGGGTTCGTTGACTCGTATAATTCACGTGCAGCTCGAGAACTGTTTACGGCTTTATTTGAAGTGCCAAGGGGCACCGGCTAAGGGTAATGGTCACCTGGCGTGATCAACTGCAGTTGGCAATGAATGCACCCCGACTTCCCATTGTTTGCTTGTGGGCGGAGAGTGTAAGTGTTTGGGGGAAAGGTAGAAAAGAGAGCTCGGGTGTCGTAACTCGAGTAAATTTCGTAGCCTTTTTATGGCGTTAATCATGTCTAACTTTAGTGAGTGAAATAACAAAGCCGAGAGCACGTAACTGATGGATTTATTTCTAACGTTGGGGCCAATTAAAAGGTTTACGAGTCTGCACTTCGAGTGTGAAATAATACTGAAAGTGGATGGGTTGTCATAATGGAACAAGAACTTTCATTAATAGATTAGGCTCCAGTGATTTCCACTTTGGAGAAATCGATTCAATCCGTCGTCGACCAGTTTATAATTTTTGAGCCCAAGTACAAGACAACAATGGGCCGTGGTAGCCTTCGACAAATATGTATCGAACACGAAATGAGCATTTTATGGCAGACACAGAAAATAAAATTCGTTGAATTCGATCGCATTTAGAATTGATGGGCGATCTGACCTTGAGCTCATTTTACATCATTTTACACCACGTGCCCAGCAATTAGATCAGCATTTTCATTGGGCGCCCAACGCGTCGGTTGTTCACACAATTGTTATTGTTACAGGTTTTCCTTGGGTTTTCCCCCACTTCCCAAAAAGGTTTCCAAGGCCAGGAAATTTGCATTTGAGACTGCCGCAGAAGTCATTTGAGAGATTCACACGATTTTGCCAGCCAAATATCACTGATCACACAAACCCAAAGATTACCCAATCGTTTTCGGGGTGGGGTCAACAAACAGATGGGCGAAAATGAACAAAGCCAATAAGAAACCAAGCCAGAGCCCCGAGTCGGTGGGGATTATTAGCAAGTGCCCGGCGTACAAGCTTATACATTTAGTGGTAATGTATGTGCAGAGCTGCGATAACGTAACGTTATTTATGCGATTTACGTGCAGACCCAGAAACTAATAAAGGGAAACAGAAACGCCGCATTTTGTCAACGGGCCGCCGCAGTGCCTTTTTGGCTGGGATCTTATGCAAAGTCATGGCTCGGCTTTTGAGCGTGTGTCTGCCATGTAACTACAGTCGAATCGGAATAAAGCCACCGAGCCTCGTCACAATTTCTGCACGTTGCCAAATTGCATAATCGGGGGGCTGGGAGATGGCTAGATAGCTCTTTTTTTTATAAATAAATGTCTGCAAGGGAACACCTTTTACGGCAAACAATAACAAATTGAAATTGTCAACGCTCACAATAATCAACGTGCAATTAGGCTAACCTGTCCACGTCCGTGGCGCTTGACTGACTTTGAAATATGGGTTAGCAGTTGGTGCACCTTCCTTTCACGTCCCCAGCTCCCTGCCAACCACCGCCTGGCCATCACCCACCTCATAGCAGCACCTTCGCCTCCTCCATCTGCAGTTAAGCAAAATGTCAGTGAAGAAAGCCCGCAGGCAGTGCCTCCCAATAATCAGGAAATAGTTCGACATTTGGCTTGGATTTGCTTTTTGCATAAAAAGGTTTCATTTTTGCCTTAATTTGAATTTAAATATTTCCGCATTGTCTTTTCTTTTGGGCGCTACGTGCCAAGATTGGCAAATGGCTGTCGTTTGTAGTGATCACCTCCCACTAACAAACGAATAACTTGTAAAGTATGTACCCATTCTTCTTCAAGAAATTTTGAACCTGTAGTTTTCTTTAGCTTAGCATTAGTCTTTATATCTTTCATTTAATTTGCATAGTTTTAAGTCATTGCTCCACTTGTTCCGCATCTTGAGAGAAGAGTTCAAATGTTATTAACCTCTAAGATTTTGATGTCATTAAAACGATGTCAGTCAGCGGAGTGGAGTGGCACAGAAAATGCAGCAGAAGACCCGTCTGCGAAGAGGATAGTCATGGAGGGGCCATGGCAGTCGAGTGCGGTTTGGGGGAAAAACTGGTTGGGGTCGTAGCCGATGACATCGAGACGTTTCGACCGGCCATCTTCATAATGAGTGTGATAAAAGTCGAAGTCAATATCAAGGTCAGTTACAAAATGAGCGATTGGGGCCCCGATTGGAGATCCATCCAACCGTCGGACTCAAAAGTGGTCAGTGCCTCTTTAAAGAAGTAAAGCGGCTGACAAGCTCACCTCAAGTTCGACCAGCAAAAGTGTTTTATGCAAATGAATCAAAGGCACGCCACAAAGCCACTACAACATCGCCCAAACGTTGACACTAAAAATTTGCATTGAATTTAAGAGAAATAAAAATAAAAAAATTTTAAATCTGGCAAAACATGGAAGACCACGCACACCCTTAATGGCATGCAATACTGGATGTACAGTAAACATTTAATAAACAACAAACTGATAAAATATTTTTTTTAGAAAACAAATTAGCAAAACTGATGTAGCCTCTAAAATACATTTATTTTATTAACCTCTAATGAACAATATGAAGTGTTTATTATTCCTTATGTCACTCTTGAACCAGAAGGAGTGTTAATAAATTTAAATCTTTACACTTTTAAGCTTTCTAAAACGTAACAAAAAACCTCTTTTATTCAAAACTCACTTAAACAGTGTCCACTGTAAGAAATAAATACACAAGTTTGTCAATTAGCATGGACACAAACCGGAGGCAGCCAAACACAAAAATTAGTGGGTCATGATGGGCATTATGATAATCGAGTCTCAAGACTGTGTTGTAGGTGCTAATGAGGTTTTTGCGGCTTTTGGCCTAACGAACCAAAATGTTCAGTTAGTGAAACAGTAAAAATATAGAAAACAAACAATCAAAAAGACATTCAAAAAAATGGTAAATAAAAAAATAGCTCCACATCGAGACAGCCACAATTCACTTTAACGTTGGCCCAGGTCGAAATCTGGGCAGTCGAACATTTACTTTCCTGCTTTTTAGCATTTTTTTTGGATTTTTGCCACTCTTATTTATTTAATTATAGTTTTTTCCAGCCGTTTGTGTGCAATGTGTGCCTGATTTATTTGCTGTAGCTGTGCATTGTATTCAAATTGGCGTTAAAACAAACATTTCAATATTTGTGCAATGCTTTGTTTAAACGGACTTTTGTCTTATTTTAACGGCTTTGTCAGTTTTTTCAGCAAATGAGTTCATTCAGGTTCTGTAAAAGGTGGCAAATCAGTTTAATCAAATGTACGTAATTATGATCAACACTTCAGTCAATGGGAGGGAGTCCCATTGGTAAAGTATCAAAATATTTATATAATTTATTGGATTTTTTTTGCAACGCATATGTTGAGTTATTGTTTCTTGTCCCCGAGATAAGCATTGCTAAATTTTTATTACTGACCATTTGTCGACTCGGGGGGATTTCAAAACATCTTTTTTCGAGATTGGCCAACACGTACGGGCGGAAAAATCCCGCCGACAGCATAGCAGCACTTAGTTGCATCTTTGCAACGCCTGCTAGGCTCTGATCTCCGCAAATATTGGCCAGCTGTGTTGCAAAGTGTGTCATGCCAAGAAAAACAAAAACTTCACCGAGCAGCATCGTTTCAGCATCTGTTGCAATTTTTTTCGGGCCGGGCCAAGACGCTTTAAGCGGCTTCTTCGCACCTCGTTTGTGCGTGTCTTTCATTCATTCTTTTTTGGGGCCAGACCCAAGAAAACAAAAGGATTACGCAAGAGTAGAGCCAAGGAAATTGCCAAAAACAAAATAAAAATCAAAATAAAAATAAAGCAAATTTATGCTTAAACATTTGGCCAAATCGGCCGAAAAACAAAACAAGAAAGAAACAGAGCAGGAAAAAACATTTCGTTGGCTTACTTTGCGTACCACTTCCTCATGTTGTCCAACCAGCCGGCAAGTCAGTTGGCCAATTGCAGTGTTTGTATTATTTTCTGGCCATTCGCTGCCAAGGTTAATTAAAATGCCAGGCAGCTCTCTGGGAGAGACTCTTTCTGCAGTTTACTCACTCGTCGGTGCGGTCGTTAGCCAGGTTTTTGGGTTTGTTTGTTTGGCCGTTTTCAAATTTTAAGTAATCGCGTGTTTATAACTTAATTTCAGCAATTGTGTTACGAGTATTACGATTTTTTCTTCGGCCACCCACTACCCACAACCCAAATGTGCTTACATAATCCAAAACTTATGAAAAGTATCACGGATTCCTGAAAAACCTATAAATCCATTCGCCAGCAGGAAGAAAAGTATGCTGTCATACAGTGCGTATGCTTGATACGTGACTGGGTTCAACTATGGGATGGGACTTATAGGGGCAACCGCGTGGGCCTTACGTCCAATAAAGCATTCCCAATGATTATCATGTTACGTAGTTGTCAGTTATTTTGCAATTCAGCGGTGTCAATAAAGAAATTTTATAAGGTTCTATGTCGTACTTGACACTAAAATAGTTGTCTCGTCAAAATTCCGTGGCAATTCTTCTAAGATGAATTTTCTGCGAGAAAATACTTGCATTATTCAGTAACAATCCAGGCACAAGCAATTTATCCAGCTATTCTAGACCGCAACAGCTTGGCTGGAAACTTTATTAACTTGTTGATGCCACAAATTAAAATTCATTAGTTCCAAATGACTGTGGTTAAGGCCAGATGAATGCCTCGATGATGATGAGCGCTCTGGCGGCGACTCCCGGTGCTTTTCCACCTGAACTATGCAAATTAAAGGGGGGTAGGACGGGCCAGGCGTTTGTTGGCTAAAACGAAGAGGAACAAAGAACCAGAGCTGGTGGAATACAGGCAACTCAATTTCACACTGCCATGATTTGCACTTCTAACACCTTTCTATCCATCTTCTCTTTTCGGTTTCGTCGTTTTTTTATGCGTTCCCTCAGCCTAAATTAATACGCAAATATGGATATCCATCGGAAACCCACACGGTGGTGACAAAGGATGGCTACATCCTGGAAATGCATCGCATTCCGAAAAAGGGCGCTCAGCCTGTACTGCTGATGCACGGCATTCTGGACACGTCGGCCACCTGGGTGCTGATGGGTCCCAAGTCCGGATTGGGTAAGTGAACCAAGACCAAAGAAAATTGAAAAAATGTTGTTTAAAGTCTAAACTCATTTAAATCCGGCAGGCTATATGCTCTCCGACCTGGGCTACGACGTGTGGATGGGCAACTCCCGGGGCAACCGCTACTCAAAGAACCACACCAGCCTGAACAGCGACTACCAGGAATTCTGGGACTTTACCTTCCACGAGATGGGCAAATACGACCTGCCGGCCAACATCGACTACATCCTGAGCAAGACGGGCTACGAGCAGCTCCACTACATCGGCCACTCGCAGGGCACGGCCATCTTTTGGGTACTGTGCTCCGAGCAACCCGCCTACACCCAGAAGATCACCTCGATGCACGCCCTGGCCCCCATTGCCTACATCCACGACATGAAGAGTCCCCTCTTCCGCACCCTGGTGCTCTTCCTCGACTTTCTGACGGTTAGTGGCGGTTTTGGGGCTTGTTTGGGGCACATTCATTTTCCATTTTCCATTTTACCTTTTTCCATTTACCGTTTCGTGTTTTCCACGCCGTTCTGATGCTGTTTTTGTTGCAGGCCGCCACACGAATGCTGCGCATTACGGAATTCATGCCCAACACAAAATTCCTAGTGGACCACAGCCAGGTTGTGTGCCACGACAACGCCATGACGCAGGACGTGTGCTCGAATATCCTGTTTTTGGTAGCAGGCTACAACTCCGAACAGTTGAACAAAGTAAGCAAAAGCCACTGAGCCAAAAAGTGAGACATTAAAATTATTTCAAAGTTTGAGGCCTAGGACCAAATTAAGTTTAAAATATTATAACTTAAATCTATATTGTAGCCCCAACTTTTCTTTCTGAAAGCCAAACATTTTCATAAAACTTTTCTTCCTGTTCTGTAGGGAATGCGAATTGGATTGTATTTCGGGCATGTTTGAGCCACGATTTTGCGTGACTTGCTGAGCAGAAATACTTCGATTTGGATTCGAAATTCACGTCCGCCGACTGTCCCTCCGATGGTCTTCATTAAGTTGGCACTTAATTAAGCTGCCTCGATTGTCGGTCGGGATAGTTTCGTGTTTGAGTTTAGGCTCCGCCACGTTGCATTTTTGAGGGGAATTTTCGGGGTCTCTGTAACCAGCTGCAGATGGGCCTACATTTCCTAATAAATGTGTGCCGCAAGTCAAATAAACATACGTTTATTCCGGGGAACAATTATCGAAGAATCGGGCCTAATGTCGACCACCCAGTAACTTAATCCCCTGCGCAGCCACGATGTTTGCATTAAATATGCTTAGCGCCCTGGCAAAACTTTGGCCGATAATCGACCACAAGATAAACACCCGCAGATTCAAAATTATGGCCTACAAAGTGCGGCCGGCTCAAATTACTTGAACAACATGCATGTGCAGCCTAGGGCGGGTCTGGTGTTGGGGCTGGGGCTTTTGACCTGGTCTCTGGCATTGAATGCGTGTCATTGTCGATTGTGTCAATGGCCGCCAAGAGTGGGCGGTATCTTCTCGTTGTCCTCCGCAGCCTTGTTCAAAATTGGCATAATTAACTGGCCCGGCCTCGATGCCAGAGCAACGACAACAAGCGACAATGCATGCAAATTAGGCGCGATTCCCTCTTTGACCCGACACGACCCCAAACCTAAGCCCCCAGCCAATAGCTCTATCCCAATCCTTCCGCTCCTCTGGTAATGTGAATGGATATTGCCATGCTGGGAACACGTTACATGGCTGGGGCATTGTTACATTGTGTTTGGAACAGGTGTAGGATACATGCTTGCATACTGTGCACACGGCAAAAAGCTCTTCAGCTTTGAAACTTGCATAAAATCAAAAATTCATTGAGTTAAAAATATTAGTAGAAACTAATTAGAAAATATATTATTTAATTCTTTTATCAAATATTTAAGATTTCTCGGGTAAACCCTACTTCTGTAAGTGTGATTCGCATTAAAATTTCACCACAAACGTCCCCACTGAAACCATTCTAATGTATTCTTTGATGTTCACCCAATCCCGCAGACTATGCTACCTGTAATGCTGAGCCACACCCCCTCAGGCGCCTCTATCAAGCAGCTGGAACACTTCGGCCAGCTAATGAAGTCCGGGCACTTCCGCAAGTTTGACCGGGGCTATCTGCGCAACCAGCTGGAGTACAACCGGATGACTCCCCCGGACTACGACCTATCTCGGGTGAAGGTACCAGTGGCGCTTTACTATTCAGTGAATGATCTGCTGGTGTCCACCACCGGAGTGGATCGGCTGGCCAGGGAGCTGCCTAACGTGATTGACAAGTATCTGGTACCCATGGAGCGCTTTAATCACCTGGACTTCCTGTGGGCCATCGACGTGAAGCCGCTGGTCTACAACAGGCTGGTGCGTAATGTGCGCCGGGTGGAGAATCATCGGGCCAAGCTGACTGCCAATCTGGCCAACTATCTGGCCATGCAGCTCCAACGTCAGCAGCTCCGCCAACAGATGCAGCAGCAAATGATGGAAGGCCTGCCGCCCAATGTTCACCTACCCCACGGTCTGGGCATGGAAATGATTGTCACTGCCGCTGCTCCGCCTGCAACCACTCCTGCCACGCCCACCACAACGCCAATACCCACGCCTTTGCCCACCTCCGCCACAACAGAAGATTCCCTATTGGAAGACGATGATGATATGCTGACCACTACCACTAGCTCCACGGAATCATCGGCGTGACTCTGACAGCCTGGCGAAGTTCTTTTCGTTTAAATTCCATATGACTGTGATGACATTTTTAACAATTTACCGATCGCAGCATCGCCAGGACATCCAACTGGAGAATCCTTTCTGGTGCTTCCACTCAGGCACGCCCCGCCTAGAGGCGCAATCCATTCCCATGCATCCAACAATCATTTTCACACAGATCACCAATTTTGTTGTTCGGCAGCAAGTTTCGGTCAACTTTTTAACCAGAATTGTTGAAATCGCCTTCTGTGCTACTCTTAATACTATAATTTATGTGTACAAATTTACGAGTAATTTTAAATGTATTTTTATTTTAAATAAAAGATTTATTTTAAGAAAAATGAAGAGTTCTAGAAATCATTTAAGCTACTCCGCTTGAGAATCGGATAATATTTGGGGAAGATCACTGTGGGCCATATAGGGGAAAACCCCATTTTCCAGGGAACCCATCACGAAAAATGGACAAAAAATTGAAAAAATATTTTGTCTCAGGATTTTGATGCACAATGGTGGGGAATCAATCCAGAAATCGTTTAAGGTAATCCGCTTGAGAATCGGATAGGATTTGGGGAAGATATTGCCATCACTGTGGGCCATATATGGAAAAACCCCATTTTCAAAGGATCCTATCATGAAAAATGGACAAAAAATCTAAAAAATATTTTGTCTCAGGATTTTGATGCACAATGGTGGGGAATCAATCTAGAAATCGTTTAAGGTACTCCGCTTGAGAATCGGATAATATTTGGGGAAGATATAGCCATCACTGTGGGCCATATAGGGGAAAACCCCATTTTCCAGGGATCTCATCATGAAAAATGGACAAAAAATTTAAAAAATATTTCTTCTCAGGATTTTGATGGAGAATGACGGAGAATCCATCTAGAAATCGTTTAAGGTACTCCGCTTGACAATCGGATGAGAATTGGGGAAGATATAGCCATCACTGTGGACCATATAGGGGAAAACCACATTTTCAAGGGATCCCATCATAAAAAATGGACAAAAAATTGAAAAAATATTTCGTCTCAAGATTTTGATGCAGAATGGTGAGAAATCAATCTAGAAATCGTTTAAAGTACTCCGCTTGAGAATCGGATAATATTTGGGGAAGATATAGCCATCACTGTGGACCCTATAGGGGAAAACCCCATTTTCAAGGGATCCCATCACAAAAAATGGACAAAAAATCCAAAAAATATTTTTTCTCTGGATTTTTATGGAGAATGACGGAGAATCCATCTAGAAATCGTTTAAGGTACTCCGCTTGACAATCGGATGAGAATTGGGGAAGATATAGCCATCACTGTGGACCATATAGGGGAAAACCACATTTTCAAGGGATCCCATCATAAAAAATAGACAAAAAATTGAAAAAAGATTTTGCCTCAAGATTTTGATGCAGAATGGTGAGAAATCAATCTAGAAATCGTTTAAAGTACTCCGCTTGAGAATCGGATAATATTTGGGGAAGATATAGCCATCACTGTGGGCCATATAGGGGAAAACCCCATTTTCCAGGGATCCCATCACGAAAAATGGACAAAAAATCCAAAAAATATTTCTTCTCAGGATTTTGATGGAGAATGACGGAGAATCCATCTAGAAATCGTTTAAGGTACTCCGCTTGAGAATCGGATAATATTTGGGGAAGATATAGCCATCACTGTGGGCCATATAGGGAGAACCCCATTTTCAAGGGATCCCATCACGAAAAATGGAGAAAAGATTAAAAAAAATATTTTGCCTCAGGATTTTGATGCACAATGGTGGGGAATCAATCTAGAAATCGTTTAAGGTACGCCACTTGAGAATCGGAAAATATTTGGGGAAGATATAGCCATCACTGTTGGCCATATAGGGAAACCCCATTTTTAAGGGATCCCATCACAAAAAAAGGACAAAAAATTGAAAAAATATTTTGTCTCAGGATTTTGATGCAGAATGGTGGAGAATCGATCCACAAATCGTTTAAGGTACTCCGCTTAAGAATCGGATAAGAATTGGGGAAGATATACCCATTGCTGTGGGCCCTATGGGGGAAAACCACATTTTCAGGGGATCCATCATGAAAAATGGACAAAAAATCTAAAAAATATTTAATCTCAGGATTTTGATGCACAATGGTGATGAATCAGTCTAGAAATCGTTTAAAGAATTCCTTTTCTTTGGGATGAATGTGATCAGGATGGGAAGAGTCCTTTTGAAAACCAAGTATACATAAAAACGTTTACAAAAAAAAAGTATTTTTCAAGGGACAATATAAAGTATGCAATGGTTTTATTTATAAAGATTATTCCATCGCCTGCTTATATGCTTTTAATTATGAATTCAATGTGTTATCGATAAATAAAATATACTATTGAAAGCTTTGAACTTTGAAGAGGAGAAACATTCGTTGAAATAAAAACACGTTTTCATTCTACTGAAGAGAATTTAAATGGTGAAAAGAGTTGGTGATAGAGGTAAGATATTGGTGGAGCAGTGGAGTTCTGGCAGCAAACAGCACCAACGCTTAATTGCGACTTAAAACGCAACTCATTTCGACAGCCAGGGCGCAAAACTTTATCCTAGCCCCAGCAGGAGTGCAAGCCGCAAGGAGCAGCAAGGACACTAAGAGAAAAATATGAAGAATTTAAAAAAAAATTTGGCATATATAAGAAGTTATTTGAAGTGAAGTAAATGTAAAGGTTTGATTATGATTAAAATATATAAAAGTATTTCTTGTATAAGGTTTAATTTATTTAAAGTGCAAAACCAAGACTCCGGGACCGGACTGCGAAAACCGTAGAGCCTGCAGACCGCAGTTGTGCACTTGCAGCGACAACTTTAAGCCGCATGCCCAATGAATTGCCTTCATTTGTCGTCGTTTGGCGACACAAGGAGCGAATAGCGAAGAAAAGCCCGGCTCGCCGACTCTGCCCGTCTGCGTCTGTTTCCGTGGGCAAACTTACCGCGCGCACTGTTGCTGAATAAACACCCAAACACAAACAGTGGGTGGCTGCCAGATGGGGGGTGGGGGATTAAGAGGAGGGGACAAGGCCTGCATAAAAGTCACAACTTCCAGGTGATATTACCTCTGGGCTGCCAGCCAGCCGAAGGGAAATGAAAAATGCAGCTCCTGCTGGTTACTACCTTGCTGGCGACTAATTTCGAATTGCTTCCGCTCCATGAAGAAAATTGAGATTTGAAACTTTCAGGGAAATTGTTTCTTTAAAATGGTGACAGGATTCGACTAATTCGATTTTAAAATTTTCTAGAATCTCTACAATAACCCCAAGTCTAGAAAAAAAACTAGAATATCGGGAAATTTATCCTTGTTCTGAAAAGCTCTTTTACTGAGAGCAGGCATTTCTAAAGTTTTATATTGTCCTTGTTGGCTTATCCTTGCTGCCAATGAGAAACAAAAACAGAAACATTAACGAGAGAGCAGGATAACAAACATGCAACCGCAGTTGCAGGAGCACAACTGACACAAATTCAACTTTAATTTAAGTTTCCCCAGAGGATGCCTCGGGGGGGAAAAGCGAGATGAAGCGAGAGTGTGGGGGCTCCCTTGCACATTTTACCGCTAAGCTATGGGAGCCCACATGTTTACACATTGCTTTTAACTAACTTTGACAGAATTTGCCCCAGCCCTCTATCACCGTCTCACTCGCCCCCGTCTATTTTTCCGGCAACTGTCATTTTTTGCCGTTGCTCCTGCTCACCACCTGCTTTTGCTCTTCATTTGCCTTTACACTGCAAAGTTTACAGTATCAGTACGAACAACTGATTTGTTAGAGCTCCGCCCCTTGTGCCTTTCTCCCTTTCTCTTCGCTCGCCTGTTTCTTTTTCTCGTGTAAACAAGACATTAAGTACAACAAAATAATTAAAGTCAATTAGTGGCTCTAGCCTCTGAAGCTAGCTGTCTCTATCCATCCCGTTCTCTCTCTTTCTCCTTTCTTTCATCTAAGCTTTTAGTCGCTTGCCTTTCGCCCTTGTTGTTTTTGTTGATTTAGTTTTGGCTTATAATGAAATTGTGGATCTTCCTCAGAGGTTGTCATTAGCCTCATAGATGAGACTGTACCCACACATGGTTATTTATTAAGGAAAAATGGCTTTTTCAGCCAAGGCTTTTTCGACTGGCTTTCCAAAACTTTTCATAACTTTAAGACCTAAAAAAATATAAAGCTATTTTCCAAATATTAAATTTAAAAAATCTTTAAAAATAATAACACCATATAATTTAACCATACCCTTAATACTGAAAATAATACTTTTGTAAATTTTATATCAATGTAGCTTTGTGAACACAATAGTCAACAATTAACTGAAGCCTTTTAATTAAGGATTAATATGCTTTCATGTACATATATCACAAATAACGGATATACACAAAAATAACGCATTCAGATTCCATAATTGAATTTACAGAAAGAACCAAGGACAATGCCCAATAATATTATTTTTACCGCTTTTCCGTTTCCATTTTAAATTCAAACAATAATGTTTTTTAATACAATTACAATACACTTTTCGAGTTCCTTACTTCTATTGTTGTGTTTTGGTAACAATAGCGGTATAAATCCTCGACTGCAATTGAAATTAAATAACAAAAAGAGTTGCAGAGTTTCAAGTTCCCCGGTCTGAAGAGCCATCCAAAAACAGAAGCAAAGCCGGAGCCCCCAAAAGTGACTTTCACAGCCGAGGAGCAAAGTTTCCTGAAATTGATTCCGATGCGAAAATGATGAAAAAACAATGTTTGAATTTGCAATCCACATGCATACATCAATTTTCCGCCCCACACCCAGTTGATTGATTTCGGCTCTGGATTCGGTCTTTGGGAATTTGAATTTCCATTCGAAGTAATTTAGAAATAAACATTAGCATCGGAAGCCAATGAAGCGGCCGTAATCGTTAAGCAATAAAGTGCCACGCCCCATGGACAAATTGCCACTGGCGACACTTCAAAGTTCTGGGAAGACGAGATGGAAAATTACATTTGTAGGAAACGAATTTGCATGCGAAATGTTTCCCTAATGATTTTCCAAAGCATTAAAACTGGATCCAAGTTTGATGAGCGAAGTCCTTCCCCTGTATATTGGAGTGGCAGCTTATTTCACTCGGTACTTAAATTACATTTCCTCCCTGTCCAAATGGAAAGAGCTTCCAACTTTGATTTTAGCCGGCCAGCACTTTAATAATAATGATTTCAAGCAGCCAGCCTGCTAATGACTTCTCCTTCGGAGGGCTTACTCGGCCCACAGGGCGTATGATTAATACTTTGTTTACACTTGAAGTAGCCGTCGCCGCCGAGGAAAATTGAATCCTCAATTCATCACCCTCCCTCGCAGCCCAGCTCTTACAGTTTCAAAATTTTGCATAAATATTTTGAGGAAAGTGCTGAGCGCCAGCCAGTCAGCTCCATCATCAGTTTAACAAACTAATTTGCTTGCCAAAAAGTCCTCCTCCAGAGCATTTTATAAGTCATATTTACGCTGGCCGGCTGCCAAGTGGTCTTTGTGTCCGGCATCCTGACGGCAGGAGCTCAATTTAAGTGAGTGCCAGGAGCCTTCGACGTCCCGGCCCTAATGATGTTATTGAAGTTGGCTCAAGGTGTTTGCCGGGGCATTCGCAGGCTGTCAGGACTGGAAGTCGCAACAAAAACCAATCATTAGATAAATCATATTGCCATCTACACGCCCACCCCAACCCCAGACGAGAACTTAGGGTCGTTTACTGATTTTGCTACTGAATATTTTTCGCTGAACTCGACAGAAAGCGAATTCTGTACCACACAGTGATTACTTTTATCAGTAACTGAAATTTGTTAATGCCAGTTTCAGGATAAAAACTAATACTAGACTTCTAAAAGATAATGAGGCATAAAGAAATGAAGATCCATAGAAAACCGACTTCCCACCAATAAGTAAAGAAACCTCATGTTTATGTTAAGCAATCCCTACTGTAGTTCAATAGTTCATTGTTATTACTCTGGTAGTTGGGAAATGTTATGGCCCATATCGCCATTGGTGGTGGCAAAATGCTAACATCTTCTTGGCCACGTCCCGAAGACGTTTTCTGTCGAGTTGACATAAAACTTCTTCGAATGGTCAACCATATTTATGTTGTTGTCCAAGTTGACCGCTAAACGAGAGTTTTGTGTTCGCTTTTCTGGTTCGATAAGGACTAATTATGAAAGTTCTTCTTTGCAATTTGTAAAATGATATGTTTGGGGATTGAATTGGCGGTCTGGAAGGTCGGGGAAATTCCTTCATTCACTCAACAAAAACTGTGACCGGAAAGATAAGCGTAAAGCGAGGAAGTTGATTGAAATTTCAAATGAAATTGGTCAGAAAATATGTAGCAACATTGAATTTAATAGTGCTAACTCTGGAATTCCGATGGCATTCCTGTGACTCATACTCAAGGGTATAACAATGAAACTCGCAACACACTCAACTGGGTAAAAACCAGAGAGGCTCTTGGCTTTTATGGTAAATGTCAAACACTCACAATATTAGCATTAAAATAAACAGAAAAGTAAAATGGAGCAAATAATATACACAAGCATATAACTAATAACAATAATTTAAAATTCAGATTTTTAGTCGACCGGAAATATACAAGAGGATTAAGTCCGCTTTTACAATAAATTAATAATCTGATACTAAAACTGGATTATTGCACTGTTTGTATCTTAAAATGCCAGCACGTTGGAAAAAAATATTTCATAATATTTATAACCAGTTTTTATTTGATTATTATGTATCATAATTATAAATAACACATTTTCTTACAATTTTAATCATTGTATACAATTCTTATTATTGAGAAAAAATATTCTTCTTTGCAGTTCCTCCTTAAGTGGAATCATTTTGTGGAAAAATGCCTACAAAATGCCTATTTAGTTTACTTTGCAAATACCGATCTCAAGTTACTGCGATAATAGTCGGAATACAAATCCAAACAATAGCGAAAAACCTTGTGTGCTGCCGTTTTTTTCTAAACATTCCTAAACAAACTCGAATTTCCCAACTATTATTCACGCCACAATTCAGCCAATTTTTTCAAAGCCAGGCCAATAAGGTGTCTAAAAGAGCCCAAAAGTGGTTCTGAATGAATTAGTTTAGTTTAATTTTAATAGCCATATGAGAGAGCCGTAGCAATCCGTTGAATAACCGCGAATTATGAGAGGCCGTCGAGTTGTAACCGACTAATTGCCATACCAGAAAGCCGGTTTGCCACTCCGGGCAAAACTGAAATGAGCCACGGCATCGAAAAGCAAAATCAATATCAGAGGTGAGCAGAGGTGAGTGCGTTGAAAGTGAAATTGAACTGGAGATGGGGAAGTGCCATTTAAAAGATGTTTCTGGGCCAAGTGCGCGTCGCCTTGTGTTTACCTGTACGTCGCTCCGGCCCACCTGCTATTAGTACTTAAAAAATGCCAAACCTGAGGAGCCGAGCAGCTGTGTCTGCAGCTGAGCCGCCAGTAAGCCATTCGGAAACCCAAGCCCCAAAACCCAAGCCGGGAACAGTTTTCAAACGCCTTAAAAGCTCGAGTCGGAGCTGCAAACGGTTTAGTTCCTCGCCGCAAACAAAACTAGTCACAACAGCGTGCAGCGGAAGCCAGCAGTCGCGAGTGAACCAGTTGATAGTCTCACAGATACTGGCTAAGGTAGTAAAACACCAAAAAAAATTATAACCATAAGTTATATCCAAAAATTGTTTCAAGAAAATGGCATCTGCAACAGACATATAAAACAATGTGGCATCGCAAGAGTTTATTATTTAAAAGTGCAAGTGATTTCCGGTTTATCAAGTACTTTTAATGTATTAGCAAAAACTTAACTATATCTTTAATCTGGAAAGCATTGTCTAAAAACAATGTATGTAATGAATAATGTAAATAATGTAAAGATAATTGGCCGTTTAACATGTATGAAAATAAAAATGTGTTATATTTAGCTTAAATAGTTTTTCCGAAAGAAACGATTTTTGTTGTATACAATTTTTCATAAAATATATCAGTGGTTATAATTAAATGTTTGAAATATTTCATTGTACTCTTCAGAATTTTCTCTTGAATCTTGAAAGAAACGATTTTTGTTGTATACAATTCTTCATAAAATATATCAGTGGTTATAATTAAATGTTTGAAATTTTTCATAACAGTCTTCAGAATTTTCTCTTGATGTTATTATTATCAGAGATTGATACTAAAAATTATACTAAAATGTTATCCTCGTTTAAAAAAAAAATGCATTAAATTTATTCAATAAAAATATATTTTTCTCTGCAGCAATAGAGCCAGAAATATTTATATAGAGAGCACCAGCTGCCCAGAAAGCTTTTCGAGACAGGAGCAAGTTTTTCTGAGGTGCCCAAGTGAACGCAGCTTTCGGCGAGTTGAAACCACACTTGATCGATTCATTGCCACCGAGCCACTGAACCGCCTCGCATTCCGCGAATACTCGTACCAAAAAAAAAAATTAATTGTAATTAATAGAGCACCACCGAAAATGCTTCGAACCATCACTATACTACTGCTGATTGCGGTAGCCATCAATGCAATGGCCATTCCACAGAGGGTCAAGCAGCATTTCCCAGTGACTGAGACTGACAATGAAGAAACCACCTTGTCTCCGTTGGAAGAAACAACTTTCATGTCCTTGCCGATTAGAACTGTTACCATGGCCGTGGATTCGGATGAGATCCTGATGACCAGTCCCGAGGGTGAGGCCTTCACCGAAGGCATTCCCGATGGCACGACGGAGGAACCACTTCCGGAGTCAGTGATTAAGCAACTGGAGATGGAACGGGCCCAGGAGGCCAAACAGAATGGAACCCCTGTGGACTCCGAAGGGGAGGCGGAAACGGAGGCGACTGAGCCACCAACCACGACTGAAACGCCCAAACCGACCACAGTCACTGAAAAGCGTTTTAAGTTCGGTGCCACTACACTGCCACCGTTCTTTACCACCACAAACACAGTGGCTACCACCATAAAACCTTTTGAGACCACCACCTTAACCTCTGATAAGGAAGAAACTACACAGCTTCCGAACCAGGAACAGACAATTAGAAACTACTTTGAGCGCAAGGAGGGAGTGGCCGAGGGAGATCTGCAAATGGCTGAAAATCGCATGGCCACCACAACAGAGGCCTCCAACACAATGGAGGACTCTACTTTGCTGTTGAAGGAGCTGTCCATGATTATGACAACCCTCGTCAATTTAGTGGATGAGCCCACGACTCCTAAAGAGGAACAGAATGAGCCCGTGTTGGAGACCACTCTGATGCCGCTCTTCCGATTCGCTTCAAAAACTGAGGCCCCCACCGAGCAGCCGGAAATCAAAGAAGAAAAAGCCACCACAGTGCCATCTGAACAGGAGACCACAGGTGGGTTAAATGGGAAATTTCTGAACGACTAGTGTAGTTAATAACTTATCCGTATTACTTGCAGATTTACAAGCTTCCACACAACCCCAACCAACGACAACAGAGGCGGCGGAGACCACAAGCCCCGCTGCAATTACTGAACCCGTCCCACTGACCGCTGAGAAAGAGCCACAGCTAAATGCCCAACCGGAGGCCACCACAAATGCTCCGGAGACGACAACCACAACCGCGGCGACAACAACCACCACCACGACCACCGGGAATCCCCCAACAATAGCCACCACCACCACAACGCCCCGTCCGATTCTAACGCGAGCTCCTAGAGTGGAGAGAATCTTCAATTCGGACGGAGTGGAGGTGCTCTACGGTTATTCGTCGGTGGTCCGGACAAACCGCTCATGATGCTGAGCAGTGCCACCGAGAATGCGACCTTGTCAAGGTCGGACAGCTTGCCATAACGCGGAGTCACAATGCGGAGACATTGAGCGATTGATGCTCGGTTCGATTTAGGCAATTTTCAATTCTAAACGAGTTATAAGCAAAAATATTTAAAAATCATTCGTCGAGCCCAAGCACAGTGTGATAAACCAAAAAACGTAACGTTCGACAAACTACAAGACACCACAATAATATTGTGCAAAATTGTGACCAGTCTGCCAAATGACAATAGTATGAAAAGAAATGCTGGAGGTAAACGATTTTATAAATTATAAATAAAACATGAACACCCATGTTCCGTTTTCTGTTTGTTTCGACTATTGCAAAAAGCGTTAGTGGGTCTCCCAAATATTACTCAATATTGGATCAATGAATACCGATGAATCCGATTGGATGAAGGGTATTCTAGGGTATTTTAATTTCTCGTACATCTTAAAGAGTATTCACCTCTTCTATGGTAAATCTATTGAATGTGATTCATTTCGGTTGATCATTAAAGCAGCGCACCCAAGAAATCGAGAAAACCACAAACACAGACAATCGGCATCCCACAAGTTGATCACTGCCCACCTGCGTTCGAATAAATAAATGAAAACCGGCAAGAGTTGTCGTCATACATTTTTGGGCATTTATGTTCCGGCATGGATCCAGCCAAAATGGACGGACGGCCGGACAGACGGACACGTGGATAGCCAGGCTGACTGGTCTGGTCGGGCCTGGTCCGGTGATTCGGATCGGATCTGGTCGCCTGGCAGATTATTCACTCATTCATCGCTAAGCCAAAAATGTTTAAGGGGCCCAGGGCTTTCGGAATTTAGCAATGGATATCGCGTTCGCTTCACTCTACTCTCGCTGGAATTTGAAAGCATTCGGGCTATAAAACAAACACATAGCGCTAATTTCCATTTGAACTTGAGACTGGAGCAGGCGCTAAACTGCATGTTGAATGTGATTTGAATGAATGCGGATTGAAGGTTTTGGCTATACGGGTTTTTTTGGGCTGGTCAATTTTTGTTTATTTATTTACCAGGCTGACTAACTATGCTCTGCACCCTAGGAAGGACACAGGTAGAGTTATTCATTCAAAAAGTTGTCTAACTAAGCAGTTATACATTAACTTTAATAAAGGTTAACGATGAAATCATAAGCCTCAACAAAAGGTACTTTTACTGTTTCATAAAAAAATGTTGAAGAATTTCTTTTATATTTTACCAAGACTTCTTAAAAAAAAAGTGGGCTTTATTTAAAATATTTCAAAAGTCGAGTTCAAGTTTAAGCCAAGTTTCATTTCAAACTATGTAAGCTTTTTAACAATAATCTTTTTTGGATTAATAAGTCAGCCAAAAACTATGCACTTTTATTTAATACTTTCGTAGTATTTTTATTTATTTAACCATTTTTGTCTGACTTCTGACTCATTATTTTCAAGTTGAAATACAATTGTATTTTCATTTATTAAAAACAGGAAAATCAATGTAATATATCTTATCTAACCACTTTATTTTTTGGGTGGTAAGCTTGAAAGTCTTCTTTTGAAACCAGTTGATCTTAATTTACCAAAAACATAAAAAATAACAAGTCAAAATTAGAATATAACTGTTTTCAAAACAATTAAAAACTCACATTTGGTTCTTTGTTTATTAAAAGACGGAAAAAAAGGTAAACAAAAAAAAAAACAAAAATAAATCCCGGCATAAACTTCAGCTTGGGTATAAAAGAAATTGAAATCACTTAGATTTTTAAAAATTCTTAAACAATGAAGTGCTTTGCTCTGTGCGCATTCATGATCTTTGCTCTGTTGGCTGTCCAATTTACTCCTGGACAATGTCACGGTGGTCGTAGGTTTGGCGGTTACGGAGGACTCGGCGGATACGGAGGACCTGGCGGTTACGGAGGACTCGGCGGATACGGAGGACCTGGCGCATACGGAGGCTATGGCGGACCTGGCAATTATGGAGGCTATGGGGGGTATCCTGGAGGATATGGTGGCGCAAACGCCCAAGCTAATGCCCAAGCCAGTGCCACCAGTTACGGTGGTGGATTCAGAAAATAAACACTTGACAGTTTTTTAATAAAAATAAATTAAAATAAAGTGCTGAATGTCTAAATAAATAATTTATTCAAACTAAAAAAAGCTCCTTTTAATTTTTAAAGACTAATCGGACATGAAACTATGCCAAATTCCGTGGAACTCATTAATGTGTACGAATAACCAATTTGTACATTTATTTTCCAGTTCTCTGTATCAAAATCTAGGAATAATTAAATTTTCAAAATATTAAAATATGGGGTGGAGAATATGGTCCTCCATATGTCGGCCAATAAAGACTCGACTTTCAAGCGGAATACCTGATCTGAATCAAAGTGATTCTCAATAAACATCCGATTCTAATAGTAATACTTAATAAGATAGTTATCTTACTATAGTAATCTTACGAAAGTAATCTTAGATAGATAGTCATACTTTAAACGATTGGTAGATTGATTCTCCATCAAGCTTAATTTTTTTGGTGGAACAAATTTTGTCAATTAGAAATATTGAAAAACAAAAAAGGAAAGCTAACTTCGGGCGGAGCCGAAGTTGATATACAGCTATAAGATATAGTCGGGCGAAGCCGAAGTTGATATACAGCTATAAGATATAGTCGGCCGACCGTTATTCAATTTGGTAGGTTATATTAACTGACCAAAAATAGAATCTGTACGAAGTTCCAACTTTCTATCTTCAAAAAACACGAAAGTTGGGTAATTTCCGATTGTTCAGTTATATGGCAGCTATAGGATATAGTCGGCCGATTCTTATGAAATTTGGTAGGTCGTATTATTTTAAAAATAGCATTGGTACGAAATCTGAACTCTGTAACTCTAAGAACATCAAAGTTATACCATTTCCGATCAGTCAGTTGTATGGCAGCTATAGAATATAGTCGGCCGATCCCGGCCGTTCCGACTTATATACTGCGTGCAAAGGAAGGAAGGGTGTGTGCAAAGACGATAGCTTTAAAACTGAGAGACGAGTTTGTGTAGAAACAGATAGACGGACAGACAGACAGACGGACATGCTTATATCAACTCAAGACGTGATCCTGATCAAGAATATATATACTTTATAGGGTCGGAGATGTCTCCTTCACTGCGTTGCACACTTTTGACCAAAATTATAATACCCTTTGCAAGGGTATAAAAATACATGAGTAAAAAAATACATTTATATTTCTATAAATATGCATAGACCTAGGAACAATATTTTTATTTGTATTTGTGTACAATTTTCTGGTAGGACCTTCAAATATATTGAAATTGTATAAGAAAGACAATATGGCCCCCAGTGAAGTGGACAGATTCTATTTTAGCCCATAAATAGGCTTCATTTGATTGCTTTCGATGGTGAAATTAGCCCAAAGACAACCAGTTTTCATGTGGTAGTACATACTCTAGTATATTAGCACAAAAAATATAAAACGTCACGCGTTTCTAATATATGTCTAATTTGTGTGCTAAACGGAACCCCCCTGTATATGCAATTTTAATGAGAAATAAACCTCATAAAAATTATAAATAATAAAAAATAAATGAAAACGAGTCTGATCCACCTGTTGTGTCGGATTGTATAAAAGAGGCTGGCACACGTTCAGAGACATCGAAATATCGATACGATGAAGTTCCTGGCTCTGTGCTTGTTCCTGCTCTTCGCCCTGGTGGCCGTACAGGCTGCTCCCGGTGGCTTTGGACATGGTGGACATGGTGGCGGCGGTGGCGGTGGATACGGCGGCGGTGGTGCCTCTGCTAACGCCAACGCAAACGCTCACGCCATTGCCGATGGCCGTGGAGGACCAGCTTCGGCTTCGGCCAATGCACAAGCTAGCGCAGTTTCAACCGGAGGCGGTGGTGGCGGTGGCCACTACCGTGGTTAAGCGATTTGCCCCTGCGACGACTTGAATACGGAATCCCAAAAGATCTAAAAAAAAAAATAGGCACGTCTTCTGACGAGCCTTCTTCATTAAAACGATACCCACAAAATGTTCAAATAAACTTATGTTTACGGAAACAAAAGCTTGTTTTTTGCGTTTTCATTGGCGTTTCACTTAGTTTATTTTGAATAATTTAAAAATTACGGGAGATACTGGTTTTATTGAAAAGCACCTGATTATAACAACTTAACAGCGAAGGTAAACGATTGTTTGTCTCAGAATAAACTTAATAAGTCCTCAAAATATAAAATACATAACATCTACTGAAAAATACTCAAAGAAAAGTATTATTGCTGAATAAATAATTAAAACATCACAGATAGCTTATCTCCGTATAATTTTTGAATATTTTATAAACGATGTAACGTCAATCGAAATTTTCAAAAGCTCCTAAAAAGCCGCTACAGTTGGCTGATTAAAAGTCAACATCTCACAGTGCACAGTGGTCCGGCTTGTATGGGGAGAGCGGCCAAAAATACTTCTAGTTGAGGTAGGGGCTTGAAACTTTGCAGAAAATTTTTTAATATTTATCCTAAAATAATATGTAAAAATCAGCCAGATCGGACAACTGTATCATATAGCTGCCATATGAACAATCGGTCTGATATTCAGTTTTTATATGAAAAAATATTGTTTTTTATTTTGATGCAACAATAATTTGGAAATTTTCGTATATAACCTGGAAAACTTCAGTAAAAATCTGGATACTATAGGTTATAGCTGCCATAGGAACAATCAGTGTAAAACGAGTTTTCGCCGGGAAACTATTTCGCCTTAAAATAATAATGACAGAAATTATAAATGTAATTTACAAAAACGAACATAAAATAAATACATTTTTTTAATTTATATGCTTACCCTTTAATATTTAGTGCTTTTTTTCAAATTGAGGTTAGGTTACCTTTTTGTATTTTGCAAGCCGCACGGCACCTTACGGCACTGGAACTAAACTTTCTTATATTCTTAAAACGCATAAGAATATTATACAAAAAGATTTGTGAATGCCAAAGAGTGCCATCACAACTAAAACTCTAACCAAACACAGAAAAGACAAACTAAGAACGTACACAATTATGTACTAAATACAACAATGATTTACACAAAACACAACAAATACTGCATATACTTTTTATTGTAAAAAGAAAGTTAATACCTTTCTTTAAACTATTAATCACTTCCATGGCACAAACACTTGTTTTAAAAATGTTTAACAAATTTTTTGCGGAGAGCTTCACTTGCACGTTGCAATACACAATGAATATCATGCTAACTTTTTCGATGCTATTCTTGAAGCGGGCAGACAGAGCAAGACAAAAATATGAATAAATTCAAATAGCTAGACCAATTATAAATAAGAATTGGTACATTTAAAGTCAAAATTTGGACTTTGGTTTTTTTATTTTTGGCCTACGGGCTGGACCACTGTGCATCTGTCTGATTCCAACAGTAGCCGCATTTTGGCAAGGAACCGGTTTTTTTTACATATTTATGGCTTTGATTTGTTCAGATTATTTCCATTCTATTTGCATTATTATCTTTTTGGTCAACAGAGAAGCATTTGATTATACATTCTAAACTTTTTTTTTTTATCAAGTTAATGATAATGGAATAGAATAGAAAGTAGACTAATCGAACAAAATAGAATTCATTTGAATGTTTATCATCAAAATTATAAAAAAAATAAAAGATAAACATAGAACTACAGGATCACGAACTGAGTTCATGTCAGAAAACAGGTTTTATTTTAGCAAATGAAATTGCAATTCATTTTAGAAAACGGTATTATTAAAATAAAAGACTTTTATTTTACTTATTTTTTATTGTTTCTAATTTATAGTTGTCGAATATTTGCTAGAAATTGTTGCCGTTTTTAAAGATTTTTGGCAAACACTTTTTATTTTCGTAAAATATTAAAAAACTAGTTCGCAAGGAAAATTCGTATTATCCTTATTTATTTGCCAAATGCACTGGAAGAGGCACTTGCGTTAGCATTGGCGTTAGCGTTGTCTCCTCCGCGGCTACTAGCGTTGGCGTTAGCGTTAGCATTTGCATTACCGCCACCAAATCCGTTGCCTTCCGCATTGGCGACAGCGTTGGCATTAGCGTCGGAATTGCCACCTCCGAATTCACCTTGACCTCCGAATCCACCTTGACCTCCGAATCCACCTTGACCTCCGAATCCACCTGGACCTCCAGGGCCTCCGAATCCACCTTGATTTCCGAATCCACCTTGACCTCCAGGGCCTCCGAATCCACCTTGACCTCCAGGGCCTCCGAATCCACCTTGACCTCCAGGGCCTCCGAATCCACCTGGACCTCCAGGACGACCTCCGAATCCACCTGGACCTCCTGGACCACCTCCGAATCCACCTGGACCTCCAGGACGACCTCCGAATCCACCTGGACCACCTCCGAATCCACTTTGTCCTTCGGATTCGGCGTTGGCATTAGCGTTGGCATTGGCATTGCCTCCACCAAACTGTGGCGCGGCGGTGGCCACAGCCAGGATCACGGCGAGAACTACGAAGACCTTCATGATTGTTCGGAGCAACTGAACTAACTTAACTATAATCGCCTCAGGGCCCGGCTTTTATACAACGCAGACGGCAGATGCCAAAAAATGGGATGTCAAAAAAAAAATTAGCATACAAACAATAGTCACTACCGAAAAGAAACCTCAGATCTCGGGTATTTGACTAGAGAGAGATAGACTGTAGACGAACAACGTTTAGCTGGTTACCAAACTGGTAACCCTGCAAGCGTTAAAATCCGGCTCTAACTCGTCAGCGTGGGTCTTGGAGTTCTAAAGAGGCGCCAGCTTACGGTTGCTCTTATGTATATTTAACAATTAAAATTTATCACGTGCAAAAAGGCAACTAGCCGAAATCAGCTCAACCCAATCGGCTCAATCGTCCAAAAAGAGATAAGAGATAAAAGATCCAACGGAAAGAAGGATCAAGATTGAACTTCTTACCATGGCCAATGCGCTTCCAATAAAATATTGCATTTAGCCCCTTTACATTTTTGAACCTCCGACGGCTCTTGAGTCAGCAGAGAGTTAAAATAGGGTTTTTACTCTCGCATTATAATAATTGTTAAAAAAAAGTTTAAAAAAAATAAAAGTGTTTTTCACTTTTAATATGGACTATGTTTTTCTTGTCTGCTTATAACGTGTTCATTATATAGCGCATAATATTTTCTTTTAAATTTTTAAATTTATTTAACTTTATGCATACCCCATGTTTACATGTTTACCTTTATTATTATTTTAATTTTAATATTCCATTTCAATGTTCTTTCAAAAACTCAAAGGCTTTAAATATGCCGAAAAAGTGACAAATTGGTCTAACTTGGCTCACTGATAAGCGCTTTTGAACTTCTTGTTCTTTTTCTTCTTCTTTCATGTATAATTAGTTATTTTAATAATGCTGTCCTCTATAGCAGATGGGGGGACCATGACCATGATTTAACCCAAACCACTTACACTGTAGCAACTCAGGTCAAGATACGACTTAGAAATAAAGCATGAGATTTTCGATCGTGGGTTAAAGGTGGTGCAATGTTGCCAATTGCATCGAATTGATGGCGCTAGCACTCTTAAAAACTTTAAAAAGTTTTTAACTTTTTAAAAGGGGGGGGGGTCCAAGACAAAACCGCCCGGGCCTCAAAAGTCCTTAGTCCGCCACTGGTATATACATAGATTAATTTTTGTGATTTAAACTTTTGATTTTCAAATTTGTTTTAAAAATATAACTTGTATCATTCCGCTCCGAATTTCATAAAATAATATGACTATTTCAAATGGTTCGACTTTTAAAAAAAAACTTAATTTTACTTAAGTTTATTAGCAGGTTTCATTTTGGACAATTAAATGGCAATGGATTTTAGACAATTCTGGATAATACATAATATCAAAAAAGAATTTTCTTAAATTCTTTCTTATTGTTGCAATAAATCTTTTTTGAATACTCACTAGAAAATGTTTGCCATTTTTAAAGATTTGAAGAAAATACTCGTTAAATTTGTTATATTTTTATTTTTTTTTAAATATTAAAAATCTAGTTCTCAAGGAAAATTTGTACTATCCTTATTTATTTGCCATATGAATTGGCATTAGCGTTAGCGTTAGCATCGGCGTTGCCGTAGCCATTGCTGTTTGCGTTGGCGTTAGCGTTAGCATTTGCATTACCGCCACCAAATCCGTTGCCTTCCGCGTTGGCATTAGCGTTAGCATTAGCGTTGGCATTGCCACCCTGAGCTCCAGGGCCGAATCCACCTTGACCTCTATTAAATCCTCCTTCAAATCCCGGACCTCCTCCAAATTCGGGACCTCCTCCAAATCCTTGACCTCCTCCAAATCCGGGACCTCCTCCAAATCCTTGACCTCCTCCAAATCCGGGACCTCTTTCAAATCCTGGACCTCCTCCATATCCTGGACCACCTCCGAATCCACCTAGTCCTTCGGCTTTGGCGTTGGCATTAGCGTTGGCATTGGCATTGCTTCCAAACTGTGGCGCGGCGGTGGCCACAGCCAAGATCACGGCAAGAACTACGAAGACCCTCATGATTGTTCGGAGTAACTGAACTAACTTAACTATAAACGCCGCAGGGCCCGTCTTTTATATATTAGGCAGACTGCTGGCAGACGCCAAAAAAAAATGGGCAGTCAAAAAAAAATTAGCATACAAACAATAGTCATTGCCGAAAAAAAAACTCTGATCTCGGGGATCTGGGCAAAGCCAGATGTGGCTAGAGAGAGAGAGACACATACTTAGGTATATGTATCTATGTCTGTTAAATATAAATACTTGCAAAGATATAGAAGTAGACAAAGATAAAAATCGACAGAGACAGACGTATGTATGTATGTATAATGAAATGCAATGGCTCAGAGGAAAGTTTGCAAATGTCTTTAGATCAACACGAGCTGAATTCGTGGTTGTTTCCTAAGGAACCGGTTTCCTGCTACCAATTTTTAAGTGATTATTAATATTTGTGTTTATATTTCATTAAACTATTTTTTTTGGCTCCGTCATCTAGACGGGAAACCGTAATCTATGCCAGTTAATTATCGTATATTTTGCCTATATACTGCAAATACATACATATATGATATACATACGTATATAATAGAATACAATGTATGTACATATATATGTACATGTACTAATGTTTGTGGTCTAAGCTTTTAATTTTTAACGTTTTTTTTTTTAATTATAACTTTTATAACTTTTAACTTTTTTGCTGCGAAATGTATTAAAAATATGACAATTTAACATGATTAGAATTTTAAAACACTTAAATTCAAATTAAATATTTATGTAATATTTAAGCTTATATTAATAATTTCATTATGTTATATTACATTATAAAAACAATTATAATAACAATCTAGTTATTTTTTCAATAAAATTTTATGTTCTCAAAAAATTGAGATTTCATTTTTAAAGTATTTCTTGTGCCAAATTTTGTTCAGTGTTTTTGTTAAAATATTCAATACGATTTTGAAAAGAGTTACATCTGGTTTATGTTAACACATTTTATAGCACTTCCTTCTCCGAATATCAATTCCAATTTATTCCATTCTATTAGCAAATATGTTTTCATATTTGCGTTTTTCTAATTTAGCGCCACACAAGCCCCCATAAAATTTACATAACTTTTAGATATTGGAAGAAGTTTGTTTTGGATTAAAACTATACCCAAAATGCAAATTAATTGAGCTTGCGGCTTACCAAATTAGAAATTATAATTTAATCGGTGGACGTGCGAAGAGTCTGGTAAAAAAAAGCAAAGAGCGTGATCCAAATTCAAAAGCCATTAATTTTTAAACAATAATGTGATATTCTCAACATTGGTAATGTTGAGGATTGGAGACCCAGTATCTCTTGCAAGGTCTCTATCATAAAAAAGAAGCGGTTTATGACCCCAGTAAGTACATACGGGCTTTTACCAAATATATAGGAAAGCCATATTTTTATCGACTAATGATTAGGATCTTTAACTACGGGTAAGAAACCAGTCATCCTCTTCTTAAACATTTTTTTATATAGGGCAGTACATTTTTTGTTGAAATTCTCCATATTCAAGACTATCCATTATAATTGGGTCCTGCTCTCTTTATGTATCTCATTGTATAAAAATCAAATAAAAAAAAAATCCAATATATAAAATTGGTTACAGCATAAGAATTTATAATTACCTAAAATATATTTATATATATAAATATATAAAATTTTTATATAAATTATATATATATAAATTTTTATATAATATAATTTTTTAAATGCATTATGGGCTTGGGATAGTTCTCCGACATACTTAAATCCGCCTTATTCCTCGCCACGTATATTTCACACTTTTTGAAGAAAAATCAATAGCACCGATCCACACATGGATAATACATGGATCCACAGGATCCACAAAAATAACCAAACACTCCCCACTCTTCTGGAAAATGAATTTAAACCAATTTATAATTATTATTTAATTTATTATTATTCACAGTCGTTTCTTATCTATGTAAAGCCAATGGAAGATGCCTTAACCACGGAAACCACCACCGCCGCTTGCAGTAGCAGATGAGGAAGAAGATGCGGAAGCCGAGCCACCGCCCCCGCGTCCTCCACCACCAGCTGAGGCTGAGGACGAGGATGTAGCAGAGGCAGAGCCACCACCGCCTCCACCACCAAAACCGCCTCCAGGACGTCCTCCGCCAAATCCTGGACCACGTTGACCAAATCCTGGACCGAATCCACCGCCTCCGAATCCACCGCCTCCAAATCCGGGACCGCCTCCATAACCGGGACCGCCTCCGAATCCACCAGGGCGACCACCAAATCCGCCTCCTCCGAATCCTGGACCGCCTCCAAATCCTTGACCGCTTCCAAATCCTGGACCGCCTCCAAATCCTGGACCGCCTCCAAAACCTGGACGACCTCCGAATCCGCCACCCTGGGCATTTGCATTGGCATTGGCATTAGCATTGGCATTGCCACCACCAAACTGCGGCAGGGCAGATGCCACCGCCACCAGTACGGAGACCGCGATAAATAGTTTCATGTTGAGATGTTGCCGCTTCGCTTGTGATCCACGAACTTGTCCGCTGTACCGTCGGGGATCGCCTTTTATTTAGTTCCGGACCGAAGAGGGAACGCTACTCGGCTGCGGCGGTGATCCACCAGGCAGTGTACCGGGAACTCGAAGATCGGGCAGAAAACAGCAACAAATAGAAAACAAACAGAACGAAATGACAAATAATATTTATCGCTTGGCTCATTAGCAGGTTTGGGGCGTGCGGCTATCGAGCTCTACTCTACAAAGAGCCGGCTTTTCGGATCCCCCGCTGCAACCGGTTAATCTCAAGTCTCTTAAGATAATCCCAAGCACCCCAGACGCGCCCCCTTCTACCAGACTTTGAACCATAAATGCGTCTCTTACTTTGTTTTGTTTTCAGTGATGTCAGAGGTTAACTATTTTTGGTTTCTTAAAGTAAACATAATTAGGACTATAATTTGATAGAGATTCGGTTCTTAAAATGTACAAATAAAACAGATATAAGGAAAAAAAATACCATATAAAAGCCCAATCTCGCCATGTTATTTTAATCAAAATGGATTCAATTACAAAACATTGAAAAAATGTATCATTTTGGGGGATTTACAAGATAAAGTTCATTATATAATTAATGTTTAAATAAATATACATATAATAATGTTTACTTTACAAAATGGAACTAGTTCCAGTTTTCGCATCTCCAAATTAAATACGATTCCATTTCTCCATTGTTTTTTTTTGAAACAGATGACTGATTTTAGTGTCCGGATTAATTTATGCTAAAATCGGTTTTGCATCAACTAAACTGTTTTATCATTTAAATTTGATTTCTTTATTTTTTTGATTTTTTTTTTGCAATTTGCAACTTTTAATATGTTTGTTTGTTTAGGATTTCCATAAGCGCCAAATAAATTGATGAAACTGGTATTTGATAGAAATCAAGAGCTTAATTATTCTAATTAATACAAATAACAAGAAACGAGTAAAAACGATATCGTGAAAATTATATATTTAAATTTATTTTTTTGATTTGATGCTGAAAGACACTTAAGAAAAAGAAAGGATACCAATAGTAAGTGGACTCGACCAAGGGGAATCCCTATAGCATATAAAAATGTGTGTCATTGTGATCTTAACAATTCATGCTAAAGGGAATTTGTGAGTCACATAGCTCGAAACCTCTCACCGTTAAAGATCGAAAAATTTGTTAACGATATCAAACCTATGTGCAACTATTTTTATTCATTCTCTCGACTTATATGCATATATTAACGGCATTTTTATGCATATGATTCCCAATCGAAAACTGACGGCATGGATGAAAACAAGTAGCACTCATACCAGATGTACTGGATTATTGAATGCAGTATTATTTAAGAAAATATTCTGTAAATATTTCTAGCACAAATATAGTTTGACATTGAAAAATTTTTAATCAAAAACTACTCTTTAGTATTTTAATAACGAAAAGACTAGACTATTGTTCTTATGATTGATTATTATAATTATTTTTGCTTATTAAGTCTTTCAAATTTATTCAACTTATTCAAAAAAAAACATTTTTTTTTAATTTTCAAAACATTTTTATTCAGACTTCTTCAAAACTTTTAATAACTTAACTTAAACTAAATACATATTTACGACTTTTAGCCGTAGAAACCGCCGCCGCTAGCTGAGGCCGATGCAGAGGATGAAGCAGAAGCTGCTCCGCCACCACCTCCTGCAGCAGCAGCACTGGCGGATGAGGCAGCCGAGGCAGCGCCACCGCCACCGCCCCCGCGACCGCCACCGTGGTGACGTCTTCCTCCGCCTCCAAAACCACCATAGGGTCCGCCGCCGAAGCCTCCGCCATAGGGTCCGCCGCCGAAGCCACCGCCATACGGTCCACCTCCATAACCACCATATGGACCGCCACCGAAGCCTCCACCGAAACCAGGTCCTCCAAATCCGGGTCCTCCGAATCCTGGTCCTCCGAATCCTGGTCCTCCAAATCCGGGTCTTCCAAATCCAAACTGCGGCATGGCCGACACGGCAGCCATCAGAAGGGCAAGAACAATCAAGGTCTTCATGTTAGACTTTTTCTGGGACGTTTCTTTAATGTCTGATCTCTGATTAGTGTGGACTGAAACTGACAGCCTCTCGGAGGAGCCGCTTAAGTATTTATACCGCGTGCATTGTCCGAAAAATAACCAACACACTCCAGAGAGTAAAAATCAAAACGATATGAGCCGATGTGGCTGTGATAAATGATTTTGGTTTTTGAGACGGTCACCTACCGGTTTTTGTTTTTATTTTAAACCATTTACGTCTAAATTCAATTACACGTGCTAACAAATTATTTATTTTGTGATATTTTTATAAAATTTTTCTAATGGGAAAGTACTACAAATTAAAAGGAATAATTTTAAAATAATTACTAATTGATAACACTTAATCCATTTTCGTAAAATATTCCTAATAACATTACAAATTTGTTTAAATCACAAATCATAATTTAGACACAGGTTGATCAGTGTATTTAAAGCAAAGGTAGTTTTGTTTGCCGGGTGAATCCCAACACACACTTCGTTTTGAAAACGCATAATTATCGACCCACGCCCAACAGGTGACCCAGGTGCGAGGCTCTCTGTTTGCAATAGAAGCCGGCTATCTTGTTTACATACCTATTCGATTTTTGGCTCTTCCTGATCTGCGTAGTTCCCCACCAATATCAAGAGTACTCCATGCTGTTTAAGTTTTTTCTAATTCCGATCATCTGACAAGTTCATCTTGAAGAGTTTATTCCCCTTTATCTGGTTTTTGTTCAACCGAAAGCGGTTTCGATGGCGTTGTTTTCAAAAACCCGAAACTTGGGTGGAGTGGGGCAGTTGGTATTGGTGATATCACAGAGGTATCGCCTATGGCTACATTTCTCTACCTTTCGCGATCATTCTGCAAAAAAGACGATTCAGTCCGAGGCAGATTGTGTTTGGATATGTTCGCGTATGTTCTGACCCAGAAAGTTTATAGAGTGAAAGACTTTACTTAAAAAAACAACAGCCATGTTAATTATCTTAAAGCAAAGTCGTACTCCGTAGACTAGTTCCATTTAATGTCATGTAGCAGATATCAGTTTCAGTAAAACAAATAAGCTTCACACGATCATAGATATATTTACAACTGTCAATAGCAGAATAGTGAAATCTCTCATTCATGACTATTTGCTGTTTAGGATCTACAAGCAAAATAAAATGTTTACACCAATCATTAGCAAACAAAAAACCACACAGATTAATAATACATCATACAATTGCAAATCGCAAAAACCCCATATCTAAAGATCTCGTAGAGATCTGAGAGTTTTGACAGTCCATAACAATAAAATCTCTCAAGCGCAGAGAATGAGATTTTAGAGATTCGTTGACTGCCAATTGTTAATTAACAACAACACGGGCGCAAAATAATTTCTATATAGAATATAAACAAAAAGTGGGATAACCGGTTTCGGTGTCGTCATAGCAATCTTTGAACTCCCTATTCTAGACCATATCGGAGGCATGTGAGTGACGATTAGCGACTCATATCCGAAGGGGTTTTCCGATTCTCGTTTGTGAAAAGTCAATAAGCAAACAGGTCGGTGATTTTTGTTAAACAAAATTGACCAGGGGAAGTCCTTTAATGGTCAAATCACCCTCTCGAATCAACAAAATCCGCATTTATTTCACATCTAAACTTATGCAAAATATTCGTAACATAATCGCCTAATGAAACCGGTCGGGCCCCCGGAATATTCGTTTATTATTTTTTTTTTTACCAAATATTGATGAAGCTTTTTTGTGGGCATTTATATAAGTCTGAACTATTGGTCATTAGATAATTTTTCTTGGAATGATATTGTGAACATTATTTGATAAATTATCATAAAATGGCGCAGTATCGAAAGGGGTCAACCAATTAGGTAGTTTTGGCTTTCTGAATATCTGCCCAAGCTTCGATGGGCATTTCTATAAATAAATAAGGAGAGCACTTTAATAATGAACTCCAATTGTAAATATTTGTTTATTAAAATCAATCAATTTGAAATAATTTGAGCCGGGCCAAAATGAATATTATCACATTTGCCAGCGGGCAGGCACATGACCAAAGCCTCGGCCATGACAACATAAAATAATATTAAAATGCCAACTAATGAACGTCATGTTAATTATGTAAACACTCACACATTTCCACACGCAGACCCAAATACAATCCTTGCGCTGTAATATTTTCCATTTTAGCCGGGCTCTCATTGTTATTGCCATATTTCCATAGTTTTTCCACTCGACGTCGCCGATTCGCAAATTGAATTACCAGCGCTGGCAGTGCAAACTTTTCAATTATGCGGCCGCCGGGCTAATGAACAAAGCGAGCTGACCAGAAAACCATTTGGCGACCGGCCATGATATCGATACGAATACGTGATATGCAATCTGAATTATTTAATTTTAATTAAAATGCTGGCTCTCGTGGAGCTGCGCCAAAATGTATTGCCTACTCTTCGGCTCGGCTTATACGATTGGCAGATCTCGGCCTTTCAGAGATATTGCCTGCTTTGAGGCTCTACCTGTGATGAGATAAGGGCTTCTGAAAGGTTGAATATTCCAAACATTGATAAACATTTCACATTTATTTTATTGCCTAACATAAATTGCAGCAAACAAAGAGCTCTCCGGCAATATTGTCAGATCGACAAAGGCAAAGGCGAAACCAAAGGCAGCAACTGTTGCAGTGGCAGTCAGAGATATCCTTTTGGCTCTTTTCTAGACTAATAGTTTAAACTATTTAAAAAATATTTTTACATTTTCATTAATTTTTTTTTACTTATTTAGGGTATACTATAATTCCAAAAAATATTTAAGCATCATAACTTTAATATAGATATTAGGTTTAAATATATTACTGCCCACCACTGGCGGCAACTAGCGACAGAGACTCTGTGGCAAACCGCCAACAGACTGCGACCCCACTTCCGCCATTATGTTGCAAAACTGCACCACAGGGGTTCATCGTCCTTGTGCAAATTGGTCTCGGAGTTTATGGCCGTGGTCCAGACTCCAGATGCAGCCGGCTCCTTTGGCAATAAAACTGCACTTTCTGGCTAAGGCAAAGGAGCTTGCTTAAGATTTCAATTTGTTGCCATTGTGCGCAACAATTTGCAATAGTAAAACTTTACTTAATGATAAATGTTTGTGGGGGACACATAAAATTCAAGAAGAGCCGTAGAGTCTGCCTTGGCCATTTAAAAGATTTATATGACCATGAGTGGCATCAATGTCTTCGGTTTGGGGCTAATACCATCCGTGGGTCTCGTTCCCCATTCTAATAGGCCATTAATTTTGATGAAAACTTTGCATGCCAGATTTTCCGAGAGCCAAAGTAAGTAAAGTTTTTCACCGCGAAATCCTCACGGTCGACAGCTGCTTTAATGGAAAACGTGTTTAATATTTCAGATGTTTTGGGACTTTTGACTTGGGCTACTTATTAACAAGTCGTCAAGGAAACTTTTAATGCAACTAGCTCAAGATGATTTATAAGAGGGTTTCAAGCTTAAACATCCTTCGAATTAGTTCTAAATACAGCACAGTGTTTTCTTAAAATGTGAGGCTCTAAGCTCGGATATCTGAATAATAACAAACCAAAACTTTTAAAAACGCATAGAGTTATTTCACAGTTGAGTTTCAAAACTTGTTTATTAACTTCGTTTTTAATACTTTGAATCTATTGAGGAATTGTTGAGTATCGGTAACAAGTCTAGCCATGGTATCCACCTCCGGAACCAGCGGACGCACTGGCTGTTGCAGATGCACTCGAGTGGGCGCCACCTCCATAACCGCCGCCTCCGCCACCAGTACCACCTCCATAGCCGCCTCCGCCTCCGGGACTGCCTCCATAGCCGCCTCCACCTCCGGGACTGCTTCCATAGCCGCCTCCGCCTCCGGGACTGCCTCCATAGCCGCCTCCGCCGCCTCCTCCAAAGCCGCCTCCTCCTCCGTGACTCCCTCCGAAGCCACCGCCAGGACCACCTCCAAAGCCGCCGCCTCCATGGCCTTTATGTTTGTGACCACCTCCGCTTAAGCCGCCACCAAAGTGTCCACCTCCACCAGGGCCACCATGACCACCGCCGATTCCACCACCAGGTCCGAATCCGCCTCCGATGCCACCTCCTGGTCCGAATCCACCACCGATTCCATTACCTCCGGAGTGTCCACCTCCCGGTCCAAATCCACCACCACCGATTCCACCACCAGGTCCGAATCCGCCTCCTCCAGAGTAGCCACCTCCGGGCTTACCGGATCCATGACCACCTCCGATAGCCCCGGCAGATGACGATGCTGAGCTTCCACCGCCTCCAAAACCGCCTCCTGGACCTCCACCGATTCCGCCTTCAGGGGAATGTCCTCCTCCAATGGAACCTCCACCGAAGGGACCTCCTCCAATGCTTCCACCTCCAACTAGTCCTCCTCCACCGGAGTGTCCGCCTCCTCCTCCAGAAATAACTCCTCCACCGGAGTGTCCGCCTCCTCCACCTGAGTGGCCACCGCCTCCAAAGGGACCTCCTATCGATCCTCCACCTAGTCCTCCTTCAAGTCCACCACCAGAGGCTCCTGCACTCGATGAAGCACCGGCACCATCTCCACCGAAGCCGCTATCTAGGTTGCCGCCAAAACCGCCGGCGCCACCTCCAAGACCTCCAGATCCATGGCCTCCTGATCCTCCAATTGCTCCGCCGGATGCAGAAGCGGAGGACGATGCGTGTCCTCCTGCTCCACCACCACCTCCTCCACCTCCATAACCGCCTCCACCACCTCCATAACCGCCGGCGGAGGCCATCGCCACACAAACACTAAGCACTACGAAGAGTCGCATCGGAACCTATGCCGTTAGATCACTAACTGCGTTCCCTAGAGGGAGCCCGGCTTTTATAAGAGTCCGCCGTGCAAAATCTCGTAAATAACACAAACAAAAAGTTCTAGCGAAAAAAATCGCACATATTGCGAAAAAAAGAACAGAACCTAGTCACGTTTCAATTGATGGGATCCTAGGGTCATTCCAGGCAAAAACAAAAAAAGCACTAAGCTTCAGATACTTTTTTTAAGATGAATCTGTATCTTAAAAAGATATATTAATAAATGAAAATTATGAATGTCTGTCATGTATGTTTAAATTAATATGGTTCATTTGTTTTTTATCTTAAATTGATGCACCATCTTAATTTTGTTGTATTGTGTAAAAAGCTCCCGTAGAGAAGAATAACGAGTTTCATTAGTTCTAAAATATTATTTATTGTGTACAGGAAAGTACATTCTACCCTAAAAATAATGTAATGCTTTCGAACAATATCCAAACCGCGGGAGATGAATTATCATGATCGATGATCTTAGCTTTTGGATTTCTTAGATTTTTTTCTTGAAGTCCAAACCACAAAAGATAATTGATCTTCTACCAAAAAAAACTATGTAGTTTGTCCTAAAGTGAATAAAATAAAACCTTAATAGAGCATCTACTGCTCGTTAGAAAAAAAACTTACATTTTATTCACATTCTTATGTAAACAATTTTAATAATCATTTGCGTTGGAAAATACTGCATTGACTCTTGACTCGGCTGAGATTAGATTTAGATTTCGATTCAAATGATATTCGAAGGCGTTCCTTGGTTGCGCCATTGACCCAAGGGTCTACGTCACTCTACCTTCATAGATTAAAATACAATCGAATTTAAAAGGTAATGAATTATATAAAATTACTCAACTCTCTGAAACGAACAATTAAAAAGTGCTTGTTGTATTTTTTTTCATATGGAAAACTTAAGTGCTTCAACTTTTATTTTCTAAAACCTTCGCAAATGATTTCCCCTTAAATATTAATTTATTTACGCGACCACATTGTAGTTAATAGGTTTTATAAACATTAGACAAGCTGTTTGTTTAATATTTTTATTGACTGGATTCTAACAGAGAAATAAGAAACTTAGTGGTTTTAGAAATCAAATTACAAAACTAATGAATACTAATAAAGTTTTAAGTTAAATTTAGTAATCAGAGATCTAAAACTATCCCAAGAAAAGACCTGCTCCGCGGTTGATGGATCCCCCAATATGGGCACCACCGAGTCCGATTCCAGCGTTTCCAGAATGTCCACCTAAATTGCCGCCAAGGCTGAGTCCGTTGTTACCCAGACTAAAGCTTCCCTTATGATATCCCTGAGTGCCTTGAGAGTTGCCTCCAAGGGAAATAGATCCACCATTGGACCCTAGGGATGCACTTCCCGATCCAACAGGCGACAATGGCGACAAAGCAGACGCTCCTGCTCCAAGAACTCCATTGGCGACTCCGTGAGCAACACCATGGGCGACATCATGAGCGGCTTGATGGGCACCGATCACAGTAGCTGCGGATCCTGATGCAAGAGAAGCTGCATTGGAACCCTGGTTTCCAGAGGCTCCAATACTCAAGTGACCGGCAGATGATCCGGTCGAACCGATACTCAAGTGGCCAGATGAAGCTCCCAATGATGCCGAACCCGAGCCAGAAGATCCCTTGGAGCTTCCAGCAGATCCAATATTCAGAGATGCCGATCCTGAAGAGCCTTTTGATGCTCCTGCTTCCAGGACTCCATTGGCGACTTCGTGAACCACACCATGGGCGACATCATGAGCGGCTTGATGGGCACCAATCACAGTAGCCGCGGATCCTGATCCGAGAGAAGCTGCAGTGGAACCCTGGTTTTTCGAAGAGCCAGTATTTTCAATGCTCAAATGTCCAGATCCAGAACTGACATGTCCCGAGTTTACTTTAGGGGATTGAGCTTGCAGAGCGCCAGAAGAAGAGCCAGTCGAACCAATAGTTAAGTGTCCCGTACTTGATCCCTTATTAGCGGAGTTGCCACCAATGGTAGCACTACCGGATGTTGTTTTCATGGTACTGGAAGACTGAATGGTCGAGTGTCCGGAGCTGACCTTATAAGACTCGGATTTGTGATAGCTAGACGAAGTGTGCGTTGAGCTAGATTCACTTGCTCCGACAGCATGATGTCCTGCAGATCCCTTGATTTCCGTAGAATGAGTATTTACATTACCAGCAGTGATCTTAGCACCTGAGGAGCCCGATGTGGCTTCGATTTTGGCATGGCCAGCACTGATTTTGGCGGAGTCCGATCCAGTATTTCCAGAGGCTCCGATGCTCACATGACCAGCTCCAATCGAGGCTGAGCCTGAGTGGGCAGTACCATGTCCGGCGCTAATCTTTGCAGCCTCAGATGCAGTTGTTCCAGAGGCTCCAATACTCACGTGTCCAGCTCCAATCGAGGCAGAGCCTGAATGTCCAGCCCCCAGGGTAGCAGAACCCGAGTGGGAAGTGCCAGAGACAGCTTGGTGAGTATGAGCAGCTCCAGTGATTGCCACATTGGCAGTCTTCTTGACAGCCTGAGCTCCAAGAGAAGCTGTCGCAGCTCCAGCCTGATGTATGGCATTGGCACCAGCTCCTGCTACTCCGAGTACGCCGTTAGCAGCTTGATGACCAGTTGCTCCAGCAACTCCTGAGCTGTGAGTTCCACTAACCGTAAGTCCATTGTTTGTTCCAGAGGTTTTGATGTTCAGATGTCCAGTTCCAATCGAAGCAGATCCAGAACCAGAAGTGCCTGAGGCAGCTTGGTGGAGGTTAGATGCTCCGGTGGAAGCCACATTGGCTGTTTCTTTCACCGCCTGAGCTGCGAGGGAAGCAGTGGCGGATCCTGCCTGGTGTAAAGCATTGGCCCCAGCTCCTGCCACTCCCAGGATTCCGTTTGCAGCTTGATGCGCTGCAGATGCACCATTATGTGATCCACTAACAGACAGTCCCGAATTGGTTCCTGTGGCTTTGATGTTCAAGTTACCAGCTCCAATCGAGGCAGATCCCGAGTTTCCTGATCCTAAGGAAGCAGAACCTGAGTGGGAAGTTCCTGAGGCAGCTTGGTGGAGATTAGCTGCTCCAGTAGAAGCCACATTGGCGGTTTCCTTGACAGCCTGAGCTCCAAGGGAAGCTGTCGCAACTCCGGCCTGATGTATGGCATTGGCACCAGCTCCTGCAACTCCGAGTACTCCGTTAGCAGCTTGATGAGCCGCCGATCCAGCAGCTCCTGAATTGTGAGATCCACTAACAGTAAGTCCAGATCCTGTTCCTGATGTTTTGATGTTCAAATGCCCAGCTCCAATTGAAGCAGAACCAGAGTGGGATGTACCAGAGGCAGCTTGGTGGAGATTAGCTGCTCCAGTGGACGCCACATTGGCGGTCTCCTTGACAGCCTGAGCTCCAAGGGAAGCTGTTGCAGCTCCAGCCTGATGTAAAGCGTTGGCACCAGCGCTTGCCACTCCCAGAAGTCCGTTTACAGCTTGATGGCCAGCAGATCCAGAATTTTGATTGCCACCTATTCCAAACAATCCTCCACCACCGCCGTTGTAGCTGCCACTGAGACCCAAGCCCGGAAGACTGGCCTGGGCAGATGATCCTCCGCCTCCCAGTCCGAATCCGAATCCAGCGGATGTCTGCGACACACAGCAAGCAGCCAGAAATACAAGCAATCCCGTGGGAACCATTTTCAAAAATTCACTGACGACTTTCCGCGAAATGATGAGCTTTTATAGAGACGACCTACGCCTAAGAGCAAAGCCGTTAGAACGGTTACAGTAAAGCTCATTTAAATGAAACTATCTTCCAAATATTTATTCAGTAGTGAAAAGAATTTTAATCGAACACCAAGACAAGAGTTTTTTATTTCAGCACAAATTTCAATAACTTTTAAATATCTAAAATGTTGGTTTTTTTTTAAATAAATAAAATCTAAGTATAAAAAATACTCTCTGACTCAGAAAATTGATAAAAACTTTCTTGACAAAAAAAATAATAGTTCGGATAAAGAAGTTTGACTGTTTATTAAACATTGGTGACGATTATATTGTTAATTAATTCACCAAAAAGAAGCATGACAACCTCAAAAACATTTATCAACATTTATTTTGTAGGTAGACGAGTTAGGGGATTCACCCGGGACCGAAAATACAGCACGTGCTGGATACAAACTATTGGGGCCATTCTTTCAACTCTATTTTAAAAATATAGAAAAAGTAGATACTCTTTCAAGAATAAATATATGACTTTTATCTAAAAAAAGAAATATAATGCTTCATTAAGATGGATGAGAGATAGTCTAAGATTAAATATAGATAATTCAAAGAGAACTTAATAATTAATAATAAATGTAAGGGTATTTTTGAAACGCACTTTGATTTTCCGTAGATATTTTTAGCAATTAATTTGCCTAATCAAAGCTCGATAAAATTAGCATCGTTAGTTATGACGACATTGGCCCTTTACGTAAATCGTAGAAGTGAAAAACGAATATATTGCCCATCAATTCTTCACACATAAACACATTTTTGATTACCTTGAATACAATATATTAGGAAGCTCATATTTTTAAGGTGTCTTGACAGTTAAAGACTTCTTTAAAACGTATCTCAGAAGTTTTATCGATCGACGCGTTGTTCCATTTTTGTTTCGCTGGCTTAAACACAGTTTTTCACTTAGAACGTCGTGGTGGTGTTGCTGGGAAAGCGGAAAAACGGAAAAGCAGCTGAACAGAGCTTAGCTTCCCAGAAATGCAAATGCCGGAGGCGCAACCAAGTCGACCCCGGGGGCACAATGGTGTTGGGGCAACATCTTAGCCTCGGTGTCAGCTGCTCGGGAAAATGGAAAATTGTACTCTCAGGAAATCTGCTTACAAATGCATGTATCTCCACTGTCTGGGTGATGTTGTTTTTGTTGATGTTGCTGTTGCACTTGCTGCGAAATCTGTAACAGCTTTTGTGGGGCGAAAGAAACAGTCGACTTCCGCTTCCGGTGGAAGGGCTGCCACTGCCACTACCCAAGCATACTTGAAAATGCCAAATGTTATGCAAATACTCTCATATTTTCCATATTTAAAGCTAAGTACACCATAAACTAAATAAATAAATAAATAAATATTGAATTCGGACGGGAACTCTCTATCACGGATTGGATAAGAGACGTCTCCGTATGGCCCTTCTAGCTCTGGATGAAGTGCCTTCCTCATGTGCATCGTCTGGTACTTTTCCCAGCACCTGCAGCATCCTTCGGTAGAGCATCGTCCGCACATCGGTGGCCCACAAAAAGTCCATGTGGTTGAACTCCTTCTGGGGCACCAGATACCTGCCCGTCACGTTGCCCAGGTCGTCGCACATGGCCTCCACGTCGTGCGGATGACACAGCAGGTCATTCGTTGAGTAGTACACGAAAGTGGGCACCGTCACCATGCTCAGATTGTACCGTGGTGGCAGGTGCTCCCTGTACAATTGCATGTTTTTATTCGAACTATAGCTGTACGGAGCGAATCGTCCACTCTTGATGATCTGGATGAAGTGCTTCACCTGCTTGGAGGCCACTCCCGCCGGATAGTGGCCCAGGATCACGGGGAACATTTTCTGTAACGAGTTGAAAATTGTTATTTTTTTTCTAAGATATTATTTGTAGAACTCTACCCTATTGAACTCATTCCAGTTGCGACCCACTATCCCAAAGACAGCCTCAATACACAGACGCTCAGTCTCCTCGGTCATCCGGCAGAGGAATCGGAACTCTCCATTAAACATTTCCCGTATGGAACTGCCCACAAGGCTCTAAAAGATAATTTAAGGTGTTGTGAATCCTCTCTACCGTTTACATCAAATTTTATCCCCGTACTTACATTAAAGTACAGATTAATGGCCCGAATATAGGGATGGTCCTCCGTTTCCTTGGCGTAAACGGCTGGGGCCATGGCCTGCATGGAGATGACCTTCTCGTTGTAGGCTGGCCGCATGGAGCACATCACGAAAAAGGAGGTGCAGCCCTGGGAGTGTCCGGCGTACTGCAGCTTCTGGTATCCCGTGACCTTCAGGACGTGATCTATCATAGCCGGCAGGTCGTACATCCCGATCTCGTGCCAACTAAAGTCCCAAAACTTGGACTCGTCCGGGTCAAGGGTCGTGTGGTTCCTCGAGTACCGATTACCCCGCGCATTTCCCAGCCAAACGTCGTAGTTGTGGTCGGCCAGCAAATAGGCTGCAAAGTGCGGTCGCCTGGTAATCACTTGGCCATTTATCACGAGGAGGAAGCAGACTCACCAAGGCTCACATTGGGACCCATCACCACAAATCCCGCCGAGCTGTCCACGAGTCCGTGCTGGAGAAGAAACGGCTGGGCGCCCTGCTTCCGGATGCGGTGCATGGTGAGAATGTAACCGTCCTCGGTGGTCACGTGATGAACCTCAGCCTCGTAGCCATATTTGGCAATTAATTTGTCCTGTTGGGGAAAAGTGTGATGACATACAAGGCACTCGAAAAAATAATATTACAATTGCAACGCTAAGAAAAACCAATTTAAAAATGTAGTTATGTTACAAAACATTTTTTTTTAAACATTCAACTCTTCCAAAACAACTCCCAATTTATCGACTTATTAATTTTACTTTTACTTTTCGACACTTTGTTTCTCAGTGCACTCATTAATCTTCTTACCACTGTCAGCGTGGAGTCCTGTTTGATGTTCTTTCGCTGCAGTCGCTCCTCCAGGGTCTCGTCCTCGACACTCTCCTCCTCTTCTTCCTCCTCCTCGTCCTCCTCTTCGTCCTCCTCGCCGCCAATCAACTGCCCCTGTATCCTGCCCACGAATACACATAATCCCAGTAGGAGAATCAGGTGGATTCTCAGATTTTGGCGCATCTTAATATTGCCGCTCCAAAAAGTTTGTGTCGAAAGTGAAACTTACGGATGCGGATGGGAAGATTTCTTTCGTCTTGTCTGAATCTCTTTAAAAATTCAACCGCAACCCACCGCGACGCGAACTCAACTAAAGACCAATTCGAAAACTGTCAACGGCCCAGTTGCCGGCCCGGCTAACAACAAATACTTCTGCAGGTGCCCTGCAACTAAAAAACAAAAAAAAAAGAATTCCGAAATTCGAAAAAACTTTCGATCAGACAACAATATTGCGTACTGTGACGTGTTACCTGGTTTTGTTTACCTTTTGATTGCGTTTTACATTTTCGGCGAGTTAATTAAATATGGCCAGAAACGAGGGGAGAGGAAGGGGCGGAAAGGTAATCATTTTTTGGACGCGTAGGGCGTAGTAATTGGAAGCGAGTCAACGTATCAAGTGCATCAACTACAGTAGAGCTTAGATAGGGTAGAAATAGCTTTAAATAAATTTTCAAAAAAGCCAACAAAGTTTTAAAGCTTTCATATAATTCTGTTTTAAAATATATATTTAATTCGATAAGAGTTCTAAAAGAAAGTTTTAGTTTAAAAATAAAAATAAGCCCAATAAATTGAATAAAATATCAATAGTCCTCCTCTTTCTTTATTAGCAACAACAACTAATTGGCCATAGAAATTACTCAATAGCCCCAATACCTTTCTGGCCAAAACCAGCACAATGGCCAATGGCAACAAATACGTTTTTTTGTTTGCCGTCCAAAGAAAGTAAAAGTGTCGACCAGTTGTGGCGACTGACTCTTTGAATTATACATTTGTATGAATATTTTGTTTATGATTTAGCTACCGCGTTACATAATTGCCACTTTGGCCGACTACCAAGGCAAATAAGCCATTTAGCTGGTCAATTAATTTTTTTTTTCATCGGCAGGGTTTTTTTTTTTTTTTTGTAGACTCCCCAACGAACGTCTTTGATGTTAAGTAGCACCTTTTTTTTATGACGGTCATTCGATTACGTACGGCAATCGGCCCTCAAGAAACTGCTCCAGATGTCCAATTAATTTGTCGTTAACCAATGTTTTGACATCGGCCGAGATAAGGAAGTCTAGGTGATTGAACTTGGCTGATTCGACTCTTCTAACACTCTTTACCGATTTCAGCATTTTGGCATATATGGCATGCACCCCTCTCGGCGTGGCAATGGCATCCGTCTCTCCAAAATATAGTATCATCGGAACACTGATCTGGCTAATATTATAGCCCAGAGCCTCTACCCCATGGTATATTTGCATATTTTCTACTGGTCCATAGTCGTAGGCAATAAAGTCGCCAGATTTCCATATCTGCTGGAGGTGTTTTATCTCTCGGGCGGAGCCGCCTTGCAGCAGATACTCATAGTTGAATGGTTCCAGTAGCTAAAGGCATATAAATGTTAATTTTCTGTATTAACTAGGTTAGTTCTTTTGATTTAGAAACCTTTTTGTTGTTCTTGGCACTGCCTATAAACTGTTTGGCGTAATATTCGCACACATCCGATTTGCTTTGGCATATTTTTCGCAGGTAGCCAGGTGGAAAAATCTCAAAGCTATTGACCTTTTGGCGTTTCTGAAATTTTAAAATATATTATTATAATTAGGCTGAATTTGAAAGTAGATTCTACCTTTCTTATTCAATGATAGAGCTATACTATCATATTTTTTTCTTTTACTCAACTTTGCAATCTTTTTCTAATCATTTGTATATTTTTGTTAAATATTGCATTGTATTTTTCCATAAAATGGAATCCACTCAGCTGATTGCTTTCACGTTCCCCAGACTTGGAATCCACGAGAATATTTATAAAATCACCCCGGGGGGTTATCACCGAGTATCTCTTGACTAAGTAAACTCTACAGTGAATCTCTCAATATTTTACTATCTCCGCTCGGATGTCAGAAAGTGTCAGGGTGTTATCAATTACACTAAGAAAAAATAAGTTTTATTGAATAAAATTTTCAATGAAATATGCCTAACCATTTTATATGATGAGGAAACATTTCTATTTAAACTATTCCCAAAAAATATATTATTTTTAATTCTTAAAAACAATTTTTTTTAGTGCAGCTTCTGTACCGCCACATGAATGTGATTTCCTCTATGTTTTTAGTCCACTCACGATGTTCAGACTTAGCAATCGAGTGTCCGCCTCCCTCAGCGGACTGCGCCACGCCTCCGCTTCCGCCGGCGAAGGTCAACGCACCGCCCTCTACGACTTCCACGTGAAAAAAGGCGGCAAAATCGTCAACTTTGGAGGCTATGCCCTGCCGGTGCAGTACTCCGACCAGAGCATCATCGCCTCCCACCTCCACACCCGCCAGGTTGGCTCTGTCTTCGATGTATCCCACATGCTGCAGACCAGAGTCTTTGGCAAGGATGCCGCTGCTTGCTTGGAGTCCGTCTGCACCGCGGATATCCTGGGCACAGTGAATGGTAGTGGAACCCTTACGGTCTTTACCAACGAACAGGGGGGCATTCTTGACGACCTCATTGTGAACAAAGTCAGCGAAAAGGAGCTCTACGTGGTATCTAATGCGGCGATGAAGGAGCAGGACATTGGCATAATGAGCGAGGCTGTGGTGAGTTGAGGGAGGATTCTTATTGTGGGCCCAGAAGTTCACGACACCTTGTTCTTTTCTAGAAAAAATTTAAATCGCAAGGCAAGGATGTAACCATTGAGTTCCTCACGCCCTCGGATCAATCGCTAGTGGCAGTGCAAGGTCCCCAGGTGGCCAAAGAACTGGCGAAACTTCTGGACAAGAATGTGAGTCTGGACCAGGTCTACTTTATGCAATCGTTTGTCACCAAACTGGCTGGTATCCCCGACGTGAGGATAACAAGATGTGGCTACACCGGCGAGGATGGCGTGGAGATCTCCGTTAAGTCCAACCAAGTTCAAAACCTAACAGAGGCCCTTCTGGAAAGCGGCAGCTTAAAGCTGGCTGGCCTGGGTGCGAGGGACTCTCTCCGCCTGGAGGCAGGACTATGCCTTTACGGCAGCGACATCGACGAAAAGACCACACCAGTGGAGGGGGCTCTCGCCTGGTTGGTGGCGAAGAGACGTCGCAGCGCCCAGGACTTTCCAGGATGCGAAACGATTCTCGGCCAGCTTAAGAACGGTGTTAGCCGTCGCCGGGTGGGTCTCCAGATGTTGGGTCAAAAGCCGCCTCCCGCCAGAGCTGGAGTGGCCATTTTTAGCCAGGGAGAGCAGGTGGGAAAGGTGACCAGTGGCTGCCCGAGTCCCAGTGCTGGGAAAAACATAGCCATGGGTTATGTTGCAGAGAACCTTAAAGCCCCTGGCACCATGGTGGAGCTAAAGATTCGGGAAAAAGTCTACGAAGCCGAGGTTGCAAAAATGCCATTTGTAAAAGCCAACTACTACAACAAACCTAAAAAATAAATCTCAGAATAAATTTAACCTTACTCCTAGTAATTGAAAACATTAGAAATTTAATTGGTAAAAAGTAATTAGAATTACCTTGACAAACTTCATGAGGTGACGCACATGGGTGGAATCGAATTGCACCTGGCGGTGGAGTCTAGCCAAGGGTGCCATTGCCTGGATCAGTTTAATGCGCTGATTGAAACGAGGATGCATCGAGCAGAGGACCAGAAACGCATTGAAGGCCTAGGGGCAATATTTAGAGCTTTTCATGACCCGCAACCTGCCACCTCCCTCTCACCTGCGAGTGTCCAATTAGCAGTACTTGTCGCGGCGGTTGCTTCTTCCCCTCCTCGTCCAGTTGATCATCCGATTCACTCTCCTCACCTGTGACCTCCGCCATGTGGTCAATTATGGCCGGCAAATCGTAGGCTCCGTGTTCGTGAAAGCTGAAGCGCCAAAACTCAGGCATAACGTCGGTGAGTTCCACGTGCCGACGTCCAAAGGGCGCCGTTCCTCGCAGGTTAGCCAGCCACACATCGTAGCCGCGCTGGTGGAGCTGAAATGCTGGCCAAAGAAGCTACATTCAGAGAAAGTAATCGTCATATAACTAGAACGTCAAATCGGAGAATATCAGGTCCACGAATACCTTAATTTGCAGTGTACTCTTTAGGCTAAATTTTCATTCGCTTACCCAAACTCCTATCTGGCCCGAGGATAACCCATTCCAGCGAGGAGCCCAATAGGCCATGGACCAGAAGCACGGAATGAGCTCCCTTTTGGGGCAGACGTTGCAGTTGCAACTGATATCCATCTTCAGTTGAAACATTGTGGAGTTCGTGGGTTATGTTTAGTGACTCCAACCAATCTACCTAAAACATGTGTTGAAAAAAATATGAGAAAATTAATTCTTTAATACTTAATTATTTTTATGAATTTTTATTATTTTGAAAATTCTATCACCTACCGTATTCCATTTATAACGCGCCTCGCCTGAAACGACATCACTGCTTTTGGCCAGTAGCACGACATTGATGGCTGCGATCCAGCCTAGCCGTCTCATTTTGGCCACTCAACTAAGTCGGAAGGGACGGGTGCTTGGCCAGACATGAGTGCACTAATTGCCCAGTTCCCCAGATCATCTTTCCACTTCAGTAGCTAAACGAAAAAATCGAATTTATGTCCAGAAATTAGCTTTTAATGCTTACTTGTTTTTTTGAAAGCATATATAAGGTAATTTATTTAAAGAAAAGTCTAATATTAGAGAAAGAAATGTGGAATCCTCATATTAAACCCTCGGTGTAACGCCATGTGTTTTTTGCACATTCCCTTACAAATGCCAGTCACTGCAATTCGCAATTAAATAAAGCTTAACGAAAAGCTTAAATAAAATAGATTAAATTACAGCAGCAAACAGGCATCCGCACTCACGAAAGGACCCGTGCAGCGAAATCCGTATGGAAACTCTCACAATTAATTGCACTCCCCTGTTCTTATCATTCCGTAATATTCATACTCAGAAATGGAGAAAAAAGTCCCGGGGAATAAATGGAAATGTGAAAATCAACAGCAACTGAGACAGACGGACTCTCTCGGCAATCCAGTTGCAATTGCAATTCAGGAGCTGGAGCGTACCACCTGCCACCCCGACCTTACAGATTTTATTTACTTATTGCAGGGAAGATAACAATTGACTCCCCAGTCGGTTGAAGAGGAGCAGAAAAAATCCCGACGAACTTTATTAAAATTATGCACAAAAAAGCAAAGAAAAGCAAAGCGAGCCAGAAGCAAACGCCAAATTAAATGGAATACAAAAACGTGAAAATAAAAAAAAAAAAAAACAAAAATAACCACAAGGCGAAAGGACCTACAGCAAGGACCTATATGGTATGAGGTAAGGGATGGTGCTATAACTGCGACTGGCAACAAAGGACACGCAATGCCCAGTGGTCCTGGCATCTGTGTGCAGTCAACAGGATGCAAAAGTGCAGTCGATTAACGGAAGCGGCAAAAGGGTGCGAGATCCTTTTTTCCTCCTGCCCACCAACCATTTAAATCTGCCTGCAGGGGGCGTGTCGCGTACGCGATTACATATACATATATGAATTTTTATTAAATTTAATAAAGCTGCAATTATGCAATTTACTGTTGTTGCATTTGTCACGCCCACACGTCGTACTGGCCATGGTCAAAGTGAAAGCCATAGAGTTGGAAATTAATTTGGCTGCGGTTACAACGGCCATTCGTTGGAAATAAAAAAAAATAATGGGACTGAATCCTGCAGACTTTAAGAGAGTGAGCCGGGTAGAGTTATTTGCAATTGATACACCCAAGCGTAAAGGGTTTCTTCAATTGAAAGTTTTTTTTATTAAGAAGAGAAGCTTAAAGGCCTAAAGCCAAAAGATCAAGGAATCTGTCTGTATATCTCTGAATATCTCTGAATGGATAAAGTACCGTTTAAGGTACTCCGCTTAAAAATCGGATGAGAATTTAGGAAAATATAGCTATCGCTGTGGGGCCCATAGGGGATAATCCCATTTTCAGGGATCCATCAGGAAAAATGGACAAAAAATCTAAAAAATATTTTGTCTCAGGATTTTGATGCAGAATGGTGGAGAATCGATCCACAAATCGTTTCAGGTACTCCGCTTAAGAATCGGATAAGAATTGGGGAAGATATACCCAATGCTGTGGGCCCTATAGGGGAAAACCACATTTTCAGGGGATCCATCAGAAAAAATTGGCAAAAAAACTAAAAAATATTTTGTCTCAGGATTTTTATGCAGAATGGTGGAGAATCGATCCACAAATCGTTTAAGGTACTCCGCTTAAAAATCGGATAAGAATTGGGGAAGATATAGCTATCGCTGTGGGGCCCATAGGGGATAATCCCATTTTCAGGGATCCATCAGGAAAAATGGACAAAAAATCTAAAATATATTTTGTCTCAGGATTTTGATGCAGAATGGTGGAGAATCGATCCACAAATCGTTTAAGGTACTCCGCTTAAGAATCGGATAAGAATTGGGGAAGATATACCCATTGCTGTGGGCCCTATAGGGAAAACCACATTTTCAGGGGATCCATCAGGAAAAATGGACAAAAAATCTAAAAAATATTTTGTCTCAGGATTTTGATGCAGAATGGTGGAGAATCAATCCACAAATCGTTTAAGGTACTGCGTTTAAGAATCGGATAAGAATTGGGGAAGATATAGCTATCGCTGTGGGGCCCATAGGGGATAATCCCATTTTCAGGGATCCATAAGGAAAAAATGGACAAAAAATCTAAAAAATATTTTGTCTCAGCATTTTGATGCAGAATGGTGGAGAATCGATCCACAAATCGTTTAAGGTACTCCGCTTAAGAATCGGATAAGAATTGGGGAAGATATACCCATTGCTGTGGGCCCTATAGGGGAAAACCACATTTTCAGGGGATCCATCAGGAAAAATTGAAAAAAAATCGAAAAAATATTTTGTCTCAGGATTTTGATGCAGAATGGCGGAGAATCGATCCAGAAATCGTTTAAGGTACTCCGCTTAAAAATCGGATAAGAATTGGGGAAGATATAGCTATCGCTGTGGGGCCCATAGAGGATAATCCCATTTTCAGGGATCCATCAGGAAAAATGGACAAAAAATCTAAAAAATATTTTGTCTCAGGATTTTGATGCAGAATGGTGGAGAATCGATCCACAAATCGTTTAAGGTACTCCGCTTAAGAATCGGATAAGAATTGGGGAAGATATAGCTATCGCTGTGGGGCCCATAGGGGATAATCCCATTTTCAGGGATCCATCAGGAAAAATGGACAAAAAATCTAAAAAATATTTTGTCTCAGGATTTTGATGCAGAATGGTGGAGAATCGATCCACAAATCGTTTAAGGTACTCCGCTTAAGAATCGGATAAGAATTGGGGAAGATATACCCATTGCTGTGGGCCCTATAGGGAAAACCACATTTTCAGGGGATCCATCAGGAAAAATGGACAAAAAATCTAAAAAATATTTTGTCTCAGGATTTTGATGCAGAATGGTGGAGAATCGATCCACAAATTGTTTAAGGTACTCCGCTAAAGAATCGGATAAGAATTGGGGAAGATATAGCTATCGCTGTGGGGCCCATAGGGGATAATCCCAATTTCAGGGATCCATCAGGAAAAATGGACAAAAAATCTAAAAATATTTTGTCTCAGGATTTTGATGCAGAATGGTGGAGAATCGATCCACAAATCGTTTAAGGTACTCCGCTTAAGAATCGGATAAGAATTGGGGAAGATATACCCATTGCTGTGGGCCCTATAGGGGAAAACCACATTTTCAGGGGATCCATCAGGAAAAATTGACAAAAAATTTACAAAATATTTAGTCTCAGGATTTTGATTCAGAATGGCGGAGATCCATCAGGAAAAACACAGCCATCACTAGGGCCATATAGGAAATAATATCGTTTTGCTGCCGTATAACTAAACAATCGGAAAAAGTATTTTAGGAACCACTTTAGTATTTTTTAAGATAGAAGTTCCTAACCGCAAGGGTTTATCAACTTAGGATCCGCCCGAAGTTAGCTTACATTTTTTGTTTATTATTATTTTAGCACAATTTATTCCGCGTAACTACACCTTCCAAATGCGTGTGCATTTAAAAGCCATCATCGTTTGGAATTCCCAGCCATAAAACCCGAGAGAAATTACATGTATTTATCTGGTCTAATGATACTTTTTACGCCTCGTAAAACATGAGCCATAAACCTGGCGAATCGAGCCAACTGAATACGCATCAATTGACATTTTTGGCACTTTCATAGCAAAGGTGAATCGAAACTTCAACAATGGGCCCAAAGGCAACAATACCGCCAACAAATTCCCAAGCTAAGCCCTCGATAGAAAAAATCATTACGTTGGGTAAACACTATTATACTAATATAACATCGATGTAAACAAGTTTGTGGCAAAAAAAAAACAAGAAATCACCTTTCTGCCAGACAATAGAATGTGAAAAATGAAAATAGTAATGAAAATGGTGGCAAGGAAAAGTCAATCACTGGCTGTTGTTTGGGAAAATTGTCAAAAGTATTGGAAAAAACAAAATCAAAGCGAAAAGACACTTTGTATTATTAAACGACAGATAGACAAATCAAAATGTGCCGAGGGTGACAATGCCGACGTCAGAATTTTTCCCCTGAATTTCCTTTTTCCGTCAGGTGGAAATACACCAGAAAAACAAAAACACAACTGCCACGAAATCAATGTAATTGACGAACTGACTGACTGGGTAAGTGAGTGAATGAATCGTGTCCTTTATTGTGGCAACAGCTTTTCAGGAGGAGCTTCGCCTTTTGTTTGTCTTTCAACTCAATTGCATGGCAACTTTCGGAGGTGCCTCCTTTTTCCGCCTTTGCGAGTCGCTGCTTCATTTTTATTATTTCCTATGCCTCTGAATGTGAATTGCTTTTGAAATGTTTGCGTGCCATTTGTGTTGACAGTAAAAGCCGCTTAATGATTTCATTTTGGTTATAAATAGGATTTTTTTTCTGCCAGAATATGCAAAGTGGAATCGGTCGTGTACTTACTTGGAGCTGGTTATGGGCATCAAATTATTATCTTCAATAAACGTTTTATAAATAAAAATAAACATAAATTCTATAGAAATATTTAGCTTATTTACAGACTTTTTCAACCAAAAGTATTCATCAAGTTCTTACACTTTAAAGTAAGAGAACCTTCAATTCATTTGATGGCAAGTTTACACCTTAAACAACTATTAACTGCAAAGCCTTTTCGACTTTTAAATAAACACGACGCGAAATTAAAGCAAGTTTTGAAAGCAAATTTCCACCTTACCGTGTCCGAGTCGAGGAAAATTCCAATGTCCTGGCAGCAGCAACAAGGGCAAACTTTTCACATTTTTGTTTAACATTACCCAAATGCCTTTTTATTTAATTTTTTTGTTCTTTGTTTTTTACACTTTTACGCATAATGGAATTAGTTAAATTTCTCTTCGCTGCTGTGAAACTTTCGCTGAACTTGCGCCAAAAAGTTTGCTTCCTATTTTCCCCGTTTTCCGAGGAATGTTATGCGTTTCTGATGACGTTGTCGAAAACGTTTCCGTTTTGCAAACTTGCAACGAAAACTTTCTTACTTAGAACAACATTGGCCTCGACACTCGCTCGAATTTTAATTAAAATATTTATGAATTTGTCTTCGAGGCAGCAGAGTGAGTAGCCGTTCAAATTAACGTCCAAAGAAAAGAAGCCCAGAAACGTGCTGCCAAATATCTTGATTTGACACAAAAAAGCGGCCAAGTGAAATAAGTCAACTGCCAGAGATAAAGGCCAGAGCTTCAATTGTATCTCAAAGTCGTTCATGTGGTTAGAATCGTAATTAAGACAGTCAAGTCTCAATTGTTGAATAACAATCAAGTCGGGTTCAAAAGAATTTTTAATTAAAAGCATTTGCTTTATGATTTTTACTGCTGATTATTTTCGCCTCCAACTCCCCCAGTCAGTCAGTCAGTCAATTAAGGTGACGACGTCACTTATGAAATTGAATTTATCCAAGATGCAAGTAAGCAATATGCAAATCATATCGCAGGAAAACCCCCTATTAGCAATAAAAGTCAAGACAATTGTGTGTTCACATTTCATATAAACTCGCCGATATCGGCAATTATTTATTTGCATATTTATCACATGCTGTCTAATAAATAATAATTATACCCTTTTGTTTGCCTTTTTCGAGGTGTCTCTCTTAGTCAATCCGGGTTCTATATACAGAATCATTGGCGGCCAATAAAAAAACTACAAATCTTATCGAAAAAATTTGTTTTTAGAGATCAGGCAGCCAGTTTAATGTTCTCTTTTAAAAAATGAAATTAAAACTGATGAGATGATAATTAAGAATGAATACTGGATACTTGGAAAGTAGAATAACCTATAGAGAGTATTAATCAAGAAGAAAAATAAAACTTGGCAACTAAGTTGTTCAACAAGTGTGGAGCATTAAAGATTTGCCCTCAGTGGCCCTAGCATATTGAACACACATATTCCATAGCAATTTGCATTTCTTTATGGTCCCTCAGAAGTATTTTTCAACCCGCCCCCGACCTTATGCTCGTTACGCAACACAAACAGCTTCCAACTAGTACCGGGCTGCCTGCTTTATGTCTTTCCATTATTGATGACTTAATTCCGGTTGATTTATTGAGGCCACAAACAGCCGGTCAGCGAGCTCAGTGAGCTCAGCGAACCATGTTTTGCCATGGCCCGGACCAGGAGTCAGAACGAGGTCCAGGAACTGGAACTGGCCAGGATGCCATGCCATTTGGTATGCACACGTACGGCAACAAAACGGAAGTACTCGATGGTATGAGAAGTTACAGCCAAACAACCAAACAACCAGCTGCGTTGGCCGTGGCCAACGTGTTTAATAAATAAGCCAAGTTAATATAGCGAGAAAAATTGTTCGGTCAAAGCAAAGGAAATACCAAACAGCGTCTCGGGATAAATAAAAAGAATTAGTTAAAGACTTTTAACTTTTATTCAACGGAATACGGAACGGCTTACAGAATATATTATTGTTTATAGGCCATGATATGACCTGCGTTTAGGACCATATTCTCCTCTCCATGCCTTTTCAATATTTTTAAAGGGAACCCCATAGAAAATGTAACAAATTTATGTAACATTTGTAACAAATTCATGTAACATTTAAAAAATAAATTCTAAGGTTTTGATGCAGATTGATGAAGGATAGATCTACAAACCGCTTGAGAATCGGATGTTTATTGGCCAAGATATGGCCTTCGCTGGGGACTCACAGCTCGTATTGAAAACGACAATCTTCCCCTGTCTGCATGAGGATTAGAATTGCAGCTGGCATTGTCCAAGTGCCATTACGGCATCGGTAATCTTTTATGGTGCACCCACCTCGTTGAACTGGCAACAGTTAATGATGTTAAGGGGAGTTCGGTACTGCTGAGGGCACCCATGCATTCAGTCCCGCATTGGTCACATCGAAAGGATGAAAAACGAGACGAGATGGAGATGCAACCACAGAAGTTGATGCCACCAAGGGTAGAGGGGTATAATCGAAATGAACTCAAACTCGATTTGTGCACGGTAATTAAAATTTAATCATTGGACATTAGTATTCGCATACAAACTGATTTTGCCAGGGCCGATTGACAGGGGCATGGGCATGGGCGTGGGTGTGGTTGCGGAGGACCTGTTCAACCAAATCGAATGAATCGAGACTGTCCAGTCCAGTCAGTCGGGTTGTACGGTGGCCAATGGCCACTGTCCAGTCAAATGAGCTCTTTTTCAGGGGTTTTAGCTTCATATCTCCGCATTCACTTTTGTGCTGCATACTTTCAGGCTTGTAAATGCACATTATCTATCTGTATTTGATTTAGGGTTTGGGTTGCACATTTGTTTGTTCGGTTTGTTACCAAGGTATTTAAGCCGCCGCTGCTTCGGGCTTTTTCATAGATTTCTGCTAATGACATGCAATTAATTTTGTGGTTTTTCATTCAAAGAAAAAAACCCCAATTTTCATTAAGTAAATCCCTGAAATTAGGGATTCAATTTTCTTTAGAAAATAAACAACTCTATTATGATCAAGAGATATATTCAACAGCTATTTTATAAAAAAACTAAGCTGGTCTTACTTACAAAATGTGGTTTTAATTTATTTTTTTTTAATTCAATAAAGCTGGCGAAAATTAATTATAATCCAAAAATACCAAAAAGCACAAAAAATATAATTTGCTCACCCCAGTTAAAGGCTAGACTAAAAAACTGTAAACTAACAACTTTCATTATAATTAAATAAAACTAATACTCATACAACATGGAACGTTTTTTCTAACAATAGCTCACTAGTTTTAATCCTTTGCAAGCCGACTTACTCCACCAAATGGGCAGCAATCACATTTATCGAGAAAACGCATTTCCTGTGGACGGCCGCCCATTCATGACCCAGACTGAAAAGTCGACCCTTTGGCACATCTGCCATTCATTCTGAACTTTTATCTAACAACAAAGCTCACACATGGAATGCACAATGTGTTACCCCTTTTGGCCGGGCCAAGTCCCAATTCCTAGTGGCCAAATGAGAGAGATATATAAGGGGTCGTGCAAGTGGAAGGACTTCGACCGATGCCATTGACTGCAAAATGGCCTGCGATGGCAATTAACTTTATAACATTTGCATGGCCCATGTGCATTGTCAATGGCTTTGTTATTGTTTTTGTTGTTGTTGTGGGTAATGTACGCCAGTTGATTAATTGGAAATTGCGGTTAATGGATGGTCAGATCAGAATCGGAACCGACAATGGACCACCATCGACAATTTTGTTGGAAAAAGTTGAGCACAAGCCTGGAGTCTAGACTTTTAATTAGACCAGGGATCTGAGCCTAGAAGTGCATATGCAAAAAGTTTGCGGCAAAAACTTTGTCACTTGTTATTGAATTTTTTTTTTTGTGCTCTCTAGAGTCTAGAGCTAGAGCCAAAAGTTGACAGATTTGCAGCGGAAAATTAACAAGTTCCGTGCTGAAAGCATATTCCTTTCTTTCAGTTTTTCCTCTTTTTTTTGGCAAGAGTGTGGGGAATAAACTTCATCCTGCGTAAAATCGAGTTAAGAAGTCGGAGAAAGTATATGTATGTAATGCTAAAAATGTGCTAAAAACTATATATACTGGAGAGTTTTTCATTTTTTTTATTTTGTTGGAAACAGATGTTTACCCTAGAACCGGCGACGGAAACTTAAAAAGTCGTAGACGTCGCCGGTAGTGTTCTGTTAAGGCATTTTTATGCCCTTTCCCAAAAAATAAAGGGGGCTAGCCAAAAAGTTCCTGCCGAGATCGTTGAAAAGCCTAGAAACAGAGTTTGTTGGATGGCAAGTTATCCCGATGAGTACTTCCTCTTGTTTGCACATTAGACGCATGTTTATCCGAATGTTGTGGCGACTTCTTAAAAATTTTAAGCAAGAGAATATTTCAAAAATAGGAACAAATTTGTAAAGGGCCTCTTAACTTTATAAATTATGCTGCCACTTCGTAGGCAGTCATCACCTATTCTAGGTCCTAATCCTTCCATCTAAATTCCACTCAGGCCGAAAGGAAAACACGAGCCCAGCTGGCATTGGAATCCGACCCAATTATCAGTTGTGATTTGAAGAAACAACCATTGGATAAATATTTTATAAAAAACAACATAAAATCCAATTGGCAACCCGACATCGGGCATATGCTCCAAAGTGGTCAAAACAAACCGGCAATTGACCCCAATAAATTCGACCCTAAAAGCAGGAACCCCGACACTGACGGAGCAAAAAGTTCACATGGGAGGCGGTGACCTTTTCGCAGCCTTAAAACGCCTGTTGATTTATGCAAAAGGGGATTAGCCGGGGCATCTGGTTGGGGATAAATACAACTTAACCGCAGACATAACATTTCAAGTTGTTCCCGTACCAGGAAGCTGGAGACCAGGAGCACGAGAGCCTCGTAATTTCTGCCAGTCGCTGGCGATTTTAAGCCGGAATATTTCTTGAACCGGCATAAAACAAGACAAATGAGCTAATTTCGCTGCCAGAAAGGATAACAGGATCAGGACATCGCCTCGACCATAATAAATTGCACACAAATGTGATATTTATATGCATTTTTTATACAGACATAAGCGCAAACCGACGAGATGGAGGCGCTTCTTAGCCATCGGCCATAAATCTATTGGCGCATTATTACTCATACGCACTGTCTACCCTAATATATCAAGGCATTACCATGGCTGTTGCCCTCCCTGCTTATTCCCCGCAGGTTATTTTTTATTTTCCTTTCTTAGTCCCGGCATGGAGTGTCTTTTCATTCGAATAAATACACATTTATCTGGAGGACCAGGTTAAGCTTTTTAAACCGTCTCATAGAAATTCCTGTTTCTGGTTGGCCATATTTGTCGGCTTATTTTGCTTTCTTTTATAGAAATTGGGGGGCAATTTAAAGTTGAACTATGTACAAACTATGCTCTCGAACAGAGTCAAGTATCAAAGACCCTCCATAAATGACTATTCTCGGTGCCGTTTGTAGCGTGACTTGGGATTTATGAACCCCATTTCGCATGTTCGCCATTGTAAAGATTAATTGCCACAGCTCCCATATACGCGCCCATTCTGTTTGGCGACCGCCTTCCCATTGCGGCGTGTTGTTATCATTCAGTAGCAGGCCATGTCGAGAGCTTTTTGTTAGTTGGCCAACTGACAGGACGAACAGGACGAGCAGTGCCCAAGGAGCAGCTTCGAAATACATCGACATGCAGTGGAGTTATCTCCCAGCAGCTCTCGACGGACTTAAAATCCAAACAAAAAAATTGTTGAGGTTAGACAGTGAAATCTGATTCAGAAAAGCTTATATAGGGTCTATTTAAAAAAAGAACCCACTAAAAATAAATCCAAAACAATCAGACATTGTTATAAACCACACCAAGCTGATATCATCTAATCACAAATTGGGTCATATTTTCGACAAGTTAAGTGTCTCTAAAAGTTTATTAAAATATGAGTCATTGACTAAAAAATAATCTCAGTGCATTTATAAGCTCAAAAAGGCAAGAAAAAAAACCTACCTACATTATGATCCCACTCCATAATGATTTAATTGACTCAACTTTGAACATTCACAGACCTCAGAAAGTTGCCGACTCCCGACTACCGACTGCCTGGTGCATTATAGCCAATTAAATGAACCATAATCCTTGGCCAAACCTGCACTGGCCAACTTCATCATCATAAAAGCCCAACTCCTTTCATTATTCTACTTAAACTTTGATGCGGCTCTGTGGCTCTTTGTTGGTTGCTATTTACGTATTTTTACTGTATTTTAATTGGCACTTTATCGATGTGTACTCCGCAAAATAAATATGCTTCCGGGCCAATTGGAATTTGCTTCAAGGGTTGTAAATTCTGAGAAGCCGTCTACCCGCCGCCGGAAGTTGGCAGGAAAACAAATATATGGGTTAAAAGGAAGTCATTGAACGGAATTGGTACCGTAACATAATTATTTCTTTTGTTTTGTTTACTTATATGGTTTCTTATCAGGATTCCCCTTTGATAAGGCTCAAGTGTTACTCATTATGATTAGAAGATTTGCTAAATTATATGATGTCTTATTGCTGTAGATTAGATATGGAAAATATTTTCAAGTCTATGAGTATAAATACTCATGGAGGCGGTGAAAGTAATTAGTGTTTAAACATGGCTAAGATGGGAATGAAGCCTTTGGCGCTGATAGCCGCGCTTTGTTTCTCTTTCGTTTGGGCCACAACCAAAGTTGGCTGTCCGTCAGGTTTTACCCTCATGGGCGAGAAGTGCTATTACGTGTCCAGAGAGCCTGTAAGAGCTTAAATTAGATTTAAAAAAATATGTATTCTAAAATCAGAAACCACTTACAGGCCAACTGGTTCAACGCCGACCGCAAGTGCTTCAATATGAGTTCCTCGCTGCTGATATTCGATGACGCCAAGGAGATGCAGCTACTGACGAGCAACCTTCAAGTGCTTGGGTTTCCCTTTAAGGAGAACTGCACCACTGACTCCATTTGGACGGGCCTGACGGCTTTGGGAAAGGGTAATCGATTTGTCAGTCATCGCGATGGGGGCACCGTTGAGTATACGCCCTGGTGTGCCGATCAGCCAAATAACATAACCACAAAGGAGTGCGCCGCCTACGCCAACTTGAATGAGTTCGGATACCACAGCATAGAGTGCAGTTCTAATGAATTTCCATTTGTGTGTGAAACCAAGAAGTACAATACAGAGGCGTATATGTGCTTGAAGAAGGAAGAATACCTTGAGGTGGATCTAGAAGTTTAAATTTATTTAAAATAAAATTTAACTCAGACTGTAGCTCCCGTTTTTAACAAACTTTCAGGACTTTGCGTTGTTCAGTAGAAACGTAAAAAGCCATAAACAAACCAGTCTAAGCCGATAAAAAATGTGTTGAGTTTATGGCCAGGAAGAGCAGACTCGGCAACAGACCAGGCTAGATATCATGAGTTATTTTTTCTTCCTGAATTTATGGCACATATCGAGAAGCTCACAAATTGGCTAGGGTTTGTTGCTGTTTGCAAGAGAACTTTGAGAGAAAATAAGCTGATTAAAAAGAAATTTTTAAAGAAAACTTTGCTTAAAACTTACTGCTTCGAAAAGAGTTTCCAGAGCTTGACAAAGAAATGCCAAATAAGACTCCAAGTCAGGTTGACAAACACAAATCCCCAGGAAGCACAGAACTCATTTAGAGGAATTACAATTACAATTGCTATGTCAGGCGGACTAACACCTGTGTCATCGCACTATCCACTCTCTGGAGGATAGCGTGCTCAAAGCCTGGCAATCAATCATCCGGCCTGATTCTCATCTACGACCAGCTAACCCCAAGGGCTCCCCGTGTGGCGGAGGCAACAATTAATAAATTGAGCTTAATTAAATGGCAAAAGTACAAAAGTCCCTGGAAAATGCAAAGGCATTTTAATGCGATTAATTAATATGAGAAGGCGGTCCAAAACTTTTCGCAAGAGCCTCAAAGAAAAGCGAAAAGCGCACAAGTTGAAAATCATATTTGCCACCTCCATTCCACTAATGGGCCAAAATGCAGCACGCACGTACATACTCTGGGAGAGCCTGGCAAATTGTGTGCTAATTAAATTGAAAACGAAGTAAAAATAGTTGCAGCAGAGTCAGTCTCCATTCCCACTGCAGGTCCTGTGCCTCCTGCTGGGTAAATGAGCTGCAGCTTGTGCAAAGAACGCGTGTTGTTAAGTTACCAAAGTTGGTACAAGAGATGCTGCCTGGCTGTAACTGCATACAAATATGCAGGTACACATGAAACAATACTACATTGCATTCTTTTGGGAAAACATTTAATATGGTAAGACTTTTTCCACAGGCAATGAATTTATTTTTCAGTGCCCTTTAAGCCATCCAAATCCTTAACCAAGGAAAAACAATTTCGAATTAGGTATGCGCATATGTTTGTGCAAATGGGAAGCAAGTTGAGAAAAAATACTTAAAACAAAGAAAAAAAACCAAAAACAAGACAGAACAAACCCGAAAAACAAGATGAGCCTGCACCCAGCAGCCGCCTCTTAGCCAGGACAACCACCACAAGGACCACAGAGCCGGAGTGATTGCAAACAGGATGAAAATGCAGCCAGTAAGATGAAAACCAACAAACTGAAACGCTTGAAACGAGGGCTAAGGGCTGAGGGCAAAAGGGCAACCGGAAACGGAAGTGCAAGGAGCTGCACAAGAATAAGAAGAAGCAACTCATCCAAGGCAGCCAAGCTAATGCTGCGGAGCTGCTTCTGAGTCAGCTCCTAAACTGAGAGAAATTTTAAGCTTTTTGATAAGAACGTTTTCATATAATTTTAGTTTTATTATTGGAGTGCTTTCAAAGCATATTAAATGAAAGGTTTTAACTTTTTAAGCTATATTTATCTCATAAGTTTATGATTTCGTTTTTTATTAAATACTTATTAAATGCTAATTTTAAATAATATAAAGCCCTTATAATGTGGTTTATAATTTTATCACTGTGTGTTGCATCTTGTGGTTCTGTTGCTGCCTCAAGCACACTAGAGATGCAAAGTAAATGCAAAACCACAGCAAATTATGTTGAGAGGGGTCGGAGCATCTGCGGCATGATGTCAGCCTGCTGCGATAAGGAGCAGGGAAAAGGGTGAAGAACGAGGCAGGATCCTAGGGACCACCGGTGGAGCCGCTCAAGTGATTTTCCTTGAGTGGAGCAGAGCCTTGAGCAGGTGTCTGTTTAACCATTATGTTTAGTTGCAGGCAATTTGTTCTTTGCCGTGTTGCCGGAGCAAGCTATTTTTTTAGCTCCTTCTTAAAATTTTACCCAGTGGCATCAAAGAATACACTGCTCTTCAGATTATTATTAATAGGTTTACCATTTGGTTTAAACTTATTCTATTTATTAAAAAAGTGAATAAACGCCAATGGTTTTGGCTTGAAACAAAAAAATAAAATATAACAAATAATTTACGGACCTTTTGAAACATGTCACTGTTGGACAGTGTTGTGCTTGTTTTCGAGGGCTTTTCCTCAAATTCCCCGTAGCAGATTAAGTTGCTGGCATCCAAGAGAACTTTATTAAAATAGCACAAACAGAGCCTGGCCCATTGCTCACAGCTCATCATGGAGTAACGAGTACCGGTACTTAGAGGGTCCCAGATCCTTGAAGGTGGATCGAGGTGGCTCGGTATCTTGCCCCTCCTTTGCCGTGGCCTCTGTCATCCGTAAGTTTTCCTGCTTAAGATGGCCGAGGAAATCCTCTAGGAACTTCTTGAGCTGCCCCCGCCTGTAAATGTTTTCGAAACTAGGAAAGGGATACATAAACTTAAGGGAATCAATGGCGACGATTGGCAGGTCCTTTCGAGACTTGCCCATATGGCGGACCGAGTGCTCGAACTCCACACCGTCGACGGTGCCAAAGTTGTACTGGCCGCGCATCTCTGGCATCTGGGCCTCCACGATGGCGCGGAAATCCTTGACTGACTTCAGATCGCTGGGCAGGTGAAAGAGCAGCACCAGGGGCAGTCGCTGCTCAATCAACTCCTCCACATTGCTGAAGTCTATTTCTCGCACCAATGGCACACATTTATTCAGGATCCAGGACTCGAGTTGATTGGAGTCGGCAGGATCGCCTTCGTATTCTTCGTCTTGACTGTAAGTGCGGGCCACGTCCGGCCGGAAGGTTAGACTTACCGGCGGACGTCCCTCCTCCACTTTGCCTATTCGTTGGTAAAAGTCGCAATCGTGCTTGAATCGATCCGCCAGGTGTTGGTAAAGTTTTTGGGCAGAACCCGCACTCTCGAAATAGGCTATCACGGATCTCCTATTGGGATCGATAATGGCCAGATCCTCAGGTTCTTGAAACTCAACTATCTCCGACTGAAAATGCGACTTCACATAGTTGACCAAGGCCTCCAAGGACCTCTGACCACGGTACTCTCGCCGTGTGGCTTGTCCTTTGTAAAATAACCGCAGCGTTGGAAACTTCTGGATGTGGTACAAGTCGGCCAATTCCGTTTCCCGGGCACAGTTCACACGTCCCAGGAGCACCTTTCCCGCATCCGGAAATTCAAGCTTCAGATGGGCAGCCGCCTGCTCGAATATGGGCGCCAGGAGGACACTGAAGTAGCACCAGTCCGCGTAGAAGTTGACAAACACCACTTCGTTTGAGTGCAGGATACTGCTCAGGTTCGCTTCGCCAATCTGGGTCACATTCGAGGACATGCGAGCGGATGAGTCCTGCAGTTGAAGCTCTCCTAATGAGGCCTTCAGGAGCAGTAAACCGTACACGATGACAGCCAGCATGTTCGTTGGGTTCTGACTTTTTCATTTATCGGCAAACTTTTCTCGAAATAAGTTTATATACACTTTTGATTTTAAATCGATTAGATTTCAGAGTGTCAGAAATTTGTATGCTGAGTTTTCTAGCTTAGATTAAAGAATTTTCCGAACAATTCCATCGCTGACATTTCATTGCAATCTTAATAGAATTTGTAGAATACCCATTTGTACACATTTCTTTGACATTTTCTGAAAACATTTTCTAAACAAAAAGCCCTATTTCCTTCACTTTTTGGGCCATCAAATCCACCATCAACAAGCAAATAACTTAGTAGATGCCAACGCAAAATGCTCAGCTATCATTAAAGGGTTAAATGTCGCCATATCGAGCCGAGTGAATGTCTAACGAAAATAAACAAACTCCGGACTCCGGGACTCACTCTTTGGTAATCGTTTGGACCGAGTCGGGGTGCAAAAGGCTAAGCAAATATTTGCAGCGGCAACTTCGCAAATGAGCTCCAAGCCCAAAAGACAGAAGGCACACAGAAGATGCCGAAGATAGAGGACCTGGGTGGCGATGTCCTTGCTGGCGACAGCATTTGAAAAGGACCTCAACTTTGACGGAAACGGAAACAACAACTTGCCCGCACTCCAGGATCAGGATGGATTGTGGGAATGCAGGGCAAGGCAGCCTGTCGTGGCTGGCATTTAATGACATTTTTGCGCCCATTTGAGCTTCCGGGCCTGCTGTCTGGTTGTCGATTTCTGCAATAATTTACTTAAGAAAAGTCTAAATATGTTTTCCAGGATCCCCAACCACCACCTCTGCTCACCAAGCAATTGTTTATTGCGTTTATCTATCCGTCTGGAGACGATAAAATGTTGTGAAAATCCAGCGACAATATCCAATAAATCGTTTCCAACATCCTAGGGGGAGGCCACTGTGGCCTGACCTTCACAACTCTGTCGAATTTTAGCTGTCCTGTGTGTGTTTTTGTTTGTATTTGCCTTCTTTTGTCTGCCGCCTGGTGGCTTTTTTCAAAGGGTTTAATTGTCCTTTTTTGTACGCCCTTGTTGACATAGGTGTCACGAGGATGAGGCTGAGTGGTACAAAGGGCATCCCCATATGCTCGTCTGTATTATGAATGGCTTTGGTATTTGTTGTATTTTTGGGGGTTAGGGCAACAAAAGTGTTAATTAACTTGTATAAATCAGTGGCCAATGGACTTGTGGAAAGGCAGCCAAGTCGTAAATTTAAGTTGAGTTAGATTGAAATGGGATCCCAGGGATGTCTAGAGGGTCTGATTGGGATAGAGGAGGATAAATAGTAACTTAAGGATATCTTCTAAAAATTATTGAAGAAAAACTTTAAATATATACGTTGCTGCCTCCTCATCCTGCCATAAAACATTCCTGGATAGCCAATAAATCCGCAAACTGTAAATCTCAATAATGCGAGGCGGAGCCATTAAAAGTCATTGGAAGACTGAGCGGAAAAAGAGCTTGTCACAGCATCCGCATAATTCAGCCGAGACATTTCACGCCGTCTCCTACATTTTAGCACCTCCACCACCCAACCACCTCCCAATTCACGCCCACTGCTAGCACCACCTCCCTTTGAAGCCATTGAGCTGGGTACTGAGCTCATAATTCTCGCGTTTCCTGACATCAGATTGAATTTTCGCTTTGAATGCGACTTTCTGCTGATGATAAATGCATTTTGGCGCCAAAACGATTTGTTGCGCGTTCTTTGGCGCAATGCGAATGCGGAAATTTATGCGACTTTGTAATGCAATTCATAAGCTGCACGCTGCACTTTTCCAAACTTGCAATTTATTGTTGAGCCAAGTGGCTGGCTAGCGCAAGCAAACAAATTTCCAATTCAATGCGTTCAATATGGCCGCAAGAGAACTGTTTTATATGTTAATCCAAATGATATTGGCAATAAATTGAAATGTGACTTTTCTAGGAGAATGGAGAACAAAATAGAGGTTATAACTTGTACTAGTTCAACCATTAATAGTGTATAATACATACATATGCCTTATATACCATCTTAACCGTTTTCCTAGAATAATTATTAACTTCAAAATGCAAACCTCTCATGTCTCGTCAGCCCATGTGGTTCTTTGGCATCCTGCCTGCCCCGTTCATGACTGTGACAAGCTTAATTATGGCCTTACTCTCCATAGTTCCCATACTTTTCATACTCCTCGTACACCCCGATGACTCGTTGTACTCCGGCTCTGTTTGCTCAGTCATTTAGCCAGTCTGTCATTCAGTCAGTCTGTCAATGTTGACAGCGTCGCCGACGCTTAACGCCTCACTTGGCAGCCTGGCTGGGAGCGATGGGAATGGCTGGCAGGAGCATTAAAACAATTTTGTTAATTAAGTAGGAAAAATTGTTAGTTTATTTACTCGTCAACTTTGCCAGTGCCGAACACCTCACCGAATCTATCTATGTATCTGCCTCCCTCCATTTCCCAATGGATCTTTAGGAGGTTGGCTGCCAAGAGTTCCAGAGTTTGCTCAAAAATTCTCAAGTGCACAATTAATTAGTAAAGTTGGGCCAAAGGAGAAAGTCAGAGCAAAAACAAAGCTCACAGCAATTTTATACTCTCTCCTTCACTTTCCCGCTTCCTTTTTTTCAGGAATTTATGGTTCATTTTGATTAGAGTCGCTGAAAAGCATCGCCAGTTTGTGCAAGTTCTAAACTATCTGGAAGTAGAGCTTTACCGATTATTTTCTAAGGAATTCGTCGAGTGTAGGCGGCCAATTGAAAGTTGATTGGGACTTGCATAAGTAATGAGTACGATTCAGTGGGATTTTATTCTTGATTTTGCTATTTCATGGAAGCTTATACAATTGTTTGGGAAAGAAAGCAATTCAATTTGCGAATAAGTAATGTTTTTGTTGAAAATAAAATGTTGGGGGAAGTAATCGAAAAGTAAATACAATATTTAATGGAAAATATAGAAGATATTTTTACAAAGAGCTTTTAAAATAATTAAGTGAAAATAAATTGATTTTAGTATGAGTCTTTGATAAATTTAAGACAAACATGCCTGAAAGGATTCAAAGAATCCAAGAATACTGAAACGTCTTATGAACGTGAACGGTTTCCAAAAAGTTAACAGAAAGCTCGCAAAGTCTTATTCCGGCGCTGTAAACCCTCTGTTAACAGAACTTAGCCAATGTTTGCACCAATTATTCCCAAAACAAATTCTAAAATACGTATTACATACTCTTTACATAAAAAATAAGCCTTATGATATTAAAATTTAAAAATTTAAATCAAAAACTTATTTATGTATAATGCAACAAACATTTAATAGCTTAAGCTAAAAATATGGCAGAAATCTGATTAACAAACTGAAAATAATTTTCTTTTTTTTTTTTATTTAAAAAAAAACATTTTTTAACATTTTTTTTTATGAATAAAAGTCTTATATTTGATAATGCCACGATTTAAAATTGAGTAACATTTGCCACCTTAGTATGAATATACAGCAATTATTTTCCAAATGTCTACCAAAGACCCAAAATTAAAGTATTTTTTGGCCACTTAATATCAATGCATTCAATATCCTCCGACTATTGAACAAATTATTCAGTATTTGGCCGTTTTCTGCCGTTATGCCCCATAACACAATTATTATAAAATGTATTCAAAAACAAAAAAGTATAATAGCAAAATTAAACGCAATTAGGCAACATTGGATATGGTTAATTAATTTGTGATGTGTGGAATTAGCAAAAGAAAATCCCAAAAACATGATTTCATTTGTACACTGATTGATTACTATCTGGAGTGATATTAAAAACTGAAGCAAATTTTCATTGAAGCCGCAGGCATAATAATTGCAAAATATTTTCCTTGGTGTTAAAACTAAGATAATTAGGCAGAGACCGATAGGAATTGTAATCATAATTTAAGGGTTTACACGGATACCGTATACAATGGAACTCAGATACGATCAGGGCGTGAAACAAAAAAACTAGTTCAGTATCACTGAAATCCGGGAAAATGTTATGCAATTGCCACTTATTCTTCGTCAACCATAACCAGATGAATGAACAATTCATAATAATAACAACAAGTTGGCAATGTAACAACAGATTGGCTAAAAACTACAACCATGAAAAGCAAAAGAAAAGCTCATTAAAAAAGGAAGATCGAATATTAGTCTTACAACGAATTTTTTAAGCCCTGTAAAAGGATATACTAAAACCCTTAGAAGTGAATAGTTTTAAAGTATTTAATGTTAATGTTTAATGTTTAATGTTATACCTTTTATTTATTTTTTGAAAGTTTATCATTTCATCACAATATTTTATGGCCAACCAATATACATAGCCACTATATAGAGTACTAACCTGTAATCTGAAAAGAGGAAACAATAGTTGTTTTTAGTTTTTCTTCTGTCTGCACATTTGGCGTTGCCTTCAGTTTCAGTTTCATTTGCATTTTCATTTTCCTTTCATCTGAATGGGCTTACCATATCACAAGCCCATGTAAAATTTTTTTGCTGCCTCCAGTTGACTTTAGCCCCGTTTTGCGGTCTTTTGGGCCAACTAGCTCATTACTTTCAATCAGGTGCATAAGCCACAGAGACCACGTTATATTGTGTTTACTTTCGTGTACTTAGAAAATTGTTATCTGCCGGTAGTCGGCGGGAAAAGCATTTGATGTCATTTTGAACCTGGTCTAGTATTTTTTGTAATTGTAATCTTTCCTCAACTTCGTGACCATCTGTTAGGTTTGAAGAAATAATTTGGAGTGACATTTGAATTAAAGTAAGTGGCGCAAATTATTTTGACCCTTGACTATGTGACCTTAAAGCCTTTAACACCTCTAAGTTAGACCCAGACTTAGATATAAAAAAAAGAAAAACCCATAGATTAATGGTACCAGTTTCTGGGACTTTAATAAATTTCTTAAAATATTGCCCGGTTGTCGTGCGCCAAGCTTTTTTAATAATTGTTATATTCTTTATTGCTGATGAGAATGCTGGAGCCTGCAGGTGTCCATATGGGGAAATCAATAATGACTTTTATAGCGGTATGGACAATTGTGAAACCCACCAGATTGGACAATAATATATTGGAAGCACATGGTGGAAAAAATGGTGAAGATTCTAAGAACGTATTCTAGCTTAGTGGCTAATAAAATAAATATTACTTTTCTTAAGGTAATAAAAGGCATTACATATGGCTAAAAGAATTAAGGTGAATAAATTGTAGTTTGGCTGGGGATAATGATTTCTCTCTGTGCATATGTTTATAAGAAAATCGGAGCTTCGGTTACACGCAACCAAAATATGAAAAACAAGTGCCTAACTAACTACCCGCAAAGCAATGTCACCCAACAGCCCCAACTGGCGCCGGGTCGTTCGTGAGTGTCAATTTTTCGGCGATTTTCATTCGTTTTTCCATATTTTATTTTCTTGTGCGGATGCAGCTTTTAAAAGCTCTTTGTCTCATAGTTTACCATACCAGCAGCCGTAAGTGGCGCATTTTATTAAACGCCTTCCACTTAGATCCATGTGCCCCGCTCTCGTACGTGATTTGCGTCTAAATGCAAAGTTCATTTGGCCAAAATGATGGCCGGCCTTATCGCTCTCTTGTTAACTTTACTTTCCCTGGATTCACTCACGAATGCGTGTAAGTGGAGGGATCGCTTTGCTGATAAGAAAAGTGTGATTTGTGTGTGTAATTCGTTTCTTTTTATAAAAGCCAAATATCACAGAGAGGCGTTGCAATTCTTCTTGCGCAATGGAAACTTTGATTTAAATCCATTTAACTGTCACATACTGTTGTGGGAAACATGTCCCAAGCAGTACATAGGATTTCAATTGTACACCAGGTGAGTAGAGTGGGAAAGTGTGAAAGTTTAAGTTGAAATTATAGTTAAAGCCCGCTCAAATTGTGTCTTAAATAAATATTTTTTGTCTTAAATAAAATTCTAAGTTATAGTCATGAAAAAAAATATATGAAATAGTTTTCTCTTTATTCTCCTATCGCACATATTCAAGATCTGCATGGCAAATATAAGTTTTCCCTTTCGCTTTTCATTTTCTTATAAACAAAATGATTTATATTTGTTCGCAAGTCGATCATGCAATTTTTTGTATGCAGTACTACGTATCTTTCACTTTTCGATGCCCCAGATGCCTTCAATAAATTGTCGCTATTTTTCATCACACCTTTCATTTCCCTTGCCTTGAACCTACAATGGAGGTCAATTGAAAAGAAATCTCTCATGGGCTGGTCAGTAACCAGGAAGACATACGATTAATAGACTAAAACAAATGACTTAGGAAACGAACTTGTCATAGAAAATTACAATTTGGCATTCAATGGAAATATTATGTTATGTAAATAGTAAACTGATGATTTACAAGCCGCAGAAACCATGAAGAAGCCAATGGCATTGAGTTGAAAAACGAAACCAAAAACACCCATTTTCAAGCTGAAGCTCATAATCAAAATCAGTGCAGCGTTGCGTGTGCCATGAATTTTCATTTCATAGACGTCGCCTTGCAGACGCAACACCAACAATAGCAACTGTAGCAGCAACAACATGGCAACAATATATATATTAGCCAAAAGTCGTTCACGTTTGAAGTTGGCTTGAAGCCAAGTGAAGCAAAGTCAAGGCAATTCTTAGGCCAGTTTTTTCCTCTGCTGCTATAGCAGCTATTACTGTTGTTGGTGTTGCTGTTGCTTGTGTTGCTGCGGCCGTTGCTGTTGCTACCATTGCAATTGACGCTGCCTGCATTTTCCTTGGCCGGGCATTTCACGACGAGCATTTGCTGCGCGCAACGCGAATGAGCAAGACATTTGGCGGATGTGATCGCGAAATTATTACAAAATCCAATGGAAAGGATTACAATGAAATCGATTGCAAAAAGCAAATGGATACCAATTAATAAACATGTGACCAAATAGTAGAAGCCAGTGATTTAGTAATTAATTGAATCAAAAAATGTGGAAAAGTTTGTGCAAAAATTTTTCTGAAAACTAAAAAGAAATAGTGAAAGGCCTCTGACAAAAAAAACTAGGAGAAAACAGAAATGTCCTGAAAATATAAAATAATGTGTGGCTTCTACAAAAAACATACACAAATTTTGATTTAAATAAAATTAAATAATTTTGTAAAATACATAAATATTAGTTTCTTAAAAAAGAAAAAAGTAGTTTTAAGTTTCAATTATCGGTATTAAAACTAAAATGAAATATTTGCTCGTGCTCTGCGTATTTATATATTTTGCCAAAGGTATATTTCAACGAATTCTTTAAAAAGAAAAATCAAGTATTTATTCGTGAAGTAAATCGTACAATTGCAGATGCACAAACATTACTGCTGAATAAAATGGATTGGAAGAATTTGCTCAATAGTGGGGCCTTGGATTTGAATGTCTTGCGCTGTTTTTTGCGTGATAAGAACTTTTGTCCAAGTCCACATATCGAGCACCGACTATACGCACCGTAAGTGGGACTTAATTCTTTATACATATGGAAAATAATACGCCAGATATTTTTCTTAGTGCTAAAAGTTGTCAAATTTTTCGTAATGATTTATATTCTGCCCGCGGTCGGGGGAGAAAGTTCTTCAGGTGTTAGGCAACTGGAAATACTGACTCGGTTAGTGTGTCAGCCGCCGAAACTGCACTTGTCGATGCAGGCTTGTGCAACCACAAGGATATTGGCTGCCTTGGCTGGCAAACTGCGAAAATTAAGAGTGCAATTAATGGGCGGGCAACCCGTTTCACCGAAACGGCAACTGACCCACTAAGGAATACCTCAAAAGGAGGCCTGCTTGCGCCACATTGACCGCTAAACGTGGCCAACAACAGGCTACGACGACATCAATTGCATTTGCCAATTGGCGAATAAAACGCTTAACAAACGACGACTCGAAAGTCGCTCGACTTGTCTGGTCAAGATCACCTGGGAAGATGCGCCAACTCAGCAGTGCATCCGGTCTTGGCCATTTCTGGAGAGCAAAAAAAATCGCGTCATTGTTGCGGTAACATAAGACGTCGACTTCGAACAAATTACATTATGGCTAACGTTTAACTGGCCGTTGATGGACGGTTGTATAACATCGATAAATTACCGGATTGACACCTCCGTTCTTGGAAGTAAGAGGCAGTTTGTGATGTTAAAGACTGCATTTAATTGATCAAATTCGAGACTGATCACAAAAGTTGTTTTAATCACTACCAAATCAAATGGACATTAGTTATTGTTCATGTTTTATTTATATTAGCAGGAAATAAAGTGAGAAAGAAATGGGGCTTGGCGATTTTTCCTTTTTTCCTTTAACCGGTAGTGCTTTACACATGAGAGTAAAAATAAAGATCAAGTAGCTAAGAATCTCAAATATATATAAATATGTACTTATATTACTGGCTTTTAGTTGGCTTACAAAAATAAGATACTCCTACTAAGTACTTCTTCTTAAAAATATACTAGCTCTTATTCTTTATTAAAATTACTTTCTGCACGACTGCTTTCCTCGGTTTCATACACACTGAGAATTTTTAATGTGGAACATTTAAACAACAAAAACAAATAATTATAATCTGCAACTAAATCGCAATATAAAAATTCATTTAAATATTAGAATATTGTTGTATTAAGATTTCAACATAGATTTGTTATTAGAAACGTAAATCTTGTCGCTGTAATAGTTCCATTATGTAAGGTATTAACTTAATAATTTCGTCATAATCGTTTCTATAAGAAAATATGTATTTAAAATTTTCAGGGCTATTTAATCCCATAGTATTTGTTCTTATATGATTCTTTTAGCAATGGTCCCCGAAAAGGTATTCCCCTTAACGTGAAAAATCCAATGACCCTCTACAAAGGCGGTTTCAGTAAAAAACGTGAAACTGTGTTCATAATTCATGGTTTTAATGGAACGGCCATAGACATTCATCTGCAGTTTCTCAGAGATGGTAAGTTGGTATAATCATCACAAAGTGATATTTTAAAATAACCCTATGCCAACTATTATAGCCTACTTATCACGTGACTTTAATGTGATCACCGTGGACTGGAGGCCCCTGACACGGTACCCCTGCTACCTACACTCGCTGATTAACACGCGACTCACGGCCCAGTGCACCGCACAGATTTACGCCTTTCTCACCCACTACGGAGCGGAGAGGGAGCGCATCACCTGTGTGGGGCATTCCCTGGGCGCCCACATCTGCGGGATGATAAGCAATCATTTGACCCGGAAGCAGTACCGGATCATTGGACTGGATCCCGCCCGACCGCTGATCGAGCGGAAGAAAAGCAACACCTTCCGGTTGTCACACGATGATGCCAGTGTCATCCAGGTGATCCACACCAACGCCGGATTCCTGGGTCAGGAGGACAACACAGGGCACCTCAACTACTGCGTCAATGGCGGGCGTGTGCAGCCCTTCTGCAAGGGGAATCGAATAAGTAAGAATCCTTTATTAACTTTATTTTGGTTTAATGGTCCTGTCTAACATTCCAACCACCACAACCGATAGGAAGATCTCGGTGCTCCCACTTCTTAAGCATTTGCTACCTGGCCACGGCCACATTTAAGAACAAGAAATTCATGGGGGTTCCATGTCCCAACGGATGTGTCAACCTCACTGGACCAAAGCGACTTCCAGTCAGCGGCAAAATCAATCCCTTTGAGTTTGCCTCCCTGCTACGGGAATACCACATAGGCAACGATGCCCCAGATGAGTAAGTACCAATAGAAATCAAATTTAAATTATTGTAGTTCTGAAATATTATTGTAATCCGAAATTCAGCGCTCGTGGATGCATTTGCATAGATGTGCCGTACGCCAAACATTGCCCCTTTACGGACGCTTAGGAGCTGGTCTTCAAGAAGTTATAGCTGTATTTTTCAGTTATTGATAATAAAATAGAAAAAAACTATTGGTTAAATGATTTATAATTTATAGATTGTCTATATGTTGGGACTATTACAGGACTATTTGTATTTGTTGGGACTATTAATATTTTACATGACGTTTCCCATAAATCTGACAAATATATTTCAGATCCAAGCTGCACTTAACGTCTAGGTAACCAGAGCCCCAATCTCCTTCGTAGTTGACAAAGGACACACAGTCTTCGTCGCCACCGAGGTTGTTCGGTTCAGCTCGCACCCAATCCAAAAACACAGCACTACCATCCTTTGCCCTTACAAAATTGCGATGGTTACCCAAGCAGTTAATTCCTGCCCACATTGAGTCCCAATATCTTTCGGCTATCAGATCGTGTGTGGACAGATATTCGGTAAGGAGCATTTTATCATCAGAATCGTCAGCCACAAAAAGTTCGGCAGCTAGACTGCCACAAAAACGATCCGCGGTAAACCAATCGGCCTGTAAAAATTCCAGTTTACTCAAGATCTACATTAAAAAAAACAGTTTATTTATTACCTTTTCTGGGGAAAAATACAGACACTTGTGTCCAACTAGATTAAAATTGGTGGGCATCTCCGGGCCGCCAAGCCCCATCCAAGGGCTCCAAACAGCCCCAAAACAGCAAGCACTGAAAAAAAAAGCACTGATCTCACCATGTTCTCCTGTTGAATGGCTTTTCGATTCAAAATGTTCGTGATTTTATAGATTTTATTTAATGGGAGGAATATTATGGGAATATTAATGCTGATAAACAAAAATATACAGAAACTCTAATCAGTTTACCATATAAGCTTATAAATTTCCCTAGAATCATTATGAGTAAAAACTTGTAAATCATATTAAAATGTAAATATATACAATGAAAATCTCTATAAAGATTTTATGATAGTGCTCACCAGAATTTGTAAATGGAATCTGACCAACCATAAGCGTACTTTTCCATACGCTTTTTTTTCCCCATACGGGGAAATGCACAAATGTTTCTTTGATATCGCCATGTCAATTTAATACAATTGTTCTTTCATTAAACGTTGAACAATTCCATCGACTTTTAAAGATAATGTTTGAAGAAAGATGTTTGTACTCTCACTTGAAACACTATCTTATCATTATCTAGGAAAGAAATGAGTAATTTATTTCTTAACTCATTAAATACAAAAATAGAATTGAAATTACACTTTCACTTGCTTATTCTACTGGCGAAAAAAAAGCATACAAAAAGCACCGATGTGGCCATGTTCCCGTGTTTTAAGCCTTTCTGATTACAAGTTTTCCGATTTTATAGAGTTTATGGTCATGTCACTTGTATCGTATATTTAATAATCAATTTATTAAACATTTAATTTAAACATTTGTTAAGCTTACGTTTGGACTCGCTTTCATTAAATCAATCATTTTTTTAAGATAAGATTGGGGGCTCTTAAAGACGTGCCTCCAAAAAAAGCTCACGCTTAAGGCAAAGATAGTCTTCTTGAATATTAATTTCTGGAATCTCGCACACATAAGGGAACTCCACTTTGCACTCAATATCATGATATCCATAGGCATTATTATAGTTGGCAAAACCGACGCAATCCTCTTCAGGGGAAGCGTTATTTGGCTCCCTGGGCACCCAAGGCATATACCCTACAACGTCTCCATTCTTGGATCGGAAGTTTCGACGGATTCCGAGGCAATTGATTCCCACCCACACGGAATGGCGCCACTCGTCGGTGAACTGAAGTCCCAATTTCTTGAGGTATTCGGTTGTAAGGAGTAAGTCATGCTCGTTATCAAAGACCACTAGCTCAGCCCCGAGCTTCCGACAGCCTCGTTCAGCCACATGCCAATTGGCCTACACGGGATTAAATTAGTTTTTTTTTATACGATTCTCTATTAATATAATTTAACTGGTCTTACCTTAGTCAATGACACGTAATAGCATTTTTTCCCCACACGAGTGAACTGAGACGGACATTGTTGTGCCTCCAACCCAACAAAGAGAGCTAAAAGCCCGCAAACCAGAAGAACACGACTCGCCATGATTCTTTTTAAAATGATTCTCCTTGGAAATGGGGTACGCTTTTATACCCACAGAAATAATATTCAAGCAAACAATTCTGTGCAAATATTATTTTAAACAATTTGTTATCTTGAACAAAAACCAACGCACAGTGGTTTTTAAGATTAAAAACACGATAATAGAAGTAATATAAAACAATATAAAGAAACATATAAATTATATTTACACGTATTCTTAAAAAATCTATTACTTAAAAAATGCATATAGTTATCGAAAAAATCAATTTCAATATTAACAATACAAACATTTTGTGTTCTTTCCTCAAAAATCGACTATTTACTTAGGATTTTTTTAGCATTTGATAATAAACAAAGTGGAACCTTTATTTGAAAGGCGAATTTCGAAGCGAATGTTTGTTTTTCATATCCCAACGCCAATAAAACTGAATACAATCAGCTTCATTGCACATCAAATTAACAGAGTACATTTTTTAATAGAAGTTCATTATTTAAGTAGACCTAAAATTAGGCATTCAAAAATTGAATTAAAAAAGTTGTATTTTACATATGGTTTTTGAGAGAAACCCACTTTTTATATCACAGGAAAATCAATATTGCAATGCAAAAACCTTTACTAATGTTATCTTACGAGTTTCATAGTTACACCACTTAATTATTAATACATACTAATCGCATAAATAAAATGGCTTACCCTCAAACACCAGACCCCTTTTATTGACCCAGAGTCCACATGGCCAAACATTACTAAGAGCATTACTTACTTAGATTAAATACATTTTACTTAGACTATTTAATTATCTCTCAAACCATAAAAAAAGGTCCAACTGATAACTTTTTCGTTTATTTATCAGCTCCCGCAAAACGAATCACACGAGAACAGAACTTATGTGCAAGATATATGGAAAGGGCCTTATACATACATATATTCAAATAAAAATGTCACAAAGAAGCTTACGCTTTTAAAACTTAATTGGAATTAGAATAGACTTTATATTTACAGTGCGCAAACATTGTTTTCAACATCAAATGATATGAATTATTAATTATAAAAAAAACATATCCAAAAATAATATTTATTTACGCGTTTTGATTTGGAAAATAACAGAATTAGTTACAAATTTAGTTTTTATTTCATATTTAACGCATTTGGCGGAAAATTTTTTAAACTCATTGTTGAGCACCATATATTGATTATTTTTTGTATTTTCCAACACATTTTTTAACACTTATGCGGCATTGCCATGTCGCATGTGGACTGTGTGGATTTTGTAGACATTTTGTTACCAACATTCAGCTGGTTTTTGTTTATCTCCAGCAAAAATAAAACTATTTAAAAACTTAAATAGTTCCACTGCTTTCAAAATTACTCTACATCAACAAAACATTAAAGCATGGGATGCGATGGCGGAACTATTCCTAGGCGCGACGAGCTGGTGCGCGTGAAACAGAAGCCCGAACAGGTGAGTAAGAGTCCCCCATTGTGTGCATTATTTTAACATCATCTTATGCCCTTTGCAGAAAGACAAGGACGCTGAACGAGAATTCCGGTGGCGTCACTGCTCCCTTACCCAGCAAAGCCTGCAGGAACCAATTGCCATGTGCGGCATGGGCAGGCTATACTCCAAGCAGAGCGTCATCGAACGCCTGCTGGAAAAGGAAAAGATGCCCGAGGCGGCGGCGCACATTAAGAGCTTGAAGGATATTAAGCAGTTGCAGCTGACTCCGAATCCCGCCTTCACCGAGGAGGACAAGACAGAAGGACTACTTGACACACGCCATGCACCCTATATCTGCAAGCTAATCGGCTTAGAGATGTCCGGAAAGTTCCGTTTCGTGGCCCTTTGGAGCTGCGGGTGTGTGATGTCCGAGCGCGCTCTGAAGCAAATCAAAGGAAACTCGGGCAGTACGTGTCCTCTGTGCCAAAAGCCATATAGTGTCGAGGATGTGGTGGTGCTCAATGGCAACGACGAGGATCTTGAACTAATGCGCGTCAAGATGGAAATGCGAGCAGCAAAGCGAAAGGCCTCCAAGAAAGACAAGAAAGAGGCCCAAAAAACTGAAATCAAAACCGAGAAGCCGGAGGAGTCATCAGAGCCCGTAGTGGCCTCCACTTCTAAGTCTGTTTCTGAGAAACCATCCACCAGCTCAAAGGTGAAGGCAGTAGCCAACCCCAAGCGCCTGGGAGCCGTTAACGCCATGCAAGATCCCGAGTTAAAGCGCCTCAAGACCGACTTCAGTGTGGCGAAGGACCCGAAGGCCAGCGACGTATACAAATCCTTGTTCACGTCTCACAAAACCGAAAAAGAGCAAGATCGTGCCCATTGGGTTACTTACAATCCCTTTTACAATTAATTTTAAAGATTTAGTTTAAGTTTGCCCTTTTCCTTCAGTCACTTGGGAACTTGTACGTAGCCTGATCGATTAAAACAGACACACAGAAAAAAGTATTGGCAGACAATGTATCGCTCAGCTTACCAGAAGGGCTTCCTCACTGTACTGTACAGCGTGGGCAGCTCACCGTTGAACAATTGGTCCTCCTATGTAAGTATATCTAGGTAATACAATTTTCCACTACAATGACCTGCCAACCAGACCAAAAACGGCTACATCAAACGCATTTACGATGAGGATATAAAGTCCCTGGTGCTGGAGATTATGGGCTCGAATGTGTCCACAACATTTATACACTGTCCCAGTGAATGCAAGGAGCAGCTGGGCATAAAGCTCCCCTTTTTGGTGCTCTTGATAAAGAATATGCACAAGTATTTCTGTTTCGAGGTCAAGGTTAGTTCCGGAGCAGTACATTTTACAGGCTAATCCCCGAACCACCCCTCAGATACAAGACGACCAGCGCTTTATGCGTCGCTTCCGGGTTTCCAACTTTCAGAGCAAGACTTCAGTGAAACCATTTTGCACGGCAATGCCCATGGGAATGTCCCCGGGTTGGAATCAAATACAGTTCAACCTGGCGGACTTTACGCGCCGTGCTTACGGGTCAAACTACTTGGAGACAGTTTCGCTGCAACTGCATGCCAACGTTCGGATTCGACGCATCTACTTCGCCGACAAACTCTACACGGAGGCGGAACTGCCCAATGAGTACCGCCTTATGGGCAAGCCGAAAGACCTTAAGAAACCGGAGAAGCAGTTCAAGGTTCAAGCCTCTGCTCGTCCACCTTCTCCGCTGAACACGGCCCGCGGTGAGGGTGGTCCTTCCAAGTCCGAGCCAGAACCCGCTGCAAGTGCTCCTAGTGCACCAAGTATGCCCAGCGAGCCTGAACTAGCTCCACAGAAGGCGCCCTCGCCGCCACCCTCAGCTCCGTCGGAGGCCGCTCCAGAAGAGCCGCCTACGCAAACGGAGGCCACCGAGGAGGCCTACTACTAATTTGGCTTCATGGTGTTAATACATTTTTATCGTTACTTTCAATTAGTTGACAGAACCTCGGATGCAAAGTGGAGGCGAACTCTTAAATTTGCAGTCGATTAAATCCCACTTGGACTTTGCACCACATTGTGTTTCTTTTGGGGCTTAAGGTCACATACACACATCGTTTATTATAACCCACTTGGTCTCTAAACAAAATTGGTTTTGTTAATAGGGAATTTGCTAAAATATCTTAATTAATCTTAACACTTGCGACTAATTGATCAAGAGCTCTTAGCAGGAGCCGGATTGCCGGTGGCAATGGTTAGCATGTCGGCATCGATATTCTTCAGAGCGCTGTGATACTCGGTGATCTCCAGCGCCTCCCACTCCGCCTTGAAGGCCGCTTTGGGGTCCTGGGGCATGGTCATTGCAGCACCAGTCATGGCATCAGCCTGGGCCTGTGTCTGATCGGCGTGGTTGTTCTCGCCGAGGACAAGGGTATAGATGGAGCGCAAGCCAAACACATTCAGGAAATACCAAGAGGCCGAGGACACCCATGCGGCATCCAGGGAGGCCAGCTCTACGCCGCGCTGCAACATTGGCTTGAAGCGCAGTGTCAGAGGGAATGGAACCTTGGTGGTGACGAAGCCCGAGAACATCCAGTTGATCCATCCGCCTATGATGACCATTGGCAAAACGTTGATAAAGTTACCCTTGACCATGTCCGTGAGCATAGCCGAGGAGTTTTGGGCCACGGGTGCGCGTTTCTGGGTCTTGAAGTAGCCCGTCTCCTCGTTGTTAAAGTAGTTCTTGCGCATGGAAAAACTCTGGGCACTTAGGTACTTGCCATTTTCGCGTAGAAGTCTCGCCCGAATCATCGCCTGACTGCAATAGAAAAAGGTCTCCGTCAGATGCGGGTGCTCCCATATCGGACTTTACTCACCTGTCCTGGATCTGGGTGATTTCGGCCTTCTTCTGTGTAGAGATCAGAATGGAGACGTAGTGGCGCACAATGCCCACAAGGAACGTGATGAGCACGATGGGCAGAAACACCCACACGCGAATATCGGGGTCAATCAGAAGTTCTGTCATATTTTAATTGATAAATTTTCTAATTATTCGTCTGATTTGACTGCAAGTGTTGGGCAAAGACTAGATTCTGGTGTAGGAAATCGCGAAAATATATTGCAATGACATAAGGCTTGTAAACACCAAAAACTTAGTGGTGACAGTTGGAAATATATCGGTTAAACGAATAAATTTAAATATGTAAGTTAAATAAATATATTTAAAAATATATTGAAACAAATATATATTTATAAACAAAACTTGCTTATTTTTTTAAATTTTTAGCAAACAAATACAAAAACAAGCACAATAACATTTTTTGTTACAGCAACATAGCATGTTCAAAATTACAGAACTAAGAAAAATGGAAAAAAATCCATAAAAATTATTTTATGACTTCAAATGTCCCAGTGGGCCTAAAATTCGTAAAAGATATCGCAAACGAAACTTAGGCGAAACAAAAACGTGTAACGAGTTTTATTTTAGAAGTTTAGATCCGAAAACGATTATAAAACGAATCTCTGGAATTTTTTCGTTTCGATAGATCGAGATACGATCTCAGACTTTTATGATATTTTTAGCGAAATGATTTTAATATTATAAAAACTCCAAAATTAATATTACTAGCAACACACTATAAATATAACCAATTATTTACAATTTGAATTTTTTCGAATCGTCTTAATGCCAAACTTTAACAACTATTGTTCAAATTAAAAAACAAAAGTCGAAATTACACCTGGTGTTTACTGTCCCTTCCTTTTTTTTTAATGGTCTTAATTAAAGTTTAAATATTTAGCATACAAAAATAAAACCTAAAAAAATACACAAAAAGGAATAAATTAAAATAAAATAACTAAACAAAAGAAGAGGAGTTTTCAGATCGGCTTGAACCCAGTAGGGTAACTTCATTCACTTCTGAAGATTCACACATCAGCCAAAGACTCTACCGTTCAGCTATTCCCGAGACGGTGTCGCGCAAAATATTTTCTAAAGTGCAGTGAAATATTTGTCTTATTTTCTAAACTTATTCTTTTGCTGTGTCATAAATACGGTGAATACATTGATTTAATAATATATAAGACTTTAAAGTCAGCGAGTAATGCCAAAAAATTTCACTAAATGTCCGAAAACGAATAAGAAAAAAATTAGTTAAAACTTAACATATAAAGTAAAATATATATCTGTCACTAAAAGTTTTTTTTCGAGTCCCTATTCGGACATTTTTGGAGATTTTTGTCATATCTCGATGGCTTATATCATAAATAAGCATTTTACGATAGTTCCGTTTAACTATCGTTATTTGGCCTACTGGGGTATTGCTTTTAGATCTAAGTGTTGGCAAACACTAAGAAAAACAGATTAGAATTCGTAAACTCGGCTCTTGGACAAATAAGCCATGGACGCTAAGACCGAAGCCCCAATATCGCCGGCTGCCCCTGTGACCCAATCTACGGAGGCTGCCAAAGATCAGAACAACGGCGCCAACAACCCTTCGAATGCGGCAAGCGTGGTGGCCAACGCTGCGCAGTCCACCCCAGCCGCCCAATCGGAGCCTGCCGCCAAGAAACCGCGTCGTGAAACGAGCACCTTGACTCGCCAGTACCTGGACCAGACCGTGGCTCCTGTTCTGCTGAATGGGTTACAAGCGCTTGCCCGCGAACGCCCTGCTGATCCCCTTCAGTTCCTGGCCGCATACCTTCTGAAGCACAGCAACGGGTGCGAGGAGAACAATGCCCCGCCGGCAGAGAACAACTCCTAATCTCGTATTAAATGTTAAAACCCCATAAAGTCATCCGCCCCCCTTACTAGATTCTTAAGTAAACATTTCACAAATAAAAGTGTAAATTAGAATGTAATTGCAAAACAACACAACGCATTAAGATTACTAGGCAGTGATGGGATATCCCCAAGGATCCAACTTTGAGTTGAGCAGCTCTAGCGACGCGTCCGCGATCTTTGCCATCAGTTCGGCGAGTTTGTGTTTGGTGTACACTTTGTAGAGCTGACGGCTCTCGCTGGAAATCTCGTCGGCCAGGCGAACGCAGCCGGCAAAGTCTCCAGACTTGTACATGACATCGTGGAGGAACAATGCGATCTCCGGCAAGCAGAGAGAACGCAACTTTTCCATCTGCATTGTTCGGAATTCCCACTTGAGCTGAACGGCGTTTTCTGGCTCCTTTGGAATAAAGGGATCCACCAGCCATCCTTTTTCCGGGAACAACAGTACGTTGAAAAGAGACTCCATGGTTTCTGGAAAATGGGAAAATCATAAATTATATTATTTTCTATTGGAGACCGTTATAACTTACGCTTCGCTTGCTCTTTAAGACGCGATTCCCAGCGTGTAACCTTGTTTCGATGGGCCTGCTCCCTACGCTCGCTGGCCATGCGCTCTGTGAAATTGTCTTGGCCTGAAGCTATGTGTTCCTGCTGGGGTTTTTGGGGCTTGTTGTGGTACAAGCTATTCCACTCCAGGAAGCTATCTATTCCCGCAAGATACACCTTGTAGCAGAGGTACTCTTTCAAGCTGCACTCCTCTCGAGGCGGCAGGTTGTTCATCGAGCCGTACTGGTTGATAAGGACCTGCACCACGTCCCCGGGTACCATTTGGAAGGCTTGGCGGACGCACTCCACCTTGCTGCAGCCCAAATATGTTCGAATCATGGCATTGGCTTGCCACAGCAGCTCACCGCGTTGCTCGGGTAGATGGGTTAGCCATTCTAGAGAATGAATCTTTCGGGTATCACCAGCGGATACCTCGCCAGCTCGCGGCTCTCCCAACTCTCCCAGTGGCACTGGAGTGTTGCGGATGTTCTCAACCGTCAGCCGGGTGATCTGCGCCACATCTAGGCCGGCCTGCAAGGCAGCCTCCAGGGCCATCTCGCGCTTCTGCTTTTTCTCGACCTTCTCCAAGAAGCGAGAATACAAGTTGACTTGCAGGTTTTTGGAGAGGGAAGCTGTGTAGTAAGCAATCAGTTGGGCATCTCCCCGCTGTATTAATGCTTCCACATAGGCCGCAATGACCTTTTCCGCCGGACTTTCGTGCTCCAAGCGTCCAATCTGGCGCAAAAAGATCACGATGTGGGCCATGAACCGTAGCTGGTGAGGTGACTGCTGGCCCGCGTCCTTGTCGAGCCAGCGCACCATGTGCTGCAGCAGTTCACCGCATGTGTCCAGAATTAGGTGGCGCTGTATGATGCCCAGTTGCCCCTGGGCATAGTCCCTCACAGAGGCATCCTTGGCCACATTGAGCTCGTCGAAGATCTGTTCCATGGTCATCTTGCCGTTCCAGTACTCGTCGGGCATTGGCTGATAACGCTTTACGCAGCATCCACGGATCTCCGACTCCACACGGATGTCGATCTGGACCTTGAGATAGGCCCACAGCAAGTCGTGCCAGTCGTTGTGTAGAAGGGTCTTGAGTGAGGCCAAGTGGCCTGAGAAAACTCCAGCAGTGGCTCGAGAATACTCGTCGTAGTTCTTCGAGTCGGCCAACAACCAAGCGCACCGCTTCCACACGTCCCTGCGAGGATTACCCTCTATCGGGATCTTCTGGTCCACCTTGGGGTTTCCCTGCTCGAAGTTGGGGTCCTCGTGCAATCGCCAGCCCTCCAGAATGGCTGCTCGCCAGGTCTGTCCGTAGTGCTTGCAAAGCTTTAACCCTTCGTCTACTTGTCCCGACCGGATGGCCGAGAATATGGCGCGGGAGAGTCGATGGTTGTCTTCTTCATCAAGCGCGTGGAGCGGGCGCTTCTGTCGAACGGAAGCATCCGGGTCCAAGCGAGATACAATTTCATGACCGCGGCCAAAGGCAGCACCTTGTAGGTTCTCCAGCTGGAAGAGTGTGTTCTCCCAGGACATCATTCGGTCGTGGCAATGCAGCAGGTTTACTTGTTCATCTGGCTTGTAACATGCCTCCAGCCAATCGACCACTAGTTGGTACTCGCGCAGTGTGGCATTGATGGCGTACAGCTGCTGGATGACCTCCTTCTCACTTCCACCCAGGGTTGGTCCATCCTGCATCTCGTCGTCGGCCCGAGTGTCGCTCTGCACCAGAACACGATCGTGGAATAGGGCGTGTAGGAGGAGCCAGGTGTTAATCTCCTGACGCAGCCAACGGAGGGTTGCCTCCCGTTGACGGGCCCCCTGAGTACCACCTACGCCACGGTCGATCTCCAGCTCCAGTGTTTCCACAACGCCACGGCAGATCTGGGCCAATCCCTGGAGCACCTCGAAGACTTCAGGACCGCCTCCTTGCGTCTGAAGCATGTCATAGAACTGCGGAAACAGCACATCAGTGCGGCTCCTGCCTCGGTCCTCGTCATCCATGGTGTCCTCAATCATAGCAGTGTCCTCCATAATAGAAGCCTGGGTTTGCTCCTGGAGCAGAAAGGAGTGCGACAGGTTCTGTGGTCCCAGCGAGTTGTTCAGAGCAGCGGTGCGCAGTAGGCTAGGGCGGCCGCTAATCGGGAACGAGCTGTCGGCCATGGTTGTATTTTGAGGATCCCTTTTTACATTAATCCAGACAGCAGTACAAAAATTCACGCGTTTCGCCAAAATGCCGGGAGAGTGGTAGTGTGGCCAACTTTTATGACAAAGCATTTGGACATCGTCTAGTATCTGAAGATAGGCGGGCGTTGGTTGAAATATTTATACAAAACCATTTAATTAACCAGAAAATTAAAATTTAACACAATTAACACAAAAATTAACACATTTTTCAACAGCGATGCATTTTTTTCATAAACTTATTCATCCGAAAATGTAGATACTTTCCAATATTATAAAACAAACACAAAGAAAGAGTACAACCAAACAATTGCTTTTAAATTTAAAAAACAAATACTTAATAAGATAAACTTTATATAAAAGTTAAATAAAATTATGTGAAATAAAAACATTCCAAAATTCAAATTACTAAACAACGAACCGCCCGGCTTGGGCGAGGCGCACGATGAGTCCTGCATGACGGTATGCTCTCATACCAACTCCGTCTGACCATCGCTAATGCGCCCAACATAAAACATTTTCCTTTTATTTGTTGTAACCATTGAGAGGACGCTTATAATTACGCGTTATATTAAAATTGCGACTTGGCAATGCGCTATTCTTTTCACAGCGCAGACTGGGGATAGCCTCATTCCATTCACCCAAAAATGAGAATGCAACACCGAGATTAGAAAAACAGCGAAATTCAAATTGCAAGCCGAAAAACAAAACAAAACAAAAATATTTATTTGAACAATATGGAGTTATTTTAAGAGCCCCGAAAACACGCAACCTGAATGACACAATAGTGATATAATCGTAATTTAAACTTAAAAACACTGGGTATACCCGTAAAGATACAAAAACCTTTAACCGCACTCACCTAAGGTACTTGCATTGATTTTTCTCCCCATCCATAAATTTCTTATTATAGAGACAGGAAAATGCTTATATACTCGCATACATATATTTCACTTTTTTTTTTTTTTTTAGCCTTTTGCCAAGATGGCCGTGCAGCTGACACAGAGCTACCACCACTTACCCTTGACGATCACACCGATCCTGGGATCCAAGCCGGAGCACCAGCAGCAGCATCTTCAGCAACAACAGCAGCACCTTCATCAACAACACCAGCAGCAACTGCCCCAGCAGCAGTTTATGAATCATCATCAGCAGTTTTCCAACCAGCAGCTGCCGAATCCACCGCCTAATCCCCCACAGCCACAGCCTCCGGATCTTACCTTTCACTGCATGTGCTGTTCAGAGTTCTTTGTCCACCCGTTGGCTCTCTACCAGCACATGAATACCTTTCACCCCAACGAGGGTGCCAATGGGGTTCAGGTGGAAAAAGCGCCGGAGGCGGATGGCCAGGAGGACGAAGACTATAGCTGGATATTCGAACCTGTGTGCGAGCTAGCAGAAGATGGTAGCTCTTCTTCGGATGGAAACGACAGCAGCGATGATGACAGCGACTCCTCGGATGACTCTTCGGACGATGACAGCAGCAGCTCCAGTTCCAGCTCCAGCAGCTCCAGCTCATCCAGCAGTTCCATGCCAACCTCCAATAGCAACTCAAACACCCAGCAGAGCCAGGAGTGGGTGCAGCCCATGAGAGGATTACTTCAAGGGCCTAACCCGAACGAGGTTTATCTCCAAACGGCTGATCCGCGGGAATCCACTTCCATAATAATGCTGCAGCCTGATATGAGCACTCCACAGATGGGAGTTCCGGAATCCCTCATTCAATCGCTGGGAGGAGGCTTCACCCTGGCACCCTCCGCTCCCATCAAGCGACGGCGAGGACGACGCAGCAAGGCCAATGTCCCGGTGCTCGATCCAGCCACTGATCCCGCAGCCCAGAAGTGCTTTCAGTGCTCGCATTGCGAGGCGAGCTTCCCCAACGCCGGTGATCTGTCCAAGCACGTGCGCTCCCACATCACCAACAAACCGTTCCAGTGCTCCATCTGCCAGAAAACGTTTACGCACATCGGCAGCCTGAACACGCACATTCGGATCCACAGCGGCGAGAAGCCTTACAAGTGCGAGCTCTGCCCGAAGGCCTTTACCCAATCAAGTAGCCTGATGGTGCACATGCGCTCCCACACGGTCAAGAAGCCGCACCAGTGCCTGTTTTGTGACAAAGGCTTCGTCAACCATAGCTCACTGCTGCTCCACCAGAAGACGCACGCAGAGCCGACGGAGACGTTTGTCTGTCCGGAGTGCGAGCGAGAGTTCAAGGCGGAGGCGCTTCTGGACGAGCACATGCGCATGCACACCCAGGAGCTAGTTTACCAGTGTGCCATTTGCCGTGAGGCCTTCCGCGCCAGCTCCGAGCTGGTTCAGCACATGAAGAACCACCTGGGCGAAAAGCCCTTTACCTGCTCCTTGTGCGATCGTTCCTTCACCCAGTCCGGCAGCCTCAACATTCACATGCGCATCCACACCGGCGAGAAACCGTTTCAGTGCAAGCTGTGCGACAAGTGCTTCACCCAGGCATCCAGTCTCAGTGTCCACATGAAGATCCATGCCGGCGAGAAGCCATACCCGTGCCCTATCTGCGGAAAGTCGTACAGCCAGCAGGCGTACCTCAACAAGCACATTCAGGCCCATCAGGCAACCCCAGCTAGGGCCGCCCCTCCAGAAATCCCATCTCGTCCCCAGCAGCCACACGAGACGTTGGTCTGCATTGTCTGTGGATCGCTGCACGCGGATGCTACGGCTCTGTCGCACCACGTAATCACCCAGCATGCCGCCCTCCTGGACACCATGAAGCAACAACCTCCCGAAGGTGGATTTATGACCGGCGTACAGGAGCAAGAGGCCTATATGCAGCGTGTCCAGTCGGTGTTCCAGGAGATGAATCAGCAGCCACCCCAGCAGCAGCCAGTCGCTCCACCTCAACCAACCATTGACTCCACAGGCGAGGACGAAGAGGAACCGGAGGATGAGGGCGATGAAAGAGAAGCCCCCGCGGAAGATGCGGAGGAGGAGGAGGAGATAGATGATGAAAAGCCCATGAGCGATGACCTGGAACCGTTTCTCGGAGTGCAGGAAGAAGCCATTCTCATGGACTCTGACATCTACTACGACGACTTTGCTGACATGGACGTGGGCTGTCAGGAGGAAGTGTGCGGCGATTATGTTTTGAACGAGGAGGAAGTTTGCACCGAGGAGCTCATCTAGATTTAAGCACCTGCCATATTTCATCAGAGCATCTCACATTGAATTTTGTTCTTCAAAGGTTTCTTTCTTTCGGAGAACGGTATAGCTGGCCATGTCTCTCTATTCTTCAAGTATTATTCTTGGTTGCTATTCGGAATTTTTCTCGGAATTCTCTCACAAATTCAGTTACTTAAAGTTTACACAATTATTTAATAAGACAACGTTTTATATACAAGATCGGGGTACGGGAGGTGTACACCTGGTCGAAAGATCTAAGCCAGTTCACAAAAATAAGAGTAATTGCGATAAGTGTAAGATAGGTCGGTACTTAGGGAGTATCCCCGAAATCTGTCATATATCTCACAGAAATCTCACTTGACCCAAACGTGAAATCATTAATTATTATCTTTCAAAGGTATTACATTTTGTTAGTCTTAAGATCAACATTACACTGCTCATTTTAGGTCCCCGTTGGACATTCCCCTACAACCCATATTGGAAACCAACTTGTTTCTATAATTCCAATTGCGTAATTCCCACAACCGCCTGAAGAGATTACATTAATCGTTATTAAAAAAAAACCGTGTTTCTTTTATTTAAATTTAATATTTTAAAGATAGATAGGAAACTAAATCCTTAAAAAGCTACCCGCTGCTGATTCAGCTCGACCGGGATTGCTCAGATCCATATTGGGATCGGTCTCGGCCACACCAAACATACCTGGCAGCAGGTATCCCCCCGCCATCGGGTTGTCGGGTTCCAGTTTCTCAGGCGGAGCTATCAGAACATTGTCGCCCTGGTACACGAATGGCAGTCTCAGAATCCAGTAGGCACTCTGCGATAACCGGGGCGGAACGATGGTGCCCAGGGTGAAGGTGTACTTGCCCACACACACTTTGGGATCCACGATTATGTTAACCGGCGCCTTGGGGGTGACAACGTGGATACGCATTAGCTGAGCTAGGTAGTTGCTCTGCGAGCGACAGGGGCAGGGATAGTACAGGGGCATGTTGCTGTGCACCACCTTGCTGCAGGTGTCCCTCTCGATGTCCGCACCACCGCGAAGCACGCGATCTGGGGCGCACATCATGAACCTGTGACCGCGCGAGCACTCGTACTCCATGCCCACGAAGATCTTGATGGATAATCGGTCGCCTTGCTTCTTCCAGCGCTGTTGCTTCTTGCCGGGATGCTGCTGGTGGTGCATGTTGTGGTGGTGTTGTTGGGGATGCTTGTTTGCGTGCACCAGTCTCAGTAGGACATCCCATGGCAGCAGAAAGTTGGCTCCAGACAAAAAGCCGCTTTGGAAGTGTTCCTGCAGCCCGGTGTTGTGGCTGTAAATGGAGCTTGGACCTACGCATGCCAGTGACCAGCTGGGGAACAGTGGCAAGAGGCCAAAGTCGCTGATGGTGTGCACCAGTCCGGGCAGGTACTCCGTTGTTGATGTGGAATAGCCCCCGGTTGGAGGAGACTCTTTCCTGGCGGGTTCTTTCAGTTGGAGAACCAGTTCGTTTTCCGTGTCCCCACTAGACGTCCCACTGCTGGTGGTTTCGTGCTCGGACCCGGACAATGGCTCAGAACTCTCCTGGGACTCATTTAACGACGCCCCAAAACCAGCAATGGACATGTTCAGGTCGGAGCCAAAAGTGGGTGAGAGCTGCTGCGAGCAGTTATCTCCCACTACTGCATCCTTCTCCTCAGTATCCTCATCAGCCTCCACATCCTCGTTCTCCTCCTCGTCCTGTGGTGTGCTCATCTTGCCAGTGTTCAGCATGGGAAACGCTGCGTCGAATGCCGCCGCTCGGTAATCACTCACAGAAGGTTCGAATATGGGAAACTGGTACTGCTTAACCTTCACACAAAGATTACAGATCTGGGCAACATGCTCGTAGAAATCATAGTTGGCCTGTCGTAGGATAAACGGGTCATCTCGTCTACCCTGCGTCCTTCCGCAATTGCAGCTAGAGATGTGGATCACTCCGCTATTGTGCTTCTCGTGAGGCACATCCTTGGGCAACGTACACGGCTGGGATCGAAGGCTTAGCTTTTCGCATTGCTGGCGACCGTCCTGCCAGTGCTTTTGGCAAATAGCTGCCATCTTGGCCAGCGCCGCCTCGGCCGTAGGCCCGCGACCCTCCTCTTCGAAGGCAATAGTGGCCTCCGCCATAAGCTTTCGGTGAGTGGCGCTTCCATAGTTTGCAGGAGCCGAATTCTTGTATGTGGAAATGCCCTTTTTCAGTCCTAGCTCGCACAAATGGGCCCAGAATCTGTAAACGAAAAGGGTTCTTTCATATTTCTGGTACTTAGCCTCATCCACTCACTTTTTCTCATAGTTTAAGCTGTCTTCGAAGTTTTCAAGGAAGTTTCTCTGTGAAATACATAGAATAAATTAACTGGCATTCCAAATATTCATAAAACCCACATATTCCTCATTGCTTGTCTCAAAACTAGGGTCCTTTGCATTCTCCACCAGCAGCTTGGTCAGCGTGTCCATGCATCCATGCCACTCTGGAAAGCAAAGCAGTTGAAATTGCCCCAAATGGGGCAACTGCTTAAAAGATCCCTCATCGAAGCAGCCGTGCAGAGCATCCTCGATGTGTCGCTGCAGAAAGTTCCAGGCTGTGTGCTGACGCTTGTACTGCTTTTCCTCCGCATCTCGTTCTCCCGGTGGACCAAAGGGCTTGCAGAAGCCCTCGAAAGGCGCCAGCTCAAGGATCTCTAGGTCCTCCTCCTCCTCCCTCATATCTGGCTTGAACATTGTCTTATTTAGACAGTCGATGGCTTTCAGTAGATAGTCCGGATGAAGCTCTTCGTGGGCATTAAAGAAGACAAACTGCTTGTTGTTGGGCAACGCAATCAGGGAACTCGTGCTACTGTTGGTAAAAATGTGATGGTGACGTAGCAGTTCGTAAATGTTGTCCTCCGTTTGAAATTCATGCGCCGAGACATTTTCCCGTGTTTTTGATTCGTCAGTGGGAAAGTTTTCAAAAAGAAACAGGATTCTAGGAGTACACAAACGAGACTTCTCCCCTATCTTTGCGGCAGGGCTATCTCTTAGCATCTGCGGAAGGAACTGCTTCAAATGCTGCTCCCTGGCGAATTTCAGAAGCTGGAACACCGTCACCAGAGCGGGATCGAAGTTTGGTCCGGTTTCCACATAGACCACAATGTGGCAAGTGTGCAAGGCCAGCAGCATCATGCGTACAAACCGGCTACGCATTCGCTCATAGAACTGGTCAAAATCAAAAGCGTTCTGTTTATCCGCAATGGAATCCTCTATCATCAGGTGCAGGATCGCCTCGTCGTAAGTGGTTTCGAAGTGAAGAAAGAGGCAGGAGGTGCCCCGTTTGTAGTAGCATTGAACCTGACCGTCAGCCGGTGCGTGACCTGCTGGCGGGCTCATGCCAAATGCTTCCATTTTATTGGCCCTCTCGCATTTCGACCGGCCAACGATTCCAACCACCACAATTGAGGTCTCCAGCTGCAGCAGTTCCTGGCTGGTAAAATAATATGAGTCATAATCAATGGAATCAACCTTTCTCTTACGCGACATTTTCAGGAACATCGGGATATGTCCAGGTGTAATAATCCTTCATTGCTAAGATTATCAACAAATTGTGGTTTCCAAAGTGTTTATATTATCACATTAGTGTGGCCAAAGTAGATGCCGGCTAACAGCTGTTTTCGATTTCAATGCAAGACCGTTTACGTAGGTAACGAAAACCCAATTTTCAGGGAATCCCACGAAAAATGGACAAAAAATCCGAAACATATTTTGTCTCAGGATTTTGATGCTGAATGGTGGCCAATCGATATAGAAATCGTTTAAGGTACTCCGCTTGAGAATCGGATGAGAATTGGGGAAGATATAGCCATCACTGCGGACCCTATAGGGGAATACCCCATTTTCAAGGGATCCCATCACGAAAAATGGACAAAAAATCCAAAAAATATTTTGTCTCAGGATTTTGACGCAAAATGACGGAGAATCCATCTAGAAATCGTTTAAGGTACTCCGCTTGACAATCGGATGAGAATTGGGGAAGATATAGCCATCACTGTGGACCCTATAGGGGAAAACCCCATTTTCAAGGGATCCCATCACGAAAAATGGACAAAAAATCTAAAAAATATTTTGTCTCAGGATTTTGATGCATAATGACTGAGAATCCATCTAGAAATCGTTTAAGGTACTCCGCTTGAGAATCGGATGAGAATTGGGGAAGATATAGCCATCACTGTGGACCCTATAGGGGAAAACCCCATTTTCAAGGGATCCCATTACGAAAAATGGACAAAAAATCCAAAAAATATTTTGTCTCAGGATTTTGATGCAGAATGGTGGCCAATCGATATAGAAATCGTTTAAGGCACTCCGCTTGAGAATCGGATGAGAATTGGGGAAGATATAGCCATCACTGCGGACCCTATAGGGGAATACCCCATTTTCAAGGGATCCCATCACGTAAAATGGACAAAAAATCCAAAAAAAATTTTGTCTCAGGATTTTGATGCAGAATGGTGGCCAATCGATATAGAAATCGTTTAAGGTACTCCGCTTGTGAATCGGATAAGAATTGGGGAAGATATAGCCATCACTGTGGACCCTATAGGGGAATACTCCATTTTCAATTTTCATCACGAAAAATGGACAAAAAATCCAAAAAATATTTTGTCTCAGGATTTTGACGCACAATGGCGGAGAATCCATCTAGAAATCGTTTAAGGTACTCCGCTTGACAATCGGATGAGAATTGGGGAAGATATAGCCATCACTGTGGACCCTATAGAGGAAAACCCCATTTTCAAGGGATCCCATCACGAAAAATGGACAAAAAATCTAAAAAATATTTTGTCTCAGGATTTTGATGCATAATGACGGAGAATCCATCTAGAAATCGTTTAAGGTACTCCGCTTGAGAATCGGATGAGAAATGGGGAAGATATAGCCATCACTGTGGACCCTATAGGGGAAAACCCCATTTTCAAGGGATCCCATTACGAAAAATGGACAAAAAATCCAAAAAATATTATGTCTCAGGATTTTGATGCATAATGACGGAGAATCCATCTAGAAATCGTTTAAGGTACTCCGCTTGAGAATCGGTTGAGAATTGGGGAAGATATAGCCATCACTGTGGACCCTATAGGGGAAAACCCCATTTTCAAGGGATCCCATTACGAAAAATGGACAAAAAATCCAAAAAATATTTTGTCTCAGGATTTTGATGCAGAATGGTGGCCAATCGATATAGAAATCGTTTAAGGCACTCCGATTGAGAATCGGATGAGAATTGGGGAAGATATAGCCATCACTGTGGACCCTATAGGGGAATACCCCATTTTCAAGGGATCCCATCACGAAAAATGGACAAAAAATCTAAAAAATATTTCGTCTCAGGATTTTGATGCAGAATGGTGGCCAATCGATATAGAAATCGTTTAAGGTACTCCCCTTGACAATCGGATGAGAATTGGGGAAGATATAGCCATCACTGTGGACCCTATAGGGGAGTACCCCATTTTCAAGGGATCCCATCACGAAAAATGGACAAAAAATCTAAAAAATATTTTGTCTCAGGATTTTGATGCATAATGACGGAGAATCCATCTAGAAATCGTTTAAGGTACTCCGCTTGAGAATCGGATGAGAATTGGGGAAGATATAGCCATCACTGTGGATCCTATAGGGGAAAACCCGATTTGGAAGGGATCCCATCACGAAAAATGGACAAAAAAATCCAAAAAATATTTTGTCTCAGGATTTTGATGCAGAATGGTGGCCAATCGATATAGAAATCGTTTAAGGTACTCCCCTTGACAATCGGATGAGAATTGGGGAAGATATAGCCATCACTGTGGACCCTATAGGGGAGTACCCCATTTTCAAGGGATCCCATCACGAAAAATGGACAAAAAATCTAAAAAATATTTTGTCTCAGGATTTTGATGCATAATGACGGAGAATCCATCTAGAAATCGTTTAAGGTACTCCGCTTGAGAATCGGATGAGAAATGGGGAAGATATAGCCATCACTGTGGACCCTATAGGGGAAAACCCCATTTTCAAGGGATCCCATTACGAAAAATGGACAAAAAATCCAAAAAATATTATGTCTCAGGATTTTGATGCACAATGGCGGAGAATGAATCTAGAAATCGTTTAAGGTACTCCGCTTGAGAATCGGATGAGAATTGGGGAAGATATAGCCATCACTGTGGACCCTATAGGGGAAAACCCCATTTTCAAGGGATCCCATTACGAAAAATGGACAAAAAATCCAAAAAATATTTTGTCTCAGGATTTTGATGCAGAATGGTGGCCAATCGATATAGAAATCGTTTAAGGCACTCCGATTGAGAATCGGATGAGAATTGGGGAAGATATAGCCATCACTGTGGACCCTATAGGGGAATACCCAATTTTCAAGGGATCCCATCACGAAAAATGGACAAAAAATCTAAAAAATATTTCGTCTCAGGATTTTGATGGAGAATGACGGAGAATCCATCTAGAAATCGTTTAAGGTACTCCGCTTGAGAATCGGATGAGAATTGGGGAAGATATAGCCATCACTGTGGACCCTATAGGGGAATACCCCATTTTCAAGGGATCCCATCACGAAAAATGGACAAAAAATCTAAAAAATATTTCGTCTCAGGATTTTGATGCACAATGGCGGAGAATCCATCTAGAAATCGTTTAAGGTACTCCGCTTGAGAATCGGATGAGAATTGGGGAAGATATAGCCATCACTGTGGACCCTATAGGGGAAAACCCCATTTTCAAGGGATCCCATTACGAAAAATGGACAAAAAATCCAAAAAATATTTTGTCTCAGGATTTTGATGCAGAATGGTGGCCAATCGATATAGAAATCGTTTAAGGTACTCCGCTTGAGAATCGGATGAGAATTGGGGAAGATATAGCCATCACTGTGGACCCTATAGGGGAATACCCCATTTTCAAGGGATCCCATCACGAAAAATGGACAAAAAATCCAAAAAATATTTTGTCTCAGGATTTTGATGCAGAATGGTGGCCAATCGATATAGAAATCGTTTAAGGCACTCCGATTGAGAATCGGATGAGAATTGGGGAAGATATAGCCATCACTGTGGACCCTATAGGGGAATACCCCATTTTCAAGGGATCCCATCACGAAAAATGGACAAAAAATCTAAAAAATATTTCGTCTCAGGATTTAGATGCAGAATGGTGGCCAATCGATATAGAAATCGTTTAAGGTACTCCCCTTGACAATCGGATGAGAATTGGGGAAGATATAGCCATCACTGTGGACCCTATAGGGGAGTACCCCATTTTCAAGGGATCCCATCACGAAAAATGGACAAAAAATCTAAAAAAATATTTTGTCTCAGGATTTTGATGCATAATGACGGAGAATCCATCTAGAAATCGTTTAAGGTACTCCGCTTGAGAATCGGATGAGAATTGGGGAAGATATAGCCATCACTGTGGATCCTATAGGGGAAAACCCGATTTGGAAGGGATCCCATCACGAAAAATGGACAAAAAAATCCAAAAAATATTTTGTCTCAGGATTTTGATGCAGAATGGTGGCCAATCGATATAGAAATCGTTTAAGGTACTCCCCTTGACAATCGGATGAGAATTGGGGAAGATATAGCCATCACTGTGGACCCTATAGGGGAGTACCCCATTTTCAAGGGATCCCATCACGAAAAATGGACAAAAAATCTAAAAAATATTTTGTCTCAGGATTTTGATGCATAATGACGGAGAATCCATCTAGAAATCGTTTAAGGTACTCCGCTTGAGAATCGGATGAGAATTGGGGAAGATATAGCCATCACTGTGGATCCTATAGGGGAAAACCCGATTTGGAAGGGATCCCATCACGAAAAATGGACAAAAAATCCAAAAAATATTTCGTCTCAGGATTTTGATGCAGAATGGTGGCCAATCGATATAGAAATCGTTTAAGGTACTCCGCTTGAGAATCGGAACCTATAGCCATCAATGTGGGCTCATTTTTAAGGCATCCTATTTCTCCACCCTGCCCCTTAATTATAAAAAGAAATGCTAAAATTCAATCTTGTCTAAAGCAATCAAATATTTATTGTAAACTTTTCTTTTGCGTTTTATGATTACTATATTAGCTTTTCGTTACAGCTCTCTGTGTATTGTTTAGCGGGTTTATGTGTGTGCTTGAGTGATTAATTCTTAAATGAAAATTAGTGCATGATTACGCTTAAATGCTTTAGTGCTAACTTGCTTAAACAATAACTTTATGCGTTTATTTGGGGTAATGGAAATATGCGATGATTAATTTCTTTTCACTAGCATGCAAGTATCATTTTTAAGAAGTTTCTAATACTTTGTAAATCTGATAGAGAGAAGTAGTGATATTAAATATGCTAAAACTGATTCGTTTGTCTCCCGGATACATTGAGCACATTTAAAATACTTTTATGTTAATTTTTGATTGCTAGAAAATGGTTAGATACTACTACAAGGTTGTGTAGAGGCCGTGGAGTGAAGAAGTGTTGCTGCTTTTTCAAGGATATTTACAAATTTTTGGGATTTGTATTTCAACATTTATATTTACAGCTATTGAAATTGATTCGAGAAGTGATTTCTTTGCTACCATATTGATTTAATTTTATTATTTTTTAGGTGTACTGTTAAAATTCCTTTCTTGTCTGTGCATTCTGTTCTCCATTTCGGTTTGTACTTGCTAACTGCGCATACAAGTTCTTCCTCCTCCACGATTTGGCAGTGAACCTGAGCTTTCATCTTTGTCTCGGTGATCGCACACTTTACTTACAATTTTTTTTATAATTCACCCAAAACATAAAAGTTTATTCGGGGATTGATACCTGCGGGTGATTAAATGAAGCACACACATTCAAATAAACTAGATTTTTTTCTTTCAAAACAACCAGAGTGTTCCAGGAGGAGTTTAGGCCCCCTTATCAAAAATGGAGCTAATCATTATTTTATTTTAACTACACGGGGTTTTCCCTTACGATGGTTTTCAATTGAAATGTACCTCATTATTTGCGTTTAGGCCATTTCATATGTTTTTGTGTTTTATTTAAAAAATATGTTTTCATCACAAAATTGATGAAGTATTATGTGTCTCGATATTATACCATAAGCTTAGGGCTAACGATTTTTATGATGTTCATCATTTTCAAAGGTGACTTAAATTCGGTTAAACTTCAAATTAGTCAGCATAAAGATTTCAATTATCAACTAAAGAACAGGAAAAAAATAAACATGATTTTTGAATGGATATAAACATAGATTTGCAAACAGAATTCTTTGTTCTTTGTGTTCAAAGCTATACTTAATGCTCTAGGTATTATTTGTTTATCTGAATATTATGTGTAGATCTGTTGAATGATTCCTTATATGAGGGCTGGGTACTTAAAGCGTTTTTGCGCGATCCAAAAGATCGCTGATGAACTTCGATATGTCCGATTGCGGGCGTTTGCAGACTGACAGTAATCTCTGCAAGAATCGAATTATAAAATTAGTTTAAATAATGTTTTGTCTTAAGTAGAATGGATACTCACTATAAGATGAGATCTTCTGATTTCGTCTGTGTCCATGTCCAGAATCTCGTCAATGTCCACATCGATGGCCTCGCTCTGTGAATTTTTTTAGCATTTAATAAAAATTTGTACAAATTTCAGAAAAATACTTACTGGTGGATCAAAGAGCTTCTGCAGCTCATCGTACAGCCACATTTCGACGGCCAACCTTTTGCGGATCAGACTCATCTGGTGTGACCCATACTTGGCTGTGAGGAACTTCTCCCGACGCTCCTTGACCTCTGCTCCCTTCTCGTTGAAGTTGACCCGCAGGTTCGTCCGGTTGGGGGACCGCTCACAGTCGTTCATCTGCTCCAGGCCGCACTGCATCTTTTCCGTTTGATTTAGCGGTACAAGCTATGTACGTTGATTGATCTTTAATTCGTCAATTAATTGGCGAGGTCTGCAATTGAGGAAAACAGTTGGGAAATTAATTCGCTGGCAAAGTGGTTGGTATTGGTTGCCGTGTAATTAAATTAAAACTAATCGCCATCAAGTGCGCCAGCCATCAAGTGCCAACTGTCAAGGCTGAACTTTCCAAAAGTGCGTCACACCCATTTCGGCCGCTCAAAGTTAGGCCCAGCTTCATCTGTCCAAGATCCCAAGACCCGTTTCTGGGCCCAGAGGCATTTTCAAACCCACATCCGTGACTCACCCCTGAACGGAGTCTCGTTTCTCTGCAGGCCCTGCGGCTGATTCATACATTCCATTATGTGGATACCTACTCATTTATTCGTTTGTGTATTTCTATCTATGTCCAGGAATTACGACGACATGCAAGCTAAACACTGAACAGGAATAATTGCTCACGTGTCACTCTGCTTAGTCCTATCACTGCTGATAAATCTCCGCTCCCTCGTACTATGTATGTTCTATATATTTATATGGATATATACATACATTTGTGCCTTTAACAGTTAATTAAATTAATGTGAAATGTATATAGACGTAGCACTCTGATTTCTGACATTTAGCTTTGGACGCGTTTACCCGCGAGGAATCTGATTTGAGTTATGTATTCGGTATCTAATATATGATGCACACTATGTAATTAAAACCGTCAGATAGTTGATTATAATTGGACACGTAAGCTTGTCAATGTGGGAGAATATTAAAGTATTAAATAATAAATACTCTACTATGACTAACATTAGGAAGTCCTAATAAAAGACTCTATTATACAATCTTTCTTAAAATGTATTTTTCTGACCCTTATCTTTTAATACTTTTATTTATGCTCTTGACATTTTCATTGATATATCGATATGGAAATATTATTTATAAACGTATCCAATTCGAGTGACATTTTTTTGGCATTTTCCGTTCCAAAACAAAACCGAAGTAGGAAAAACAAAGGTTAGCCCCCGCCCAAATGTCAATGGCAACAGGGACCTCTTGTACCAGGCACCGCGAAAAGCCCGTTAACACCTGTCTACCCCCCTGCTGACTTCTCAGCCAACGCACATTTGTATCCTTGCTCCAGAAACACAGGACCCCCCTCTATTTTCCGCCTCCTGAAAAACAATCTCCTGTGCAAACATACCAATCTGAACCTTGAATTTTCCAATTTCCCCAAAAAAAGTTAACAAACTTGTTTCACTTTCGTTCTGGGTTTGGGCTGCTCCAAATAGAAATTGAAATAGTTTTCGTTATTTTTTCTTTATTTTTTTTTGCTGACTATTTGGGGGATTTCGCAATTGCAGGCCATGTGGCAAGCGAACCAGCAACAACTGCAACAAACTTGTATATATCATGAGTTTTCCGCATTCGCCGCTCAAAATACAAAAAGAAAAAACAAACAATACTTGGCCCCGTATTTTTCACACAACTGAATTTTCTAGCCCGTGCGAAATCTGATACCAGATTTAGTTAAGAGCCATAAGCAATTATGAAACCGGCGTTTAACTTGTCACTTGCATGTCAAGCGGCCAGCTCTTGACTTCCTCGAGGGGACGCCAACGAGTGGTGGAGCGCAGATTTGTTTGGTCTTCCACACTCGTCATATGATCTGGCCTCTGGGGGAATCGGGAGTTGTGTTCTTCTCTCGACCCAGCCAGCCAGTATGCCCTTACCGAGGGCTTTGGCCCGGAAATTACCCTAAACGAAGTTAATTGTGTGGATCCGTTTGGCCTACTACTGCCACGGTGTGGAAGACACTCCTCGGGGCAAGCTGATGGGCTGGCGACATGATACCATTTAAGAAAAGTATTCTTGAGAAATTGGGGATCAAATATACATTCTTGATACTCTTTTTAATGTAAAAAATTTTAACAAAGGTATAATATTAATAACTTACAGCTTACACGTTGTGGGAATAATACATATTTCCATAAGTACTTCGGTTTTTTAAGCGTCTTCCATTTAAAATATTTTGAAAATTTCCCAAATATCCGTAGTTAGGGTAATCTTCATAAAGACAAACTAATTCCAAAAAAAATTTCTCAACTCTTTACCATGGATATTGTTTGTAAAAGGCAACGGTAATTGTGGGATCTAATAAATTATGTCTACTACCGAGAAAGCTATCTAAGGAATTTCCACAGATTTTCCCAAAGACAATAAAACAACAAGAAAAACGAGAGCAAAAACTATTTGACCGTAGATTAAGGTGGGTGCTCCGAACATAAAGGAAAATTATGGTATACCTTTATTATTATTTCTTGCCACATCTTAAGTTGCGATTTTGCATAAATATTGTGTTGAAATGCCAACGGCAATGCGGTAACAACATGCAACATGTTGCATGTGCAACAGCTGGCAAGGTAACTGCGAGTCAAATTGTATCAACAAAAGCCCAACACCGCTCCCCTTTCCCAGCCTACGCCCCTGCAAGTCAACGTTGCAGAAACTTCCGGAATATATATAATTTGATTCACATATGGGGGGGTTAATCTATCTATATGTATTCCTGTAAGCCATCATAGAAAATTAGAGCCACTGGTCAAAAAGCACCATTAGACGCATCGGTTGCAGGGAATGCAATTTTCGGAATAGTTTCATGAAATTTTAATGGCTTTCGTAGCCAAACCTATCGTTGGATTCTCGGTACCGTTTCGAATTAAAAATGTAAATTGCTCTCAACTGCCCTTTCCACAAAGAACTCAAATGTCAACTATAAATATTTGAGCAATGTCTAGAGTTGATATTCCATCAAGTTACATTGGAAAAACACCCAACCCATCTAGCCGGACTTCCCATTCCCCGACTCCATACATGTCAAATTGATTCATTGAACTCGATTTGGAGAGGAGGAGAAAAAGAAACCGAAAATCATTTATCCATTAGATGCGGCTAATCAGATTTGTGTGTGTGTAACAAAAGTTCAATTAATAAACGTAAATTTGATGAGCCGTAAAATAAAGAGATAAAATCAAAGCCAGAATCAGATCGAGTTCGAAACAAAGGTCCCTCAATTTGTTCACCTTCGGCAGGGCCACAAATTGAATTTTAAAGATCCGGCCTACTCCCCTCCAGCCCCACCGGGGGAGTCTGGGAATACATATATTTTCGGATAAATGCAAATCGAATGTGTCGCAATTGCCGCAGAGACATTTTACGACCCTGACGATTGGGGTGCCCGAATATGGAAGCATCGCTTTTGGACAGGCGCCAAATGGATTTTTGAGTGCAGGGTGTTCATGCTAATTCCAAGGTAATTATAGATTAATTATACATCTATATTATGATTTTATTCACGCAAATATGGTCTGCAGGTCCATAAAACACTTTGGCCAATCACTTAAAATGGATCAAATTAAAATGGTTTTCTGAACGATTGCCAAGAGAGATGAAAAACTTCTTGGCAAGCTGTTCAAAATAAGTTTTCTCATAATTTTCACATTTTTATGTGAATTTTATGTAGATATCGAGATGTATTCTAGATCTGGGCTAATGGCTCACACCCAACAGCGAAGGTTTCGATTTCTTTTTGGTTACAGAAATTCATCCAAATTTACATTTATTTCTAGAAAGAAAGAAAAAGATGTCGTAGAATAAATATGATAAGAGAGGCCCGAATCTGAAACCGAAAAATCAAGTTCATCAAGAGTCGGACCCAGACTAAGCATGGCATTAACCCATATAGATACATGGGTATAACCGAATATCTTTGAATCTGTCTCTTGACCATTTCTGAAGATTTCATTCAAACCGAAAATTTTCACATGCTTGGAGGAAAAAGTGAAATGTGACGATTTTATGGTAAAAAGCCTACGAGCCTGAAACCCACAAAAGACCAAACGTTTGTTTATGCAAATGGTTTATGATTCGCGGGCCGTGAAATCCCCAGAAACAGGCCCAAAATACCAAAAAAAAAAAAACAGAATAGAGAAAATTGTTAATCAGAAACAACTGGGAACCAGTTGTGGAAACTTTTCAATAGAAACAGTCTTAGGTCTGGAATTCATTGATATAAAAGACGAGCCGGACTTGGAGTCCGAAGCATCATCTGATATCAGCTTGGGTATACTCGTATTAATTTATATTGTAAATATATTGTTTATTAATCACGTTATTCAATAGTCCGCTTATCAGCCAGACAAAACATCGACTCCGGGCTATAATAAATCGTTTTTTGAGTTACTGCCTCATTTAAATAAGCCGGGGCGTTACGTAAACAATCCTGATAACCAGCTGCCGCCACTGATTCATGCAAAATGCACATGAATTTCAAACAGACCATCTAATTAATGTATATATTTACGTTTTTTTTTGTATTGGATCTTGGCACCTAGCACCTGATTGATTGACGAGATTTGATTTCATCTTTTTTTTGTTAACACGCGCCCGTCACTTGATCCCTCTGAGGAGTTTGTCGGACATTGATCGTTTGCTAATTTGTCAAGAATTTATTGTTACCCAATTTTAAGCAGCTTTTTGTGCTAAAGTTCCGAAACGAATCATATAATTTGCCTAAAATACGAATTAATCATTTGACTTTAGAAGTTTTAGGAGGATTAGCTTCAATTAATTGCCAAAAAGAAGCTTTAAATATTATATGTCCTAGCCTAGAATCAAAAAATTGCTATTCTTTGTTCTTTAATTTTAATTTCAACTTCAATTCAGAGACAACACGTTCTGCAAAGTTTAATTATTGTGAAATCTGTTGAAAATATCCACAATCTAATTAAAGCAGAAACGCAAATTGTTAAACTGGGGAAAAGCCTATCCAATTTGTGAGAACATTCCCATTTGAGCAATCGTTTTATTTGGGGGGTAGGTGACTCATTTTTTTGGGGAGAAGGTAAACAGAAATATTTCTCATTTGTTGGATTTCGGCGTTATGCTTGTAATATTCAAAAGTTAATTTGGCTTATTGTTTATTCATTTTGGTCAGCCCCTTTTCAGGTTTTCTGTTTTTTTTTTTTGTTTGATGTGCCAAATATGAAATGAGGTTACAGAGCCGGACAGACCGAAAAATGACCAAATAAATTGCTTTGAGGGGCAACCTTATGGATAAATAATTACAAGTGAAAACACCTACGATATCCACGAGAGTCAAGTAGCCAGGTTATTAGGTAGGCAGCCAAGTAGACAACCGGCCAAATCCGAGGCTGTTGACCCCGAAAGAGGGCGACTTGGAGCCCAGAGATGGCCATCTCGAATTCGGACTGCTTACTGGGCAATTGCCAAAACCGTATTGTCATGGAAAAATGATACATGGCAAAAAGTTTTCCTGCATAAATTACCTTTGGCAAATGTTTACGTACTTCGCCTGCGACTTCCCAGTATTCTAACCTTCGGTAAACTTTACTCCGGCGGCCTACTTGACACGGTTTTCAAAGCGCAAAGAAAAACAAAAATCAAAACGGCCAAGTACAATGGACTAAACTGTTTTTCCAAACATCGTATTTGCTGGCTAATTTATTGTTTACGCAATGTTTTTGTCGTTCTTCTGGCTCTAAGTGAAATTGCGTCATAAACTCTGAGAAACAGCTCGGCAAGGTATGAGGTATGAGTGATGGTCGCAAGTGGAATACAAGTTTTTTAGTTTATAAATAGATCCCATTTTCTCATTGAGTCCATCTTATTGACCGACATTTTGCAAAGGCGGACGCAGATGTATTTATAGGTAATGTGGAAATATTTGGGAGATTTCACAGTGTCCGGGAAAATGTTGAAATATAACTCTATGAAGATGTCAGGCAATTAGCAATTAGGGGCATCTCTCATGTCAAGTAGTGACTAAGAGTGTATTTCACAAATCCCCCGAAATGAAAATTAAAAAATACTTTAAGATGTTCTAGGAAAAATGTATTGCTTATCTGTAAATTTTTGTGTTAACTTATCTTTCCATTTCCTGTGGATGTTTGCTGGGGAATTGCTCAGATGTTTATATCAAGGATGTTGATTCAAAAGGCCGATAAACAAATAACAACAAACGAATTGGGGAAGTCCAGACACCAAAGAAATCGATATGTATTTCAAAATCAAGCCCCCCGAGAAAAAAAGGGTGTCTGGATGGGGGATTACTTTCAATTGCATGGAAAGCAGTGCCGGCGAGTAATCAACAAATATGTGTACTTGCATATTTATGTCCGACTGCGTGTCAATATAGAATCGTCTATAAATAACAAAGGCAAACTGATAAATCGACCAATAGAATGCGAGGGGAGCTACGAGGGGCTAGGTAGCGTCCCAGTCCATCAGAAATCACGAGAATCGCACGCCAAATGCACAACAAATCCCCATTCGTTTCCCAACAGTTCCCCATTCGTCTCCGCCCTCATGCGAGATTCGTTTTATATTTATTTATGATTGCCTCGCACTGTACAGACTATATAACGGTGATCGGCACTGTAAATGGATGCATGCTGGTGTATTCGAGTTCTCGGGCAGTGCCAAAGTCATAAAATCATAAAGAACACACAAGTAAACATGGTTCTAGGCGGCTACACAGCGACAAATAGTATAGGAGATACACATATTAAATTAAAAACACTTTAATATTCTATAGAAAATTTCTTTCCATGCATTTATACGCTTAGCAACGCAACCTTTTCTATTTCTAGGCAATCTATGGAAGATGCAAAGAGCAGCAAACATTGGCACAAAGACCTCCCTCTATCAATACCCTACACATCTGCACATACTGATATATAGGGCTATATAATTGTGTTTATAACTGTATACATTTATGGCTACAATCACATTACACATACGCCATGTCAGCCCTCTTCATTGCCAGCTGTCGGCATTGGGTTAGAGGTCAATGATTCCAGAGTTCTTCCTTGTATATCACAACTGTCTGCGGGCATTCGAGTTTGCTTGATTTTCTGATTAGTAATACAAATATATATGACTTCTTTGATTTAAAAATGCATTAAATTATTTTAATTAATGATTTTTAGCTCTCAAAATAAATCTAATCGGAATTATTGGACTTATTTATGTTTCCGCTTTGTCGATGGAATGGGTTTTTAAAATCACTTTCAAGCTTTTAGTTTCTTCATTAAATTCACACAATCATTTATCATCATTTAAATGTATTAGCCATAAATCATTTGAACTGCCCGAAATGCAGTTCATTCAATTGAACACTCCCAGTATCCCCGTATGTGACTGGCAATTGATTCAAAAGCATTTACCAGAAACCAGATATCTTTGTCTTCGGCTGCTACACATACGGGCCTTCCGTTACGTTTAATTTTTGAAAAGATATAATTCGGTGTTTCTCGAGATAGCATTTATGCCAGACACGTAGTTGTCTGCCTGAAAAAAAAAAAAAAACCCGAGAAGAACACAACCAAAATTGCTTATTAATCTTTTTGACGAAATCATCAGAAAGAAACATTTGAGAAGTTACGTTTGCGGTCTGTGATATTTTGTTTTTCCTTGAAATTGGTTTGTTATTCTGTTTTTTGTTTATTTTTAGCTTGCCCAGGATGTTTGCAAATGTTGAGCGGTTTAATGTTTAGTTTCGGATTAAATTTATGGTCTTTGGCATTTGCCCGGTTCAAGTTCATCTCGTGATCTATTCTGGCTAAGAGATTTCTTGTCGAGCGACCTTCCTCCGGGTAGACAAAGCGCTAATCTCCAATCTGCCAGCTGAGCTCGGCGGTAAATAAATAAACACAAAACGCAGTATCTCGAAATTGATTTTCTGCCCTTTGCAGAGTCATGCCTAACAATGAAACTAAAAGACTCAACAGTCTACACAAATTATGCCCCGAGGCCCGCATTTACGTGTGTAATGACTTGAAGATACATTCCAGATACTAACTGTATCTGACTACGAAGTAGTATCCGTATCTGTAGTAGCTATGCTGTGCAATGCTATGCAACGTTGATATGCTTTCAGGCACCCTGTACTACAAATATCGATTCAGAAGAAAAGATAAAATCGCGAAAAAAGCAAAATATGTAAACATGTCAGAATGGAGCTTCTTGGGTCCAATACCCAATGTATCTTGTATCGGTATCTGGTGGCGTGTTTGTTTTCTTTTTTATGCTTTTATTTTTTGCTGGCTCGGCTTGGTGCAGTGATTAGACACAAATGGCAGCAAAATGTTATGACTGCAAATAAAACCAGGTTACAAAACGCTTCACCGCCAGACACAACATAAAAGAAATTACAGCTGTCGACACACATCCCGGGAGCGTTAAAAAAAAGACAGCAATTGCATCCAATAATAAAAATTCTGTGGGCAGCGGAAGAGTGAGTCTGCGATTGATAAAAAGTCAATTAAACTGAATTACATTCCAATGTTCAACTGCAGCCAAGCTCGGACAAAGGACTCTCATTTAGCAAAAAGTTTGACTTGTTTGGGATTTAATTAAAAAAGTTTGTTTTAAACCAGGCACTAATCAGTGCCCTACTGGCCTTTAAGCCGATAGTTTGTTGGCCAAAAGTTTGCAGTTTCACGTCCAGACAGTGAGCAATTAGTGAGCTTATTCCCAACTTTATTTAATTTTTTGTAATTGCTGAGTTTTAATATTGGCCAACTACTATGAAGACAAGATAACTTTTGTGTTTGATTTGTTGGCCAGAACACGAGATCTCCGACTGGTCGAATGATAATCGGAATTCAAGCGCGTCCTGCTGCCTCTGTTCTAGTGGCCCCCCTGGTCCGGAGCCACCCCCTTCCTGGCCATGCACTGCCATCCGAACCATCCACTTGGGGAGTGGAAGCGTGAAGCGCAGTTGCGTTTTCGTTACGTTTGGCTGAGTGCGTACCCAGAAGCGGCAACCGAACAGCGACGACGACCACCCTTCGCTGCCAATAAAAAGTTTCATATATGAAGTTGTAAAATAGGAGATATACTCGCACAGATAAAATGAAAACGTAAACGAGCCAGCCAACCACTGCATAAAATTCCATAGCTCAACACGCACAGTTGTGGCGGCTGTTGGTTGCAAGTATCTGGCGGCGGTTTCGGCTTCTGTGCCGCAATGTCTGCGGCTGGAAGTGGCTGCCAGGTACCTGCTAATGGAATGGGGATGAGACCCAGTGCCAGGACAGGCTCTGAGAGTCTGATAGTGGGTTGAGAACTGGACAGGTGGCTGCTGCCGCCAAGCATGCTTCCCCTGGAAGCCAATCGACCCGATCGACTCGCCAGTGGCCACTCAACTGGGCAGACTTGAAAGCCAAGAAAAAAAAATTAAATAGACGACTAGAACTATTTTCCGGTTATTGACTGAGATGAAAGTTGTGTCTTACAACTTAAAACCAAATAAAAGTTATCACTCAATATATTTATCACTCAAAAAATGGTATATCGGATGCTTTATTATATAACATTAGAAATAAACTATGACTAAGACTATATATTAATATATTCTTTAACTTTTCTATGAAAAATTCGTGTTTAAATCTATGTATATCTTTTCCCAATATATCTCATTAATTTCAAAATGTATCTGTATAATCAAATAAACATTTACTTTTGGCTAGATTCCAGCGATGGATTCGTTTCAGATTAACTGTATTTGGTTTTTATAGCCTTTTCTAGTTCTCAACAGAAAATTTCACTAGCCAAGATTTTCTTTCTTTTTGGTTAATATAATTTTCTTTTTTTTCTTGAAATTTTTTTTTTATTTTGCTGTGGCTGGTGCCGCTTTAGGATTTTCCACTTTCCGCTGCCGCTGCGACTTTCTGCTCAATGAGATTTTCATTTGCACGAGAGCACAATGAGGGCGAACCGTGGAGCAGCAAACAAAATGCAGACAAACACACACAGATACACACACACACAAGTGGAGGCACGGGGGCAAGCGGTTTGTTTTAACTGTTTGTTTATCAAGCGGCGAAGATTCTTCCGACTCGGACTCTGGATTCTGGCCTGTCTTGGGGCTTGATGAGCTAAGCACACGCGAAACCGGTGAGCACCAAAGATAGACTGAGCTCACGGTCGGAAAAGTATCTGCCGGATACACACCAATGTTAGTCACTGCCGGCAGCCTAACAGAGCCAGAGAGCAAGCACCGCTCTGTTAACGGTGGACTGTTAGCTTTTGGGGGCTGTGCGCGTTGATGTGGCTGCTGATTTGTGGAGCTGTGGGGATACGGTGGTGCGATTAATGACCAAGCGGTCCACCGCCCAGCATGTTGAGCTTCGATGCCTTCGGATCTCCCCCAGATCTCGAGATTTATTGACTTGCCAATCGGCTTTGGCTACACACGTCGATTGGCATATCATAAACTTCTATTTATAGTGTCCATGCTACCTTCTCTAGGGTCTATGAGATAAGGTTTCGGAAAGTCCCGCCTCAATAAAAGTCTATTTTATAGGCTTTCCATGCATAATTCAATTACCAAAACTATTCAAAAAGCTTGTGACTGAAAAACAGAAGTATTATTGGGGCTAATGGAAATTTTAGAGGAACTTTAAAAATCTATAAAATTTAAAAATAAAATTAAAATTATTCAAAGGGTCATTAAATTTATAAATAAAACAAAGAATAAGACATTTAAATTCAACTTTAAGATTCTGAGGGTTTTTAAGGTTTATTTTAAAAGATAAGAGTAAGTTCAGCACCAGTTTTAAAAATATAATTAATATACCAGCAGTTTTAGGAGTTTTTTGAAAATTCTTAACATTTTTAGGATCTTTTTTTTGCTAAAAACTCTTAATAAAGTGATATGTATGCATATACGTATATGAGATCAAAGATAAAAACCCTAATGGAGGGATCTCTGTACCCCGGCGGCTAGAAATGTCACGCTGCCGAGCACTGGCAGCGGTCGGCTTAGAATGGCCACAACAAAAGAGCCGCCAACTGCAACCAGAGTGAAAGACAAAGCCGAAAGGGAATGCTGAGGGGAAGGAGATAGTACCAGCAACTAAGAAAAAAGTTAAAAGAGAGAGGGACAAACAGAGAGAGAGAGAGAAAGCGGCAGCAAGCCAAACTGGTCAAAATTTACAGTTGCTCCGAGGCCGGCTAGAGAACGGAGGCATCGGAATTGGCCATAAACTTGAAAATCAGAAAAAACAGTGACCTAACAGTGGCTTTGGGATAACAGCAGCCGAGAGCAATGGAAATGGTCGGTGAATGGAAATGGCGATGGGGTCTTAACAAAATGTGACAGACGTCACTCAAACAGGAAAGAAGCGACAGAAAAAAGCGAGCACTAAGCATTTAAGAAAATCAATAAATAAATATTTGAGGAGCAGAGCGGATGTTAAGCTTGACAATGTCTCAAGTCTTAATTAGGTTTCTCCGACTTTTTGTGGACTTTCTGACAAAGAGCCCACACTGTCCCGAAAGTAATAAAATATTCAAGTCCATGGCAGTCCTGTTATCTTTTGTTTTTCGTTTTAAATATTAAAGTTAACAGCTCTTGGAGTTGCATAAGTTACATACTTGCGAATTACTCTTGGCCAACGATGCGTATGCTTAATTTTTTGGGGAGGTCCTTAAATATTCAATTGCCAGATCTTACTCTTGCTGGAAGCCTTTGACCCTTGGCACTCGCTAGGGATGTCAGGCTTTGTTTTTTGGCCAATTCGTTGAACTCTTGCCTGCCGCCAAGTTCAAGAGTTCATCTTGAGGCAGCATCTGCTGCTCCAGGCGGCTCCCTCAATCTCCCCAAATTCCATCTGCTCTTGGCCATGTTTATGGCCCCTTGTTGCGCATTTATTGTGTGGTTAAGCCAGTATTTGCCCCCTCACTTGCACCGCCCCTGTCGCAAAAATCAACAACGGCAACGAAAAATTGGCACTTGAGGGTTCCTTGACGCTTCGCCTTTTGTATGAGAAATTCGCTTTTATGCTCTCCATTAATTCCATTTGGCCACCCCTGGCCGACAGACAACAGCCAACAGACACCGGGCCACCGGGCTTCTCCCACTCCGAAATGGTAGTAATAACAAAAAAAGCAAAAATTGGTTTAATAGACGCGACGTTGTCTGAGCATTTGAAAGTTTTTCCATTTTTTCCTATTTTTTTCTTTCTGCATATAATTAATGATCAGTTGGGTCAGTTCATCAGTCCATGGGTTTTTAGGGGCTTGGCTTTACGCATCATTATTTGCCATTCGTTTGTTGTTTAATGTTTTAGTCGAAGGTGTGAAGGATTACTACTTTTAATGATTAAACTTTAATTACTTGTTGTTAGGTTTTTTAATACGTCATTAATGGTTAGAATGGCACATAAAAATCCTTAACACTTTTATTTATTGTTGGAGGTGATTTCATTCTTCAAAGTTTTCTTGGGAAGCAGATATTTTTTTTTTTATGTTTAACTACTTAAAATTCTCATCTTTCTTTCACAAATTTCGCTGTTATGTGGAACGTTGAGTCCCAAGGTCTCTTCGGAGCTCTATTATGTAAACGAGCTGAGCATTTTATCTTTCTTTCGTTTACTGTCACAAGCTCAATAAAATTATCTACGACTGTTTTAATTAAAGTTATTTTTTGGCCAACAGACCTAAGCCATATTTATGTTCGGCTCAAAAGGCCGTTTAAATTGGGCAGAGGCGTCGCTACGTCTCCATAAAAAAGGGTAGATGATAAAAAAAACAAGTCGCTATAAATCTTGGTTATACTTTGTAATTTCTGTTGTAGAACTTTTCCCATTAGATGCCCCTTCAGGTTCAGCCCCTGATTAAGCCACAGGTCATGTATCTTTTTGGTTAGTTTGTTCTTTGGCTTTAATTCAGGCAGCGACAAGCTAACAAATTCATTCATTTTGAGTGTTGGGCCGTTGTGCTTTTGTGTCAAAATGAGGGGGAATTCTGGACACAGAATTTAAGCAGGGAAAAGATAAACAATTTTCTAACGAAAAATCAAAACACGTTTTTCAGCGGCAAGGCCACACAATAAAAGCCGCCAGACGAACTCCAAGCCCCACCTGGCGCACCTGGCTCACCTGGTAACTGAAATGAAGACCCCGCCACATCTTGTCAGTCAGCCAGACCCCCCTACGAAGCCTCCCCCTGTTTTTGAGCCATCTCCGGTGGCTTCTTTGTGGTTCGTCTGGCGAAATTTCCATTTCGGTAAATGTGGAGAATTTACGAGCTTTCTGGCTGCACGTGCACATGTCCTTTCTGTCCGAAATGCTTTACGAGTCTTTGCAGTCATTTGCCGAATGGATGGCTGAAGGATATGGGGGAGATTTTCTAAATTTTTCTTTCTGTCCTCACTTCAGTGCTATTGAACTTTGGCGTCTCGACGTCTGTGACACGAGCGAATAAGTTGTTCGGCTAAAACGAATAAATTTTAAGCAGCTCAGACGTTGGCCCAAAGAAACTAGAGACCCGATATACAAATGCTTCGACAATCCCTACGAAACAACTTGTGTTGCATTTGTGTCAATAACCCTTATTAGGGGAAAAGCACAAACTCCCACAAGTCATGCAAGCTTCTGCAATTTTCTTGGAAAAAAGTCGAACCAAGAAGCATGAAAAAGGACATTCTGCAAGTTCCTTTGTCTGGAATATGCAAACCAACATCGATAATTGCTTTCAAAAAAAAAGTATCCCTTTAGTGCAATTAGAGAGAGCCCCTTCAATGTGGTGTTAAAAATAAACGCAAATCACTTTTTAGTTGAATGTAATCACTGAGTAACCACCCGGCCAGCTCCCTGCTACTTCCCACATGCCACGCCCAGAGTCCTGCTCGGCACTGCTTTGTCGTTCATTAAAAGCATTAACATTGCCAGTGGCAGGAAAGCAAAAACTGAACTGAAGATGCAATTTAAGCGATGCTGCCAGGATACCTTGTTTTTAATAAAGCATTAGGGGTTAGTTTGGGCTTAGGGGAAATTTATATAGGAATATAAGAAATATATTTTATGAACCATCTAATGTTATATTATTTCTTGTATTTTATAAATATATACTATATCTCTATATACACTAAAATACGTGAACGTAACAGCCTTCAACGTTTTCTAAGACCTCATCGTACAGGGTTTCCATGGGTCGACTAATTATATTTCCCAGAAAATGCAATATACACCCACACCTCTATATACCCACCCATACAAATACACCCAACAGCGAGTGAGACTGTGTGATTGTGGGGAAAGAGCCTCCAACACGCTGCCCACTTGACTAGCTTGGGTGACGTGACTCCCTGAAATATGCAATGGTTTTTTTCGTTGTTATGTTTCTACCAGACTTTCGCATTTTGCCCACTTTATGGCTCCAAATGCTTTTTTCCCCACGCTCCCTCGTCCCCTCTTCCTTCTTCCCCTCCCTTAGTAGTCATAGTCCCAGCCTCCCCATATCCTAGCCCGTAATTGTATCCTGTTTTGTTGTTGTCTTGCAACAGCCCTGAAGGGGGTTGCAAATTCGCTGCTCACCGCCGCTCCTGCCTTTGTTTTGCCTTCTTGCCGGGCTTTTGTGCAGCAATAGCTTGGGTGTTTTAATAGGCAGCCGGGTGCACTGGGAGGATGTGTGCATATAAATGCATATGGATGGATGGGTGTGCATGAGCACCGAACCCTTGTTCCGTTTAACGCTTTATTTTCATTAACATGGCCAAGTTGCCTCTTCAGGCGGCTTTAAGCTGCCCGAATAATGGGCGCATGCGTTAAGGATAATGTTACTTAACAGAGGTCCTGCTGCAATTAGCAACTCTATATTTTCGGGATGCAGTGGCTTAACCCTTTGCCAAAGGATTCTCCCTCAATTGTGTGAATTCCCATACTCTCTACCATGTATGTACAGTTTCAGAGTATACCTTTTTGGGGTGAAAGTCTATAGCAGTTCAGTTCGATTAACCAATAAACCCAAACAATTGTAAACCACCCCAACCGCAGCTAAATTATTAAAGCCTCGATACAAATAAAGGTAGAATGAAAGCTTTCGATCGATTTTTGGTTATTGTACACATGAAATATTTATAAACAAGATTCAAATATTAGAAAATATAAATTTAGAAATCAAATTAAAATTTGTAAATAAATAGAAATCAATAAAAACTGTTAATAAATTTAATAGAAACTCTACTTTATACATCTATCCTTCAAGATTAGGTTTCAAATCCATCCAAAGATAAAGCTTGTATAATATTTGATTTTACTTTTTTTTGTCAGTGTTTCCACTGCTTGAAGTTTAAAATAAATTTTCATTTAAAGAGAGTCCTGCGAAAGGACGGGTCGACATCCTCGACGGTTATTGTTGTGCTAAATTGACGGGGTGCATTACAAGGTCTGCAAGGTTGGGGTTGAAAGTTCAAACATATGGTGGCTATATGTGGGCGAAAGAAAGCTTGAGAGATTTCCAGCTAAAAACATGTGAAAATACTGGAAAGTACTACTACCGATAACAACCCCTCAATCAGCTGATAACCCAAAGTTCAGGTAGCTTTTTCCCGCTAAGGGTGGAAAAGCTCCATGAGGAAACTGACTACATTTTCGAAGCATTTCCATTGGTTTACTTTTCGTTAGACGTTACTATTTTCGCTAAAAGTCAAGGAAAAAATCTAATAATTCGAAGAAAACCAAATAAAACCACAGAGAAAGATCATAAAGTCATTATTTTAGCGCGTTCGGGTGTGAACGAAAGAGAAGTGCTGCTTGGCAAGACCACGGAATCGCGAAAAAGGCCAAAAATCAATAGGCGTGTAAAATTTGTAAACACGGCAAGCCCTCGAACCAGCCTCTCTTGCTTCGTCTCTCTTTCACGGCCGCCCCCTGCCACTCCCCCAGTGAACTGTGACCGCCAGCTGCCCCAAAGGGGAAAAAAACACCAGGCGTGTCCGTCAAACCGCAAAAAAATAATCATTAATGATCGAAATGATAACCAATTTCGCGCTAATTCCGCTGCTAATGATTGTGGGAGCAGCAGCCACCGCAGAGCAGGTGGAGTACCTCAATCCCCAATCTTCTCCAGCGGATCACCGACTGGCTAAGCGGATGGATCTGGAGGTCTGCATAGGTGAGAGTCATATAAGTTCAAAGATTAGTAATAAATAGTCATGTCTTTTCAAAAACGGTAATGATCCTATCCATCTGTTTCAATAATCCCCCTTGTAGGCCACTTTGATGTTCACAAAAATACCATTATACGCACCGGAGAATCCCAGGCGATTGGTGGCAAGTACCTCCAGGGACTCGAGCTGGACACCATTGAGGAGTGCGAGCGGCTCTGCTGTGAGACGGAAGCCTGCGATGTGTACATTTTCGAGCGAAAGGCAGGTGGCTATTGCTACCTGTTTGAGTGTGGGCCGCCGGAGAACTTCCACTGCAAGTTCACACGACACGCCAACTACACGAGTGCCGTTCTGACCCCCCAGGTGCGGCAGCCCGCCGAACTGGCCAGCACTCCGCGTCCCCAGCTGCCCCACATACCCAGCAACAATGTCTCGCAGCAAGAGTGGGAGCTGAGTAACCTCAAATTGAAGCCGGAAGCGCGGGACAAGCCCACTGCGGCCACCGTGGTGGCCCCCACATCCGTGTCGGGAGCTGTAGCGGGAACGGGCTTTGTTCCTGGTGTGGCGCAATCAGCAGTAAACGTGGCTCAAAGTGGTAAGTTGTGGCAACCACTTTAAATTGGTTTTTAGGGTTTTAGCTAATTTTCCATTTTAATTTGAAAACTCATTGCGTTTAATTATGTTGTTGCAACAATACTTTTGTTATTTAAATGAGAAATTACCTTTCCCGAATTTCAGCTCCCATTGCCCACTGTGGGCGTTTCCAGTTCACCTGCCATTCCGGAGAATGCATTGCGGTCTACAATGCCTGCGACGGTATACCGCAGTGCGAAGATGGCAGCGACGAGGGACCGGAAGTGAGTTGCACCCCTTCACCTTTCGTTTTCCGGCACTACGATCGTTAATTGCTAACCTATATTTCAGTGCAATACCATATCATCGGCAGCCACAAAGTCGAGTGGGAGCAACAGCAACATGGAGCCCGCCAAGCCATTGGTGCAGCAATACCTGCCCGTGCAGAACGTGCAACAACAGTTGCAAGTTGCCGCTCAACAGCAGCAGCAGCATCAGCAACAACAACAGCAGCAACAGCCACAGCATGTAATTGTGCTGGGTCCACCTCCACCACCACCACCACCGCCACCCATGGTCAACAATCGCGAAGATGCCGCCGCTTGGGCCAACCGCAAAATGATTGCCGAGGTGCAGCAGCAACAGCCGCAGCAGCAGTTGCAGATGCAACAGCAGCAACAGTCGCCACAGCAACAGACGGAGACTATAAACGGAGGTAAGTTTTTAAAGATTTGGTTTAAATTTAAGACGAGAATGAAACACTTTTAGGATAGTCTGATTTTGAATTGAGACTCCGATCAGACTGACAACGAACTACCGCTTAAGAATTTTCCTTTTTTAATTTTATAATTAAACTCGATTGAGTGTTCAACACCAATTAGTTTCCTCCAACAAAACTAAAAGTTGAGCAAATATTTATGAGGGAAAACAATTCCGTTTTCCCGGAGAATGTTTCCCGGAGGCGGCGGCGCCCAGTGCGACATTAGCACACAAATTGCCATTGGAGGAGCACACACACGCAATGATCCCTCTGGCATGGGCATGAGCTCCCTTTCCCTGGCATTGGGTCGGGTTTTCTTCTGGGAAAATCGCAAATTGCCCATCAGTTTCCATTGTGTGAAATGGGAGCTGCCGTCGCTCAAAATTGATTTACGGCTGGCTGTGTTCGTGTTGTTTCTCTGTCTACTCGTAATTAATTCAATTAGCTGTGCGTTAACTGGGAGACACACTTTGTACTTCCTTGTGCCGTTTCCACTTTCTTGCAGATGAGCGGAGTCACATATTTAGTCACAAAGGCGGCCTCCAATTGCAGCAACCGGCGAACGGGCAGGGGCAGCTCCCGGTACCGGGGCAGGGGCAGGCACAGGCAAAGCCAGCGGTTCAGGTTCAGGGGCAATCAGCACCACTCCAATTGCCCAGCTACAACAGCAATCAACTCTATGGGATGTCGCTGCCCCGCTCTGGGCTGTACATGCCCACGCAACAACAGCAGCAATCGTTGCAGCAACAACCACAGACATCATCTGTCCAGCAATTGCAGCCTGGTGCCGTGTGGCCCCAAACGGCGGTTGGGGTGCCGCAGCAGCCGCAACAGCAAGCCATCACACCTCAGCAACAGGGCCGTATTTATGCCACAGCACCCGCTGTTCAATCTTCTCCAGCTCAGCAGCAAGCCATGTTGCCTGTCCTGAACGCGGCACCTGCCCCGGGAAAGAGCCACGGTCAAGGCGGGGATGAGGAGTACGATGACTACGACGATGACGCCTCCACAGAGGCACCAAAGAAGGTAAGACACAGGCCACTTTTTGTGTTATAAACAAATGGATCATTTGAAATCCTTCACAGAAACAACGAAAGCACAAAAAGGTCAAGGCGAAGGCTGGAAAGGATCCCATTGAACTGGCCCTGGAACAGAATAAGCAGGAGGCGTCCCTGCCAGTTCTGCCCGTTCCCGTGTCTCCTGTGCACGAGCAGTACAAGATGATCCATGAGAATCTGGCGATAGAGTTTAGAGACCACGATGGCCACTCGGAGCGACCCGGCGGGGCTGTCCTGTCGCTGACCATGGGCCTGTTGGTCACCGCAGCGCTCGCCATCCTTATTGGCTGCCGAATGAGGACGGTCAGCCGGAGGGCACGCCGGCTAGGCGGCAAGACGCCTTATTCTCAGGAGGCGGACTTTCTGGTCAACGGCATGTATCTCTAAGGGAGATGTCGGTGGTGGGAAGGGACTAGGTCTAGGGGGTTCGCCAATATTCATTCTATTGTCCCATGTTCGGGGTCGTATATATATTTATGAATAATAGTGTAATGAGAAACATATTTTGTATAAACAAAGATATATCGAATAAAATTTAACTTAAATTATGTTACTTTATTTTTGGCAAGGATCCTGAAGAATCCAGACGGGAATGAAAAACATTCGCCAATCTGATTACCGTATTAAAATATTAAAGATCAAAGGAATACAATGATTTTTCATTACTTTTTATTTAAGTTCGTTTCTATCCTCGATCTCAGTTTTTGTTGACTTGACGCAAATGACTTACATTACTTTTTTTTTTACGAAAATGTTTGTTCAGTTTTATCATTGATGTGACACGGCTATGTCATTAAAACTACAAAATAATAGGAAGTTGTTTATCTTTTTCGATTTTGTTTATATTTTTGCTTTGTTTTATATATCAGCTCTATACTCTTAATTGAATTTGTTGAAAACAACATATAATTTTCGCTGTTGTGGCGCGCTCTCTTATTAGTCATGAATACAATGTTAATAATGCTCACAGATTTTCGAAATGCAGTTGGCCAAAGAACAGATTTAATAGGCTTACGGATATCACATTAAACAAATACAAACCAAATACAATTTTTATAATTATGAATAACAAAAATGTCTAATTTTGTTTTTGGAATTTGGAATAGGTTGTCTTAGTTTTGTATATATAGAATTATTTCGTTTATCGTTTACCTTTTCACATTAGTCTTTTGTTTTTTTTTTTTGTTGAGAATTTCCTTTGATGCGGCCAGTTATGCGAATGAAAATCATTTACGAACTGTACTGCCCTGACATTGGTTCTGTTAATTATATTTGTATTAAGTATTATGCATTTAAATAGGCTCTTCTCTTTACTCGTTTAGCTCCATTTTCACTTAACACTGTACACATATAATGTAAACTAATTGTATTTATATTATTTATGCTGTTGAATAGCTTATATTTCAAATATGTCAATATGCAATTTGGGATCGAATTTTGACTCTTTGTTTTCCAAATATATAACGCAATAATCGCATCAAATGTTTTTACATATTTTGTATAAACGCAACATAAAGTTAGGCTGGGAAAGTGTGAGTTGGTCTAATTTCTGGTTGTTGGCGGCTGCTGTTCGTGTTACGTGTACATGTTATGGTAATCTTTACTGTTATTTTTAATTTAATAGTTAGCGTATTTTAATATATATTTATAAAATAGACTTTCTCCTTTGCAAGATGCGAATTATTATTTCTGTTGTTGCAGTTTTCGATTTGTGGTACATTTACGAAGTCAGAACTTACGCATCATGTTGCGTACCTGATTAAATGCAAAGAAAAGTATTAAATAAGATACTTATCATGACAATGCAGAAACATACCTTTTTGTCCAGAGACGCGCAATTCGATCGTGTTCTTCTCTATTTTGCAAGTATTGCGTGGCGATGCTGCCTACCAGCGGATCGGCTGAAAGTAAACATTTATTTGAAGCGTTTTCCAAAGAAAGTGATTCAAATGGATGTCTCACCTGGATTGCAGTCTGTGAGCAGGGAACAAATTGACAGCAACACCTTCGATATGGTCAGCGCCGGCGACCAGTTGTCCTTGAGTATGTCCAGGCAGATAACGCCCTGGCTGTTGATATTGCAGTGGTAGATGCGAGTGCGAAACGTGACTTTGGGTGGCTTGAAGGGGTACTCCGGAGAGAAGTGAATGTCCAGGAAGAAAACGCCGCCCTCGTAGACAGATCCGGGCGGTCCTAGGATGGTGGACACCCACTCGTAAAGGTTGTCGCCCTTCGGCCCGGCACTGCAGTTGGGCGGCGGGTCCAGTGTGATCTCAGCCAGCTCCTTCTGAATGCGTTTAGCCGAGGTTCCTAGCGCCTTGGATATTCTAGGCGTAGGTTTGCTCTCCTTGCGCGGCTCATCGCCACCAGCAGCGTTGCTTCCCGAGGCACCACCGTTGGCACCCCTGCCCCGGGCGGGCGTCGTTGCTGCCGTGGTTGTGGTTTGGCTGGCGTTCCCGGTGGCCGCATTTGGGGCACTCGGAGTGGTGCTGGCACTGGAGGTGGCCACCTCGGCGGCATTGCCAGCGGCTGGGGTTGAAGACATGTCTGGTGACCTCGACTGGGAGGAGCTGCAAACAAGAGAAAGGGGGAGTTGTTATTTTGATGTGGCTTTGAACAACGGGTCCTTGACCCGGTTTCTGACATAAGCAGGGGAGTTGGTCGTTTTAAGGTTTCCGCTTTGTTTTTATCAGCGACGGCGGGCATGGCTTTTTCGCACAAACGCACACATTTTTATTGAACTAAGGCAGCGGCCATTTTGGCAAAATTTCGTTGATGGATTTGGAAGGGGGAGGGTGTAATGTTGACCCAGGACTTAATAGGCTCTGGACATTGCCCTGACCCCCAAAACAATTTTCTCCAATCCCAAGACATTGTTTCCCCACCAAAAAAAATCAATCAGCCGACATTTGCAAACGCATTTCTGCCGCCGTCGTCGCTCTGCCGCGGTTGATGCCGCGCCGCTGCCGCTACTACCGCCGCCGCCTCCTCCTCCTGCACTTTTGGGACACTATTTGGCTCGGCGGCAGAAAGCATTGCGGATTGGGGACCATTTCCCAGACCCTCCACCGATACACACCTCGCGTTCGCCGTTTCTTTCACTTTTTTCTATCACAACTTGCGAAAATAATTTTCGCTCGCCTCTGTCGCCTGCTGCCCTCTCGCTCGCACTTTTGCGCACACGATTTCAGCCTTCGCTGTGGGTGGGCAGGCGGTTCTGCCGGCTTGGTTTGGGAATGGCGCTTTGTACGTGTTTACCGCGAGATCGCACCTTTTTTGGTTCTTAACTTTATCAAATTCGTTTTTTGCAAATAGGTCTTTCTATCTTTGTTATAGCTTTTGTTCGCTGCTCACATCCTTAATCCGGAAAACGCGTCAAGAAATCCCAAAGATGCGGTGGTGAAATCCCGAAAATGAGATTGCCTATCGATAGTTATGAAAATGCGGTCACACTGTCGTTTCAAATTAATATATTTGGTTGCAATGCCTTCGGCAATATTTTCCAAATGTCAAAAAATAAGTCGGGCACTGAAAAACTACTGTGTTCAGTTGTACAAATTTATTTTAAATCTATTGTTTACAGCGTTACAATTACTTAGTGTCCATGCTTTCTACCACCGCTTTTCGGGATTTGAAAACGCGCACGGAGTTGTCGGCACCGCCAGAAACGATGTACTTGGGATTCGTCCAGTCAATGTCCAGGACCTTTTCTCCATGACCCAGCAGATCGTAAAGTGGCGCTTTCGGACTACGGCAGTCCCACAGCTTATTCTGGTTGTCGTAGGCACCGGAGACAAACAGGAACTCTTCGGTGGTTGACCACATTACCGCTTGTACCCAAGCATTGTGTCCAAGATAGGTGTTGCGCACCACAGAACCCTCTGAAAAAGTAGGATTAAATTAATTGGAAACAAATTTTAAGCTTGTTGATAATCTTACGGTTCGTTCTGGCGTCATATAGACGTAGATTCTTGTCCGCCGAAGCAGTCAATATCAGACGATTAAGATTGGAGTAGCTGGCATCAAAGATGGACTTGTTGGTGGATATTTCGGTCTTAATACCTTCCAGGCTCAAATCCCACACCTTCAACGTGTGATCCCAACTTCCAGTAAGTAGAGTGCTGGCGTCCATCCATTGCACCGCGGAAATGCTCTCCCTGTGACCCTGAAGCGTCATTTTGGGAGTCTGGAGAGGAAAGGAATATGTTAGAGCTGAATAGCATCAAAAAAGGATTCAAGCTTACCCTCACTCCGCTCTCTTTCATTCGTTTGGATGTGCCCTCACCCGCATCATCCAGCTCGGCAGACCAGACCTTAAGCATAGTGTCCCAGGACCCAGTGGCGAAGCGTTGGCCATCGGGACTCACACTGACACTATCGACGCCTCGTTCGTGACCCTTGCACACGGATACACATTCGGCCGTGTTCGAGCCCACGTTCCACTGCCACAGCATGGCTGTTTGATCCTGAGAACTAGACACAAATAGGCCGGATTCTTCATCCAGCGATATCCAATCGACCGCCTTAATGGGGGCCGTGTGGCCGGAAATAGTAAGAATGTGTTTTCCCTTGTTAGTCCATATGTTCAGCGTATTGTCGTAGCATCCCGTTAATATCCATTTTCCATTCCCTTTCACCGCAGACACCCAGTCGTCGTGGAGCAGGCAATCCTGCGGTTCTGGAGCTGGGAATCTTTCCACGTACTCTATCTCGATGGCGTCCTCGAAACTTATGGCTTTCTCGCGCAGGTGGTCGCACAGCCGACCTCGTAGGTACTCGTCAAACACGAGAAAATCGAAGTCCACCGATGAGCCATCGTTCAGCTGGAGCAATGTGTTCACGAAGGTGTTTAGCTCCGCGGTGGTAACAGTTCCATCGATGGCATAGGGTACATCCGGAACGGCATAGCTGAAATTTGAGGCTTAGAGTCGCCATTTCGGTCATATTTCGAAATACTTACTGCTCCTGTTTGGTTTTTAGGTGCACCTGCACCTGCCCCTCGCCGTTTTCCACATCCATCTCCGTGCCCACGTGCGTTTCGTTAGGCGGCACTTGTTGTGCGATGTATCTGGCAAATTACACCTTCTCCTGGCTGAGCTTCTGGAGGTTCCAGGAGCAAGAGGGGTTAAATAGCTTGTATTTATTTCCCGCCGTAAGGTATATTTATTTTTATGTGAGAAAATCGTGGTTTTAAAAGAACACAAGTAAACGCGATAGGGTTGTTGATGGACTATCAAAATATCAACATATCGATATCGACATCGAAAATCGATATTTTAAATCCAAACTATATAATGAAGTAAATCGATAAAACTAATCGATAGATTCAACGGTTTTTTGAAAACATAAAATATTTGAAAGCAAGTTTAGAGCGCCAATTTTTATGAATATTGGTTATTTTTAATTGACACTAATGGATATTATATCAAAATACATAGTTTTTAAGTGTAGCTTCTAATAACTTGAATTAAAACATTTATGTTTTTTCTTTCATTGAATAATCTAAAAAATGATTGTTATGTTTGCAAAATCAATCATTACAAGATTTTTGCAAGCAAATCGGACTTCAATGATTTGCTGTAATATTGTTTATGGCTTTTTTTCTGCTTTTTACTCGTCTTACGCAAATGCGAAAAAATAAAAAACGTCCAGCCATGGCTGCAATTTGTAAATGACTCTTCAAAGACTAGTAATTGTTAATTTTTTCTTACCGGCTATTAATGTGAACCAGATAGCACCTGAAAGACCACTTCGTGGTTAAATGCTCACTGGAAGGTTAAATGCCACTTGACATTTCCGAAGTGGCGCTTAACCTTCGCATTAATATTGGACAAATGCCCAAAAATAATTTCCAATAAAAACAGTTTTTACTTTAATGGGCTGATGTGATATGAAGCTGGAAGCAATAAGACTTTTTATATTATTTTTACAACATCGACGTGTTTTTTTTTTTTGGTTTTTGGATAAACGAAAACCAGAAACGAAACAAAATGAAAGAGCTGAGGCTTTCCAGATTTTCGGGGCTGGGGCTTCCAGTGGTGGAGCTCAGCTTATAAAACGGGCACGACGCCTGCGCAGCCGAAACATTACAACAAACGTAGCGCGCAAGGTAAGACAGGCTTTTGGCCAAAGTAAAATGGCTAAAATAATAAACACCCAAATATATGAAGAAATATAGAGCGTAGTGTGAGTGAGTACTGAGTCGGGAATATTCATTGCAGAAATCAACAAAATGAAAGTGTTCGCGCTGTGTTCGATGTTCGCCCTGCTGCTGGCCGGTGTCCAGTCCCTGCCCCAACGTGAGGGCGCCGCCTACACGAACGAGGCCATCCGTCAGGCCCAGCAGACTCTGCTCATCCCCAAGGATGCTCAGATCCAGAACGTCCAGGAGGGCATCGAGCTGGGCGCCTACGAGCAGATCCCCGGCAACCAGCGCATCAACCTCTTCGAGATCCTTGGCGACCAGGTGCCCTCTGAGGTGATAAACAACCTGCAGTCCCAGGTGGACCAGATCGGTCGCAACTAGATCATAGGACTATCATCCAGTTAGGTCATTGCATTTTGCACTCGTTGTTAAGTTTCTCATTAATAAAAATCAACAAAAACTAAATGTATTCAATTGAGGTGTCGTCTTGGTGGAAAGCGAAAGTGATCCTCCCCAAACACCAAACCAGTTACTGTCTCGACTCCTCTGTAAATTTTTGATCGAAGACGATGGCCTGGGGTCCCGAGTGATTTATTACATGTTTCTTTTTTTTCTGTGGCTTTTTCCTAATGCTCTTCGGAGACTTTCTCCTCGATGATCCCGCTGCGCAGTGCGCATACGAATTAACAATATATTTGCGATGTTGTTGCGGCGATTGTTGTTGGTGTCATTAGTATTGTTGTATCCTCAACCTTGTTATGTAAGCCATGGGGCGATTGTGCATTACGGTTCAATACGATGTTGCCAGTAAGTAAAGTAACCCGAGCCGCTGCTGCTGCTGCTGCTGCCGCTGCCGCCGCCGGCAAAGTTGCTGTCGTGATGCAACAGTTGTCGTCGTGATTGTTTTCCGTTGCTGGGCTTCGGTTTGTTTATTTAATTTCTTGGTAATTACCGCCACATGCACTTGCATGTGTAATGAGGGGTACGGGAGGGTGTGGCCAACCCCCACCCCCCTGTGGGGCAGCTACATGGCTTACGCAACAATTTGGGTAGGACCGATGTGCGTAGGCCCTTTGGGTCTTTCTACAAAATATTGAAGATCATGAAAACAAAAACTTGTTATAGGGTTTCCTATTTTTCTTTATTTTGTAATTAATACATTTTATAATGAGCTTGAATCTAAATTTACGCTAGTTAAAGTATTTATAAGATTTACTTCTTTTTACTTTAAACTTTAATCAAAAAATCGGTGTGCGTGTGTTTGTGTGTGTGAGTCAAGGTGTGCGCGATCATCGCCTAAATAAATTATATCCATATAATTAATTATTTATTAACTAAAGAATGACTGCATTTTTATTTTTGACACTTGTTCCTCCAGCTAGTTCTTCAGGAGAATCCTTCTTCCTCAAGTCGCTTCAATGTCAAAGTTAAAATTAATTTAATTTTTATATAAATTATGATTTATGTAGGAGTAATTGTTAATTGCTTTAAATTAAAACTTTTCCATACTCAGTCTAAACTTAAAAGCTTTTCAATTTAAAGAAGACTATATAGGTTTGCCTTTGCATTTTTAAATAAATCACCACTGATTAATCAAATCATCATACTCTTTCGTTAAGCAATAAATTATAAATTAAATAAAGTCCTGATGAGATAAAACAAGTTAATAAATTTCTCCTCGATCTGGGTGTGAATGTTGCGACTTATTCGATGAATTTCGATTGTGGGCGTGGCAATGGTTTTAATGGTTTTTGTTTTTTCTTCGTGTGCACTTAGATCAATACGTATAAATTAAAAATACAACTAAGCAATACAATTGCAATTGGAATAAAGAAACATATAGTTATTGCATTTGGGGAGCCCAGCTTTGTTAATCATACTCTAATGATTACGTTCGTAATGTCGATAAATTCAGATGGTCATTATGCAGTCTATGGAAACGATTATTCTTTCAAGGATCTCTTCCGTCCTTGTCCTTTCTTTTCCTCCGTTTTTCTTTTCTTTCTGGCTACTTAAACCTAAAACTTTCGGTCACTTGAATGTTTGGATTTTCGATGTGCTCTTCCAAGCTACTAGGCTTTATGGTATATGTACATACAATAAAATTTTACGCTGATCCTTCAACTTTTCCTGGCTAGGTCTTAGTAAATCCTCTGCAGATATAGGCGTCCCAGGGGCAGAGCTCGCTCCACGAAGCTTTTCTCGGCCCTCGCCGAAGACTTGTCCACCGATCCGCTGGTCTTGGAGGCGGTCGACTCCTGGCTCTCGTCTAGTTTGAGGCTCTCGGCATCTGCTTTCGGGTCCACACCGCCCACCTGGCCTGCCCCGGAACCCAGCTCGTCTATCTCCAGGCCGGAAACTGGCAAGGTTCGGGGGGTTATGGGCTCCCGGATCTCCCCACTGCCTAGCTCTGTTTCCTCTCCGCGGCTAATCTTTTCCAGCTGCAGAAAGCTGCTGTTTTGGATGCGCGGCATCTCTCCGGAAATATCCTCCCCACTATTCATGAGCAGCGGTACCATGGAGCTCTTTTCCCGGACGACAGAGGCATCGGCCACGATGCGTTCAGTGGTGGAGGCCTTCTCCTGGAAGAGTTCTATGTCCCCACCTCCACTGCCACCACCGCTGCCACTACCGCTCCCATCCTGGTTCGCTTCTGGAGCCAACTTCACGTGATGGTTGTCCATGTCAAAGGGACTGACTATGCTTCTGGGCTCGTCCTTTTCGATGTCGCCCACGTCCTCCAGTTCCACCAAAGGAAAATTTACATCCCGGAGGCTGAAGTCGTCCTCTGGTAGGGAGGGATAGGCCGGATTAGATTCCACTTGGGGCACATCATCCTCCACGTCCAAGTGATGTGGGGAGCTCGATGGTGGCACCTCGCTGCTGGCGGCTCCGTGTCCTTCCGTACTAATATCTTTGAAACTGGGATTGGCGGAGGTGGATTCGGCTGGTGAAACATTTGTAGCTGGGGCATCGGTGCTAAGTTTGTTCAAGCCGGCAGGACCCTCGGTTGTTGATATAATGTGGTATACATTGTCACTGCCAGCTGTGTCTGGTTCCAGTTCCGCATCCAAAGACTCCACCAGTGCTTCCTTGAAGCCGTTTTGGAGGAAGACATTGCCGGTACTTAGAGCCTCCAAATCGTCATCCTTTTTCTGAGTAGTGGAAGCAGGGGCTCCCTCCGTGGTGTACTCCCGCTTGATGTTAACCTTGCTGGGATCGTTCTCGGCCAGTGGCTGTAGGCCATCAGAGGTGTAGGTGACCAGAGGGCGCACCTGTTGCTCCACCACATTGCTGCTCTGGGCCAGGGGTCTCTCGATGTAGCCGACGGAGGCGATGAGCTTTAAGCTTTCGCTGCTGCTGTTGGTGACTGGAAGTGCTTTTTGGTTGCTGTCTTGGCTGACGGTTGATGTTGCTGCCGTGTCGGTTGGTGTTGCTGTAGCAACAGTTGCTGCTGAGGATGCTGCTGCTGGTGCTGCAGTTGCTGTTGTTGGCTCAGTGCTTGGGGCACTTGTGGTTGATGTTGCTGATGAACTGCCTACTGCTGCAGAAGCGCTGCCTTCCCCCAAACTTATTAAGGTTGCCGGCAATCCGGATCCCTCGGTGGTCGCCAGCGGCAGGCTGCTGGTCTTCCTCGTGGGAATCGCCGATTTGGCCTTGTTGTCGTCGGTTATCCGGATCTCTGTAGGCTTGGTTATCTCCTTGATGGTGATATTCCAGTTGAATCCCGCCGGCTGAGCCGCAGGAACTGGTTTCGCTGTGGAGCTAATGCTGCTGCTGCTCACAGACGGCTCGCTGGCCAGCGGCGGATTATTATCCAGAACTGTGAACATATGGAATTGGATGAAATCTTTGGATTAGCCACAGGAATGGAGTGGCCATGAGACCTTGGGTACTCACTTGGGCAGTTGTCGTACTCCGGACAGCACCGACCCGGAACATATTTGGGCATGCAGTCGTCACGGCGGAAACAGGTCACCGAGCTGCATACAATATCGCCGCCTGCAACAAATGGAGTATGATTTTTAGAAAAAGTAGAAAGGTGTTTAGAAATAACCATCAATGTCATTAAGGTGAAAAAATTATGTAACTAAAATTACAGCATATAATTACTTAGAGCCTATTTATTAAACACACTTTAAATGATTGCAGTAGAATCTCTTATTTATATTTAAAAAGTAAATTCGAAATGACGTAAATGGGAACTATTTTATTTAAGTTAGACATTTCTTAAAATATAACCCATTGTTCATATTTAAATAAACTACATCATATTGTATTTTAAAATTTGGTAAATACTCATCATAAAAAAACCAATTTATGTGGAAACTTAAAGCTAAAAGATTTATTTGGAAAAATAAAATGAAGACAAAGCTTAGTCACAAAGTGTCTACTTCCCCCTGAAAATTTAGTTTTGGGGAATTTTGTGTAGTTTTGGATAGGCCTTGAAGTTGAATTTGGTTTGGTGTTTAAATAAGCAATAGAAATAGTATTCTTTAAACGAAATTGGAAAAATATGTTTTAAGTTTAAGTCAATTTAGTTTTAAACATAATTAATCCCCCGGGTAATTAAACATTCTTCACCTGAGCTCTATAGCCCAGCTGCAATTTTTGGCCCACTTTTCACCCACTAGCTGGTTAATTTTGAAACAATCTGCATGAAACTCACCTTTGCAGTAGCACACTGTGCACGGCGTGTCCGGATCAACCAATTTATAACCATTGGCATAAGTTTTCCCATCCTTTTCACAATCTGCGGATGGAGGGCAAAGAGTAGAAGATTTGCATAAATGCATCCGAAAGTTGGCGGAGGATGTGGGTAGTGGGATGGTGTTATAGTGTTTGGCCACTTACCGCATTTATAATCGGGGCAACAGTGGCCGGTGCGCTGGATGGCCCGGCAGTTGGCCTGCTTCTCGCATCGAACCGTCGTCTCCGGCACCCAGACTCCTTCCAGCAGGCATTGGCCTATAAACATTTTGGAATGGCGGGGGCATTGTTGTTTGTCATTTAGTTTAAGAGCGGGTGGATTTGAGGCGAGTCCGAGCCCGAGTCCGGGGCTCGCCTCGGAGAGATTAGTTTTTGGGTCTTACCCTGGGGTTGTTGCTGTTCTGTCGGGGATTCCGTGGTGCTGCTTCCGTTGCTGCTGCTCGGCGTGACCGCGACCGTGACGGTTGTGGAGGATGCGCCGATGTTGCTGCTACTGCTGCTGCTACTTTCAATGGTGGGCACTGCAAAAAAGAAGAAAACACGAGTGTGAAATAAGAGAAAGCTAAAAGCCAAACAAAGGCCAATGGCAAGAATGTTTCACTGGAAGAATTTCCATAAAGAAGATTATTCTCATAGTTTCCATAACGAGTAGACTATAAAGTTTAAAACTCCTCAACCTTAATTCATGTGTATTTAAAATCCTATCAAAAAATTTATATTTAAAGAAGATCTAAGCTTTTGTCTATAAAGTTTAGAGTAAACCAAAATCCTTATCCTTTTCCTAAATTTGAGCATAGGAAGTGACTGACATTTTGTGAATTTTTCATATGATATGCACATAAAATCTGTTAAAGCCAATTAAGTTCTAAGTCTTTGATTTTTCATCAGCCAACAAAATAAATAAACGAAAATATTTCCTATCCCTTATTTTGCTTTTAAATTAAGCCATATTTCTTATGACCCCCAAGGATATCTTAATAAATGAACAGGAAATGTAAATGCCCTTAATCTTGCTTTAATTTGCACTTTTAATTGGATTATTTTTTCCTTTTAGATTTTCGATTAGTGTATGCAGGGAGAACAAAATATATAGAAAGACCGGAAAAGAGGCCAGGGAAGAACCAGGGCAGATGTCCTTTGGCCCGTCCTCCACCCTGTCAGTCGGTACATATTTGAATGAATAACATTTTGATAACAGTTGTTTGTTGTTCCTGTTGCTGCGGCTCCTGGTCCGGCTCCTGGTGGTCCTTATGCTCCTCCTGCCGTTGTTCTTGCGGCCTGGGCAAGGTAAAATGCTATCAAAATACGGCAAAGTTAAATGAGTTTAGTTTTAGTTTGGCTTTTTTGTTTGCCCAGTTTGAGGCGACTCCCGATTGGGCACCGACTCCCAAACGAACTGGAACAAAACCAACCGAAAAGGAGCACAAGATGAAGTGGCAGCCGCTTTGTCTACATGGTCGTTGATTGTCCAGTTGGCGTATAATTCCGATTGACATGCCTGGGACAAAAAAAACCATTTTCCAGTTGCCAGTGGTATCTGCCCTTTACCCCTTATAGTCTCCCTCCGCCTCCTTTTCATAAAATTGTCCTTCTTAAAGGCATAACAATTTTCTGAGTTCTCGGGTCTGTTGTCATTTGCCATGAAAAATGATTAAATATGTGCGAGCATTAATCATACGCCCCGTGCTTTAGTTTCAGTTTTATTGTGGCCACGTTGGGCATCCTTTATTTTGAGAGCCCTTCATAAACTTGATCCTGAATGTACATCCCGAGCCAAATTGTTTTCCTAGGACTCATTAAGGGAACTGCATATGCTGCTCATTTTTCCGCATTGTCTGTCCGGAAAACGAATTGTTATTTGGATTTATTTTGGCTTGCATTGAAGGGTTTGATATAATTTCAATTGTATTTAGATGTTTTTATAATAAACACTGTAATTTTCAAGTTTAAATTTAAACAACATTAAAATTTATTTATAAAAGGACAAATTACTCCTACTTTTGTATTAACCTTTTTTTTTAATTTTTTTTCCCTACTCAGGAATCTCTTCAATCTTTGAAATTCTGTTCATTACTTTGTGTTCTGATATCATTTAATATGTCTACGACTTTCATTTAGCCTTTTAAGCTGTCTTTTTTTTTTTTTTGTGGCTTGGTGGTTATGCAAGATGCAGACACACATGGATGAAATCCGAAACGTTGCAATTAGTAGAACAGCTTCCCGTTTTGCGCTCTGTTGTCATTGTGGAACGCAGCGCTAATTTCACGACATCCCATTGTCTCTGGGTCTTTGGGTTCTATTTTTTGTTGCTTTTGTTTATGTTTTTTTTTGTTGGATGTGTCTGTCTCCTCGACGTCATTTTTGGCTGGCCAACACGTTTCAAATGAGCAAAATTATTATTCACATTATGTAGAGCAGCCATAGCAGCCAGAGGGACAACTGACATTTGTCTGGAACTTAAGTAACATGAATCGTACAGATTACGTATACGCCACCGGGGCAGATCTTATTTTAGATTTTCTTCAACGCTTCCGCGCTCTGCCTTGTTGCTTAAATTCTGTAAGCTGTCTTTTATTTATCTGTTTGTTTTGTTTTTTTCTGTTTTCTGTTTGTCTCAGCCGACTGACAATAAATTGTTGGCTGCGAAATTGCATTGTAAATTAGCTTTTGATTGTTTTCCGCAAAAAGCAGAAAATTATTATGCAAATGCCTGTAAATGTGAGGCGATTTGGTGTTGCAAAGGTGGCTGATTCATACCCATAAATTGCATTGATTCTAAATTAATGTTGGTTTTATTTTTGTCGTGATAAATGATAAGGAATTGTTGTAAACAACAAGCCAACAAACATCCCAGATGGCGAAAAAAAATGAATGACTTCGAGGGACAGAGGCGTAGAGAGAAATGAGAACATAAGGGTGTGGGCTTTCTCAATATCCCCTTGAGTGAAGATGCTATCCATTGGAGGATCCATTAAAATCATTGCTATTTGTTGAAACTTTTTGACAGCCTCCCCTGCGGACTACTCCACTAGAGAACACATACTATTAATAATACTTAACACCATTGATAAATATGACCGGCTATAAACGCTTAAGGCCCCCGAAAACCAACAGCAGCAATAACAAATCATGCCGTGGAAATTGCGGATAGAAATTGTCTTGCCCGCCGACGCCTCCACTTCATGAACTACTCAACTTTCGGCCTGCTCCCAGAAAATATTCTCCGTCATTATTACATTTTAGCCAAGTGGCTTTTCCCGTCCTTTGCTAACAGTCCTTGCTAGTCCCTGCTAGCCAGCATATTTTCCCGAAGCTTGGTAAGCGAAATTCCCGCCGAGCATTTAAATCGTTGCGGGTTTGTGGGCTCTTCTGGCGGCTCCTTTGGGCTTCTTAACCAGTTTGCGGTTAGTTAGACAGAAAATGTGTTGGCTTGACATGACTTTTGCTCCGTCAAATGCAATAAAGAACTTCTTAGTCCATAAATGGTAAGTGTAATTGTGATTTTATTGGTTTAAAGTCGTTTAAGACGTTGAACCGTGAAATACATGTAAAGGGGCAGCACAGCCTCACGGAATGACAAAACTTAAATTATTATAATGCTTAGCTAAACTTAAAAATTGATAACAAGAATACTATGCCGTCATGCTTATAGACAGCATTATAAGTATTTGAATACCGCCATGATAATTCCATTGTTTCCATGGGGAATTTCAACGGAAACCGAGAGACCGAGAAACCAGCGACGCGTAAGTCAGGCAGTTGTGAATGCGATTTTAAATTGACGCTTAAATGTCATTCAAAATGAAAGCAAAAACAATAAAAAACAATCAGCCAGACGAAGGGGAAAGAGGTGGGCCAGCTGAGACAAATGACAACAAATGAGTTTTTTTCCAGTGTTCTGAGCTCTGTTTTTTTTTTGCACTTGTTTTTGGGACCTGGACAAAGATGATAAATGAGGTGGGCCAAACGGTGACGGCGGTGTCAGAGACTTTTGTCTAAATAATCCAACAATCCAACAAAAAAAAGCACCAGAAAATAAAACCCAAACTCATCGCCTTAACAAAAAGAAACCTCAGACAACAAATTATACGGTTAAATGGCAGGTGATATGCATGAAAACCCATTAAAGATGGAAAACAAAATTGAAAAAAGTTGAAATTGGTAGAAGCATAAACATATTATGATGGAAATAATCAAAATAGGAATAAAAGTTTTGAAAAACATAGTTAAACATGGGTATGAAGCTATGATTCCTTGACTCATTTATTTTTAAAATATTAAATAATATAATTTAATAAAAATAATAAATATATGTATGTTAAATTACAATTATTTATTTGTTAAACATCTTTGGCTAATTGTCAACAAAAATGCTTCAAATTTTTAATCAATTTATTATATCTTTTAATTTGCATTGCAATGTCGCTGTCGACCCAAAGTAAGTAGCACATCAAATTATCAATGCAGACGTGTGAAACGCGCCATATTAATCTCATGAGCTGTGTTAACTTGGCCAATTTGGAGCGATGACAGTCGCCGTTGAAGCTTTTTAAGCATTTGCGTGTTTGTGCCTGTAGTTAGGGTCACATATTCCCAGAGCCTCCCACAGAAGCCTACCCATAATCCCCCGTTTTAGACATGGGCATATCCGTGCCCGGGTCCGGCCCCAGCTATTTAAATTAATAATGGCCGACTGTGAGCACGCTGGCCAACTGCCTTTTGTCGCATCATTCCAGAGTGTCATTAGGCGCATTAGCCTCTCCAATCCGACAATCCCGACACATGGCCAAGAGATACTTGGCCGAAAGCCGATAGAGATATGGACTACACCCTGTCACTGTACCGGCCTCACGTGCTTAACGCGCCTAATTGTAGCAATTTGAGTAATCACATATTGGTATGTTGGCTTACTGGCTACTGGTTACTGGCTACTGTCTACTGGTTGTTGCCAGACACATTTTACAATGAAATATTATTACATCAGTTATTTCAGTAATCAGTAATTCAATGTCAATAATTACTTTTGCCAGCGATATATTAGCCAAGCCTAATGATGCATAAAGATATTTGATAAAGAGCATTTGCATGTTCAAATGTTTGACGGCTTTAATTTACAATAGGATTGCAATCCTTCATATATTTAGGATTAAATTAATTATTAAATAGATTAACTTTAAATTAGTATAATTGTTAGGATAAATATTTATCCGCCGGGCCCTAAAAGTCAAACTTTTAGGTATGAAAAAGCCCTTTAAAATGTTGGCTTCAACTAATTTCATTCACTCTGACATTAGTTTTGGTAACACTCTCTTCCAAGTGCTCTTTTATTTAATTTTGGTTTTTTTTTAGAGCCGGCAAAGAGTTGGCAGATCGGCGTTAAAGTGTAACATGCCATAAAACAGATGCCTGGCTTAAACGTGACCACAATATAATTACCCGCTACGAGACGAACGCGCGCCACTTGTTGGCCAGCGTCTCTCTTGTTGGTCTTTAAAGGCTAATTTACATACATGCCAATGCCGAACCGTTCCGGCCCGGCCCTTTAGTCTAGGCCAACTCACAGACCGGGTAGTAGCAACGAAAGTAAAAGTTTTTCAACACTTTTCATTTTAGAAGTTGCTGCTGCGCGAGAGCTCGGCACGTGTGAGTTTTGGCCTTTTGTGTGTGTCTTTCGGCCTCTGTTTGCTTTTCGCATTAGGCCAGGCCAACAGAGGATGATGTTTGAGCACATTATCAAGTGGCAGCTGCTGGGCCATCGAACGTAGCCAGCCAGATTCGTTCGTAAAAAGTTGGCTTTTGGCTTTGTAATTGGTCGGTCGATCGTCGGAAAGTTACAGCATAGGTTTTTTGTTACATGTTTGCGTTGTTTCTGGTTTCTTGGCCCCACTTTGATTGGCTTATTTTGATAAGATCTTAGCGGTGTTATGTGAGACAGCTATGCTTTTCACTTTCTGGGTCATATTTTGATTTGTGATTTGAATCTATTTGAGGGTAATGAGGTTTGATTGCAGGTTGATTGATATTAATGAAGACATTTCCATTATTAAATGATATACATATATTGTAAACAATGGTTTAGAACCTTCGCTGCTCCCATTACTTTAATTTCTTTAAGCCCAGTTTCCTAACTGAACCAATTAATTCATTTATGGGAGTTCCAGTAATCAACACCAGCCTCCTTCTGACCTCAAGGGATCCCACAATTCCGGTACATCCCAGCATCTAAGCCCTATGCAAACAGCAACAGTTCCATTCTCCAATTGTCCAGTCCAAACAACAGGAATATGGCCGAAATATCAAAACACCAAAACCCACAATTACGCAAACAAGGAATCCGCAAACTCATCCACTATCGACTGTGCAGAGTCAGTTAGTTCCATTCGGAGCAGACCATTTCGGTCCTGGCCAGGTTCTGTTCACTGGGGCGTGCTCATGACCACTTAAAGCCGCTTTAAGTTCTCCCCCAACCCTCCTGGTCTGGCCCGAAAAATATGGGCCAACAACCACTGCTTGATATTGGAGTTCATATTCCTGACTCTCTGTTTTTGTGTTTTTTTTTCGATGAACTTCCTTGGGGACTAATTTTCCGATTTCACACACAATTTTACATTGGCAGGAGGAGCAAGACGAAATAAACTTTTCGTTAGTGTCGCTTGTAAGTTTTGCCAGATTTGCTGTTGTTACCCATTTGACCTGGACCTGGCCTGGAATAAGCCCCAGTGAGTGAAGCCAAAGTTGTAGCCTCGGTTTCTGTTTGCCCTGTCTGAGGTTTGTTGTCCTGGCAATATCCTTTGCCCGCCCCTTCCATTATTATGCTTATTGCAGCATCTAGAGCACGTATTATGACAGTTAGTTAAGGGTGAGTATATATGGTAAACTTTTTGTTTGTGAGAATATGCTGATTGCTGGCAGTCAGTGTTTAAAGGCTACGTTTTCTTGATTTAAGGCTAACTTCAAGATAACTTTAAGGCCAAAAACTTAAAAATTTAAATTTAATTTCTACACCCGGTTGATTTATTGATAATTTTTGATATAGGTTTCAAATAAACCCAAATATATTGCACCTCGTATAACTTTATTTATTTTATTGTCAACAATAACTCTTTCAAATGACCCCTCAATAAGGTGGATTTCTCCTCGAGTTTACTTCCTAATGATCTAGTTCCAATAATTTCTGGAAAAGTTATGAGCCAAACTTTATGGAATTACCTGAAACACTTGTAAGCAAATGCTGACTAGAATAGAAGTCTCTCCGCCCGGTTTGCATATGCCAGGAGTGTATATTCATTTTTATTGCCAGACGTGACTTTGGCAATAGTTATGGCCCAAAGTCGACTGAAACTTTAAATTACAAAAATATTTTTGCGGCATCAAATCCCCAGTGGTGTGTAACCTTCTGCATCCTAGTGATGCTATTTTTTTTTGTATTGAAAACCTATAGAATACACAAGCAAGAAAATATGGCTTGTGAATTTTTTTTGGGGGGAATGAGAAAAAGTTATTCTAGGATTAAGCCACGTAAATGCTTGAATAATGCGAACAGATTTAACTTTTGCCATTGTGGAAAAGTTTCCGAGGCATGGGCCATGGGGCACTGGGACATGAAGTGGTGGCTGAGGAAGGTAGTTCCCAGACAGGTTAATAAATTGGCAAATTGAATGCATTGCCACCGTTCCGATAAGCTGATAACAGCTGGAGACCTGATAACGATGATAATATTGTATCCGTTTTTACCTTTTTCTCGTTACGCGTCTCTTAAGTTTTTGTTATCCCCCTTTTTGGTTTTGGCCTTTTTCTGGTTCTTTATGCTCCTTTGTTGGACTTCTTTCCTTTTGACCAAAGGCGACAATTTGTTGGCGTTTTTTTACGACTGCCAAGTGGCGTTAAATTAACGGGGCAGGGAATGTGGCCGGAAGAGGGGGCTGGGCAGTGAGCGGCCGGAAAGGTGAAAGCATCTGCTTTCGACCCGCATTTTATTTTATGCCGTTTTGATTTTTCCTTTTCTTTCTTTTTTTTCTGCTCTGTTGTCGTAAGACTCCATTAAACAATTCAATTAAGCCGCGAGGGGAGAGGATGCCCCGGGTGTCTTTAAAATGTCAAGCTGGACATAATGCGGGTGAAGGGTCAGGGGAGCAGCATGTCCACATCCTAGCCTCGCCGGTTGAATTAAAACATTTTATGCAAATTTTTACGCCGCTTTCCACTGCCAGTTTTTCTCGCATTTTTATTTGGCGACCTCTGGTTTCCCGATGGCTTCTGCTGTTTGCCAAACGCTTAAAGTATTTACTTTAATTTAATGGTTAAAATGGCTAAAACGAAAACACGAAACTCTGCAATTAAAAACCCCGACGCCTAAAAGCCGGCAACAGTAAAAAATGTTAAAAAAAAAGAAAAGCAGAGGCGGAAATTAAAATACTTCCGGTTTTGCTGAAGAACTTTTTTCCCCCGGTTTTCTGGGCAAAGGGTTGAGGGAAAAAGGGCTTACAAAGTCGCATTTAAACTCCCTTAACTTGGCCCATTGTAATGCTAATTGAAGTTGAATTGCGTTTAGGGAACAATTGTAAGCTGTGTAGTCTCCAGTTGGCCATTAGAATTTATGTAGTGTGAAGAAAAAGGATATTGGAAATAAAAAAGGGTTGACACGATCTGGCAAATGTCAAGCCAACAAATTTCATTTACATGATTGTTTTTTAAGAATTTAGTTTTTATTGATGGCCCATCTTGGTCCATGGGGGCGTGGCCATATGCCAGAAAATTGCAATGGCGAAACCCAAGCTGCGTATACGCAACGCAACGCCGCGAAGAGCATTTTCTAGCTGGTGGTGGCAAGTCAACTTTGCCAACAAAGTTATGACAAGGATTTATGAAGTATGCATTAAAAATGAGCAGCTATTTGCCGTTTTGCAGTTCAAATGTTCTCAAGAATTCGCTTAAAGCTGATGGGCTTTAAGGTAGAGTCCCCGAAAAAAAGGCAAACAAATCTCAGTTTCGCCTTGAAGACGTTTGCCGTTCCCACGAAAGATTGAAACAGAAAAACATTGTCTGTTGCCTGTTGTCAGTCGTGTGTCGTCTGTCGCATGTGCATGTGTCACTGTGTTGTCGGCTTGTTTGTTTCCCAGTGTGCCGGGTGTTTGTTGTTTGTCCCGTTTGTTTGCATACAAATTCTTCAGACGACAAGCGGAGACGCCGCCACATTTGTTTGCCAAAGGCCCAGGGCCCCGAAGAAACTCGCATCGCTCCACATCGGCAGAACTGGCAACACAGGCAACAGGCAACTGTCAACCGGGAAAGGAGTGGTCTCCTGGGCCAAGTCTTTTGGCATTTCACTGTTTCAGTCTCCCAGTCTCCCAAGTGTGAGCTACGTGTGCATATAAAAATCGCATATAAATCAGCTCCACATTTGTTTTTGCTCCACATTTTCCTCGCCGAGTGCCATCCGTAAACATATCGTTATTTATCCATTTACCCCGTTCTCCCTCACGTGACAGATGGAGAGAAAAAAGTAAACAGGATGAGGAGGAGGGTCTTTTAGTGAAACAATATGTTGCTTTCAGGATGCATGGTTACATCCTGTAAGTTAATAGCAGAACATGATGTGGTTGCGGTGAACAGAACCCCACTAGCACCACAAAGGATGGACGAAAGTCACTCAATTTCGAAGGAAAACATTATAATTGAGGCTAGTAATTTACAGAGGTGGTACATTCTTATAGAGATTTATTTAAATGATTATTGCTTTAATATGGGTTAAGTTTCGAGAGTTAAAAATATTAAAACAAACCTATCCCTATCAAATCTTATTAGAAAAGCACATTTTTATGAAAAACACATTTGTGCATCTGTTCTATAAAATAATTCAAAAGTGTGCAGCTCTGGAGTCTGGAAACTGAAAGGAAAGTAAACGATGAAAAGGAATGTCTGCCACCAATTTCATATTCATTAAATCGAAGCATACCCCTTATTAAAAGACGGTTGGTTTGAAAGCATTTCATGTGTCTGACTTCCTAGATTAATACTCGAATTCCATCTGTTTATGTGTCCGTTGATAAGCTGCATCTGTTGCGGGTCTCTTTATTTGTATACCTTACAAAGGGTATTATCATTTTGGTCAAAAGTGTGTAACGAGTGAAGGAGACATCTCCACCCTATAGAGTATATATTTGTATTCTGGATGAGGATGACCTATCACCAGTTGATACTATATTATATAGTACTATATATTAGTACTATATCCTATATGTAGCTATATACAATAGTTGATGCAGAGAAGTGGGCAATAGATTCAGAAATCGTTTAAGGTACTCCGCTTGACAATCGGATGAGAATTAGGGAAGATATAGCCATCACTGAGGACCCTATAGGGGAAAACCCCATTTTCAAGGGATCGCATCACCAAAAATGGACAAAAAATCTAAAAAATATTTTTTCTCAGGATTTTGATGCAGATTGACGGAGAATCGATCTAGAAATCGTTTTAGGTACTCCGCTTGACAATCGGAAGAGAATTAGGGATGATATAGCCATCACTGTGGACCCTATAGGGGAAAACCCCATTTTCAAGGGATCCCATCACGAAAAATGGACAAACAATCTAAAAAATATTTTGTCTCAGGATCTTGATGCAGATTGACGGAGAATCGATCTAGAAATCGTTTAAGGTACTCCGCTTGAGAATCGGATGAGAATCGGGGAAGATATAGCCATCACTGAGGACCCTATAGGGGAAAACCCCATTTTCAAGGGATCGCATCACCAAAAATGGACAAAAAATCTAAAAAATATTTTTTCTCAGGATTTTGATGCAGATTGACGGAGAATCGATCTAGAAATCGTTTTAGGTACTCCGCTTGACAATCGGAAGAGAATTAGGGATGATATAGCCATCACTGTGGACCCTATAGGGGAAAACCCCATTTTCAAGGGATCCCATCACGAAAAATGGACAAACAATCTAAAAAATATTTTGTCTCAGGATCTTGATGCAGATTGACGGAGAATCGATCTAGAAATCGTTTAAGGTACTCCGCTTGAGAATCGGATGAGAATCGGGGAAGATATAGCCATCACTGTTGACCCTATAGGGGAAAACCCCATTTTCAAGGGATCCCATCACGAAAAATGGACAAAAAATATAAAAAATATTTTGTCTCAGGATCTTGATGCAGATTGGCGTAGAATCGATCTAGAAATCGTTTAAGGTACTCCGCTTGAGAATCGGATTAGAATCGGGGAAGATATAGCCATCACTGTGGACCCTATAGGGGAAAACCCCATTTTCAAGGGGTCCTATCACCAAAAATGGACAAAAAATCTAAAAAATATTTTGTCTCAGGATTCTGATGCAGATTGACGGAGAATCGATCTAGAAATCGTTTAAGGTACTCCGCTTCAGAATCGGATAAGAATTGGGGAAGATATTGGGATCACTGTGGACCATGTAGGGGAAAACCCCTTTTTCAAGGGATCCCATCACGAAAAATGGACAAAAAATCTAAAAAATATTTTGTCTCAGGATTCTGATGCAGATTGGCGGAGAATCGATCTAGAAATCGTTTAAGGTACTCCGCTTGACAATCGGATAAGAATTGGGGAAGATATTGCCATCACTGTTGACCCTATAGGGGAAAACCCCATTTTCAAGGGGTCCTATCACCAAAAATGGACAAAAAATCTAAAAAATATTTTGTCTCAGGATTCTGATGCAGATTGACGGAGAATCGATCTAGAAATCGTTTAAGGTACTCCGCTTCAGAATCGGATAAGAATTGGGGAAGATATAGGGATCACTGTGGACCATGTAGGGAACTATATCCTGTAGCTGCCATATAACTTTAGTAGTTTTGAAGATAGAAGCTTGGGACTTTTTTTTAAGTTTTTTATTCTAATAAAGCGCTATTTGGATCGGCCTACTATATGCGATATTTTCGATAAATATCCAATATTAAGCACAAGGTGTATCAAATTCGGCTCCGCCTGAAGTTAGCGTTCCTTTCTTGTTTATATTTTTGCTGACAGTTTTCTGTTCTGCTCTTGGCCCGGTGAACTGTTTCCCGCTTAAGCCATCGTCGAAATATTTTCTTGTCGCTTTTCCGTAACTAAGTATTACCCAAGCATTTTCGTTGCATTCGCAGTATGAATATAAATCCAGTGCTTTCCTCGCATTTGCTCCTTATTTTTCTCATTATCAATGCAACGTAGCAGTGAGATTGGGAAATGTGTGCTACGAGAGTGTTTTTTTCATAGAGTATGTATAGTATAGTATACACTGTACAGTGTACACATGATGAGCTCGATTTTCTTTTCATTTTCATTTCGGTAATAGCGCTCTGACAATTTTCATGTGAACTGGCAACAATTTTTCACCGTCAGTCTGCGGTGTGCAGTAAAAGGATGTGGGGCGAGGATTTAAGGGGGATGTAAGGATACGGGGACCTTCTGTGAACTATCCTCGACGACTGCAAGGATTTCACACACAACAAACGCTGGGCAGGAACTTAAGCAGGAAACAGGAAAAGCAACGTATCCCTAGCATCCCAGCATCTCTTACTTTTCTCCAACCTCTTCCATGCTACGTGACGTCTTTCTCTCGAGACGTCACAAGATTTATTGTATGCAGGTTATAGATGTGTGTGGGTGTGGGTCTTGTTTGCACTTGTATTGGTGTAAATATGCAAATCGGTTTCTTGGCACGCTGACGACTTTTTCACAGCACAGCACACGACTGTGAAATGTGCTTAAAATTTGCAAAATTGTAGTTCATTTTTATATTCTGTCGATTTTTTTGTTCCTTCTGCTTGTTTCCCCTTTTTCACCTTGACAATTGTCCTGGGGCCAGGATTCCTTCTGCATACGGAATACAAACATTTTTTTGTTCGTACCTAAGTTTGATTTGACTTCATAGAATTTTTCCCCCAAACTGAATTCCCCCGATTGCATTTGTTTCCTTAACCAAAGAAGCTCCTGTTCGGTGCTGCTTTGGTTTGTTATTCCACTTAACAAGAGTTTGAGGGCCATTTTGTTGGTTTCTCGATTTGGCTTTTTGTTTATGGCCCAGGACCATTTTCAGCTTCATAAAAAGGCAGTAAAAAAGGAGTAGCTTTCTAGGAATGCTTATCCTTTATACCCTTTTAGGCAACAAAGTCTAGTATTTTCAAATCAAACAGTTTCTTAGTTAAATTATCATAACATTTTCTTTAATGTCCCTTATTGAAAATCTCACTATTTTCTTTATTTAATAAACATTTAAATCTTTAAATTTAAGTGTATTTTTGTTTCTTTAAAGGCTTATATTTGATTCGTAAAGGTACTTTGTATTCCTTAGAAATTAAACCTTTTCATGACCTCTTAATTGAAAATTAAAAAGGTTCTCATAAAAGATTAAAATTATTTTCGTGCCGTTGTTAAATCGTGGATTGTGGATTAGGATTAAAAAAAAAAATGTCTTAAATGCTCATTTAAAATTTAAAGGATGTGTTCGTTAAAAAAAAAGCATACTAGACCAAACCGCTCTTTTGTGGCGGATCTTTTAAACCTTCTTTTTTGGATGTAACTAGGATGAACTTCAACATGGCCAAAGCAGCTAGATCAGGGTCTGCAGGGGGAGAACTTGTAAAATGCCCAACGAAAATTGCAGCTGCCAAGCAAACACATGCAAAAACCGCAGCCGCCACTTCCGCGAGTTCGCCAGTCCGGGGAACCCCACGAGCCCGTACTTCCTTCACACCCGCCGGAATCCTTACCCGGACAGCCTCATTTGGCGGCTCGTTGCGGTAAAGAGCATCAAAAAACAGTGACTTATGGAAGGTTACGACTTAAGAGTACTTGGTATTAGTCTTAAAACTTTTTTAAGTAAAATTTTAAAGAATAAGTATTTAAGAATAATGAAAAGAACGATTTGTGGATAAAATATTATTATTTGTTTATTTAGAAAATATATTTTACAAATAACGAATCAAATCGGCAATTCATTTAATAAAAGTTTAAGAAAATAAGGTCTTTTTGTCTCTTGGAATTCTAAAAAAGGAAGCAGATTACAGTTGAAGTTTTGAGTGAAAGTACGAAAAAGACTGGTACCCATAATATAGGTTTTATATAACTTTATGCCAAAGAATAAATTTAGGCGCCAAAAGCTGTTCCTTTTCTCCTATTTAAATTGTTTTTTAAATATTCATACAAAATCTGCCTAAATCCCGGCACACCCCGACATAATACGTGGTATAAAAACAACAGCAGAGTTGGCAAAAATTTTTAAACAGCTGCTAAAACACAAAGGACAAAAAGGAGCCTCCACATACTAGATATATACACATATATATAAGCGAACAGGGGGGAAAAAACACCAAATCTGACGCCTAAACGCAGCTTAGCGATTAAAGCGCTTTACAAAATTTAACCCAAGGGGAATTTTGAAGCGACCAGCTTTGGGTTAAATTCTGTTTTCCTTTTTTGTTGCTGTTGCTACTGGCCTGATGTTTATTTTGGCTCAGTGAACTGGGCCAAAAGGGACCCAGTGACGGGATAGTGTTAATTTTCCCCTAAACTGTAGCGACAAGTTTATTTTGGTTGTTTTGTTGTTGCACTTGCTGCATGCTTTGTGGCACTTGTGGCCGTGGATTGACATCTTGTTTAAATGGAGATATGGCAAACTGGATATTCGATATTTAAAAATTGTTAATAGTTGTATTAGTAGACTTATGAAAGACTTTAGCTTTGAACTTGTATTGGCAACCTTTAATAATCCTTGGTCCTTTAAAGCTTCTAAGCCATTTGTTCATCTCTTTACCGATCAATTGGCCATTTTTCTCTTTTAGCCAACAAAACAAAAACCAGTTGCATAATTTTCAATATCTTCTATGAACAAGAAGAAAAAATCCTTTCCCTCTAGGAGGAATGGAGAACAAGTCACAGTCACAGCTTGCAACATTGGCAATGTTGTTGCCAAATTGTTAAATAAATCAAAATCCGGAATCACAGAGACCAGAGTCCCTCAAGCCAAACTGGCACGCCAAGTGCCAATTGCATGAGTGGGTGAATTGTGATGGAGGGTGGGGCTTTCGTAGAATGTTATTGATGTGCTTTTAATTGAGGCTTGTGTGTCTGCTGTTGCCTCCATGTTGCTGTCAGATTTCAATGTATGCTCTCGGTGGCCCAGTTCCCTCCCCCCATGTCCAATCATCACAGAATTTTATTAGTTTTTCAGTTTTCAGCTTGCAACACTTACCGGCATTCGACGTGTGGGCCATGCAAATGGCCAACATCAGAATGGTCAAGCTGATGGACCCGTAAAGTCCCCATGAATTCCCAGCACATTGCCGCCTTCGACGTCCCCGACGCTGTTGATTATTGCATTTTTTACTAGATATTTGCAAATTTGTTCCAAAATCCTCTCGATGGAATTCCAGGCCGAGTCTCCTCCGTTGGGAAGGCTCCGATTGTTTCTCTGTTCTGTGCATATTTGTTATCTAAAATAAATAATAGAATATATTTCTTACAAGTTGTTTAAGGACCACTTTATAGTTGTATTGATTTTTTTCTTAATTAGTTCTAAGGCTGCTGCATCAGCCAAAAAAGTTTCAATATTAAAGAGAAATGTCAGTTAAAACTGCATTAAGTATCTGGCAAAAGTTTCCCAACAAAAATGAAAAGAAGGAGGTCAGGAAGCGAGGAAGTTCAATAGTCAAGGCAAAATGTTAATTGAAAAAAAGTTGATGAACATGAATTCCCGACGCTGTAATCACTTTCTCATATTGCCAAAGTTTGGTTTAGAGAAAGCACCAAGTGCCTTTAGTTAAAATCCATTAAAGTTTCAAGTAATTTTATTTGTTGTCTATTTTTAAAAGCAACAATAAAATACTAAACCATTAATTTAAATGATTCAAGCAGAGGCTGAGCCAAACGAAACCACATAATTTGCATTTATCAAGTTTTTGCCTTTGAATTCTCAACAACCTTTTGGCCAGAAAGCAACACAATAAAGATGTTAACCATTTGATTATAAGTGATTTATGTCAAATATGCCATGAATATTTCATGTCAACATAATTTGGTTAACGGTTAACATTTATGGTAACACGGGGAATGCAAAAATGTTTAATTTGATAAAACGCTTTGGCGTCGATGATATTGGTTTTGCATAAAATTACTAGACTTGGCAATTTGTCTGTCAAATGTGTGAATTAATTAAGACCTCCTGGACATCCTCTGGCCCTCAGTGAGTCAAGTAATTTATTATTTTACGAATGAAACCCTAAATCGGATTCGGATTCCGAGAGCGGCTAGAACAATCGCACATATCGCAGATAGAATTTCAAGCGAATTAAATATTAATTAGTGTAGCGTGTGCATAAAAGTTAATTAATGTTTTTTACGCCCTAGGTGTTAATAATTAATGAACGTGAGTAGTTTTTTCTCGGCGCTGGGTATTTGGGCGTTGGGAGTAGCTGTTGATGTACGGATAATTAAGCAGATTGCCGGAGTTATCGCAATAAATAAATATTTAATCAATCAGTTTGCGAGAGCCACTGGCGCCATTCAATGAATTTGCATTTAAAGTTTAAAGTTTTTTCTCTGACCCGAAATTTGAAACAAAGTAAGCTGGATCACATTTTCATTGACTTTAGTTTGTCAAATATATTTCGGCTTTTAGGGCAGACTTTATAACGTAGCTCACAACCTCTCGGTAAACACAGAAAACTTTACATTCAAAATTATTATTATTTCTGATTTTCATTATTCGGAAAAATAACATAAATATATCAAATCGTAAGAGTATTTTTTAATATAGATATTTTTATAAAATGCCTGGAAACTTGGGTGAGTTTTAAAACCCTTGAGTCTAAAGCGGATATTGTAGGTATGTGTTTTAAAAGGACCTGGACCAGGAGCCTATATGCTACCCAGCAGCTTTGGCCAGCGCGGACCTCAATACTCCTTTGGCCGCCGCATCGATCGCAAACGCTTCGAGAAGCCCGGACCAGGACCGGCCGCCTACAGAATCGACAAGGTCACCCGATACGGCAAGTCGGACGGCCAGCACTTCTCAATGCTGGAGCGTCTTCCCCTGCGGAAGCCCATGCCCATCAGGTACCAATAGCGTTTCGTTCTACCGATGTTCTACCCATGATGATTTTAAGTCGGCAATGGAGAGGCATATTGGTGCTTGTTTGCAGGCCTAGTGGCTGCCAAATCGAATAAAGCCGTGTGTTCTGAAGTCAACCCAGCCCCAAATTGTTTCAATTTACATTCAAATCGCTGTCATGGCAACTGGCATTCCCCCCATTAGGTCCACAATTAATTCGATGACACATTCGAAATTGATCCCCTGAAATGCATCCTGATAGATGCAAATCGTTGGGCGGGTGGGTGTGACAGGGGCGGGCATAATGATGATGCCACGGTATTGATACACAATGCGGCAACAACCACTTGTTGGGCCTGAAAAGCCTTTTCGTCCAGGACACTTCACTTCACTTGACGTCGAGGACGGGGCTTAGAGGGCTCTTCAGCTTTGTGTTGGGCATCCACTACAGGACGTGGCCTTTGGTCTGTAATGAAGCCTCCGGCCAAGCTCTCTTAAGTAACTCACTTTGCAGCCGGGGCGGGACAGACTCGTCCCGGCTAACTGAGCTGACTGAGTTGACGGAGAAGTTGGCCAAAGAAGCCAACGCTGCTGGCATCTAAGCGAAAGCCTGTTATTTTCCCCGCTGCTTGTAATAATCACACAGTAAACAGGCACCAGCGAGTGGACAGAAGAAAAGGTCCACCAAAGGCTTCTACATGGAGGGAAAATATTCTGAATTCACTTTGTAAATTTGAAAGTAATTATATTAATATTTAAATATAAATAAAGGTATAGTCTTCAAGAAAATTGTATAAAGTTACAACAAAATCTTAAAACTTAACCAAAAACCTGTAATTTTTTTCTTTGTGCACTTTGGTCCTCATCTGAGAATGGCCAACAGAAAGCCAAAGAAAGGAGAGGGCTTTGGACTAACTGAGACCGCCTGAAATCCCCTCCCATCTGGGCACCAGCCCAGTTGTAATTGCAACGTCAACGTAAATACATGCCACAAGGCAGTGGAAGTGGCAGCGGCAGCGACGAGTCAGGAATTTCACGGATGTGCGATGTGCGTGCATTTTGCAGATGCCCCAACGACTTCGCCCTTTCTCCTCCTCAAAAGTGACCACCATAGCCGCTCCTTCGTGGACATCACGTATTCACACAGCCACACAGCCAGGGACTCGCATTTGATTGCATTTTCGATGCTGCCGGACTGCAGCAGGGGGAGTTGGTGGTTGGTGAAGGGACCTGCCTGAATTCATCCAGAGATGGGATCTCGGGAACTTGGGAGCTCCTGCCACCACCACCACACCCTGCTATTCCTCTTGAAGATTTATCTGAGCGCGTTTATTTTAATGTTACGTTCTGGCATCTTTGCTCATTTTTGCCTTCTTGCTGGTTTTACTCCCTTTTTGAGGAATACCCTGTCCGGAATATATTCTTATATTAAAGGGTTATTAAAGGGTTTTTTAACGTGGCTTTAGATTTATTATAGAACTTAAGAATCTAATAAAAACTAACAATACTGGACATATTGGGCAGCTACTTAAAGTACTTTAAAGGATTTTTGTGGATTAGTTTTAAAGTAAGACTTGTACCTTATCTTACTTTATAAAATAATATTTGTCTTTTTCCTGAAACAAGATTATCATAAAGCCCCTATTAACCCCAAATTTTCAATTTAAAAATTTATTTGTAGAGTATTTGATAACTTCTTTTATGGTCTTGACTTTTTGTTAAGCAGGCTCTTTCAATGCATTGGTAGCATCCATTGGCTGGATGTCTTTGCCTTTATGAAGCTGTAGCCTGGCATCTTCATCACCACCACATCATTATCATCGTCTTCCTGGGCAACAGAAGAATCTTCAGGAGCAGAACGTGGTACGTTGACCGCTCGGAATGTTGATTCATCTTCTTGGGCATAACTGCTGCCAGTTTCCACGGACTACTCCTGCTTTTTTTTCGATTTTTGTTTTATAACTCCACTTGCTCTTTTATGTCAATCAGCATGCAGCTTCTGCCCAGTGGCATGCAGCTTCTGCTCCGCGTTTATGGGCCATCATCGTCATCATCTGGCTGTGGCCATGGGCCAATGGTTGCATCTATTTTTAGTGGGGCACATGCCCGGCACTATTCTATTCCTGACTCGTTCAGTATGTTAGATCTCCATGTTGGGGCTCTCCTCTATTATTGCCATAATAAGCGAAAATTGCCCTTAAGTGGCTGGCATTGGCAAGCTTTGGGCCTATAATGCATTCTTCTTTATTTTTAGCACGATCTCAGCCTGTCTGGGCCGCTTACATGAATAATTATAAGTTTATAGGTGCCTGATCGGAGTTGATAATCGTGAAAAGTGCGCATAGAACTTAATTGCATTTAAATGGCCTGAGGTGTGGCCACAGAACTACTTACATATCTAGTATCTAAGAAAAGTTGAGACCAATATCATGCACGGTTACCCCATCTTTTCCCATGGCCTCTCCACCTAGTTATATTTCGTATTTGGCCCTCTGTTTGGTCAACTGTCATTAGCAATTCAGATAATCAATGAAACACTTTTGGGCAAAACAAAACACATTCGTAACAAAAGATATGGGATTGTAAGCAATGTTAATTTGACAGCCGGCGGCAATTGATTTCCCCCTCGATCTGCCAAACACACGCACATTGATTGAAGGGTCATTACAGGGTTATACATACTAGGAGGAAGTCCAGACCCACCAGATGACCTCACACGCTCTCTGTTTTATTTATTCTATTTCCGATTTTAATTGTCGATACTGGCCGTGTTGTTATCTTCTGTGTAACCTCCCCTTGATTAACCATAATCGACCCTGTTCCCAGCACGTGACTTGTTTTAGTAATTGCCAAAAAAAAATGGGTATATTTTTCGCTTATTTAATGTGCCTGCCAAAATTGGATAACAGAGTAAGCTCGGCTATAAATTGGCCAATATAATTATTTGTTACGAATTTAATTTACCAACTGACCCATATTCTAAATGGTATAATTTGTTTACTTTTTTGCTAGATTCGCATCGAATGATCCTGCCTCTGAGCCAAGACATTAAAACTTTTTCAGTAACTTAAGACCCATTTAATGTGAGTCAAAAAGTCAATAAACCCAAACGTGTATCTTCTTCCTGCTGTTCAGCGAAAAAGCGAAACAAAAAACAAAAGTGGAGCAACAAAAACCTGTCACGTACAACAAAAGTGCATTCACATTTTGAAAGTCAAAGCGGCAGAGGGAACTTTTTGTATTCGTATCTTTGTATCTTCGATGAAGTGGCCACCACCCCTGACTGCCATACATTCAGATACATTTCTATCTTAAAGCTGTATCCCCAGCCTCAAGCCATCGCTGACAACTTTCGTTGTTGGCCAAAGACAAATTCAGTCAATGACTTCATTATGCGTTGAGGTTTTTTCGGTTCAGGCTCAGACACCCACATTGCCACACCAGACATCCAGCCTCCAAGGGGTCCTTGGGGTCGTCCTTTCTCGGCTGTCGGCCTGCTGTCGTCTGTCATCAGGTGAAAGGCAAATAAAACGTCAATTTGTATCGCCAGTTGTGTCCTTTTCTTATTATTCATATGCATATTACACATTCAGAATTCTGAATTCAGATTTCGGAATTTATTCAGGCCCTCGGCACAACCACAACCTTTTTGTGTCAATAATCATTTACATGTTTATCTAATTTGGACGGATTTTTACTGCCACTTTTCCTTGGCCATCAACTTGAACTTGGAGTGAAAACGTAAGGCGAGAAATTCAATTATTACCGCTGAATGTGGGCCATGGCATACATTTACAGATACAGATTGCAGATACTTTTTTTGTGCGATTTTGCCTTGCAACCGGGACAATTTTCGAATCTCTTCCACAACTTCCCTGGTTGCCAGGCCAAAACGAGTTGATGACCAAGCCACAAAAATGTTCACTACAAGTTGTAAAGCGGCCAAAAAAAATATTACAAGAAAAAAAGTGAAAAAACCTAAAACAAAAATCAACCAGAGACCCAATGCCAATGAAACGAGCAAAGGCGGCAACTTTGTTGCTGTTGCTGCTGCCTGTCATCGACGTCACATTGCAAGTGTTATGGCAGCAATTATTGTTGTTTCCGTATGCGAATTTTCATTTTGACAGTTCAAAAGCAACTGAACAGAGAGGATACTGGATGTTTCCTGAATTATTCTTGGCTGGATGGATGCACACAGAGCATGGAATCGATAAAGTTATTTTCCAACTCGGATGGATAAAATGTGAACAGGATATGCAAAAATATGAATGTCTTTTCTGAAGACATGTGTTTTGAAGTCTTAGAAATGGTAAGAATTTTGTCCTAAAGCTAGAAAATATATTTCTTAGTGTATTAAGACTTTAAAAGTCCATTGATATCATTCCTATTCCTTGTTTATATAAAATATATAAACAAGAAACATGCAATAGATTTATATTTGAAAAATGTCCAATAAATACAAAACCTATTTATATAAATTCATATATTGTTTCAATTGCAACTTATTTTTGGTTAAAAATACACAGAATTTATATGTCAATTTATCTACGAATTAACAAACATTAGCTTCATATGTACTATATTTTATTATTCTATTATTTTTTCAATCCAATAGTAACATCAAAACATATCCTTTATCTATCATCTACCGACAATAGCTCTATCCTGAAGTGCCTCGCTGTCAGCTGCACGTTTAGTCCCAAGACAAGAAGTTTAAAATGTTTGCTCTGCATTTTCGCCGTCTATAACCCGAGATTGGTAAGACTGACAAAGACCAAAATCGATGGCCGATTCGGCTGAGTCGAGCTGTGGGGGGTCGTTCACTCCTGCCAATAGGGGCTGGCTGTCTAAACGCCTCCGAATTTTGCGCTGATTTGACACAAAAATTTGACGTAAAGTAGTTGACGCTTTGGTGCTTTGTAGTCGCTGGCTCAAAATGCAAATTGTGCATGAATATTCGCCCCATCCCCACCCATGATGAACCAGGAAAGGTTTTTGTTTACGCTTGTTTTGCTATAACTACAATTTGGGGTCGAGCGGTGGGGCGGTTGGCGAAGGGTTGGCGTTGTTTTGGGCCAGCTTGAAAGTTTTTCCCCGGCCCTGTTATAAATTTTGTATCCCCCCAGATACTTACAACAATTTTGTGGCACTTTGCCTACATGTGGATGCTATGGTAACAAAAAAACGAAGAAAAACAGAAGAAAAAACACCGAAAATCAACAACTTGCAATGCAGAGAATTTGAACTCAGAACTCGACTTGAAGTTTTTGCCGGAAAAGTTTACTGCAAGTAATGATTGTCAAGAGAATTCTTTGGTTCTTTGGTATATTCGATACAAAATGAGCAAAACTATTAGTGGTAGTTGGTAGACCTACATAGTTTATTAATTTGTTGATGTCACTATAAGGCTATAAGGCATAATAGTCCAGTCATCCAGTCTAAAATGTCTTAACCAAAAACGAGGTTAACACTTGCTTCCTGAATCATCCAGCACTTTTTGCGGCCACCTGTCTGATAAATTCGCACATGTTTCTGGGCCTTTATCTTCTCATATATTTTATGTCCCCAACTGACATTGATTAACCAAAATATCACGCCTTAGCGCTAATTGAACATTTAGCTTAATGGGAAATCATAAATTGCCCGAATATGTTTAGCGCAACGGCAACCCTCATAACGTCGAGACGAAACAAGTCTCACCGATACCTTTTCGTATCGCCGGTGATTAATGCTGGAAATAAATACTATAGGCTGGCCGAGAAAAACCCAAAACTAAATATGAATGACTCAAAGTGGGGCTGGACATACACAGCCTCGCCGATCGATATTCAATATCATTTCAAAATCACGCCGCAACCTGCGAAACCATTTCACAATTGTTTAGGGCCCCAGCTTAATTTTAAATATTTGTGCTTCTGAAAAAAAGCGAAAAAAAAATTAATTAAAATAACACGTACGAAGGTGGAGCCTTCTGGAAGCAATTTATTGAATTTTTGGCGGAATTTTCAATGTTGTTCAAATGGCGCCACTTTGCCGTGTAAATTGTTGCGCATATTATTGGCCAAACACATTTGGCCAGAATGGATATCGAATAAATTCGATATCAAGATGATCTAAGCCACCACCACAGTTCCAAAAATAAAATGCATGGCATGCCCATCATCTTGACGATGAAATGTTTTGATGTTTTTATTATGATTTTCGATTTGGCAAACAGAAATATGGTATGGGAAACTGGTTTCGGCCAAAAAAAAAATGTATAAACAAAGCCCGGCTAGATGGAATTGTGAAATTTGTTGCCGGAGTTCACGTGTACCACTCATACTATTGGGTATTCATGGTTTTCAGACGAATCTTCCGAAAGTTTTTCTGCGAATTTTTGCACTTGCTTTAAGGGTTTTTCCTGTCAATTGGCATTAACGAGCCAGCTGGATGATTCAGCCAGAATGGCATTAAGTTATGACCGGAAACTAAATAGGTCTGGTTAGGTCAGGGCCACTTTTTGTTCTCAGCTTAATTGCAAGCTTTAATGTAAATTGTTGCATGTTTACCCTACCCATAGTGATGCACCATAATGTAAACAAATAAATAAATAAATTAAATTTGTCTGAAGTTATTGGCATATAGAGTCGGACAATTTTGGGCGCCATCATCGTGACTGTTTATTTTCGTTTCATTAAAAGTTTGCATTTATTTATTTTGCTTTTGGGGCAACAGTTGTTTTTATGACTCTCCGCTGGCCGGGCCAAAATGTACTTTACTTTTTGCGTTTAAGCCAAATTGTATGAAGTTCAAGTAAATTAAGGCAGCTGGGCATACATATAGTATTCGGCCATTTGGAATGAAAAATTCATTTCCTGGTAAACAATAAGTAATAAATTAATTTATTTAACATTTGGCGAGTATGATGCACTCGAGACTAAATCAATTTCTCACTTATGTTTGTTTATGGGGGCTTAAATGCTCATAACGAGTTTATGTTTTCACTTTTTATACGTTTTTATGAGATGGGCAATTAATAAAAAGTTATGCATGTGGGCTGAGCCGTGCGGCTTAGTGCAGCAGAGCTATTTCAACTGGTTCGGTAAGAGGTTTTGGCTTAAAAATGCTCAATTGCTTAGCCATGCAGGCCATGTTCCAAGCCAGCCACGCAATGTGTGCAAAAAGTTGGTAGTCGACCACCAGCAGCAATTCAAATTCAAAACATTTGGCGTTTCATTCATAAAAAATTCACAAATATTTTCTTTGGTTTTTTGGTTTTTTTTTGGTCATATCGAAGATATGTACGAATTTGTTGGCATCGGTCTGGGTTTTATTGTCTGTCTGCACTACTTTAAATGAGTCCACGTGCCAGGTTTCTAGACAAGAGGGGCTGGAGGGCCCCGGCCGTCATTCCACCGCCCTGGCCAACGGGCTGGTAATGAGCCTTTTTGAAATGCGTTAAATGATTTTTTGCACTTTGCCACTTCTTTCTTGGCCGCCTTGTATTGTCTTGGCCGTTTTGCAAGCCATGTTTGATTTGTTTGGCTTGCCTGCCTTTTAATATTTGCCTATGAATGAAGTATATTTATAGCAGTCACGGTTATTTATTTTTCATTTTTTTTTGTTCACTTGACTTTTTGCCATTTGCGATGGCAGAAGCGCACTTTGCCATGCAGGAAGTTGCTAATAACATATTCCAATCATTTTTAAAAGGGGTCTCTTGATAATGATTTAATAAGGATATCGGAAATAGCTCTAGGTAGATTATACTTGCGTTCTAAAGAATTTAACAAGGTGCTTGTGAACACGTGAAAGGCATATATCTGTTCTAAAGAGAAAATTCAGAACAAAACATCGTCGAACTATCATTGTCGGGGCATATTGCTTAATCTCACGTAACAGAAATTATTCTATAATAATTCCAGCTTGGCTCTACGCGGTCGGACAAAAGATTTTGCCTGCATTTAGATGTATGATTTATATTTATTTTTGTACTCAAGCTAAGCCATCACACAATTCATTTAAATTGGCCATCCATCCTTGGCCTTGAACCGCGGGCATTAGTACGCCAAAGTTAATAATTTAAATCAACTAATTGTTAGCCATAATAAACAAATTTATTTACGGCGCCTGACGAGCTGCGAAAAATGCAGCCTTTTTTTCTGTCGAGAATCGACTCTTAAATCCGACGCTTAATTTGCAAAGAATCCCCGAAAAGCAAACAGCGGATGAATGTGCCAAAAATTGTATTGAGGAAAAAGATTTCAATACAATACTGTGGCTGTATCAGTGGCTGTCGTCTGGAATTAACACGCTATAGAAGCTGTCCAAAAAAAACGAGAAAAACCCACAAGAAAAGTTCACAAGCCATGGCTAAAAAGGTAGACACGCGTGGCATGCCATTTGTTTATTGTTGATTTAGTTGTTGTATTTTGTTGCCGGATAGCCCAGCAACAATGCCATTAAGCTTAATGTTTATTATCTATACAACAAGCCTACATGAAATGGCCAAAACGGCAGGCGGCACTTGGCAGTCGGCTTTTTCGAAAAAATTGTGACAAGTAGCAATGAACCTTGTAAGGTCTGGGCTGCCACCAAGCCTGCATAGTGTATTATTATGTATTTCATATGGCCCACAATGGCAAATGCAGCTTCATAGTCTCATAAACAAAGTCTCATAAATTTTAAATTGATTTCAAACACCTGTAATCGTTAAAATCAGCACTTAGTTACTGAATTATTATTTTCAAAAGCGAATATACACAAAAGAAATACACAAAAATATAAAAAATATGTAGTTGAAGAGCGTTGTCAAGTGTTCCGTAAAACATACCAAACAGGTAACTGAACTGTGTTTATAAAGCCAAGACAGCACTCGAACACCTTTCAAAATCGGAATTAACCAGAAGTAGTGGTGTTCGAACAGCTTCATTCACTTCAAAAGAACTGTTAGTAAACAGATTTCGAGTATTCCAAGGAAAGCTGATCAGTTCAAGATCTCGACACTTAAAAACATACATACTTCTTATACTAGTTATGTCTGATGCCTGATAAAAGCTGAAGTTTAAGATATCATATTTTATGGTATAGTCATATTTTGGCGCAATTCTTGCCGCGCCATCGCTAGGTGAAACATTTCTTGTTCAATAATTTCACTCTTGGCAACCGACAATCAACAACTTGGCCATCAGTCTTGTTGTTATCGTAATTTGTTATAAGTGTCTCCTAGTTTTTTTTTTGGTTGTAACCAACAAACACCCCCACCAACATACAAAACTTACATTTTGTAGCCGAAACAAGCCGAAAAGAAAAATTTTTGTTATTTCGCGCTTTTTGGTTTGGATGGATGGCGCGCAGTGGGCTTAAAGAAATATTTTCTGATTATCGACGATCCGTTGCTGCTATTAAGCCGTGGTTTTTTTTTGCTTCGCTTTTGGCCTTACCCACGTTTCTTTTGCGTTTTTTTTATATTTGGATTTTATTTTTATTTTTTCTTGATTTTTTTTTCGCTTTTTTTTCAAATATGTATATGTTATGTTTTAGTGCTTTTCCAATTTCTTATTCACTTCATGTCTGCGCCAGCACACAATCACACACACTCTGAGCCACACTCGAGCCACTCTCGGGCCAGCATAGGGAATACGCACTGTGGCAAGCTTATTTTTTTCTTTGATATTCACCCAGGGCGCTTAGATGATTTTCAACCGCGACGTCAACGTTGAGCGCTCGAAATCTCGTTACTAACTAAAATAAACGAAGCGCGGTCCGACAAAAAAATCGACACCAGCAGAGTCGCGATGTTTGTTGTTATTATTGTTGCTGATATTGTTGTTGTTGTTGTCGGTTACCAAGCTTACCTCTCTCACACATACAGCCGCAGTGCATGCACGCTTCGGCTTCGTACGGCGGCAAGTTCAAGTCGCAATGTTAGGCTTGAGGAGTGATGGCCGTTCGGCCATTTTGTGGCTAGCTTAGACCTGTGTTTTAGGGCCAGATAAGTTATTAAATAAAAGAGATAGTTACAAAGTTAAATTTTGAATAAAATAAACATATTTTTATTAGCAACATCTTTTTACGCACAGTATTCTTTCAAAAAATTGTATCTATTAAATTTCGATATATATTATAAACTATATATTATATTATAAACTAATAAACTATTGAGTAAAAAATGTATAAATTAGTTAATAAAGATGTAAATTTTTGTAGGTAACGGCAAATACTTAATAATATATTATACTTAGTAACATAATAATAATTACGAACTTATTAATTTAATATTTTCAATGAAAAAAAACGGTTAGAAATCTTTAAGAAAATCACAATTTCAACACCTTTTTTTTATTAAACAAAAGCAAAAAACTTTTAATAATAACTGTCTGAATATATTTAGCTTTATTTTGCTTTTTATTCTGGCTCATTACTGGCTTTAAGCCATCTTTCCAGACCAAGATCTCAGGCAGCGTATTTTAAATTGTTGCTGATTTATTCGCAACATGTTGCTACCGCTGGAAAGCAGCAACATTTTTATGATAATTTATTAATCATAATTACGTTTTAGGCATAGCTTAATATAATTAGGATATCCTAAACAAATACTGGCTTTTACAAAAGAGCCAGCTTCTGTAGACAAAATGTGAGAAATTCCAATTTCCCCGCTTGGTTGCCGCTTTGCGCCTTTTCGGTTTTTATTGACCATTTTGTGTGAGCCCCCCATCTGCGTGTTGCCAACGGCTGCTGGATGCTAGATGCTGTTTGCTGGCTGATGACGTCTAATTTTTTTTCCGAACTCGTTTGCTTACTCACACACAAAATTATGTCAGGAATGTCGGTGGGACCTGGGCTATCTAAGCGGCCCGGCGTGCCGGTTGTTGTTGCCTCTCTGAGGTTGCCCCGGCGACGTTGGCGTTGAAAGTCGGTTGATTAATTGGGAATTGGGGAATGCCGGGCTGTGTGTTAGTGTGTTTCTGTGTATTTGTTAACCAGAGCAAAAGCCGGTTAACATTTTGGAAACAGAGGCGCGTGCCAATGCCTCGAAGGTGAAGTTAACTCCCTCTTCTGCCGCAGGCATTCCAAGTTGGTCAAGAGAACTGCATTCCAGCTGTTAATCGGGGCTTATCCCGCACAATTAAATGAAGACCCTTAGCTGCTGACTCACGGTTCTGGCTAAAAAAAATGATCAGGTGATTTCATTTTAAGTGTCGAAAACCCCCAATAAGCCATTGACATCGGTTTACGACAATTTCTGCAGAGGTTTTTTTTTTGCCTTTTGATTTTTTTATGATAGAGTCAGCATGTCCATTTACCTTGCTAATCATCATAGTCGTTCTAAATTTCATCAGAAATCGATGCAAAGTGCAATGTTTTGGTTTTTGGCCACGCGACTTTATAAATTTCCAACGAATGGGCAAAATTTTTGGCAAGGCAGCAAAAGGTGAGTGATTTGTAGGAATCGGGTTCAATTTCGCCTGCCTGATGAAAATGTATATTTTTTTTAAATATTATCCAATAGATACAAAATTTCACCTCCCTATGAGGCCTCTCCATTAAGCCTTTTGATTTCAATTTCCTATGCAATATCTTTCAGTTTCCTGTGTCTGCCAATGACATGTGTCAAAGCCAGAAATATGAGAACGGGCCGAGCTGATTGAAAGAGATACGCGTGCTCTGTCTTAATACAAAAACGTAAAAAAGTACAGGAAAAATGTCAATCAGAAGTCAAACCGCGACCACTCACGGTCATAGAAATTTCCGCTGAAAAAAGCTTAAAAAAATCAACATCCATTTCCCGCTAAAAATTTCAATTTGTCTTTGAGAACATTATGGTATCAGGAAAAACCTAGTTAAAGGAATGAGCAAAAAGTTTTCCCCATTTGAACAAATGGGAAAAGTTAAATATTTTTCTAAAGGAAACGTTTTCATTCATATGGTAAATACCCCGGCAGTCGGTGGCGAAAAAAAAAACAAAACAGAAGCCAAGCGAGAGCTCACAATTCAATTTCAGCATTGAAATCGGATACTCCAAGAGGCGGGATGGTGGGTTGGTGGGCTGGTGGGTTAGCGGTGAACCCCTTTTGTATCTAGAATCTAGATGTTTAGAATTTCGCACAAGGTAGTACTACCTACTACAAATCTGTTAACGCTTGGAAACCGCAGACAGCCACCGGAATGTTGGCGCAGCCGCAGCCACAGCTCCGTATCTCAAAATCTTCGGAAGCTTGGGATGCACAGGGGCACCAGATAACGAAATATATACTCTAATTGATTGAAAACGAGAATGTTTACCAAAACAAATATTATGGTTTTTATCTACAGAGAGATAACCATTTCCTATGAATCATATATAAGACAGATGATGAAATATGCACTTCAAAATTATATACAAATTTCGAAAGGTACCACTGTAAACTCAAAAGCACGGAAGGTAAAAAATATATATTTAAGCTTGGCATTGTCAATCTGATATTATTCCCTTTCGCGGTAGAGAACTCGCCGGCAAATAAAAAAAAGGGAAATGAGTATTTATTTTATAAATTGCATTTTCTGCACAATTTGCCAAGAGAAATCAATTGGCCCGTATTCCACTTTCCTTTCAGACGGTTTAAGCCGCTTAGCCCCACGGACATTGCTGGAAATGCCAGAATTGGAAATGCCATTTGACTAATCCACTGTTTATGTTTCTTTTTTGGAATTCGTTTATTTGAAATATATTCAACACTTAGAATTTTTTGATTTCTGATTTGATTTGTACAGGAGAATCAATAATAAAATGTAATATCTTTTAAATGTTATTTATATGTATAAGTAATGAACAAAGCGATAATAATTAATTGCTTTTAAGTGTGAAAGAAATAAAAGTTAAATGTATTTGGTATTCGTCAGTTATTTAAAAATATCATCTTTAATATTTTGATTAGTGCGTTAAAGCCATTATGGCTGCGAGGCCATGCGGATCCTGGCCGTGGCCCTCGACTTGGTGTGTATCTCGGCCGTTCTCAGTGTGATGCCGAAGATGTCCTCGTGGTAACGACTCTCGTCCTGCAAGAATACATAGAGCACATAGACACACATTGTAGAATTGTAGTCATCAAATGTTTCCCCTCATACTACATACATACATACGAGTACATTGTACATTGTTCAAAACTAAACTATTTTTATGGTGGCCAGAACACAAAAAAAAGTGGCTCATACGCCATGTGGTTGGAAATGTATTACCATCGGTATTTATAACCAAAGTCCTACTTTATCCCGCCAAGGATACTTACCCGCAGTGTGAGCAAAAATGTCTCGACTTCCGCCTCGGTTTTCTGCTCCTTGCCGGCAATGCACTTCCTGCCAAAAGAAAAATGAATATATAAAGGATCAAGTGTGTTGGCAAAATGCAGAAAAGCTGTGAAAAACTGTTTATTTATTCGCTCGGGGTTATGTAACTTAATCTATGGGGATATGTGGATTGGGGGCTGACTTTAACAAGCTAACAAAGTGGAAGGAGAATGTGGTAGATATAAGTAACCCTAAGGATATGCTTGAGTTTTATTACGATTTAATATTCTTGTAATTATCCAAAAACCAAATATGATTCATAAGAAATCACTTCTAATTAGCAAAAGCAACAGATGAGGCACAGGCCGCATTATCTGCCCAGGTTTCAATTAAAATAAACCGCTTAAGATTAGTCTCGGCAATATCCTCCCTCAAGGACAGCGCCATTATGCAATATCCTGTGTGTGCTGGGCTAGAGACAGCCCGTATTTCACAATAAGGCACTTAATCAGGAGCTTTGAAAAAGTACGGCACCGAGTGGAGCAAAATATAAAAGCCAAACGATGGCAAAATAGCTGACCGCAAAGCATTAGAAAACAGAAAACTCCCAGCTGTGTGCCAGAGGTCACCGGAGGAGACTGGCAGGGAGGAGTCGGGGAAAAGAGCAGCAAATACACAAAGGCAATCAAACTGAAAGAAAAGCAAACCCCACCTGATGGTCTGGTACACATGCTCGGCCATTGTGACATCGCCGCAGACGTAGACGTGTCCTTTCTCCTGGACAATCAATTGGTACAACGAATCAAATTCCTGCTCAATCAGGTCCTGCACATATGTCTGAAATGCACAAAGCCAAATGGAAATACAAATCGTTTGTTTTAGTTAGAAAAAGTCGGAGATAAGTCGGTTCCATGTTAAAGCTCACCTTTGGAATGGCCTGCTCCCGGGACAGAGCCAGGAAAACTCGATCTAGGATCTTCTCATTCTCTAGCAGCGCCTTCTCTTCGGCATACAAGTCCACATCCCGATTCCGACAGCCAAAGAAGAGCCACATTTTGGGCAACGGCAACACCGGATCTAGTTCCCGAAGGACCTGGAACTCCTGCCAAAACGATCGGAAGGGAGCAATTCCAGTGCCAGGGCCAATAAGGATGATGGGGCTACTCCGGTCGCTGGGCAGGTGGAAGCCCAAGGCACTGCGAACGAACATGAAGAGTTCATCGTCCGCCCGGAGTCCCGACAGGTAGTTGGAGCAGACGCCGTACCGCTCGTCGCCCTCTCCGTCCTCGCAGCGGTACTTCACGATGGCCACCGTCAGGTGGATCTCGTCGCTCACCCGGCGAGGGGACGAGGAGATCGAGTAGAAGCGCGGCTGAAGTGGCGTCAGTTGGGCCAGTAGTAGGGGGGCTGGTGGTCGGCAGGAGGGGAACTCCTCCAGGACATCGAGCAGGTGGGGCAGGCGCCAGTGCCGCCAGTCCTCATAGGCAGAGGAGTCATTCACGAGCAGCTCCAGTCGCTCTTTGTCCGCCACGTCGTCACAGAATCCCGATAGGAGGGTGAGCAGTTGTCGGGATGGCGGAGTGGTCAGGTCAAAGAATCGGGAAAGCAAAATCCTTAAAGTATCTGGCGGAATTTTATCATGTGGCTCCCAGCACTTGAATATCCCATTTGAGGTCTGCTTCTCCTTCAACAGCTGTAGTTGCAGTACCTCGTCGGGATTCTCTACACCCACCAGACGCTCCAGCAGACCATTGACCAGCTCAGCTCGATTGGCGGGAAAGATGCCCACATGATCACCTGGTTCATAGTCCAAGCCTGGTGCACAAATCTCCAGTAGCATCGTTGTCTTGGCTCCCTCACTTAGCCTGGTCAGGTTATGAGGCTGTGTCTTGATCTTGCAACAGTGAACCTTCTTGTTGTGGTACTTGGACAGACTGCTGTCCAAGGTGCCCTTGTTCACTGATGGTACCAGTCGCACTGTGTTTACGGTCAGGGAATCGTTTTGCAGCGCCAGGGAGGCATCCGTAAGACTCTCCTCGGGATCCAGGCAGAAGGTTTCACAAGCAAGCTAAAGGAATGTTATTTTAAATTAATTTATTTATAAATGAAGGAGTCATATTACATCTATCGTCATTTTACATTATTGCTAGGGTGGCGTATACGCAATATTTACATTCAACTGCATCTTGACCAACAAATTTTAAGGTTCTTCCACGTAAGTTGCGTATACGCACTGTTGCCAGCAGGCATTCCTCAACCCAAAATTGCAAATTTCTTTGCTCTGCTAGGCTTTGATTTCGTAAGAAATTCCCACGCAAGGGGGAACGTCTTTCTGCTTAACTGAACTCACCTTGAAAACCTCGGGCGCCCATTTCCGGAATGACTGCTCCTGGCCGCACATCTCGTCGCCGTAGGCCACCCTCAGCAGTCGCTCGCCACCCAGCTCGCCCAGGATGTTGTCCACATACTGGCCGAAGGCGCAGAAATTCGGGTAGGCCGAGGAGCCCAGGGCGAAGACCGCAAACCTGACATTGGACAGGGGGCCGAAGGTCTCCTCGGTGAAGGTGTCGGAGGTGGAGCCCCGCAGCGAGTCCCAGCGGTCGATCTTCTTCACCTGTTGCAGTGGCAGCTTCATGAACTCCTGTCGTGAGCTGGCCTTCATGAAGGATTTCGAAGAGGATACGCCAATGCTATTTTTGTGTTTTTTTGGGGAAAAAGAAAACCAGAAAAGACAGAGTTTTGAAGAAAAATTCTTTGACAGCCTGAAAGTATGCAGCGAAATGCCTCCGTGCAAAAAAAAAACAGTCCCAGAACACTCAAATTAAAATGGGGCTTGTTGCGATGACCCCTCCCAGCCGTACCCCCTCCTGCGCTGCCCACTGATTCATATTTCACAAAGGATCTGGGCGCAAAAAAAAAAAGAAAGGGGCGTGGTCAAGGGCGGCTGTACACTGTACAGGAACTAAACAATGAACAAAACACGCCAAAGGAGGCAACAATAAAAGGAAAGAAAAAGAGGCTGACAGCAAAGCATTTATTACGCTTGTCATTGAGATGTTGCAAGAAAAAAATACGTACAAAAAATGTGCCAAAAATAAAGGACAAGAATTGTATTCTGTTTTCAAAGTATGTGTGTGTGTGTTTGAGAGAAATTCACTAAAAAAACGTAATCATCCGCTCGTCAGCAGCTCGTCAGTGAGGATATACATATGCCTTAAAATATATATATTTATATATATCCTTATATGAGCATATCACGCCCCTGCAACTGCAGTTCTCCCCGCCATCCCATCCTCTGAGTGATGATTCAACAATGAACACTGGCAGTTTTTAAGGAAACCATCCAGAAAAACTGAAAAAAAAAGAATCCCCTTTCGGGCAGAGAGATGCCAACTGCAGCTGGCCATGGCCCGATCTCGGGGCCATCACGATGGCAGAGTGCGTTTAAAACTATTTGAGCTCCTGCTGCTCAACTTGGCTTTGGGTCAAAGTTTACGGCTTTGGCGGGGCTCGTAAAAACCTGTTGCCCCGGGCGGTGGGCCAAAGACCCATCATCAGTGGCTTACAAGTTGTAAGAGCTTGTTAACAGCCACCGATGGAGCCGACAGGGAGCAGGGATAACAAAAAGGATAAGACCACTATTCTAGGAGGGAGAACAATGCTTGCGGAGAAAGAATATTAAATTCTTACTCAAGCGGCTGAATAATAAAAAGATGGCTATCATTCCCAAGAAAAATGTCATCTTTTAAGTTAACGTTAAAGTTCTGCAATAATTTTGTTTTTGAAAGTGTCCCCTCCTGTCAAATCAGGTATGCTCATTAATTTTTAAATTAATTCCAAAATGTTCAAAATAATTTTCGTAAAAATTTGACGAAAATTTAAAATCATAAGTATAGTCCACCGGGCGAGAAGAGATGGCCCGGCTAACGGGTTGGCGAGGCACAGATCCAGAAGGCGAGTACTTTCCACCGAAGCTTCTGCGGGACCGCGATAGGAACAACTCCTATTTGGAAATCTATATGACCTCGTTTATTTGCGGCAGCAGTGCTGAACTGGCGACCTATCCGTTGGATTTGGTGAAGACCCGGATGCATATACAGGGATATTTTCCCGATCGGCATGGGGTGGGCTTTAGCTACAGGAATGCTTGGGCGACCGCCAAGGGCGTCATCCTGGAGGAGGGCCTGATGAAATTGTACGCCGGACTCTCTGCTCAGTTGGTGAGACAGATATTCTTCGGTGGGACAAAATTCATCATATACGACGCACTCAGCAAGAATCTGAGAACGCGTACCAAGGATAACAAGTTCCAAATCTCCTACTTTAACTCCTGCTTCTGCGCCGTCATGGCTGGCGGGGGCGCCAATCTCCTTACCGTGCCCACCGAGCTGTTCAAGATCCGGATGCAGATGGAAGCCAAGCGGCGGGCGGCCGGTCTTCCTCCGCGGATCAACAATGTCATTCACGGCCTGACCTCCACTGTACGAAGGAACGGATTTTATGGTCTGTGGGGTGGTGTTGGGCCCACCACCTGGCGCGGGGCACTGCACACTTTGGGTGAGCTCCTCCACAGCCTCTATATGGTTTCTGCATTTAACATTTGTTTTCGCGTATAAGCCGATGTTGGGACCTACGATTTCTTCAAGCGATCGCTTATCAAGGTACTCGGGATGCCGGATAACCGGGCTATCCACTTTCTAGCCGCCTTGATGTCCGGTATAGCGGTAGTTGTGCTAAGTAATCCGCCTGACGTGGTCCGGTCACGGGTGATGTTCCAGCCAAGAGACAAGCGTGGCCGAGGTCTTCACTTCAAGAACGGTCGGCAGTGCTTTATGCGTTTGATAAGGGAGGAAGGTATCATGGCCATGTACAAGGGATGGCTTCCCTTCTGGCTACGCGTGGGTCCCTGGACATTCATATTTTGGTTTACATTCGAACACCTTCGAGGGAGACGCGGTGACCAACATCGCTACAATTGACAGTCCCAGTGTGGTGTTTGGCAAAATTTTCGTAATTCGTTATTATGGGTTATAAGTCAAGGGTTTTTAGAAGATATTATTAAAAAATCACTAATATTTTTAAATTCTAATTATTTACTTTAAGCCACGAAATGAATATGGCTTTCTCATGGAAACCTCAACAAACCCTTTGTAATTGTAAGTAACTATAATCCCATTCCAACTCTCATTGGAGGACTTATTGCAATTCATCATGACAAAAACAACTCATCAGCTCTCGTCTTGGCCAAGTTGTAAGCTGAGTGGCGCTTATCAGCTTAATCACACGCTCCTTAAAGCGAAAACAAGCCAAGAAACACAAACAGACTGACAATCCGGCTGAAAGCATCGCGTTTCTACACCGAGCTGGCGAAATCCCAAAGTGCAGCATTGCGTGAAAAGAGTGCTGTAATTTACAGTTGTACTGCCAAAAGGTGTGCTGAAATTAGGAGGGGGATGGGTGGGATGTGGCAGGTGGCAGAGCGAAACTACAAAACAGGTGGCCAGGGACGAGGGGCCAGACGGTGCAAATCCTGGGCAGCAGCATAATTAAAATGCTGCCAAGCTGCACCGAGAATTGGCTACTTTCGCGGCATTAGCACTACAAAAAATTATTTCAATTAATGCTTAAATATAAAATATTAAACATTTATTAAACATAACATTTATAATAAAATACAAATATTTAAGTAGCTTGAGGTCCCTAACTAATTTAACTGACTGATCTTCTTTCATACTTTTATTAAATAACAAATTATTTTATTATTTGGAAATATACTCGTATATTAATGCCACTATAAAATATAACTTTGTTAATATTACAGTCAATTTTCAAGTCCATTTCCAGTGTACTTTTTTCGTATCATAAATTTTTCGAGCTGCCTAAATGTTTGTACTACCATTTTTTTGCCCCTTTTCGTTGTCCTCACAGCTCTTTAGACAAGTGGCCCTTGGCAAACAACTTGTACTTGTAATTATTTTTGCGCACTTGAAAAGCTGTTAAAACAGAGACATAAAGGATTTTTTACATCCATTCGAGTTTTTATTCGAGTGTTTGGCTTAGCTCATTATGCAAAGTGAAGTAATTGCGAGCTGATAGGTGGCATCGTCATGTGAAAAGTTTTGTAGAAAATATACCGCCATGATGATGATGATGATGACGTCTAAGGCAGGATAAGTGCCCCATTCCGTGCACTTGCAGTTTACAGACAACAGGATGCGGATGTCAGGTGCTGCTGGCACATAAAAACACAAACACACACCTACTCAGTGGCAAAAGCAAAGGCAACCGCCCACACCTCTGTCACAGACGACACTTAAAAGCACACTCAGAGGCGTTGATGGCATAATAGACTGCAATTAAGTGAGCTTGAGCTGACAGTCGTTGACTCAAAACAGGACAAGGCCAGGATACTTAGCTGTGCGATGCGTGGGCGAATGTGATTCGCTTCCAAAAGAAGCAATAAACTGTAAGATACCCGGTACTTCTATAGATTCCTCTTGTTTGTATTTTCTTTTCAAGAAAAACTTGTTTTGTGCAGCCTAATATAAAACCTATTACATACATTCGCAAGAAATCATTATACCCCAGAGTACCCGGTAAAATAAAATTGCAATCTGGGCGACCCATCCACCCACAAAAATCGCAAGCAAAAATCGAATTTGAGCAGTTAAACTATTCCGAAACTATTAAGAGACTATTATAAAAGTTTCAATTTCGACAAGCCAGCCAGTTGGCAACTTCTCGGCTTTAAAATTAAATCAATTAACAGCCCAAGCAATTTCCGAAGCGACGAAATGCCCCGGGAAAATGGCCAAAAAACAAATACACAAGCCAAGCAGCTCACTCGAGCGGCTAAACAGCAAAAAAAAAAAATATATATACGAAGAAAATAAGAAGAACCTTCAGATGCCGAGCTCACATGATGATGATGGCCTCCCCGAAGCGATTTCTTCCAGCATCGAGCTCAACAGCTTGACTGTTTAAATTGCTCATACGCAGCGTGGGACAAGCCGAGAAGCCGAAAGGCAGAGTTTCAATTTCTTTAGTGCTTGCTAAGCAAAAATCTCTCATTAAAGAAAGTGCCTTAAATGTTAAAAAATAATTGGACACAGAATAAATCAGCCTCGCAAAGGATTCTCACTCTTTGTCCAACATTTGTTTATCAATTAATCATAATGCTCGGAAAAGGCCAATTAACGAGACTTTAGTTCCACTTCTTTGAAATTTCTGTCTTAGCAGCGATATACAATGGGGATTGTATAAAAGCACCAATAAATCAAATTAATTGGTTTCAACAACAGCCAAAATAAAAGGGCGCAAGGAGAGTCCTTCACATCCCGGCCACATCCCGGCTGATGATTATAATAAATACAAATTAATAAACACACAACAATAAACACGCTCAATTATGTCAGATCAGACACTCCACCATTATTTTTCAATTAAAGCATCCGGCTTTATCGCAAAACAAGCCGCAGGACAATTTTTGTTGTTCTTCCTTTTTTTGTTTACAGCCTGACTTTCATAATATGTTATTGAATTGGCTTCCGTCCGCGGGGGAAGGGAGTATTTTGGCTGATTCAGGACCTCTTGAGTCCTCCATATGAATTTTCAATTTCATTTTCAACAGGCTGGGAGCTCCCAGCTTGTTAAGGTATAAATTTAGACGCGAAGGCGGGCATGTGGGCATCGGGGGCCTCGTGTGTGCCCCAAGTTGTCAAAGTTGTCAAGCGGAAATCCCCTTTACATCATAAAAACCCTCCACAGACATACGTGAGGGAAAATATCGAAATAACAAAATTATTGTTATTGTTTTTTTTCCGTACATGTTGTTTTTGGAGTGGCAGGAGGAGAAGGGAAATTGCGCGGATTTGTCTGCTCCCTCAAGCGGCACGCACTTAAGTGCGTGTCCTTATCCTTTGCTGTTTGTCAGTGTGGGTGTGTGTCTGCCAGGATATGTGTTCGTTTGTAATTTTAAAGCTCTTGGCACGCATACGACAGCAGCTGAATATGTGGAGCAACAAAAAGCAGCCAATTAATAAAACAAAAATGCCAAATATGTGTCAGTAATAATGGCAGGGAGACCAGGATACTCGGAAATCAGATGGAAAATGCAGGGACCTCAATTTAATAAAAGATTTGTCATATCATGCAAGAAAATTCTTTCTTTGGGAAAATACAAAAAGACCTTACATATTATTCTTAAAATTAAGTAGGATATATACGCCCATTCCGAAAAAGAATAATAAGGCTTCAAAGGAAACGCCTAGATAATTTTCAAAGTTCTTTTAATTTTTATTTATTTCTAGTCACTTTTTCTTTATCCGCAGAGTTATTTTTGGTAGGGGAAATTGAATTCCTTGAAAATTATTTCCTTTCTATAAAAAACTAATTAATCCGTAAACCAAACCAAGGTCATGGGATTAAAATCTCGTTTAGTGCCGCCTGAAATATACAATAAAAACTGAACCTGACCACTGACATCGCCGTCATTTGCATAAGCTCGAAACTCAAAATGAAAGAAAACTTGCTTAAAAAGCAATTCAGTTACGGGCCGCCCTTTTCCAGCAATATTTATTATCCTTGCTGCTTCGCTACATCGAAGTAACCGCATACAAAAAAAAAATTGATTTATATAAAATTTATGCAAAAGACGAGGCAATGGAATAGGGAGAAGAAAGGTGAATTTATTGACTCACCTGGAGTCCTGCAATCCATGCTCTCCAGACTCCTGGACACGCATCGCATACAACTCCTGCGAAAATTGCTGAGAGGCACGAAACGAAACGTAACAAGAGGAAAAGTTAAAGTTCGCATTTCATTAGAAGTCGTTAGGAGGCGGCTCGACCTAATCCATTAATTAGTTTGATATGATCTGGGGAACTTACCTCGCCATTTTCGGGGGGATCTCCGTTGCCAAAGGTAGAGGCCACAACAATTAACAATGCCTCGTGCTCAATGGAGGATATATCGTAGTCGGACATGCAATATATCTAAATGAATAAACAATTTACCGCTTTACTAGTGCGTATTTGTAATTTCCTTCTCCTTTTTTCTGTTTAGCTGTGCCAAACACTTTTGTGGTCATTAGCTAGTTGGCCCACGCATCCTAAAAACCCCCAGACAAGGCCTAATGAGTTCTGGCCTACTTCAATGTATCTTGTAGTTTGTCGCAGGTTTTTGCAGCTTATCTTATATTGCCAGGCAGACGGCAGATGCTTTTTAAACACACACTCACATGACAAGGACCTAAGAGGCAAGAGGTCCTGGACCCAACTGAACGGACTGGACACTAAGCTGCCACAAAAAATGTAAAAAGTAAATTTCGGTTTTATGCTAATTTGTCTCATGTGACGTTGGCCTTTTGCACATTGGCCTAATAAGGTCGCAGGTTAAGGGCAGAGAGCCCCAAAATGGGGCTAATTTTAGAAGTAGGTTAAAACGTTTTATAATGTCAAATTAGGGATAATATTGCCCAGTATGAAATATGCTTAGTTCCTGGGACAGAGACCCATTTTTTGTGGTTGGCTTAATATCAACAAATTTGAAAATTAATGTGTAGGGCTTATTCTTAAAGTGTCTTAATAGCTATATAATTTAAAGTTTAGATGCTTGTTTGTTTTACTAATAATTAACACTTGTTTGAGCTCACCTGTGCATTAAATGCATGTCCCAGAAGTTCACATAATTGCTTTGCATATTGCTCGGATTTTCCAGTTTCTGTCGCATACAACACAGTCGCCTTGATTCGCTTCGACAAGGCCCGTCCAAATAATTTCGATGTAAATTTCACAGCCCTGCAACAAAGTGAGAAAAATGTTTAGGCCGGCTGGGAATGGTTTCTGGCCAAAATGGTGAAAACACTTAAAGCTGCGTCAGCAACAGCAGCCAGACCATTATCATTAGACTTGTAAGCCTTCATGTCAGGGGTAAGGCCATTACATACATATATAAGATATATTTATATATAACAGACGGTGGCTGATATAGCCACTTTGATTGACACAACATGTAATTGGAAAATTGTCTACAACTAGAGCATACATATTCCTTTAAGGACTCGCACACATGGTTAGTCAATAATCAAAACGGGAGCAGAAGAGTTTTATTGCAAGAAATGGGCATTGCACCCTCTGGTGCTGGCTATGGCTGTTCTCCTTTGGAATTCTCGTTTCTTGTTTCATTATTTAAACCAGTACAGCATAAAATTTTATGGATTGAGTCAAGCAATGGTTAAACAACGAAGGTGGCAATGCAGAAAAAAATACAGAAAAATGAGTAAGAAAAGAAAAGCCTTCTGTTGCTTCAATGCCAGACATCGTAGTACTTCTTCTGCAATTTCATAGTCCAGATTTTATACTCTATTCAAGGGGTTTAAGGGTATACATGATTCTTAAATTGAGGACTGTCAGATATTAACAACATTTAAGACGCATTAGTCAGAATCTTCTACGCTTATAGACCATTTCAAACTATTTAAGAACAAGTGCAGGGTATCTAAAAGTTCATAACTCAAAAAACTTTAACATTCGTACTATTTTTGTCTCCGAATAGCATTGTGTTCTTTCCTCTGCGCCTGCTCCTGACATGGAACTACTTCTTTTTTTTGGATAAGGGAGCAAATGGATGCTTATAGGCAGTTTAAATGTAATTTAATATGTCTGGCACTTCTCCACTTTGTAGCACCTCCACTTGCTCCCTGTCCCTGCCCCAGTTCCTCCATATACCATCCATCCATATACGCATTACGCTGCACACTTTTGTGTGAGCATGAATATAATTTCATTTTCATAAAGTTGTCGATGTCAGCGATGATTTAATTCCATTTCATCTCATCAGAGAGCTAAGAGGCGCGACGCGTGCTGAAACAATTAAACTTAATTATGTCTACAGCCTGTCAGGACAGCGCGGATATATGTGTAATGTATATGTATACCCTCGGATTTAAATACAAAAATACATATGATTTTTCAGTGGCTCATCGCTCAACCATTTATAAAAAGTTTCGCACTCGAAAGAGCTCGATTTAATGGAAACACGTTCTACTTGTACATACTTTTGCAATTTGCAACTTATTTTAATTGATAACTTTTTAATGAATTTCTGGCTGGCATTTTGCAGTTACTTGTTGAGCCGATGAGGTTGGCAATAAGACCGGACTGAGCTTCGCCGGACAGACGAATTGCACTGAATTAAAATTAATTAGCCTGAAAAATATGCCAACGTGGCCAACACACCATTAATACAATGTATGTAATGATTTAAAGTGTGGTCGTTAAATAATCATCATCATTTTTCATGCTTTATTAAACAGCAATTTGTACGAAATTTGATATGTTTTAATTTTTTTTTTTTTTGGTAATTGTGTAATTGATTTTATTTGTCGAATGCCACCGCAGTGGTTTATTTGTTGTTTTCATTAATTGATTGACGCATAAAGGGTGTAAGGATAAAACGCTTCATAGAACATTCTGAAGTTAAATAATGCAAAGAAATTCATGGATTAAATGACGACTCTTTTTGCTTCGTTTAGTAATTAGTTCACGAACCAATGGAGATATTCAATTAATTGAATTTATTTTACATTTGTGCACTTATAATGGACACAAGAGGGCAAAAAGTGGCTGTTGAAAAAGTGTAAATTGTTGATTAATAATTTATTTGAATGGCTTTTAAAAACTAAATCAAAAAGAGGATTAATTAAAAGTATATAAAGTATTAGGTGGGTTTTTGTTTTTTTTGTTAAATAAGGGTCAATAAAATGAGGGAGTCAACAAATAAGTGGATAAATTTATATGCCTAAGAGGCACTTTTGCAAATTACAAAAATACTCCCATTAATCATTTAAATTCCACAAAAAAAAAACCTTAATTGTCTATTATTTATAGGTTTACTCAAAATGGACTTCTAAATACCTCAGATATCACCCCAAATAAAGTAAAGCTGTCAAATTTGCATAACAATCAACCGCAAAACGCATTGGATACCTATGCTCAGCCGGCAAATAACATTTAAAATAACAATAACCGAGGAGGACAAGCAACATGATGCAATGTACCAAATTTTCCAGGCGACTTGATAGCCTCCTGCGGAAAAGATGGAGGAAGCCCGTAGCAAAAAACCACAATCCATGTAATCTACTTAAAAGCTAATCCCTGCTGATGCTGTCGTGTGACACGCTGGCACAGCGAACAAACACACGAGGACAATTACACGGGGCAAGGATACACAGGATACACGGGATACGAGTATCTTCTACCTCATCATCATCATGCTCATCATAATGACGGTTATCCTGGTGGAGGTAAAAGGTACACGGTAAATGGTAAATGGTAAAGGGACAGCGGCAAAGGTCGCCACGTTAACGGTAAGCACCGCTGTAAGTACTTACCTAGCGATTTGTTTAAAATTGAATTTACGTCTTGGCTTCTTGCCCTTGCTCTCGCCACGCCCCTTCTTCCAGATGTGGGTACGCCAGGCGGGGTCCTGGTATTCGAACGAGGGCTTCAGGTAGTACAGCGCCATCTCCTGATGGAATACGGGCGTGATGGAGCCCGACAGTGGCGGCACGATCCAAATCCAATCAGCGGGACAGCCGTTCCTGCACAGAAATATACGAATACAAACAAATCGTCCTTCGGTTAAGTAATTGTTTATAATTGACGAGTGTCCTGGTGAGGGAATACCTTGGCTTCTAGCTGCCTTTATTTTCTATTTCCAACAGGGTCTGCGTATGTTTAGGGCCACAAACGGGTGATTACCATTAACTGACTTAATTGTTGTTGCCCTGCCCGCTTTTGCCATAAAAATAGAAACGTGGCTTAGTGTCACTTGATTTAGGGTTCTATTAAGGTGTTGCCCTTAAAGGGGGAAGGTATTTCCTAAATATTTTGAAGAGTAAGCCAATTAAAGTGTAATCTCAATTTTGTTTCTAACTTTCAAAAGAAAACTATGGCAAAAGCTATAACTTTGTCAATATTAATATCCAACGAGGCAACCTGACAACCATTTAAGGTATCGAGTGGATATTGAGAAAGCTATGGCCTTCGTAAGAGGTCATACTGTGCCTACCATGCATTTTCAAATTTTATAGGGGACACCCCACAAAATTTGACGAAAAACCTAAAAAATAATTTGTTGTCAGATTTTGATGCAGATTTGTTCAGAATCGATCCACTAATCGTTTAAGGTATTCCGCTTAAGAATCGGGTGGATATTGACAAAGATATAGCTATCTATATTTATCTATAAGATATTTATATAAAAAATAATTTGTTTTCCGATATGAAGGAAGATTTGTTCTGAATCGATCCACAAATCGTTTAAGGTATTCCGCTTAAGAATCGGGTGGATATTGAGAAAGATATAGCCTTCGCAAGAGGTCACATTGTGCCTCCCATGCATTTTCAAATTTTATAGGGGACACCCCACAAAATTTGACGAAAAACCTAAAAAATAATTTGTTGTCAGATTTTGATGCAGATTTGTTCAGAATCGATCCACAAATCGTTTAAGGTATTCCGCTTAAGAATCGGGTGGATATTGACAAAGATATAGCCTTCGCAAGAGGTCACATTGTGCCTCCCATGCATTTTCGAATTTTATAGGGGACACCCCACAAAATTTGACAAAAAACCTAAAAAATAATTTGTTGTCAGATTTTGATGCAGATTTGTTCAGAATCGAACCACAAGTCGTTTAAGGTATTCCGCTTAAGAATCGGGTGGATATTGACAAAGATATAGTCTTCGCAGGAGGTGATAATGTGCCTCCCATGCATTTTCGAATTTTATAGGGAACACCCCACAAAATTTGACAAAAAACCTAAAAAATAATTTGTTGTCAGATTTTGATGCAGATTTGTTCAGAATCGATCCACAAGTCGTTTAAGGTATTCCGCTTAAGAATCGGGTGGATATTGACAAAGATATAGTCTTCGCAGGAGGTGATAATGTGCCTCCCATGCATTTTCGAATTTTATAGGGAACACCCCACAAAATTTGACAAAAAACCTTAAAAATAATTTGTTGTCAGATTTTGATGCAGATTTGTTCAGAATCGAACCACAAGTCGTTTAAGGTATTCCGCTTAAGAATCGGGTGGATTTTGACAAAGATATAGCCTTCGCAAGAGGTCACATTGTGCCTCCCATGCATTTTCGAATTTTATAGGGGACACCCCACAAAATTTGACAAAAAACCTAAAAAATAATTTGTTGTCAGATTTTGATGCAGATTTGTTCAGAATCGAACCACAAGTCGTTTAAGGTATTCCGCTTAAGAATCGGGTGGATATTGACAAAGATATAGTCTTCGCAGGAGGTGATAATGTGCCTCCCATGCATTTTCGAATTTTATAGGGAACACCCCACAAAATTTGACAAAAAACCTTAAAAATAATTTGTTGTCAGATTTTGATGCAGATTTGTTCAGAATCGATCCACAAGTCGTTTAAGGTATTCCGCTTAAGAATCGGGTGGATATTGACAAAGATATAGTCTTCGCAGGAGGTGATAATGTGCCTCCCATGCATTTTCGAATTTTATAGGGAACACCCCACAAAATTTGACAAAAAACCTAAAAAATAATTTGTTGTCAGATTTTGATGCAGATTTGTTCAGAATCGATCCACAAATCGTTTAAGGTATTCCGCTTAGGAATCGGGTGGATATCCACAAAGATATAGCCTTCGCAGGAGGTGATAATGTGCCTCCCATGCATTTTCGAATTTTATAGGGGACACCCCACAAAATTTGACAAAAAACCTAAAAAATAATTTGTTGTCAGATTTTGATGCAGATTTGTTCAGAATCGAACCACAAGTCGTTTAAGGTATTCCGCTTAAGAATCGGGTGGATATTGACAAAGATATAGTCTTCGCAGGAGGTGATAATGTGCCTCCCATGCATTTTCGAATTTTATAGGGAACACCCCACAAAATTTGACAAAAAACCTAAAAAATAATTTGTTGTCAGATTTTGATGCAGATTTGTTCAGAATCGAACCACAAATCGTTTAAGGTATTCCGCTTAAGAATCGGGTGGATATTGACAAAGATATAGCCTTCGCAAGAGGTCACATTGTGCCTCCCATGCATTTTCGAATTTTATAGGGGACACCCCACAAAATTTGACAAAAAACCTAAAAAATAATTTGTTGTCAGATTTTGATGCAGATTTGTTCAGAATCGAACCACAAGTCGTTTAAGGTATTCCGCTTAAGAATCGGGTGGATATTGACAAAGATATAGTCTTCGCAGGAGGTGATAATGTGCCTCCCATGCATTTTCGAATTTTATAGGGAACACCCCACAAAATTTGACAAAAAACCTAAAAAATAATTTGTTGTCAGATTTTGATGCAGATTTGTTCAGAATCGATCCACAAATCGTTTAAGGTATTCCGCTTAGGAATCGGGTGGATATCCACAAAGATATAGCCTTCGCAGGAGGTGATAATGTGCCTCCCACGCATTTTCGAATTTTATAGGGGACACCCCACAAAATTTGACAAAAAACCTAAAAAATAATTTGTTGTCAGATTTTGATGCAGATTTGTTCAGAATCGAACCACAAGTCGTTTAAGGTATTCCGCTTAAGAATCGGGTGGATATTGACAAAGATATAGTCTTCGCAGGAGGTGATAATGTGCCTCCCATGCATTTTCGAATTTTATAGGGAACACCCCACAAAATTTGACAAAAAACCTAAAAAATAATTTGTTGTCAGATTTTGATGCAGATTTGTTCAGAATCGATCCACAAATCGTTTAAGGTATTCCGCTTAGGAATCGGGTGGATATCCACAAAGATATAGCCTTCGCAGGAGGTGATAATGTGCCTCCCATGCATTTTCGAATTTTATAGGGGACACCCCACAAAATTTGACAAAAAACCTAAAAAAATAATTTGTTGTCAGATTTTGATGCAGATTTGTTCAGAATCGAACCACAAGTCGTTTAAGGTATTCCGCTTAAGAATCGGGTGGATATTGACAAAGATATAGTCTTCGCAGGAGGTGATAATGTGCCTCCCATGCATTTTCGAATTTTATAGGGAACACCCCACAAAATTTGACAAAAAACCTAAAAAATAATTTGTTGTCAGATTTTGATGCAGATTTGTTCAGAATCGAACCACAAGTCGTTTAAGGTATTCCGCTTAAGAATCGGGTGGATATTGACAAAGATATAGTCTTCGCAGGAGGTGATAATGTGCCTCCCATGCATTTTCGAATTTTATAGGGAACACCCCACAAAATTTGACAAAAAACCTAAAAAATAATTTGTTGTCAGATTTTGATGCAGATTTGTTCAGAATCGATCCACAAATCGTTTAAGGTATTCCGCTTAGGAATCGGGTGGATATCCACAAAGATATAGCCTTCGCAGGAGGTGATAATGTGCCTCCCATGCATTTTCGAATTTTATAGGGGACACCCCACAAAATTTGACAAAAAACCTAAAAAATAATTTGTTGTCAGATTTTGATGCAGATTTGTTCAGAATCGAACCACAAGTCGTTTAAGGTATTCCGCTTAAGAATCGGGTGGATATTGACAAAGATATAGTCTTCGCAGGAGGTGATAATGTGCCTCCCATGCATTTTCGAATTTTATAGGGAACACCCCACAAAATTTGACAAAAAACCTAAAAAATAATTTGTTGTCAGATTTTGATGCAGATTTGTTCAGAATCGAACCACAAATCGTTTAAGGTATTCCGCTTAAGAATCGGGTGGATATTGACAAAGATATAGCCTTCGCAAGAGGTCACATTGTGCCTCCCATGCATTTTCGAATTTTATAGGGGACACCCCACAAAATTTGACAAAAAACCTAAAAAATAATTTGTTGTCAGATTTTGATGCAGATTTGTTCAGAATCGAACCACAAGTCGTTTAAGGTATTCCGCTTAAGAATCGGGTGGATATTGACAAAGATATAGTCTTCGCAGGAGGTGATAATGTGCCTCCCATGCATTTTCGAATTTTATAGGGAACACCCCACAAAATTTGACAAAAAACCTAAAAAATAATTTGTTGTCAGATTTTGATGCAGATTTGTTCAGAATCGATCCACAAATCGTTTAAGGTATTCCGCTTAGGAATCGGGTGGATATCCACAAAGATATAGCCTTCGCAGGAGGTGATAATGTGCCTCCCATGCATTTTCGAATTTTATAGGGGACACCCCACAAAATTTGACAAAAAACCTAAAAAATAATTTGTTGTCAGATTTTGATGCAGATTTGTTCAGAATCGAACCACAAGTCGTTTAAGGTATTCCGCTTAAGAATCGGGTGGATATTGACAAAGATATAGTCTTCGCAGGAGGTGATAATGTGCCTCCCATGCATTTTCGAATTTTATAGGGAACACCCCACAAAATTTGACAAAAAACCTAAAAAATAATTTGTTGTCAGATTTTGATGCAGATTTGTTCAGAATCGATCCACAAATCGTTTAAGGTATTCCGCTTAGGAATCGGGTGGATATCCACAAAGATATAGCCTTCGCAGGAGGTGATAATGTGCCTCCCATGCATTTTCGAATTTTATAGGGGACACCCCACAAAATTTGACAAAAAACCTAAAAAATAATTTGTTGTCAGATTTTGATGCAGATTTGTTCAGAATCGAACCACAAGTCGTTTAAGGTATTCCGCTTAAGAATCGGGTGGATATTGACAAAGATATAGTCTTCGCAGGAGGTGATAATGTGCCTCCCATGCATTTTCGAATTTTATAGGGAACACCCCACAAAATTTGACAAAAAACCTAAAAAATAATTTGTTGTCAGATTTTGATGCAGATTTGTTCAGAATCGAACCACAAATCGTTTAAGGTATTCCGCTTAAGAATCGGGTGGATATTGACAAAGATATAGCCTTCGCAAGAGGTCACATTGTGCCTCCCATGCATTTTCGAATTTTATAGGGGGACACCCCACAAAATTTGACAAAAAACCTAAAAAATAATTTGTTGTCAGATTTTGATGCAGATTTGTTCAGAATCGAACCACAAGTCGTTTAAGGTATTCCGCTTAAGAATCGGGTGGATATTGACAAAGATATAGTCTTCGCAGGAGGTGATAATGTGCCTCCCATGCATTTTCGAATTTTATAGGGAACACCCCACAAAATTTGACAAAAAACCTAAAAAATAATTTGTTGTCAGATTTTGATGCAGATTTGTTCAGAATCGATCCACAAATCGTTTAAGGTATTCCGCTTAGGAATCGGGTGGATATCCACAAAGATATAGCCTTCGCAGGAGGTGATAATGTGCCTCCCACGCATTTTCGAATTTTATAGGGGACACCCCACAAAATTTGACAAAAAACCTAAAAAATAATTTGTTGTCAGATTTTGATGCAGATTTGTTCAGAATCGAACCACAAGTCGTTTAAGGTATTCCGCTTAAGAATCGGGTGGATATTGACAAAGATATAGTCTTCGCAGGAGGTGATAATGTGCCTCCCATGCATTTTCGAATTTTATAGGGAACACCCCACAAAATTTGACAAAAAACCTAAAAAATAATTTGTTGTCAGATTTTGATGCAGATTTGTTCAGAATCGATCCACAAATCGTTTAAGGTATTCCGCTTAGGAATCGGGTGGATATCCACAAAGATATAGCCTTCGCAGGAGGTGATAATGTGCCTCCCATGCATTTTCGAATTTTATAGGGGACACCCCACAAAATTTGACAAAAAACCTAAAAAAATAATTTGTTGTCAGATTTTGATGCAGATTTGTTCAGAATCGATCCACAAATCGTTTAAGGTATTCCGCTTAGGAATCGGGTGGATATCCACAAAGATATAGCCTTCGCAGGAGGTGATAATGTGCCTCCCATGCATTTTCGAATTTTATAGGGAACACCCCACAAAATTTGACAAAAAACCTAAAAAATAATTTGTTGTCAGATTTTGATGCAGATTTGTTCAGAATCGAACCACAAGTCGTTTAAGGTATTCCGCTTAAGAATCGGGTGGATATTGACAAAGATATAGTCTTCGCAGGAGGTGATAATGTGCCTCCCACGCATTTTCGAATTTTATAGGGAACACCCCACAAAATTTGACAAAAAACCTAAAAAATAATTTGTTGTCAGATTTTGATGCAGATTTGTTCAGAATCGAACCACAAGTCGTTTAAGGTATTCCGCTTAAGAATCGGGTGGATATTGACAAAGATATAGTCTTCGCAGGAGGTGATAATGTGCCTCCCATGCATTTTCGAATTTTATAGGGAACACCCCACAAAATTTGACAAAAAACCTAAAAAATAATTTGTTGTCAGATTTTGATGCAGATTTGTTCAGAATCGATCCACAAATCGTTTAAGGTATTCCGCTTAGGAATCGGGTGGATATCCACAAAGATATAGCCTTCGCAGGAGGTGATAATGTGCCTCCCATGCATTTTCGAATTTTATAGGGGACACCCCACAAAATTTGACAAAAACCTAAAAAATAATTTGTTGTCAGATTTTGATGCAGATTTGTTCAGAATCGAACCACAAGTCGTTTAAGGTATTCCGCTTAAGAATCGGGTGGATATTGACAAAGATATAGTCTTCGCAGGAGGTGATAATGTGCCTCCCATGCATTTTCAAATTTTATAGGGAACACCCCACAAATTTGACAAAAAACCTAAAAAATAATTTGTTGTCAGATTTTGATGCAGATTTGTTCAGAATCGATCCACAAATCGTTTAAGGTATTCCGCTTAGGAATCGGGTGGATATCCACAAAGATATAGCCTTCGCAGGAGGTGATAATGTGCCTCCCATGCATTTTCGAATTTTATAGGGGACACCCCACAAAATTTGACAAAAAACCTAAAAAATAATTTGTTGTCAGATTTTGATGCAGATTTGTTCAGAATCGAACCACAAGTCGTTTAAGGTATTCCGCTTAAGAATCGGGTGGATATTGACAAAGATATAGTCTTCGCAGGAGGTGATAATGTGCCTCCCATGCATTTTCGAATTTTATAGGGAACACCCCACAAAATTTGACAAAAAACCTAAAAAATAATTTGTTGTCAGATTTTGATGCAGATTTGTTCAGAATCGAACCACAAGTCGTTTAAGGTATTCCGCTTAAGAATCGGGTGGATATTGACAAAGATATAGCCTTCGCAAGAGGTCACATTGTGCCTCCCATGCATTTTCGAATTTTATAGGGGACACCCCACAAAATTTGACAAAAAACCTTAAAAATAATTTGTTGTCAGATTTTGATGCAGATTTGTTCAGAATCGATCCACAAGTCGTTTAAGGTATTCCGCTTAAGAATCGGGTGGATATTGACAAAGATATAGTCTTCGCAGGAGGTGATAATGTGCCTCCCATGCATTTTCGAATTTTATAGGGAACACCCCACAAAATTTGACAAAAACCTAAAAAATAATTTGTTGTCAGATTTTGATGCAGATTTGTTCAGAATCGATCCACAAATCGTTTAAGGTATTCCGCTTAGGAATCGGGTGGATATCCACAAAGATATAGCCTTCGCAGGAGGTGATAATGTGCCTCCCATGCATTTTCGAATTTTATAGGGGACACCCCACAAAATTTGACAAAAAACCTTAAAAATAATTTGTTGTCAGATTTTGATGCAGATTTGTTCAGAATCGATCCACAAATCGTTTAAGGTATTCCGCTTAGGAATCGGGTGGATATCCACAAAGATATAGCCTTCGCAGGAGGTGATAATGTGCCTCCCATGCATTTTCGAATTTTATAGGGGACACCCCACAAAATTTGACAAAAAACCTAAAAAATAATTTGTTGTCAGATTTTGATGCAGATTTGTTCAGAATCGATCCACAAATCATTTAAGGTATTTAAGACTATTCGGCCCTTTACACAAATTGTGCACATACTATACAATGTAGCCATTTTAATTGCACGAATAAATTATTTAAACAATTAGGTATAACGCATATTTTTAAAAATGAACATATACAACTATTCGCCGGCATATTTTAATATAAATATTTTCATCGTAATTACTGAAAATGAATCCGTGACTTGTATATTTACCTTTGTTATTATGTTGTTCTTTTAAATGCAAACATTTTGTTAAAATTACGCGGAAATTGAAAAATTCTGTATTTCCCCGAAATTGTTGTGTTGAACAGTTCCCAAAAATAAAACACATAACTTGATATATTAATTTCTGGAGTTTCCCCACCTTTTGTTGTGCCCTTGGCAAAGTTTGACATATTGTGCGGCATTTATGTGTCTCGTGTGCACTTTACATAAGCGCTGGCGACAGCAAATTGGAAACAATAAATTTACTTTTGCACCTGCAAAGAGTTTTCCGCACGCTTTTCCCTTAAACCCGGTCGCGAAAAGCCGGGTTTGTGATGGGAGTCGTGGGAGTCGGGGCGTGGAAAGTCAAATAAAACACGTTAAGCCATAAACATGCGGCTGGGATATGTCATAAATGCAAACTCAACTCGGCCATAAACAAACAAGCACCAGGTTACGGATTCCGGATTCCCGGCCACTGAATTCCAGTCATAATCACCGATCCGGGTACTCACCTCAACTTGGACTCGTTCTCGAAATGCTTCATGAAGCTCTCGCTGGCTGTGTGGTGATCCACAATGGTCACATTACGGCTCTGGTAGGAATGGAGGACAGCTATGTTCATCTCAACGACGGCCTTGTCCTTCCACAAGGATGTGGGGGTCCTGGTGTCCAAATTCATTTTCAGCGCCACCGTCTGCATTGAGTTAAAAATCAATTTGTTTAGTTATTGATTGGAAATGGATGGATGGCTCCTATCTAATCGAGAGCCGTTGTCAAATTTCGATTATAGTTTTCCATAGATTTGTGGCCAGAATTTAATAATTACTGTCCGAAAACCAAAATTGGTCCTAAAACCCCAAAATGTGTGTGGCCCAAAACCCATGTCACCAGTCAACACATTCTCACCGGATGTCAATTATAGATTCGGCCGCAGGCCATCAAATATTTTGTGGAGAAACAACTGCTATTATTCCATGTAATAGTAGTTAAGGTAATGGAGTGACTTTTAAAAAATATATCAAAGTTTAAAAATGGGAAAATATTTAAAAAAAATCTGTAAAAGTTGGTACTCAAAAATACGTAAAGGAAATAAGAATATTTCAAAACTACAAATAAACTCTTGAATTATTTTTAAATCTAATACGGAATTTTCTTTTTGTTTTCAGCCCTAAAAACTAATATAAATTTCTTATATTTTTAAAAACATATTAGTCCTATTTTGATGTGGGGTGGGATGCATGTAACTGTCATCATATCAGAGTCACATTTTCCTCGTAATCCTAATGGCATTTTCGTGCTGTTGAAAACCTAATTAGGTATCCGAAATTGATCAAAATTGAAGTGCAGTGCAGACGCATTAGGTTGGCAGTCATATTCAGGGATATCATGTGTAAAAGCAGTATTATAATATATATACTTTTCCATGGCAACTTTTCAAGCCTTAAAGCCTCCGCCCGGCTTAAGTGTTGTTAACCAGTTTGCACCGCCCCAAAGGCATACCCTACTACACCCACTCAACCAGCCAACCAACCATCCAACCACTGGCACATAGCTGGTGGGTAAAAAGAATGCCAGACCAGAGGAAAAACGCTTTATGAAAGAATGATAAAGACGAAGGGTCCCCGTTTTCCGGGCGCACATTATGCGAGCATATAATGAAATAAGCGCCGCAACGACAAAGCGACAATGACATCAAGGACATTAACCAAGGACAGTCTCAATCGGGCGAGAGGATATCGGGATATTAATACAGAAATTACAATACACTATGGTCTCTCTTCTTGTCGGTTTTTTTGTATTTTTTTTTGCCAACTTACCTCCAACATATTGCGGCGATTTGTGTCGCATAAATTCCGGCAACCAATCTCCGTCGACATGTACCAACCGCTGAATGTGGTCGCCGTAAACTGTATTCCGCCCACATCGAACAGCATGCTGGATACGGCTGGCAGGGCGTACCAGCGTAGTCCCAGCTCCGTGAACCATTCGAATCTGCAACGAAATGGGGCAAGGCGGGCAGTGATTTTATTTGGCCGTCAATGTTTGATATTTGTGAGTCTGAACCACTGGCCACTGGTCGCGATTGTGGATGCAAATCCGTTGGATATACATGCCATCGTCCCAGCCATCTGATGTACGTCCGAAATTCTGGTGCCAACTGTCACCAAATGGTCTGTGTTTTTTCAAGGCAAATATCCGATCTATGGGATGGCCCCAATTTTAATGAAGGAATAATTAATCTTAAAAGCGGGCTAGTTGACTAGTTAGTTCAGTTTCAAAACTATAAAATCATAAAATGTTGTATAACTGGCTTCAAAAACATGGACTTTGTTCAAAATATTCATGTAGCAGTAGCTCGTATAACATATCTTGAGAACAAATAAAATCAACACGGTGTCACGTAAGTAAGTGTGTACCGAACACCCGTAATCTGGCCAAAATGAATTTTTTATTCATTTAATTCATGAGTAAACTGAACGCGGTTACAACACACTTTCCGATTGAACATTTCCTGTGCTCTTCAATTACGATACATAATATATTCATGCAGTTCAGGGGTATAAAAGTTGACCCACTTTGTAGTTTGATTTGTATTTGAATCGAAAGTCTCAGCCATGCAGCACTGGCTAATTATACTGCTTGTCGCCCAAGTTGGCCAATCGATGGCTGAGCTGAAGCGGATTGCAATTAGGCCAAGAAACCTAACCCACAATGTTCTGTCGGAAATTTCATTGCTAAAGTCCAAGTACTTGACATTGGCGGACGAGTCCGTGGAGGCAAAGGAGAACCTGGTGAACGCCGCCAATTTCGCGTATTACGGTGAGATTAGTATTGGAACCCCGCCGCAGAACTTTTCGGTCCTCTTCGACACAGGATCGTCCAACACCTGGATTCCTAGTTCCAAGTGTTCTGCCACCGATGTAGCCTGCAAGAACCACAACAATTACACATCCAGTGCATCCAGCACCTATGATCCAGTTGGTACCAACATATCCATCCGCTATGGAACTGGAAGTATGGAGGGCTTCCTTTCAAACGACACTGTCCGGGTTGCAGGAATAAACATTACCAATCAGACTTTTGCCGAGGCCACTGACGAACCAGATGGCTTTTTCGATACTCAGCCGTTTGATGGAATTATGGGATTGGCCTTCAACTCCCTCTCCAACGGACTTAACACTCCCGTGGACAACATGGTCGCCCAGGGCTTGCTGGACAAACCAGAGTTCTCAGTCTACCTAAGGCGCAATGGAAGCTCACTGATTGGAGGCGAAATCATCTGGGGCGGCACTGATCCATCTATCTATCAGGGAAGTATCACCTATGTTCCAGTGTCCATACCACAATATTGGCAGTTTACGGTCAACACAGCCAAGATCAATGGCCAAGTGTTGTGTGTAGGCTGCCAGGCCATAGCCGACACTGGAACCTCCCTCATAGTAGTCCCCAAAAAGGCCTTCACAGCGATAAACAAGCTGTTGAATGCCACTGATAATGGTGATGGCACAGCCTCGATTCCCTGCTGGAATATCTGCAAGCTTCCCACTCTGTATCTGAACATTGGAGGCTCTAGATACACTTTGACTGCGAATGACTATATCATCAAAATTCTGGGCGACAATGGCATGTCCCAGTGCCTGTCCGGATTCGAGTACTTGGAAGGAAATCTACTCTGGATCCTGGGTGATGTTTTCATCGGCAAGTACTACACAGTGTTTGATTTGGGCAACGAACGAATTGGCTTTGCCAAAGTGAGGTCCCAGAAAACCAAAAGTCATCAAGGGCAGTACTATAATCGCTATGAGACAAGCAGCGGATATGATGCAGCTTGGGCAGAATATAGTGATTCCATAGGATACGAAGGAACTAGTGACTATAAAAAAAGTTATGGAAACGAAAGAAAGTATAAGCCATACATTGCCAGTCCTTCGCATCCAGCGCAGTATGAGTACAGGGATTTGTCTGTGGATTACTCTTTTACTTAAATAATATTCCTATATTTCACAGTATTAATAATCTAAAGCACTATTAATAGTTCGGCAGTAATCGGTTTCAATTGTTATTTTCACTAAAATATTGTTTCTATGCAGTAAAAACAGTCGATTGACATTCAACAAAAATATAAAATTAAATATTTAATATTTTGTTTTTATATTTTTTTCAAACTTAGACAATGCGCGGTTATTTGGTCACAGACCCCAATGTTAAAACTGCTGGGTAAATTTAATATTTATTAAACTCATTAGGCAAATATGAGCATTCTTGCCCGCTTCGATGAGGCCTAAAATGGAGTTGCCACTGTTCTTATATAGACGTCACTAGATGATCCAGAACCCTTAGACGTATGGAAATTTTTTGGGGCCAACAGAAAAATATGGGAATGTTTGCTCGGACCGAAGCTATTTAAATTCCTCAACCACTCACGATTTAGTCAGTCGCTTTTGAAAATCAGACCGAAGACCGCAGCCATGAGACCAGTTTGTTTAATATTACTAGTGTTGATCGGAGTTGGTTGTGCCGTGGCCAAGTTGAACCGTCTGCCTTTGCAAGTTAACAGCAACTACACCAGGACCCATGGAAAGGTGAAGGCAGAGAAGACCCTGCTAGCGGCCAAGTATGGCTATACTCTGGACACCACCTCGTCGGCCTCGGAGGGCACCGAGACCCTGCACGACAGCGCCGATCGCGAGTACTACGGGCTGGTCAGCATCGGTACCCCAAAGCAGAACTTCAATATTTTATTCGACACCGGATCGGCTAATCTTTGGGTGCCAAGTGCCAAGTGCCCAGCCTCGAATAAGGCCTGTCAGAAGCACAACAAGTACCACTCCGGAGAGTCTAGCACCTATGTGGCCAACGGGGAGAGCTTCTCCATTGAATACGGAACCGGAAGCCTCTCCGGATTTCTGTCCACCGATACCGTGGAAGTGGCTGGAATTACAATCAAGGATCAGACATTTGCCGAGGCCATCAATGAACCGGGAAGCACCTTTACTGATGCCAACTTTGCCGGAATCATGGGTCTGGCATTCAAGTCAATCGCCGTGGATGGTGTGACCCCGCCGTGGGACAATATGATTGCCCAGAAACTGCTCGACGACCCAGTGATCTCCTTCTATTTGAAGCGCAAGGGAACCGCTGTCCAAGGCGGTGAAATGATCTTGGGAGGCATTGATTCCAGCCTCTACAAGGGAAGCCTCACCTGGGTGCCAGTCACCAAAGCTGCCTACTGGCAATTCAAAATTACCGCCATAAAGACCAAGGGTGAGTTCATCAGCAGGAGCACCCAGGCCATCGCCGACACTGGCACTTCCCTGATCGTCCTCCCAGAGGCTGCCTACATCAAAATCAATAGGTTCATTAGCGCCGAGGATAATGGCGAAGGAGAGGCCTTTGTCAGATGCAGCGGAGTCTCGTCCTTGCCAAACATTAATATCTACATCGGGGATAGGTTCTTTACTCTCAAGCCCAGTGATTATATAATCAAGATTACGGAGAATGGAGAAACCTACTGCATGTCGGTCTTCACCTACATGGAGGGTAATACTTTGGTTATCCTGGGTGACGTTTTCATCGGAAAGTTCTACACAGTCTTCGACAAGGGCAACAATAGGATCGGATTCGCACCAGTTGCTAATTAAATTATTAATTTTTGATGAAGTTTAAATAAATAAATTTTGAATTATATACTCAGCTTGTTTTAGAAAAAAAAGCTCATAAGAAGAATGTATCCTTGACTCCTTGCGTATAATTCTCCAGTTTTATTGGATTATTAACTTCCAACATTGTCCATCATTTATGGCCAGATAAATCGGTTAATATGTGTACTCACTTGGGATGACTCAGCGGCACTTCCAATATCAATTCCGGCGGGTAATCAAAGTAGTCCGGATCGTGACCATTGGCCGAGACAACCAGTGGCAAAATGTCCCACTCGCTGCCCTTGCCCTTCCAGCCCAGTTTGGTGCAAACCTGATGGATGAAGATGGGATTGGACATCAAATAAATGTGAAGCGGAATGCGGAATCCGGAATCGAAAATCAACATGAGGCCAGGCGGGCCACTGGCCTGAACATAAAAAGTGACATGTGTAAAAATAAATGGAGATACTTTGGGGGCTTGGTTTATATGCAAATACATCAGTGTCCATGATAGGGGGGTTGCGGAGACCCAAAACCAGACCCAAACCGCCCAGCTCTATGGGCAACATCTGCTACCGTATTTGTGTTCGTATTTATTGACAGCTTTGTTGTTTGTTCGGTTTTTGCGTATTTAAAAAGAGATTTATTACAACGAGTTATAGACCGAACTTGCCACACCGACAGTGTGCCACTCTCGGGCTTTCCCAACTTGTTGGTTCCACAAAAGGTCACATGGGTGGGTGTCACGCGGAAGAGGACTGGGAACTGGGTGGTGGGAGCTGGGGACTTGCAGGCGGAGACAGATTTAAAGGCAAGAGCAATTGGTGCGTGTAAATATTGTGATGGCTGAGAAAAATATATATTTATGCATGTGTGATATGTAAATTGATAGCTGGATTAACCGAAACAGACTGAATAAATATAAATAAATGTGAGAAAGAACACCAGAACTAAAATATGTACTTTTAAAAATAATTCATGACAGTTTAAGCCACACATTGTTTTATGTTTTGTGGGGGTTTCTCTCGAGAACTTTAAAGAAGTTAAGGCACTTACCTCTGTAAACTCCACATTCATGGGATCTCCCACGATTTTGCCATCAGCCTGCTTATAGCCAGCATAGGATATCAATTGATTATTCCAGATTCGGTAATCGTGTTTGGCATCTGTGCGTTGTGGGAATATCGTAATGGCCGATCTAGATGATAAAAATTACAAAAACCAATGTGCACACAAAACATTAAAATTCATTAAAGTTAGATGGAACTTTGGCAAACAGCTTCTAGCCTTTTCAAAGTCAAAAGTGCAACACCAAAGTGCAAACTATCGAACTGTGGCGGGGCAGAAGGTGAAATAGTGGCAGACAGGCTTCAAATATTTATGGAAAACAAATTGGTTGCTGCGCACTCCATAGTGGGGCCCTCAATTGAGTCAATTAGCAGGGCAAAAACATAATTTCGCAATCACTTTTGGCAAACATTTTGCTGACGGCTGCCCCGTATCGAGTAGATTATTTGAAAATTTGAATTTACGAGCATGTGTTTGCCAAAGAGCATATGGAAATATTGAAAATTGTGTAGTGCTTTAATTTCCTGGCTTAAAATGATTAACGGACATTTTAAAATTCTCTCTGGGCCATAATTGCCATAAGCTGGTAATTAGGCTTGCGGGGAAAATGTATAAGTTGCAATGAAAATGTTTCCTAATTGTCAGTTATTGTGTTAATATTTCACAGAAATGTTATAAAGTCGCCAAGTGACTACATGTGTAAATTAAATGAATATTTCAGTTTTTAGACACCTAAGTATTAGTTAAAATTACCTCAGGTTGCCTTTATTTGTTGCATATTTTATGTGGTTGCAAATTGCTTCAAACATGCCACTGGTAGTTGTCACATAACGACAGTCAAAACACTGAAAGATACGAGAAATTCAAGGAATTATACCCTTTCAACAGGATTTTTATGTTGAATGTTTCTGAAACAAATCAATAACAATTTTAGTTGTAATTTTTCAAAAACTAGAACTTAAACCAAACCAATAGTAATCATAAATTTTGAAGTGTCAACCCCGGAAACCTCAAAACGGTTGAAACGTTTTTGTTGCGCCATCCAACGGGGCGTATGATAAATGTGACATAAATTTCTATGTAACTTCTATATTTGTTTTTTTGTTTTTGGTCGGAAGGGGCGTTAGCATAACAGAGTCGTTCACAACTTGTACGTACATTGTGACGTACCTTTTTCAATTATTTCGCCTCAATGAATTTTCAGCAATAATTCTACTTTTTATTCTCCCATTTTGGAGTGTCTATCGGGCCCGCCTATCGGGGCTTTTGCCATTGTATTTCTATTATTTTTTTCACACCTGTTTTTGGTGGCTTTTCTCACTTTTGGGACTAGGCCAGAATCCTTACGTTTGGCTTTATGGGATCTGTATGCCAAAGCCACTCGAAACAGAATTTTGGTAGAGAGGCAGGGAGCCCTTCATTCGATTTTCTGCTGTGTTGGTTTTTGTTTGGTTGTTCCAATGTGAAACGAGTTTCCTAATTAAGTTTGGAAACTGAATGAAACCTAACCCTTTTTAAGTGCTCGACCCACACATATTTCATTTAATTTAAGCCAAAGTTTCTAAGCTTTTTTTTTTGTTTAAAGCAAACGAGTTGAATTGAAAAACTTTTGTGTTTTTTTCATGAGCTGTCTAAGATAAAATTATGATGGAAAATGTTTATGGCTCTCTACGAAACTTTTTAATCTAGTTCACCATTAAAAATTGTGTGTGCTTTTAGCCAAAACTTAAAACAGCAATAACCCACTAGCCCATTTCTTATTCAAACAAAAAAAAAATGAAAATTGACAGTCTGTTCATAAATCCTATAGTACATACATACATAAGTATATGGCATATATTTAAGGTGACTTTAGTGTCACCTTTGGCAACTGTCTTGGCCCTCTCAGCTATTCCCTACCACCCAGAATTTGTAACGCACACACACGCAAGTCGTTGAGGCGTAAATGCAAATTTGTTCACACATTGCCGAGCACAGAGACTGCCAGGCAGACAGACAGACAGATATGGCCAACTATACTGATCATTATAATTTGTATATTCTGGTGCATGTGAATAAATCTACGCCCAAGGGGAAATTCATTCTTATTTCTCTCTTATTTTTTGGTAAATTAAAATTTACGAGAATTTGCATTTCAAATTCGGGCTCTGTTTTTTGGGCTTCTTGTCTTCGCGCATTCGACATTTGTCATTTGGCTGGAACACGCATAAATCCAGAATAATGTGGCCCAGACATAAGCTCGTATATTTCACGTTTATGTACATATTTGCCAGTGATTTGTGCTCTGACAAATTTGCTTGACTATTCGGTTGTTTTTTTTTTTCGTTCACCCATAGAATTTAAGCCTAATATGTCTTCTGGTAAAGTTGATGACAGTTTATTTCGAGATTTGTCTGGTAGAGAGAGAGGTCATCACAGTTAAAAGCCCGACAAATGGTGCATATCTTTAATGTCTTAAACTTTTATTCTAGCTATCTCTTGGCTTAATTAAAGTGGCTGAAAGCTCACCTGCAACTTGGACCATTGAATGCGGCCAATGCAGCGCGAAGAGTTTCTCCAAGCCAATTTAGCTCCATAAATTAGTTCGGTTTCCGTTAGCTGATAATGTCCTGTTGTCTCAATGCTTTGGCGCACCTGCTTCCACCGAGTCTCGTGGGCGGTGGATGATGTACTGGTTAGGAGATAGTAAAAAATGGAATAGCCAAAAAAGTTATTTAAAAGATATGTTATGATTGCGCTCAAGGAGAAGAGAGGTTTTATTTAAATTAAAGTTCAAATATTAAGAAATCCCCATTAAATGAGAACTCACCGCTTAATCGACGTGAAATACTGCTCCAGAAAGTCCTTGGCATGTTCCAGGATCAGATCCGTTTTACGAGCCTCCACGGCCGCATTGCCAATGTTCATGATGCTACTCGTACAGGTGGCCTTCGAGCAGGAGAGTATCTGACGGATGCAGGACACAAAGTGAAAGAGACAGCAAGAGTGAGACAAATAAGTCATCAAGTTACGAGATGAAAACAATTAGCCCCATGTTTTGACAGCTTTAATTAAAAAAATATAGGTATAATTGCTCATTTTGGTAATTAAATTTTTATTGCTAATCCCCCCGCAGCGACAAATGGGAATGAAAGTTGGCAAGCTGAAAGCAGATAGGACTTCTGATAAAAACCAACAATGCCATGAAAATTAAATTAATATAAAAGAAGAAAAAAAACTGGTATATATGAAACTCTAAAAGTCCCTGTCAGAGAAAACGTTTAAAAAGCATTTCACTGTCAATTGCGGATGATGCTTTTTTTACCCCTCCAGCTCTTCCGCTTTTCCTCGACGGCTTTTCCTCAACTGGGTTTGTTTTTTATGATGCGTGTCGTTGTAATTTTCATTTACACTCCCTTGACTCACCTCTCTGGCTCTGAGCTTGTCGGCAGACGGTTTTCTTTACCTTTACCATTTCTTCTCGGTTTATTTTCCCGACGGTTTAATTTACTCAACGCCCCGACGCTCCCGCTGTCTATGGCGCCATATCTTCGCAATCCGCCCAAGACACCCGCGGTCATAATTAGTTTGTTTTTCCAGGCAGTTAAGTCCTCGAATTGGCTTTGCCAAGTGCGGCATAAAAACTCCTCAAGTTTCGCCCAGGACGAGCCGGTAAAGCTTCACTCGTCTAACTAAAAAATTTCATGCCACAATGCTGGCTGCAATTATGTCACTCATACGCCCCATGGTACTCGAGCACTTGAGAATGACAACTATGAGCAGATTGTTTGGCGTTTATGTGGCAGTTGTATTTACGTTCAGGAATGGTTAAGAATGAACTGTTAAATTAAATGGCCGAATTAGAGGAGTTAATACGAAAGTAAAGGGTTTAAATTAAATGGGGTTTAAGGGTTGCTTAGAAACTTAGATGTTAAATAGAAATCTGCCCCAAAAGAAAGCTCTAGTGGCATAAAGGATTAGACCCTGAAAGAGTCCTGAGACTCATTAATTTCGCCACTTTTCCTTTTCCAACCACCTCAGCCGCAATAAACTGCAGTTCAACTTAAAGCCAAACCACATACATCGCTTTGTATGCATATAACAAAAATGCTCTTCCCTCACCAAGGGGTTTTGCCTTTCTCCGTATAAACTTTGCCAATTTTCACTCAGCTGCACAAGACAAATTTATGCACAATGCAAACACTAAACAGCCAACAACAACCAAGCAAAGGACCAAACAGGAGCAACTTATTCCCGCACCGTCAACACATGACAAAAATTTGTTATTTACAAACTGAAAGGAGTTATTATTCTAATAAGCTGGCATCAAAAGCGGCATGCTTTGGCTTAGTGCAAAAATGATTATATTTTGTGGCCTAGAAGAGAGGCTAATAAGAAAACCCCAGACGTTAAACAGAAAATGTTGGCTTTCCATTTTCGGCAGTGAAAATTAATTTCGTTTTCTTTCGTTCATCAGGAGGGTGAGCTACTACGGAAGGAATGCAAATAATTGCTAGCGCGGGACTGGTTAGCACTCAAAGTTGTCCAAAATTGTTTTATGTAAATATAAACAGAAGGCTGCCTTGTGTGCCGTCCGAGGAGTGGATGGTGCGCGGTGTGGCATTCGCAACGGAACCGGAAATTGTTGCAGCTGCAGAGCGTCAAATAAATACGAACAGTCTCCGCCTCCGCTAACATACTATATGTGTATGCTTCTATATATATGGACTGGCGCTTAAAGTTTGGCGTGTAAGTTTGGTTTGCCTCGCGCCACGTGCCGCCCTTGCAACTCCTAGAGGTTGGGTATAGCCCCAAGCGGTTGCACTTCCCTCCCACACCCACACACAGTGCTGCTTTTCACGCCAAATTTGTTCTTTTCTTCTGGTTTTTCTAGTGTTTGTTGCAGAATTAAGCCCCTCAGCGGAGGAAAGTGAAAAAAAGTGCCGGTTTCGGGTCATGTTTTCGAAAACATCAACGAACACAAGATGCACTTGTTTTTCCAAGACACTTGAGCCTCAGGGGGCTTAAATATTTCGCTCTTTTTGGGGAATCTTGAGAGCTGAAATTATTTAAAATTTAATTCAAAGGCCTACAAGTGGCATAAAGAAAATATTCTATATAAAAATATTGAAATACATATCATATTTAAAATTTATTAAAATCTATGAAAGATTTCCATAATATTATAAATTTTACCTATAACTAAAAAAAGAAAAATTAAATAAAAGTTACATCTTAAACCATATTTTTAATATATCCCACTTGAAATTATTTTCCAGCCAATTTGTTTTCAGAGCCAGAGCCCAGAAGTTTTCCCCAAGATGCTTTTCTTTTTTGGGAGCAGAAGGAATTCAAATATTAACTGCATTCTGTGGCAGTTAAGTTGGCTCTGCCACTTGTGCCTCACCTTTTGGCAATGAAATTCAAATTGAAACTGAAATTGAAATGCAACTGGCATACAAAATAAATGAAAATTCTGTCTGTGGTAATGAAAAGTTGAAAGAAAATATTGATTTATAGTTTTTGGACAGGTCCTTCGGTGGCATTTCAGGAGTCATAATAAAATTACTCAAAGTCAACACAGAATGTTGGAATATAGTTGTGTAACCACAATAAGGTAAAGTCCGTTGCCAGGCAATGGACTTAACCAAAGCCACCCAAAGAGCATTACCGGCAACTTTTGCGGCTGTAAAGTTTTATTAACTCGACGCGTTCGAGCCCTTTTCCCACATGCTTAACACACTTAATCCTCGAGTGTTAAATGTTAACTTAATGTTGGCAACTTAAATTGGACCGGCAATCGTTTAAGCCAAGCCCAAGATGGCCACTTCACAGGCTCCATTATAATTACCTGAGCGTCCTGAGGAGCCAAGCCCAGCGCAGGGAGCAATTTGCATGTTGTTGGAGTACTTAAATAAAATGGCAAACTGGCAAATATAAATTTTTGCATTGCATAATTTGGTGCACATTAAAATGCAGCTTGTGGAGGCACAGCAGGAGAGGGGTAGGGAAGGGGGAGAGGAAATGAAATTTGATTGTGAAAAAGGATTCGTTGCGCCATTTCCGTTGTTGGCGTTGATGCTGACTTAATTAGCATAGAAACTGTAACTGGAAAGTGGAACTGTAACTGGCACTCTGGGATTTTATTTTTATTTTTTGATTCCGAGGGCCCAGGACCTTGCTCCTTGGCTAATTGAGGTTAGGTGTCCCAACTTTAAACCGACTTCTGACATCGACTTTCCGACTTTTAGACTTTCGCTTACGCAATTTGCAGTTTGCACTCCCTGCTAACTCGGCCTAATGAGGATTGAATCACCGTTTTGGCCAACTAGGTAGGTGGGCCAATTGAATTACGAAAGATTGTGTCACAGAAGCTGGAAAGCATCCAGATTTATGCACTTAATGAGCTTAGATTTTAAGATTATTTCTTGGCATAAAATTTCGCTGTTCAAGGCCTTCTTGAATGTCCTACATTTAGGCCCACAACAATATCCTTTGCTAGCCAAAAATAGTTTATAATTGTAATCCACAAACAGAATGAATTCCCGCATAAAAATGTTCCAACTCCAAGCCACTTTATTACGATGGGAAAACTTTTGTCACCCGACTTCTGAAAAAAAAGTGAGAGCAAGGACTTTCTTTCATTTAAGCCAACAGCCGGGCCACACAACTTTGGCATTGCAAAAGCAAGAGCGTACCAATTGCAGAGACAAGCTAGGAAACAAACAAACAAAGCAACAAACCAACAAACAACTGCCAAACGTACGAACATGCATTTGCACAAACAATTACATGGAAGGCTGACGGCTGACAGCGTCATGAGTATTAAATAACTCCTACAAGTATGCAATGCTTCGCTCTACGCATTCCGTGCAAAAAACTTTCTGCACTTAGCCAGAAAGAAAGCCAGTTGGCTTGGCCAGAACGAAATGGTACATTCTGTGAATTGTTTTACTGCCCTTTTATTGCACACTCGCTCGTGCATGGCCCGTACATGGTACATTCAGCTTGGCGCCTCAGCTCCTTGGCTAATTATATCCCAGTCCCGGAGATCCCTGGCTCCCTGCAAAGACCCACACACCCACAGAAAAACGTGACTCACCTCGCGACCCTTGCAGTGTAGCGTGTCGTAGACCTCCGGCCGGCCCTCGATGTTCTTCAGTCGCATCGGCTTTCGCATTAGCAGGCTGCGTCCCTCCTCGTCCAGGTGCATGAAGCTGCAATTTAGATAGCGCGGCTTTAGTGGGTGCGGAAAGGATATGGCCAAGTGGCTGCCAAGAGCCCGTAGCCAGGGGTGCAGCTAGCAAAGCTTGGCACTTTATCCTAGCCATTGACTCGGCGATTATAAAATATTATACAAAAGGGAACATTAGCTACTGGAGTTTTCTTTAATTTCTTAGGGGTTTTGATTTAAGGTATGACTGTGAGTATTTAACCGATAAAATAGACCATTAAATTTAGAAACCTTGTTAGCTGAACTACTATTTAATCTTCATCCCATCCAAAGATTAAAAAAAAAGCAATGGTTTCACTGTCATTTCTCCCTAAGAAAAAGATCAACTTTTTTCGCGTTTAACTCAAAACAAAACAACTTTATCTTTACAAGAATATACTATACATCCACCCAAGCTTGTCTAGTTCCTGAGCACAACTTGATCCTGCCTTTATCCTTTTGCGTTTTCCTCCAACAATTTATCACCTGCACTAGCACTTGGGTGTCTCATATATTCTTGATAAATGCAATCCTTACCTGCCGGCACGCGACCGATAATCCTGTGACATTTTTCTGGGCTGCTGTTGGTTTTTTGGCGAAGGCGAGAGTTCGCGAGAGCTTTTTCCCGACGCGGTGCCACTGCCCGAGGCAGCACACCCACCCACAGCCTGGGCACCGGCAGCACCACTGCCACCGCTCCCGCTCCCGCCAGCATCTAGTTCCACGACAATGCTTGTGTTTGTGCCACGACGTTCCCGAATCGGTGGCGAGGCTGTGGAGATGCTGGCGCGCTTGTGGTGCTTCAATGGCGTGCCGCCGCCACTTGAAGTGGCGCCCCCAGCACCAGATCCTACTCCAGCTCCTGCTGCTCCTCCAGAATGGTCCACTTCATGGTGGGGCGGTGAGTTGCCGCCACCCTCAAGATTTGCGCACAAGAGTCCATTGCCGTTCACCGTTGGCGTGGTTTGTGCTTTGATTTTTATGCTATTTTGTTGCTGTGTTGCACATGTCGTCTGTTGCTGTTGCTGTTGCTGCTGCTGCTTCTGTTGTTGCTGTTGCTGAGCATTTGTCGAACGTTTGATGGCCACAAAACGCAGGTTCTCAAGTATCGATGTGAAATGCTGCGACATCTTGTCCAGGGGCACTTGTTCCCACTGCCGATTGCTGGCCTCGTTTATTTAAAATGCAGCCAACAGGTGAACCACTCGGACAATTTACCCTCAAAGTTTTTGATTAAATTCTGTTGAAAAAGTTTTGTGCGGTCTCCTTTTTCGGCCAGTGCTCAATTGGTTCACTGTGGATTGAAAAGTTTGCGAAAAGTTGTATTTACGAACTTGAAATTGTCAGTACAACTGATAAAAGAACTTATCAAGCTAAAAAATAAATAAAGTAACATTACTATTATGTAAAATTTAAAGCAAGCTTAGGTTAAATGTTTGGTCAAAAATTCTTAAAGTTTTATATTAAAGCATATTTTTGGAAAGGAGGCTTTCGAGATATTTGAAACCTTAGATTGGATACTCTTTTGTCATTATATTAACCAATTTTTGTCAAATACAAATTAAAATTTAGACACATCCCTAATTGAATCACCTACTTAAATAATAACCAAATCAATTCACTGGAAAAAAATCATGCTATTTGGCTTATGCCTCTTGTATTGCCTTTCATCAGACATCATCTGGCTGGCCAGACTTGATGCTGCTCCATTATCCTTCTGGCTGTTGAAAATGCCTGAGAGCCAGAAAAACAAATGCAAAGGACAAAGACCGGGCTTTCAGCTACAAAAATAGACTTATGCACTCAAAGCAGTTGGCCAATTAATTGATTGATTGATTAGCCAAAGCGAAAAGGCATGAAAACAAAGCCCACACACGGACTCAACGAAAGCCAAAGCCAAAGCCATGGCCACAGCCACAAAAAGTAAAATCAAATTAAACAAAATAAACCGAAATTGGCGGTCATTATTTTGATTTGCCTAAGCAATTGTATGAGGTCGTCATTAAACAAACAGTAAAAACAAGAGCAAACAAACAATGAGGCTGTAATTAGAAAACGATAGCATTTCATGGGGAAATGGCCAGGGCGTTTGTATGTGGGTGTATGTTGGTGCCATCAAAGCGAATGATTTGGCATTTGATATCGAATTTTAATGTGCGCCGAGTGCTCATTGAACTTGAATGGGTGTGGAAGGAATTGGCAGGGTCCTGTGTCAATTGCAGTCACATTCATAGCCAAATGGGTTTAAAATTCCTCGTTAGCTGATTATATTTTGGTGTAACAATCGGAAAATTGGTAATAAAAACTAATCAGAGATTAGCATTCTTAAAGATCCCATTAGGGGGCTTTCATTATCTACAGTTTGAAACTCCAAACTAAAACTTGAGACATTCTATGATTAAGTGACCGCTCCGCCAATGTGCTGAGGCATCCTTAAAGTTTTTACAATTTTTTCCAAGCAGTTGCAAGCTAGAAACAACTGATGCCTAACAAATGAACGAGCCGCGAATGGAAATGTTTTTTTGAAGAAAGAAAACGGAAGCAACATCTGGCGCCAAAAAAAAACAGCGTGAAAATTGGCTGTAGAACGAATGATTAAACCCTTTTTGAAGGCGGGCGAAAGGGTTATGGCAGATGTTGTCTGCAACTTTTTCGACTGTAATCAGATGCCTGCCTGCGCCTTCCCAGTTCAACGGAGTGTATAAATAGCCCGGCTCCGCCGTCAGCCGACAAATTAAAGGTAAACTAATTGAATTTTCATAGAGCGGTAAGGACTTCGTCACTTTTTGATTAAGAAAATTTATTGTGCATCCCCGCAGCCAGGCGTCTGGTTTTGTGGTTTTTGCAGCGGCAAATTGCCATAAAGATGCTTTTAATTGCTACAAACGTTCGCTTCGTCTTCCCGACTTCATTTTCCCGGGCCATGCTTTTCATTTCCGTTTCCTTTTTTCCTCCGCCCTCCTCGAGCTTAATCAGGCCGGAGGCGAATAAAACTGGGCGGTCTAAGAAAACTCTCCAGAGTCTCTCAGGCAGTGTCTCGGAGTTATAGTTGCGTCGATTTATTGTATATCAGTCTCGGTTGATTTGAAATTTAATGAGCTGAGTGGTGTTTAAGTAGGACTTAGCAATAATAACAGAGCAATGCCAAGGGATGTGCAGCATTTTGCTATTTATATAACGGGTGGGAACTAGGATATTATGTAAAGTGGCGCGGGAATTCAAGATGGCGGAAAAGAATTCAATTGATTGAATAATTTCAGATAAAACCTTATGATTCAGAAGAGCTTAAGATCATCTGATCATGTTTAAGAACTTGAAAACTTCTTTTAAAAATCGATACATTTAATAAACAAATTAAATATCGCTTATACGCCACATTGAACATAACGCTTTTAATAATCACTTATACGCCATGTTGAACCACTTTTTTACAAACGGAATATTTTCACATTTTTTGTTGAAAAGTGAAAAAAATTATATTTCACTCAATTATTAATCCATAAAGGGTGAAATATAAAAAATGTTCACAACGAATTCCACTTTAGACCCCCCGGCAGGGCTTAACACAAAACATCAGTCACAGAAGACACATTCCAATTCTTTTTTTTTGCCAATAAAATCCGTAAAATCTCAGCTTTCAGCACTTCAGTGGAACCCCTCCTTTTCGGCTTTAAATCCAATCAATTGCTTTAAAATAAACCCTTGAACAAAATCAAAAGCAAAACCGTAACAACGACAGACGCTGAATGCTTTTCGTATTATCTCAAATGACAACACAGCCGCGTGAAAAAAATGGAAACCGAAGGAGGAAATCGTACAATTGGAAGACAAAAGCAAACAGTGAAAAAACGAAGGCAAATGCTGCCATCCAAGCCCAATGCAAAACAGTAAAATGTAAAATAAAAAGAAAGGAAACTGAAAACCAGCAAATCTGTTAAGAAAAACCATTTAAATGGGCAACACAACCCGGGCCAGGACAATGCAAGTGTGGCTACACAACCACACAGGTGCCAAGATGGCTTTGAGCCAGAGCCTAGACTTGTGGTCAAGTGCGAATCATGGCCAGAATGAGAGTGTGAGTTTCGGCCAATATTGTCAACAGAATGACAGGCACATTAAATCCATTCTGGCAATTTGTGGCACAATCGGTTCATAGGTAGAAAGTATAAAAATAGAGAAATGTCAGACAGGCTTATCTTTAAGCCGAAAATTTAATAAAGTCAAATGTACTCAACTTTTCACCAAAAAATGTATCCTTTGGATTTCATGGGCTTTCCATTTTAGATTGATCTGCACCTTAATAACTTGTACTCATTGGTCAAAATTTATTTTATGCTAATGCGATTGGTAAAATATCCCAAAGTCAGCTGAGCACCAAAGAACCCTTGATACGTTTATGAAATGTAAGCCCCCGCACAGCAAATAATTCTGAGCACAACCGTAAAAGTTAAAAAGATCCTGCGGCCATCCCTTGGCTGGCTTCGAAAAGGTAAACAAGTTTTATTCCCCCAAATGCTGACTAACCGGCTCTGGATTTACATATGAAAGGGATAGTCATGTGAAGGATTTTATGCGTTTGAGTAGGATTGGTACATCCACAAGGATCCTTAAGGATTCGGGCCACTGTAGGAGTGTATGAAATATTTACACATAATGTTGCAAAATTTATACTCCTGTCGGCCTTTGTAATGTCAGCCTCAGCTGCGGTTCACGTTTTGATAGTCAATATTGAGTATTTATTTATTGTTATTTGAAAATACAACCAACACACTCGAATATAATTTAAAGTCTTTCACTTTTGGAGAGGATTGGGTAATGGATGTTCATTTGATCTGTTTGTAGTTGGCAAACTGAATTGTGCCCAGATAATGTAGCCTTTCAAGGATAATGCAAGATTATTATGAACTTTTGCATAATAAATGGCTCATTGTTATCCCATCTATTTATAAAAGTGATTTTTAGTTTAGTCCACTCAGTATTAGTGCGTTTCGCTGACTTTCAAAGGACATGCCTATGCAGCCATCAATGCAATATACAAAATGTCAGCAGCATTATAATTTTCGTAATAAGAAAAGTGTAGAGGGTGGAGGCAGGATGGGAAAGGACATCAGCCAGAACCTGCCAGTAGTTTGACATCAGCAGCTGCGACAACGCGACAAGGAAGTTGGCCCTTTGCCATTTCCAAAAAGTTATACCGGAAGTCAATTTGATGTTATTTTTTTACTGCTAATTGTTTTTCAATTTATGTTGGTAATTGTGTTATGAAAATTGTTTATAGCTGGCTGGCGAAAGAGTTAATTTCCACATCTCTGACAACCTTAATTACTTAATGGGGTTCTCAATGCCCCATTCAAGTCTCCAACTTCTTTGGCCTTTAATGCTATTTATTAAAGATTAATTTCCATTAATTATTTTTCATTCAAAGCTGAAGCAGTTTGGGGCTTTTTCAGTTACTCAAGCTCAAAATGATTTATTTAATTGCAAATTTGAAATCTAGGCGACATTAATCAAATAACTGTTTGGATTACAGCAGTCTCGTTCTTAGGCTTGACTGATTATTGTGGTCCAGTAATTAGTCAATAATTGCTGGCTTGACAGTGTATTTATTTTGAAATGATTTTCATCAAGTGATTTCATGAAGTAAATTATCGAAAAGCAGCGTTTGGTCGAATTATTATTCAATTGAGTCTGGAGTCATTAAATTAACAAATTATTACAATTATATTTGTTGATTTTAAGGGCTTGTTTATAAATCAGTTAAGCGTTTACTATTCTTTAAATTTAAATAACTTTCTGTAGATACTCGACTTGAATGTTTTCTTTTTTGTTAAATTACTTAATCTATAACTTCTAAAACTTCAAAAAATATATATTCATTTAATGCATAATATTATCAATACATCCCTTTTTTGAGAAAATTCCCATAAAATCTAATCATAAAGAGAGAAACAATTTTTCAAACTGTTACCTAAACTTGTCTCAAAATTATTAATGTGCACTTTTCCTTTCAAAATTTTTATTTTAATATTCAAAGATTTGAAATATTTGATTTCTAAAAAAGTTTTAAATATAATTTAAATTCACTTTTTAAGAGTTTAGCTTCATGGTTTAGCTGTTTAATACATTTAATTTCACCTTTTATTCAAAACATTCATTATGTTCCTTCACAAATTTGAAATAAAAAGAATTTTTTTTAAAGGACACAACTAGCACACGTTAAACAGATCTTCCTTTTCCACAAAAGAATTTAAGGATTCTTTAAATTTGTAGGATTTTTTAATCTTTTGATTATCAACGGTTGGTCCAGGTATTTTTAGTTTTTCAGCGCGATCCTAAGAACTCGAACGCCGCGCGTTGACTGGAGCTAAGGCCGTAACGCAGCATCCTTAAATAGCGGCTGAACCTCCTGCAGCATCCTTTGAGTCTTGGTGAAAAGCTTGGCTCCCGCACTCCAACAAGCTTGTGCAGGCTCGTGTCCTGGCTAAAGCTTAACGATTTTGGCGCCAATGGAAGGAGTCATGTGGCAACAGCCGCCCACTGAAAGTGAAAACCGGCCCAAATGAAAAACACCTGTTGAGTTATGCATTTGCTTTATTTTTTTTTATTAAAAAAGCAATGTTGGCTGTCGCTTTCATGCAACCGGTTTCAAAGCATCTGTGGCGGAAGTATTTAAAAGATGCCATTGAAAATCTTGAATTTTTTCCATCATTTTTCCAACATTCAAGAAAATTAGAAATAAATTTAACAATTAACCTTAACTTAATTCTAAAATATGTTACAACTAGGATATAATTACGAACAGTTCCGATTCCGATTCGTGTCAAACTGTTGCTGTTTAAAAACCCCAAAATACAATAACTTCCGCCAATCGCTTATAAAATACCCAAATCAATCGAATACGATTTTTACAGTTCGATTTAGTAACACGATTTAAAATTGGAAGAGCTTACAAAGTGTCGGTTAAGCCCGTTGAACTGCTGAACTTGTGTTGAGCTCCACTTGACGCAGCTGGTGGCTGGATGATGTGATGGCCGGAGGATGTAAAATTCCCCATTTTCCAAAACCATGTCTTTGGAATCCATAATGTTAAGGCGTAACTTCGGCGAGGGCCTCACGATGTTGTTGGTGGAGGTGGAAGTGATGGTTGTATATATACAGGTATACAATAGAGAGACAGAACATTAGTATAATCCTTTTTCAATAATTTAAAGAAGACAACAAGTATTAAAGCTATGTCTTAAAACTACTTTAAAAATGAAATGGTTAGGGGACGAAAAAAAAAATGAGTAAAATAACCACGGCGAAACAAAAATGAGATTTTAGCCCTCTGGCTTCTCCACTTTGATGGCATCTGCTTTTGTTCGTCTGTTTGTGAATTATTTTGTGTTAATTTCATGTATACGGGTTTAGTCGAGATATTATTGGGTAATATAATCGTGACCATATCTGGAATCAATTCATTTTGATCTTGTTCATAATGAGGTCACGCACTTGATAGTTTCATATTAAATATTTCTCCTATTTTGTTGGATTATGTTAGAAAAGGTTAAAACTGGAGACTTTTCAAAGATTAATTCATGTGGTTCAATGTTAAAAACGACGACGTGGCCAATGGTTTCATTCCGAGTTCGTGGCAACCAAAGATGCGGTGAATCCCACGTTGTTTGTAAACATACTAAAATCATTAATAACTGCGGATGTCGTAGTAATTGCAGGAACTTTAAAAACAGCGCGCCCAAATAAATCCTTTCAAATTGAATAATTTAGAAGAGGGTTGTATTAAGATAAAGTTCTTCCAATCCAAGCCGAAGGTTTCAATAATCCAGAGCATTTTTCCTTTCCATAAAGTCTAAGGGAAATTTCCAAATCCACTTTTAATCAAAGAGCAATGTTCCTTAGACGATCCACTATTTTCATACATTCCGCAATCCATAGTTGACATCAATATTTTCCTTGTAGAGAAACATTCGAAGACGATAGTCCTTAACTGTAGCGAGGAATTTAAAAAACCGACTGGACAAGGGGATATCTAAACCACTTCCTACACAAACTAACGCAGGGAATACGCGAAAACTACCTAGATCTATATAAATATGTACAAAATGTGTAGAATGGGACAGGGGAAAGGTGTATCCGCATTCCGAAAATTCGGAAAGAAGTAGTACTGAGTCAGAAACTCCAGTTTTTTTCCATATCACTTTAAATAGTAATGGCTGCGGCGTTTTTACAATCAATTTGGGCACCATTCGCCGCATAAGGTAAACTGAAGGTATCGAGCCATTCTTTGCATTTGTCTTTGTTATTAAACGCCAGAATATTGTTGATATAATCAATGCTAATATTGGGACGATAGCTGAAAGGTATTAAGATTGATTAGTTGATTGCTCCAAAAAGGAAGATCATTGCCACTTACGACTTAATTATAACACGAAGGGCAGCCTTGCGCTCCCTCTCCAGGAACCACTCAATCATATGACCGGACATAAGAGGAGACGACTTATATAGCTCAAATAGCTTGCAATAGTTGCCCAACGACCACGCCGAGCGAAACTGAAGGGCGTGCGCAATGACAGGATTCTCGCGTTGATCAGCCGTAATCGATCGCAGGACAGTAGTGATATCTATAAGGAAAAGGTATAATGTTATTCATTGTTATATTACAAGAAAGATACAACTTACCCAAAGTATTCTTTGTGAATATGTAGTACAGTATACGGTAGGCTGTAAACTCCAGGGAATTGGCGCTCTTGCCCAGCTCGGAATACAGCATCTTAAGTTGCGTCTGACACTGATTGAACTCTTCGTGGTCACCCTTCTCCATGGCAATCCGGGCATGTGTCTCATAGACCTCTACCGTAAACTGATCCCGAATACCTTGGACCTGAATTGAAAAACAAATTTTAAGTCTATAAAGTCTTTCTGGATCATTAAACTTACCGTCAGATCCTGCCTAATGGATTTCAGCTGATCACACGCATAATGATAATCATGATTGGCACGCCACTTGCTCTTCACATTGGCCAACGAGTGCGTTAGCACCTCGACTGGTCGCACTTCCGATGGAGACGGCGCCTTGGTAAGACGCAAAAATGATTTTTCAAGGTCCCTACAAGTTCCTACAATATGCAAATCGAGTAGATCTATACCGCCAGACGGATCGGTGTCCTCATAGAAGGATGGGCGCTGATAGTTCTGTTGCATCTTCTTTTTGTTTTTGGCCGTGGTGAGACCAAACGGTGAGCTTGCAATGGCGACGACAGATTTCTTGGCTGAGCCGGAGCTCTGCTGCGAGAAACGTGCCGCTCGCTGTTGCAAGCGCGCTGTGTCATCATCAACGGCTCCGCCCACGGACGACTGGTTTGAATAGAAGTGAGGCACCTTTTTCTTTGCCTGACCGGAGGAGTTTGCTGAATTCGCTGTCGCTGCTGCTGCTGCAGCAGCAGCCCTCTTGCCCTTCTTCATAAGCATTTTTGCTGCTTACGCGAAAGGTTCGCCGAAAGCGGTATAAAGTCCAGAGAATCGTTTAAGCCCGACTTGCGGCTAACCTTACGCGCTGGTGGGCTGCCATTGCCGCTGCTACGAGAGCACGAACGGGATCGAGGGGAACGGGACCGGGAACGCGAATAAGAACGTGATCGCGAATACCGCTTCTTATACTTTGAAGAGCTAGACGATGCCGGCGATCTGAAAAGGGGTTGAAGAAAACAAGTTTAGAAATCGTCTTAAAAAGTTTAGAAAAAAAAAATACTCACCGCGAACGACTCCTGGAGTATCTCGACGATGACTGATGATTGTGAGAACCGTAGCTCGAAGAGGACTTGTTGAATAGATTGCCCTTTTGCTTGAACTGATTCACAATGCCAGAACCCTTGGCTGGCGACTTATCCTGCTCACGCTCCCGCTCTTTCTCCTTCTCCTGTTCTAATTTCTTTTGGAAGTAATTGCTTCGCTGAGGCGGCGGGGGCGTGGCATTATTCAGCACCACGTCGATACCATCCCGCTCGCTGTGCACCGTGGGCATGGGCTCGTTGTCCCAGTCCCTAGTCCATAATTCATTGCGATTAGCTGCTGCTATGATCTTGCCCTTGAGGCAAATATCAATCTGATCCTTGTCGAGGTCCGTGTTGCACTTGGAATAGCAACGGGCCACATACTGATTTAGAGAATCGGGCCACGAATCGTTGGAGGCCATTTGGAAGCTGTTGGGCCGCTTGAAATTAGACGCAGCCGGTTGGGGAGCAGCTGGAGGGGGCAAATCTTTCAGCTGTGGCGGCTCGGTGGGAGCGACCAAAGCTAGGGGTAGCGGTGGTGGTGGCTTACTCAAATCTGGTGTGGCAGGCACTCCCACATCAGCGGCGGTAATGATGGGTGGTGGTGGTGCCACGGGCGGCACTTGGTTGCTAAACGGATTGGTGTATGGTGTTTGATCAAAGTTCTTGTTTTTGTTGTTTCTCTTGCGCTTCTTTTTGTTATTGTTGGTGTTATTGTTGTACATTTGCATACCCTGTTGCTGCATTTGCTGCTGCTGCTGTTGTTGTTGCTGTAATTGTTGATGATTCTGTTGATTTTGTTGCTGTTGTTGTTGTTGCTGTTGCTGCTGCTGTTGCAGTTGTAGAGGATTAGGAGCGTTGGCCAAACGCTTCTGATTAAGATTCAAATTAAAACGAATTCCACCAAAATTCTTCTGCTGTTGCTGTTGTTGTTGTTGCTGCTGCTGCTGTTGCTTGTTACCTCCTGAACCCTGAGGCATTTTGGGCGGCGGCGGTGGTGGTGGTCCACTAGGCAATGGCGGCGGTGCCGCAAGTGCATTGCTAAAGCCGGGCGGCGCATTCGAGGCGCTGATCGTCGATGTTACCTGTTGCTGTTGCTGTTGTTGGTAGCGCATGTAGTACTGGTAGTACTGCTGATACTGCTGCTGGTAGGCGGCTGCATTTTGGTTCGCGTACCAGGCGTAGTTGCTCCATTGTTGGGCAAGGTTTGCGGGGTTGTTTGCCTGCTGTTGCTGTTGTTGCTGCTGCTGCTGCATTTCCTGCAGCTGGGGAATCAAAGGTGGCGGCGCACTCATTGCGTCGGACATGATATTTCGTCGCAGCCCTCTCTCACTAAAGGTCGCGTGTTGTATGCTTTTTTTTTTTTTACCTGAACTTACCTTTGTCTTTTTGTTATTGCGTTGCTGTTATTTTTCCGACGACCGTCCTACAAATCCAAAAAAGGGAAAATGGATTAGTATTCGTTTTCAACCACTGTCGTAGGCCAATTTCGTAGGCAGAATATATTAATTAATTTCGGCAAATATGATTAACGTGGGATGTTACCCCAAAAAACCAACCATGAGCACGCCTCTGCCTAGTCATGCTAGTGTATGTGTGTGGTGGCATGTGACGCCATTTTCTTTTTCTTACCTATTTTTTTCTTTGGGAACACAATTCCTATCCCTAATATTCGGTCCTTGATAGCTGCTGCCAAATATTATTTAATGTCACTGCAGGTCTGAGCAGTCTTAATAACTGCTCTAACTCGAAAAATATCTCAGATACTCAATTCTTTGACTGCTTTGTTACGACAATATAAATAAAACACGTCTAGTTTCAACGAAAAATCGATGGGATAGTGTTAGTAAACTTTGGAGGCTCGATAACGACCCAGATTACAGAGTTGCCGGACTTGCACCGCGCTGCGTTGTTATCGATATCTCTCGTTATTTTAATTTGTTATCGATATGGCGCATATTTTCAAATAAAGTCAATATTTACAATTAAAAGCCAATAATATTATTGACAGGAAAATATATTTGAACAGTTATAGTACTTTTTACAGTTTTAACTATTAACGTAAGTTTTGATATGCTTCCGCAAACAAAAATGAACCAACGTAAATCGGAATTTCAAACCATAGTTTAACAATTAAAGCTCCACGATGCTCCGATTTTGTGCGCTCCATCCAAAGGACTTTTTCCCTCGAAACCAAAATGATACTGCACCCCAATATTTTTGCCTACACTTGTTTGATATACGACTCCCATATTGGCATCTTCGCGTATCTTTGCCTTCAGCATTGAGCCATCATCGAATTCGTACTGCCCGCCAAAGGCAAATTGCGACTGTCCTTCATTGCCGTAGGAGCTCATCTTTAATGCAAAGGCCCAGCTATCGCCCATACGCTGGAAGATTGAACCTCGCAGGTCTTTAAGGTTCTCACTAAGAAGGTGCACAGGTAAGACTGTCAGGTAAGAAAGATAATTAGGCCAAAAATACGTACAGTTTCATGCAAAATTCGGTGTTTCCGTTGTTGAATCCCACGCAGAGGGCGTGCTTGTCGAAGGCCTTTTCGTCACAGTTATATACCGCGCGGTATCCCAGTATCCATTTTTCGTTGGGAACCACCAATGCATATCCCTTTATAAAGGATTGGTTATGAAGGGGCACTATCAACTCTAGTTTAAAAGGATTATTTTCGATTCCAGTTTTTAATTGGCATTTAAAATCGGATCTACAGGTTAGATAGTTATTTATAAATATTTTATTACAAAACTCGAATATTAAATACCTGTCTTCGATGGAACCAGAACATTTAAAGTTAGAATAGCACAAACCACCCAACCATTTACTCTTTAATCCAACGTGGGCCAAGATGTGTTTATCTGTTAGCCACCCAACAGCCACGTGCCAGTTACCAAGTTTCTTGTAAGCCTCAAAACCCCCAAAAATATCAGACAATTTCGGGTACCCCTCGCCATAAGTGCTCACAGTTAGGTCATTTAATTCGGATCTGCACTGGATTTTCCAGGCGCCGATATCATAACCCCGGAGGAGACATTCTTTGGCATAGCCGCCTACATGGAAGTAGGTAGGCATCTCCCCAAAATCTGGGGGCGGTGGCAGGATCGTCTCCGACTCCCTTTTTTGGGATTCCTCCGAGGTGCCATCGTCATCGCGATTCTTGTTGTAAGGCTCAAATACGCGCCTGTATGTTTTCTGCATGCCACAATTTAGACTTAAGAACAAATAAGAACAAACACAATAATTTAAACACAAAAATTTTGATTTACAAAAACAAATGATGTAAGTTTATCTGAGACTACTATGCTAAGTATATTTAAGAAAAAACATACATTGTGTATTTTAAATGTTATTTAATTTTATTAATACGTCAAACCGTATAAGTATGAATTAAAAAAATTTTGTAAAAATTTGCAATACTAAGAATTTGGTTTGAATTTTGGCATATTTAACACTCGAAGGACCAGGCTACACCGATCTTGTGCTCACCATTTATAGGATCTTTCAACTCGCATCCAACATGATACATAACGTCAACAGTTTCAGCAAGTCTAGATTGGTAGACGATACCAAATTGGCTATCATCCCGCAGCCTGGCCTTCAGCAAATGTCCCGGAGAGAATTCGTATTGGGCACCAATGGCAATGTTGCTTGTGGCGTTTTCCTCGGCGCCTATAATGGTCATTTTCAAAGCGAAGGCCAATTTCTCGCCTAAGCGCTGGAAGACCGAGCCTCTCAAGGTCTTAAAATTTTCACTAATGAATAAATTTCTATATTATTATGCATCGATATAAAATATTTTAGTATCTTACAGTTTTAGGCCAACTTCGGTGGTTTCGTTGTGGTATCCCAGGCAAAAAGCATGCATTGCAAACTGCTTTTCGTCAAAATTATAGACGGTACGATATCCCAGGACTGTGTTCTCCGATGGTGTCACTACGGCATAACCCATTAGAAGGGGTTCCTTGTAAACTGGTGCAATAAGTTCCACCTTCCCCGGACTACGTTCCAATCCAAGTTTAATCCTTGCTGTAAATTTTGACCTTGCAGGAAAATTGGATAAGAATGGGATTTATTAAAGAAATTCTTGTTATCTTACTCTTCCTCTTGGGGAGAAATTGTTGTTTTCAAGGTCGCATAACCATTTCCGCCAAGGACTCCTCCACGAGCACCAACGTCCACCAGATAGGCATTGGCAGTTAGCCAGGTGCACACAGCATGGAAGACTGGCCATTCCTTGTAAAGTTCAATGCCACCACTGGCAGGGGTCAGAGTAGGATTACCCTCACCAAAACTGCCTAGGACTATGTCATGCTTGGTTTTGGTCGTAGAATTAAGTTCCCAGACACCAAGCCGGTATCCTTTGGCGAGGCATTCCTTGGCCAAGCTACCAACATGGAAATAGCTATACACTTGCCCCTCTTCCAACGGAGGGGGCATTATCTCCTCCTCCTCAACAGGCTCCTCTTCAGGCTCAGGCTCCGGCTCAGGCTCTGGCTCTTTCTTTCTGCCCAATTTACACATCTTGTGTCCTCCGTCACCACCTCCATCCTTCTTCTTTTTCCGGTTAAGGCGACAATACTTATTCTTCATATTTTAGTCCGCGAATTAAAAATTAAAAACTAAAAAAATTAAAACAAATGTTAACAAGAAAGTAAAATTTTTTCAATAGGTCATTTCGAGACTATTTTGGTTCGGAATATGAAAACATTCTAATTATTTACTTCAGGCCTACTGGGATTTTTATTTTCAAAAGTTTTTCAGCTTCCAGATGGTATTAGATGGGTTTTTAAAACGAGAGAAATGTTAAAACAAAGATATCTTATTTTAACATTTAATTTGGCAACTCAACTAGACCTCATTGGTCTTATTCCATCATTTATTAAGGAAAAACTATTAAATAAATAAATACTATTCAACCAATGACATTCGTTCTTTACCATGAATGAAAGCACATCGATTTATTTTGGATAATTAATTTCCTTTTGAGTGACCATTTTATTAGAGTATAAAATGTTACATTATTCAGTAGAGAGTATTGCAATGAGCTTTACAAAATTCCAAAAAAATATAGCCGGCAACCTGCTTATAGATGACGAAATGATTGTACAATTCCTGGCTGGCTTCCTGATCTCGGTCTTCTACATAGTCCTATTCTTCAATGCTCGAAATAGATACAAATTTCATTTCCAGTATCTTTTTAAATTCCAGAACTAGGAAGGCTTGCTTTTAGCAGTGAAAGTCACAAGAAACGCCAAGTTTGTGGGAGCCGTTCACAGGATCAGAGCCCTCAAGACCAATATGATATAACACATCGATATTGGGACCTAGTTTTGATTGGTAGACCAAACCAATTTTGGCATCATCCCGGATCTTGACCTTTAGCAGCGATCCATATTGAAACATATACTGAGCTCCAACCGCAAACTGTCGGTCATCCTTGGAGTTATAAAGATTCGCTTTGAGAGCAAAAGCCCAGTTTTTACCCAACCGGTAGAAGATCGATCCTCGTAGATCATTGAAGTTCTCTCTAAGATGATTAAGGATTACATTTATGTTAAGTAAGCTACCAAGATTGACTTACAGCTTCATCCCTACTTCGGTAATTCCATTATAATAGCCCAGACAGAGACCATGCTTTTCGAATACTTTGTCATCCAAATTGTAAACTGCACGATAGCCAAGAAGCCAGTTTTGGATAGGTGACACTAGAAAATAGCCCATACAAAGGGGATCCATATATATTGGTACCATCAGCTCTGTTTTAAGACGACTCTTTTCGAAACCACCCAGTATCTTACTGGAAAGTAACATTCTAGAAAATTAAAATAGGTTTTCAAGGAATTTTTTATGGTATTACTGTACTCTATACTCACTCATTTTTGTTGCCAACTACTGACTTTATTATGGCATACCAACTACCGCCAAGACCAGGGCCCTGAAACCCAATCTCGTTCAAGAAGTCCTGAGATGACAACCAGCCATATAAAATATGAAAGTTACGAGACTTATGGAATCCCTGAATGCCGCCCTTGAAAACTGACTTTTCTGTCGGATAGCCCTCGCCTAAACTGCAGATATAGAGCTTTTCTTTCGACTTCGAGCAGCCTTGCATCTGCCAGGCATCCGGATTGAACCCGTAGAAGAGCAACTCCTTTGCCCAACCGCCCACATGGAAATAGGTTGCCATCTCGCCCTCGGGTGGTGGCGGCGGCATTATTTCTGCCTCTGGTTCCTTTTTAGGAGCGTCTTGATCCTCGTCACCAGCTAGGTTGGATTTGCGACTACGCCACATCTTCTGGAACGGGCATTGGGCATTTATTTGATTGGACATTGTGAGTAAAATTAACAAAAATTATTAAATATAAAAACTATGAAGAATTTTGAATGTCTACACACGTTGATTCGAAGTCTATGCTGTATGATATATAATGATGATATATTTTGAAAAGCTATAGTGTGTGGTGAGTATAGTAAAATAAAAATAACCAAATTAAGTTTAATAAATTATCATTATTTTTTTTATTAAATAGTAGTCAACTTTTGTTTAAATAGTAACAAGCACATGCCAATTTGTATCAGGGACTAGATATTGAAAACCCAGGAAGTACCAATAGAATAATTTCCGTTGAGTGGATCTCTTGCCTCGATTCCACCGTGAAACAGCATTTCCACATCTTCCCGCAATTTCTTCTGATACACTAGGCCCACGAATGTGTCTCCGCGGACTCTAGCCTTCAGCATGTGCCCAGGTTCGAACTCGTACTGGCATCCAACAATAATTTTTCGGGCGTCCACCTCTTCGCCGTAAAGATTTGCCTTTAAGGCCACGGCCCACTGCTCTCCAATTTTTTGAAATATTGATCCGCGGACTTCCTTAAAGTTCTCCCTAAAAGTCAAAGGTGTTCGAAAGGTAAGCCAATCCAGTGAGTCCACTACTTACAGTTTCAGGCTCACTTCAGTGGATTCATTTTGAAATCCGGCACAAAGGGCGTGCCGGATTATCTTTTTATTCTCCCAGTCGTAAGCTCCACGACAGCCCAGGATAATGTTCTCTACGGGAGTCAGCGTAAGATAGCCCAACAATAATGGTTCTTTATAGATGGGCACCACAAGTTCCATTCTGATCGGATTACGATCAATGTCCAACTTACATTTGCAAAGGTAATCGAGTTTACTTGAAAGAAAAATAAATAAGATGGTAAAAGTCTAAAAAGAGCCTTATAAGACAGACTCACCGCTCTTCGCTTATCCCGAATGTTGATTTAAGGACGAGCTTCCACTTCCCCTCGAGGGCTTCGCCACGCGCCCCAAGATCAGCCAGGAGAAGTTCATCGGTTAGCCAGGCGATGGCGGTATGAAAGTTTCCAAATTCCTTGTACGCCTCGATTCCACCATAAACGTCATTCATGGAAGGATACCCCTCACCGAAACTGCTCAGAAAGAGATCTTCCTCCGTCTTTGTAGTAGTCAGGAGCTTCCACGGACCATTCTTGTAGCCATTGATGAGACACATCTTAGCCATGAGTCCCACGTGGAAGTATGTCTTCATTTCGCCTTCTTCCGCTTTCAGAGGCATTTTTTCCATTAAATTTTCGTGGTTTTCCGGAGGTGGAGGCTCCTCAGGAGGATCTGCCCGCTTTTTGTTTCTGCGGAACAGGTTTCCACATCTTGGCATTTTAAATATTAGTAACTAAAATTTTGGTAATTTTTCTAAGGAAATAAAATACAAATTTAAGCCGGAGGATATCTGAAAATTTCGTCAAAACAGCTACGATCAAACTAAGCCAAATACTTGAATAATTTTTGATGACATTTTAAGTTATTCAATTGCCTACTTTATTCATAAAATATTATACTCATAACGTAGTTTTATTCTCTTAAAATAGTATAAATTATATTATAATTCTCCTATTCTCTATACTTTTTTAAATCTTTATTTAAATCATCTCACAAGATCCATTTTTCAAATCTTAAATGTGAATGTATTTTTATTCATAACATAATTAAATTAATTTAGAAATTCAAATGATTAAATTAACTCCTCTATATGAGACCTCCGTTTTAGCATTGGAGGGCCACGCCCACGCCAAACTTGTGATTTCCATCCGAGATGTTGCCGCAGTCTAGAACCGCTGATATGGAGGCTGTAATACCCTCTCGTAGCTTTTGCTCATAGCCCAGACCCAGCTCAACAACGTTATTGATCTTGGCCCGGATCAGGGCGTTCTCCTCCAGATGATAAATCATGCCCAGGCTGACGACCAGATCGCCGCCCTCCTGCTGCTCACCGCCTTCTCCTTGCTGGCCTCCGGTCTTGGTAATCTCCGCACCAACATCGATCTTTTCGCTGGCTTTATAAAATAGAGATGCCAACCAGGTGTCTCCATTTTTTCTAAAACATATTTATTTAAAAAAAAACTATATTTTTAAAAAATGGTCACTTACAGTTCTCCGTGCAAGGTGGCGGTTTCGTTAGTCCAGCCCAAAGCCACCTTCCACATTTTTAAATCGACATTACTAACATCAAGCTCGCCACCAAGGCCACCAAGAAACTCATTATGGCTAAGAACCAGGGAGCAGTTCAAAGCGGGTTCCGAGTTCAAGCCAATGTCGGCCAAGAAGTGAAAGTTGTCCTTTGCATAACCCAATTTGAACTTTCCATCCCCCTCACTATTTAAATTATAATTATTTATATATATCTTTAAATTAAATATTAATAAATTACTTAGATCCCGGCTGAAACTTGGCCTCCAGTGCCAGCATCAGGCCCTGGGCCAACTTATCCTTCTGCATTATCTCTCCAAAGAGCCAGTTCTCCGTGTTCCATCGTTCGGTGAGGGTTAGGCCATGATCTTCGATCTTGTACTTGCTCTGCAAGGATCCTTTCACCTTGCTGTTGTCCTGGCTGGCAAATCCGGTGGTGAAAAACTCAATGCCAGAACTGGTCAGAGTCTTGCAATCGATCTGCCAGATGCCCGGGTGGTAGCCACGTCTGAGGAGATCTCGTGCCAGCTTTCCCAGATCGGGATACGGGGGCGTTCCCTTGGAGGACATATCGGCAAGAATTAATAGGTAGGGAAGTGGTAAATTCGGAATTTTATATTAAGTCTAATTGCCAGGCGATTTGCCTTGAATCACCGAAAATTTGTGTTAAAAAAATGCCCGATATATACACAGGCACAGACGTTTTAGAACTGAAACACCCTGGGTTCTTTTCTAAAACTATAAATCGTAAAGAAAATATTCAATAGCCCCCTAGCCCCCCATTTTATCAAAAAGAAAGTTAACAAAATAACTCAAATAATAGGAAATATGATCCAATCATAACTTTTAAACGAAGACATCGCTTGGCAATCCCCCAATGTCCCAAGCTTATAGTAAAGCCTCTATATCACAAATTAAAGATTCTTGTTGATTTATTTCTCATGTAAATGCACAAAGAAAAATTAAGGATGGTTAATGATTGTGTGGTTGGATGATGTATGTATGTATGTACGTAATTGCTGATATCGCCACCCAAAAGGCATCTGACCATCAATATTCCTTTTTAGATTTTTTGTTTTTTGTTTAATAGGTAAATGTATTTTACTGTATTTTTGCCAACAACAGATTTCAGCTAATTTTCAATGCACTAAAGAAAGCTACCAATCCAACGACGACGGACTGACCGACCGACCGATCCACCCCCTGTGCAACGTTTGTTGGCAGTGTCTCTTCTGCAGATTCTGGTGGCAGGTGGCAGGGGGGTGGACGGATGCTGTGTGTTGGGTGGGGGGCGTGACAACGGATCCAATCTAATCGGTTAGGTGTTAAGATTCTTTCATCAATTACTGTGTGCTCTTTTTTCTTTTTTTACTTTTATTTTTGTTCTTGTTTTGCATGGTATTGATGTTACTGCACTTATTGTTGTTGGGTTTGTTGTTGTTGGGCATGTGGGTATGTTAGACAACTTGAAAGATTCCGCATTTAAGCCTCCAGCTCCAGACCAACACCGATCTTGTGGCCGCCAGCGTTGAAGTTCTTGCCATCAACCAGCGTGGACAGAGTCAAGGTGATGCCGTCGCGCAGCTTCTGCTGGTATCCCAGGCCGACCTGGCTGGCGTTGTTCACCTTGGCGCGCACGCTGGCGTCATCGTCCAGCTGATATTTGGCGCCGATGGCGAACTTGGTGTTGCTGGTGCCGCTGGCCCACGACAGCTGTACACCAACGTCCAACTTGTCCGAAGTGCGCTGGAAGATTGAGCCGCTGAACTCCTGGCCATCGTTGCTAATTAAAAATAATTTAAAAACAAAATTAAAAGATATTCCAAAAACAAATTGAGAATCATCCACTTACACAGCTGTGTGCAGGACAAAGTCCTTGGTGGTGTAGCCAAGGGCAAAGTTGTTGGTGGTCAGCTTGGACTGCTGAGTATCAAATGCGGTCTGGTAGCCGGCCAACCATCCCTGGTAGCCCAGAACAGCAGAGGCATTGATCAAGGGACCCTTCAGATCGATGTTGACATCAGAATCGGCCTTGACGTTCTCATGGCCGTAGGCAACCTTGAACTTGCCGTTCTTGTTGCTATTTAAGTAATATACTTAATTATTTCAAAACTATTAACATACAAAATGATGAACCTACCCAGACTGGGGAGCGAAGTTGCCCTCCAGCGACAGCTTAAGACCCTCCAACAGCTGATCCTGGACAGCCACCTCGGTGAAGAGGGTGTTGTCTGTGTTCCACTTCTCGGTCAGGGTCAGGCCATAGTCCTTGACCTTGTACTTGGTCTCCAGAGAACCGAAAACCTTGCCCGACTCCTGGTTCGAGTGTCCGGCTGTGTTGAACTCAATGCCCGACGAGGTCTTGGTCTTCAGGTCCAGCTTCCACAGGCCGAAGTTGTAGCCTTTGCTGAAGATGTCGCGAGCCTGTTTGCCCAAATCGCTGTATGATGGAGGAGCCATCTGGAAATGATTCAGAATATGGTTTAAACGCGCCGCCAATTAGCTCTGGAATAATCGATAATTGAGGCCAAGTAGGTATATATTGCAAAATCATTTCACACCCCAGCTCGATTATTGCAAGTCGAAACAGATAATTTTTATGGATGGAGGGGGCTGGTATAATCTTATCAGCACATAGTGAGACATTACTTTCAGTTTAAATCGAAATTCGACAGGGTTCTAGAGACCGCGGAATAAAAGTGAAAACTAAACACCAGAAACATGGCCACAAGAATTTCAGGGGCCAGTTCGTCTCTTCAACTTGGCTAAATGTCAATTTTGAACGGGGAAACTAAAGAAATCAATTAAAATTAGTGTTCAAGGCAGCATCCCAGGCGAAGAGATGTGGCCAATGATTCGAGTGAGGAGGTCAACGCACGGCTGGGACTAAAAAGAGAACCATTCCCAGACCATGGCAGAGTACAGTGAGACCTCCACTTTACCGTGAAATTTTCAAATTTTATATCGGGGTATCCCAACTCTTCTTTCAGCATTTTGAAGGTCCACTCTTTGGGAATGTAGTCTCCAGCTTCGGGCATTTTCCAAAAAATATTTTACACAGAAATACTTGTATGTCAGTGTGATTGCAATAGAGTTTGATACGGAATGTGAAATGTTATAGAACTTAGTCTACTTAGGTGATTAGATTTTGTATGGCCATCTTTGTGTGCCCATTACTGTATCTATGAAGTACATCTCTGTTTACTTCCCGTACTTGGTGGTGGCATTAATTGCTGGCTAGCCGAGCGATCATTGACACAGAAGCTAACTGCACATTTTCAGCCTCTGCTTTGGTCTTTTGCGGTGTTTCTATTTGCGTGTGACGTCAAGAATGCAAAGCACAGTCACGGCACGAGTGTTGGCCCGGCCCAGACTTCTCATGGCGGAAAATTATGAAAAGAGCCGACTGGCAGACAGGTCGTTATGGCCAGCAGCCAAACGGGGAAAAGACCAACAAAAAAGGAAGAAGAATACCATACCGAGGTTGGAAAAACGACAGGCAGCCCAAGAATCAGGTGATGTAACTGGGTAGGAAGCTGAGGAAAATCCCATCATCTGATGGGTTCCCCAGTGAACGTGAATCAGCATCATCTTGAGGCTGTGACCTTGACAAAGAGGTTGATATGTGGGGGAGGGAGCATATGATTTTTCGACTGTCGGTTATGCAATCGGGGAAACTCACTAACTAATGGAAAACACGAAAAGGTAGAGCAAATGCCTATTGATTTTTCGGTGACGTCACAGTAAGAGACCACCTACAACCTGCAAAGTGCAACACCTCACTTTTCACACCTCACATGACCAGGGGAGAATGATAAAGTAAACATTGATAAAGCAGAGAAGAGAAGAATACCTATTTAGAAGTAAAGGGAACATCGCGATAACAAGACAAATTGAAAACAATTTAAACGAGAGCGCCCGCCCGTTACGTAACAGAAATTTGCCAGGCACTTTTCCAACCCGACCAGTTTTTTTTTCGTTTGCCGGCAGCTGCTGCCAATGAACTGTAGGTGCGTTGGTGTGCGTGGTGGCCGTGTGTGTGTGTTTTCGTAGCCGGCGATTTCCCCCACAATGGATTTTATCAATTAAATGTGCTTTTAATATCAGCACCATGGCTGATAACACATTGGTTTTTTTGGCACACAAAAATCTTCTCGGCTTTTCTGCTCGTAAGTGCGCGTGTCCACGGGCGATTTTTTCCGTTTCGAGGTTATGAAATCACAATCACCAAAAATCTCACTTTATGAATCTTCACAGCTTTGCGATAGCTCTTAGTAAGAAGGGGGCGTGGTCTGGAGAAAGTCTACTTACTTTTTATGATTTAAGTGAGGCTAGAGTGTAATGCGAAACGCAGAGGAACAGAGACAACCACGAACGACGAAAATTATTTTAATTTTCAGAGTGTGCCCAGGCGGCGAAGGAAAACTTTGGCCAAGAGGTCTTATGGCTAACGCCGGGAATCGGCTTGATGGGTGGTAACTCTTTGCGGAAACGGAAATCGATTTTTAAATATTTAAAAATAACGGGTAATCAGAAAAATATATTTTATCTTGTTTATATTTTACTCTTTATTAAAATATATAAGCAATATATTATTAAAATATATAAAATTAGTCTAAGATTTAAAAATGTAAGCAACAAATACAGTTCTTTGTCTTTGTCTAGCTAAAACATTTTTAAAAATATATTTAAACGTTTACATTATACAAAATTAATAAAAGCTTCATATTTGAATGGTTTATTGAATGATTTTATTGAATATTATTCTGCATCCCTGCGCTACCTTCTAAAAATAGGAAAGGTGGAGCTAATTGGGTAGATCTTTAGGTACATACATATATGCTGCCAGGTGAATGTTTGTTTACCTTTAAAAGGGGTAGCCCTTTTTAAAAATATTCCAAAGCTTTAAAACAAAAATATTTTCAAAATTGTAAAATATCGAATTGAATTTTTTCAAAATATTTAAATAAAACTAAATGAATCAATCAATATAAAGTATTGAGAGTGATGTATTTATAGACACCGAACTGCGGGCAGTGCAGCCACACAATCCCATGTGATTGGATGCAGTGAAGGCGTAAGGCGATGTTGAAGGCTCGTCTGGAGCAAGACGCCGTTTTCGGTCGCTGCCTGGCTGTTGCGGAGCCCGTCCAGCGCGGGGACCTGGTCGTGGAGGAGCTGCCCTTCGCCCAAGGACCGAAACGCGACAGCGGTATCGTTTGCCTCGCTTGCTATCAGTTCCTGCAGTTCGGCGAGGATGGAGACTCCCTGGACCGCTGCGAGATCTGCGACTGGCCATTATGTGCGGCGTGTGCCATTGGCAGTGACGTCACCGATCATAGCGGGGAGTGCGAGGTGTTCGCCAACGCACGTGTCACTTTTGCCGGGAATGTGAGCGATGACGGTGTCTGTACGCAATTAGATTGCATAACACCATTGAGGTTAGTACGATGGTGCTCCAGAGGGTGGTGAGGGATGCCGGAGGACAGAACTGTCCAAATATTAGTTTTGGCAGCGACGGCGGCGCATTTCTCGGAGATCGCATGTGAGCCGGCCAAAAAGCGAAAAATCAAGCTGAAGACGTCAAAAGGAGGCGGCAGACGCGAAAGCACCAAACGGCTGTTGGCCCACATCAAAAGGCAACAATAAAGTGCAGGGAACGCACGGTGGAACAAGGTTTTTAATATTATTACTTTCTACAAAGCTTTTATGTTTTAGATTCGAAAATTTAGATTTTATTATTTGAACTCTTTGGTCAGGAGTTGGGAAGTATTCCCTATAAAATTCGTACTTATCTTCAGGGCAAATATTTAAAATTTGTAAATTTTAAAAAGATTTGTAAAGATTTTAAATTTAAAAAACATTTATTTATTCAATTTTGAATAAGATTTCCACTGTACCCTGTGAATTTTGAAGCTTTATGGCTGAGCAGACCCAGAAGATGTGGCTGACAACTCATAGTTCTGCGGCAGATGGCATCGCCCGTGCGGTACTCCCGTGATCTTCCTTCAGCCACCGGGCAGCATCAGTCAGTAAAATGACATCGCCGCCAACGCTGTCGGTGAATCGGACGTCGGTGCAATGGAGTCCCCTCTGCGGGCGTTACCTGGTGGCCAAGGGAGCCGTTGCCGGTCACGGTCTACTGATTGAGGAACTGCCGTTCGCCGTGGGCCCCAAATGCAATGGACCGGTGGTGTGTCTGGGATGCTATCAATTCGATGCCGGTATGGAAGAGGAATACTGCAGCGAATGTGGGTGGCCACTGTGCTCCGAATGCGCCCAGGACGAGGATAACCATCACTTCCGACAGGAGTGCCGGGTTCTGCAGGACGCCCGAGCTAGATTCTTTCACCTGGCCAAAGACAGTAGCCACTGTCCACAGCTGGACTGCATTTTGCCACTGAGGTGAAGACCGGCGAGCCAAACAAAAATAGAACCAGCCAGCAATCTCAAATCCTAGCGATTGTTTTCTCTTCATAATGTTCACATTGTTCTCTATATTTATGTTTGGGGAAAGACAATTAAGTAACGAAAAATTATCACAAATATTTATTCTTTTCAGAGTACTGTTGGCTAAGGAGGCAGATCCTGAAAGATGGGACAGCCAAGTAGAACCAATGGAGCACCACGAAGAGGAGCGGAAAGAGGATGCTGATGTGTGGCATGCAGATCGGGTGAATATTGCTCAGTATCTGCGTGGACCCTGCAAACTTTCATCTCGCTTTAGTGAGGAACTAATCATGCAGGTCGTGGGGATCCTAGAAGTCAATGCCTTTGAAGCAAGGACCTCCAGAGGATTTCCTCTGAGGTGTCTCTACCCGTACACTGGAATTTTAGCTCACAATTGTGTTCCCAACACCGCCCGCAGCATCTACCCTAGTGAAGGTTACAAGTAAGTCTAAAGAAATATTTTCTTTCCAAAAAATATGAAAAGTCGCTTAGCACATTTCATTTTCCTCAAAATTGAACAAAAACTAAGATCTTTCCAAGAAAAGTATTTTACAGAAATAGAATTTCTAGACTAGGCTAGACAGTCCATCCCAAAAGTTTAACGTATGAAAGTTTTACCAGAAAATTTATTACTTTCTAGTTAATCCGAAACATTTATTTATTATTCGTCGTCTGTAAACATTTTACTAGCAAATATTTTGTTCCTTTTTTTGTGTACATATATTACTTATTTTTAATATTTTTAAAAACATTTTGAAAAAAAAATTGCTTCTACAAAATTCTTTGATGCACGTGTTTGTTTTTTTAAAGGCGCATATTTGTTATTTAGTTAATTCAAAAGATATATTTATTCTAACATTTCAAACATTTTCACTCTAAAATAATGTGCGACATTTTATGTGTCCAATTTTTTTTTATTTTTTGAAGGTATATTAAAGCTGTTTTTGTGTGTGCATTAATATGAACTTTCATTTTTCAAAAATGAGGAATACCACGGTAGGGACACTATGACCCACGGGGAAGGCAATATCTTTGCCAATTCTTATCCGATCCCAGAGCGGAATACCTTTATCGATTTGTAAAAAGATTCTCCACCAATCTGCATCAAAACCTGGAAACAAAATATTTTTTAGATTTTTTGTCATATTTTCCAGGGGGTCCCCTTCAAAAATGGGGAAAAGCATGAATGGTGCACTGTGACCCACGGTGGAGGCTATATCTTTGCCAATTCGTATCCGATCCCAGAGCGGAATACCTTTATCGATTTGTGGAAAGATTCTCCACCAATCTGCATCAAAACCTGGAAACAAAATATTTTTTAGATTTTTTGTCAAATTTTCCAGGGGTTCCCTTCAAAAATGGGGAAAAGCATGAATGGTGCACTGTGACCCAGGGGAAGGCTATATCTTTGCCAATTCGTATCCGATCCCAGAGCGGAATACCTTTATCGATTTGTGGAAAGATTCTCCACCAATCTGCATCAAAACCTGGAAACAAAATATTTTTTAGATTTTTTGTCAAATTTTCCAGGGGTTCCCTTCAAAAATGGGGAAAAGCATGAATGGTGCACTGTGACCCACGGTGGAGGCTATATCTTTGCCAATTCGTATCCGATCCCAGAGCGGAATACCTTTATCGATTTGTGGAAAGATTCTCCACCAATCTGCATCAAAACCTGGAAACAAAATATTTTTTAGATTTTTTGTCAAGTTTTCCAGGGGTTCCCTTCAAAAATGGGGAAAAGCATGAATGGTGCACTGTGACCCACGGTGGAGGCTATATCTTTGCCAATTCTTATCCGATCCCAGAGCGGAATACCTTTATCGATTTGTGGAAAGATTCTCCACCAATCTGCATCAAAACCTGGAAACAAAATATTTTTTAGATTTTTTGTCAAATTTTCCAGCGGGTCCCCTGCAAAAATGGGGAAAAGCATGAATGGTGCACTGTGACCCACGGTGGAGGCTATATCTTTGCCAATTCTTATCCGATCGCAGAGCGGAATACCTTTATCGATTTGCGGAAAGATTCCCCACCAATCTGCATCAAAATCTAGAAACAAAATATTTTTTAGATTTTTTGTCAAGTTTTCCAGGGGTTCCCTTCAAAAATGGGGAAAAGCATGAATGGTGCACTGTGACCCACGGTGGAGGCTATATCTTTGCCAATTCTTATCCGATCGCAGAGCGGAATACCTTTATCGATTTGTGGAAAGATTCTCCACCAATCTGCATCAAAACTTGGAAACAAAATATTTTTTAGATTTTTTGTCAAATTTTCCAGCGGGTCCCCTGCAAAAATGGGGAAAAGCATGAATGGTGCACTGTGACCCACGGTGGAGGCTATATCTTTGCCAATTCGTATCCGATCCCAGAGCGGAATACCTTTATCGATTTGTGGAAAGATTCTCCACCAATCTGCATCAAAACCTGGAAACAAAATATTTTTTAGATTTTTTGTCAAATTTTCCAGCGGGTCCCCCTGCAAAAATGGGGAAAAGCATGAATGGTGCACTATGACCCACGGGGAAGGCTATATCTTTGCCAATTCTTATCCGATCGCAGAGCGGAATACCTTTATCGATTTGCGGAAAGATTCCCCACCAATCTGCATCAAAATCTAGAAACAAAATATTTTTTAGATTTTTTGTCATATTTTCCAGGGGGTCCCCTTCAAAAATGGGGAAAAGCATGAATGGTGCACTGTGACCCACGGTGGAGGCTATATCTTTGCCAATTCGTATCCGATCCCAGAGCGGAATACCTTTATCGATTTGTGGAAAGATTCTCCACCAATCTGCATCAAAACCTGGAAACAAAATATTTTTTAGATTTTTTGTCAAATTTTCCAGGGGTTCCCTTCAAAAATGGGGAAAAGCATGAATGGTGCACTGTGACCCAGGGGAAGGCTATATCTTTGCCAATTCGTATCCGATCCCAGAGCGGAATACCTTTATCGATTTGTGGAAAGATTCTCCACCAATCTGCATCAAAACCTGGAAACAAAATATTTTTTAGATTTTTTGTCAAATTTTCCAGGGGTTCCCTTCAAAAATGGGGAAAAGCATGAATGGTGCACTGTGACCCACGGTGGAGGCTATATCTTTGCCAATTCGTATCCGATCCCAGAGCGGAATACCTTTATCGATTTGTGGAAAGATTCTCCACCAATCTGCATCAAAACCTGGAAACAAAATATTTTTTAGATTTTTTGTCAAATTTTCCAGCGGGTCCCCTGCAAAAATGGGGAAAAGCATGAATGGTGCACTATGACCCACGGGGAAGGCTATATCTTTGCCAATTCGTATCCGATCCCAGAGCGGAATACCTTTATCGATTTGTGGAAAGATTCTCCACCAATCTGCATCAAAATCTAGAAACAAAATATTTTTTAGATTTTTTGTCATATTTTCCAGGGGGTCCCCTTCAAAAATGGGGAAAAGCATGAATGGTGCACTGTGACCCACGGTGGAGGCTATATCTTTGCCAATTCGTATCCGATCCCAGAGCGGAATACCTTTATCGATTTGTGGAAAGATTCTCCACCAATCTGCATCAAAACCTGGAAACAAAATATTTTTTAGATTTTTGTGTCAAATTTTCCAGGGGTTCCCTTCAAAAATGGGGAAAAGCATGAATGGTGCACTGTGACCCAGGGGAAGGCTATATCTTTGCCAATTCGTATCCGATCCCAGAGCGGAATACCTTTATCGATTTGTGGAAAGATTCTCCACCAATCTGCATCAAAACCTGGAAACAAAATATTTTTTAGATTTTTTGTCAAATTTTCCAGGGGTTCCCTTCAAAAATGGGGAAAAGCATGAATGGTGCACTGTGACCCACGGTGGAGGCTATATCTTTGCCAATTCGTATCCGATCCCAGAGCGGAATACCTTTATCGATTTGTGGAAAGATTCTCCACCAATCTGCATCAAAACCTGGAAACAAAATATTTTTTAGATTTTTTGTCAAGTTTTCCAGGGGTTCCCTTCAAAAATGGGGAAAAGCATGAATGGTGCACTGTGACCCACGGTGGAGGCTATATCTTTGCCAATTCTTATCCGATCCCAGAGCGGAATACCTTTATCGATTTGTGGAAAGATTCTCCACCAATCTGCATCAAAACCTGGAAACAAAATATTTTTTAGATTTTTTGTCAAATTTTCCAGCGGGTCCCCTGCAAAAATGGGGAAAAGCATGAATGGTGCACTGTGACCCACGGTGGAGGCTATATCTTTGCCAATTCTTATCCGATCGCAGAGCGGAATACCTTTATCGATTTGCGGAAAGATTCCCCACCAATCTGCATCAAAATCTAGAAACAAAATATTTTTTAGATTTTTTGTCAAGTTTTCCAGGGGTTCCCTTCAAAAATGGGGAAAAGCATGAATGGTGCACTGTGACCCACGGTGGAGGCTATATCTTTGCCAATTCTTATCCGATCGCAGAGCGGAATACCTTTATCGATTTGTGGAAAGATTCTCCACCAATCTGCATCAAAACTTGGAAACAAAATATTTTTTAGATTTTTTGTCAAATTTTCCAGCGGGTCCCCTGCAAAAATGGGGAAAAGCATGAATGGTGCACTGTGACCCACGGTGGAGGCTATATCTTTGCCAATTCGTATCCGATCCCAGAGCGGAATACCTTTATCGATTTGTGGAAAGATTCTCCACCAATCTGCATCAAAACCTGGAAACAAAATATTTTTTAGATTTTTTGTCAAATTTTCCAGCGGGTCCCCTGCAAAAATGGGGAAAAGCATGAATGGTGCACTATGACCCACGGGGAAGGCTATATCTTTGCCAATTCTTATCCGATCGCAGAGCGGAATACCTTTATCGATTTGCGGAAAGATTCCCCACCAATCTGCATCAAAATCTAGAAACAAAATATTTTTTAGATTTTTTGTCAAGTTTTCCAGGGGTTCCCTTCAAAAATGGGGAAAAGCATGAATGGTGCACTGTGACCCAGGGGAAGGCTATATCTTTGCCAATTCTTATCCGATCGCAGAGCGGAATACCTTTATCGATTTGTGGAAAGATTCTCCACCAATCTGCATCAAAACCTGGAAACAAAATATTTTTTAGATTTTTTGTCAAATTTTCCAGCGGGTCCCCTGCAAAAATGGGGAAAAGCATGAATGGTGCACTGTGACCCAGGGGAAGGCTATATCTTTGCCAATTCTTATCCGATCGCAGAGCGGAATACCTTTATCGATTTGTGGAAAGATTCTCCACCAATCTGCATCAAAATCTAGAAACAAAATATTTTTTAGATTTTTTGTCAAATTTTCCAGCGGGTTCCCTTCAAAAATGGGGAAAAGCATGAATGGTGCACTGTGACCCACGGTGGAGGCTATTTCTTTGCCAATTCTTATCCGATCCCAGAGCGGAATACCTTTATCGATTTGTGGAAAGATTCTCCACCAATCTGCATCAAAACCTGGAAACAAAATATTTTTTAGATTTTTTGTCATATTTTCCAGGGGTTCCCTTCAAAAATGGGGAAAAGCATGAATGGTGCACTGTGACCCACGGTGGAGGCTATATCTTTGCCAATTCGTATCCGATCCCAGAGCGGAATACCTTTATCGATTTGTGGAAAGATTCTCCACCAATCTGCATCAAAACCTGGAAACAAAATATTTTTTAGATTTTTCGTCAAATTTTCCAGGGGTTCCCCTTCAAAAATGGGGAAAAGCATGAATGGTGCACTATGACCCACGGTGGAAGCTATATCTTTGCCAATTTTGATCCGATCCCAGAGCGGAATACCTTTATCGATTTGTGGAAAGATTCTCCACCAATCTGCATCAAAACCGGGAAACAAAATATTTTTTAGATTTTTTGTCAAATTTTCCAGGGAGTCCCCTGCAAAAATGGGGAAAAGCATGAATGGTGCACTATGACCCACGGTGGAGGCTATTTCTTTGCCAATTCTTATCCGATCCCAGAGCGGAATACCTTTATCGATTTGTGGAAAGATTCTCCACCAATCTGCATCAAAACCTGGAAACAAAATATTTTTTAGATTTTTCGTCAAATTTTCCAGGGGTTCCCCTTCAAAAATGGGGAAAAGCATGAATGGTGCACTATGACCCACGGTGGAAGCTATATCTTTGCCAATTCTAATCCGATCCCAGAGCGGAATACCTTTATCGATTTGTGGAAAGATTCTCTGCATCAAAATCTAGAAACAAAATATTTCATAAATAATTTTTTTTAACAAACCATTTTTTATACCATCTCAATAGAATCCGCTTAAGGGCAATGGTGGATCTGATGGAGGGACAACCCCTGCACCACAGCTATACTTATACCCTGGACGGAACAGCTCAGAGACAACGACATCTTAAGCAGGGAAAGTATTTCCACTGCTCATGCGATCGCTGCCAGGATCCCAGTGAACTGGGCACCCACTTTTCTAGTCTAAAATGTGGGCAGTGCACAGAGGGCTATCAAGTGCCCAGGCAGCCAACGGGTAGGTCCATTTCATCCCTTTTGGTTTTTCAATATAATTCAATGTCTCTTTATTTAAAGATTTAGACTCTAGTTGGAACTGCAGCAACTGCGGAGCAAGCAGCAGCCAAGCAGAGGTGGAAACGCTCCTCCAGTCTCTCCAATCCGAGGTAAACAAAGTCCAGAGCCTGGAAATGGGAGCCAAACGACTCGAGGAGGCCGAACGACTGCTACGGAAGTACAAATCCTTGCTGCATCCGCTGCACTTCATCGCAACGGGACTAAGGCAGCTCCTCATCGAGATGTACGGACGAGTGCAGGGCTACGAGATGGTCCAGTTGCCGGAACATCAACTGGAACGAAAGGTCGAGCTTTGCCGCCAGGTGCTGGGTGTCCTGAATATCTTCGAACCGGGTCTAAGTCGCACCAGAGCCATGAATCTTTACGAGATGCACGTGCCTCTAGTCCTCCTGGCGAAAAATGGATTCATTGCCAGCCGACTAGGCGGCGGAGAGTTGCGCACCCGCCTTGTCGATGCTATTGATTTGTTAAAGGAGTGCGTGGAGATCCTGGAGTGTGAGGACAAGAGTTCCCAAGAGGGTGTCTTGTGCGGAGTGGCCTCGCAGGCGTTGAAACAACTTCTTCTTAGTGTCGAAGGTCTGGGAAGCGAACTCAATTAGTTACTTATCATATTGGTTAGCTTTATTTAAACTGATCAGGAGGCAATCTCTGGTGTTACATTGAAAAGTGTCTAGTGCTGATTCTAAAAAAAAAATAAAATTCTACAACTTAAAAGTGACTACAAATATTATATACTATTACTGCACATTGTGGGCTTTTGTTTTTTTTTTTGCTGGTTTTTGTATTTGGTATATTGGAGTATCTTAAATGCGTTTATAAGAACTTACGCCCTAGCATGGTATTGTATACAATTGAGATTATTTCGCTTCTCAAATAGAATGTATTATTTTAGTTTGGTATTGGTAAAAAAATACCTCGGCCGACCGAAGGCTACATCTTCATTTATATTGAGCTACAAATGAACTATTACACCTGCCTCTTCGATCAAGCTTTTGCACAAAAGTTCCCTATAAAATATCCAAGTTTTTTTTATGAGTATGCTTCTTTACGTCTCGGTGCTGCTTTCTTTATATTTATAATTTCAAAACGATTATAAACTAAAGCATAAATTAAGTTGGAATCAGCATATAATACACAATACGAAATACGTTTCAATTTGACTGGCTAAGGTAGGAAAGGAGGATTTAAAAAAAAAAATCACACGACTATTAAAAACTAAAAACATTTTGTGGGGTTTCTTCGGTTGCACAATCAGGCACACAATAAATACAAGGACAAAAAATGTAAAATATTTCCGAGCCCTAGACATCATGGCTCAGCAGGGGCGTATCGTGGTATCGGGAGGCATGATTTAAACTGGTGCAGGGCAAAAGCCACAGCGCCGGATGCCCGCGTCCGAACACGTCTGCCAGCAGTTGGTACTTGCGCCGGTTGGGACGGTAGGTGCCTTTCTGTTGTATCGCCTCCACGGCCGTCTCGTCATACAGGATTGCGTGCAACTGATCCACCATGATGGCTGTCACAAAGAGGCCAAATAACGCCGATACCAGCAAGAGGATCACAGAATGAATCCTGTAATAAAAAAACAATGTAATGGCTATACCTTAAAATATATTCCTTATATATTCCTCAAAAGGGAATATGTGCAATCATGGTTTGCATATAATAGTATCCCCTATCAAAGGTTAGCTGGAGTTCTACAATTCTTGACCAGAATTTTTAATTATCGTTGCATTGATTCATCCCTAATAAGGAGGTATCCCAAATATGTAGACTTACATTCGCAGTTGTGTCTCAATCACGTTCTGGTTGCACTCTTCGCAGGGCCACACCCAGGAGGCGATGATCAGACCGAGGGAATAGAGCGAGAGCAGACCTACATAGATTAGGAATTGCAGGAAATATTTCTGATTGCGCTCGCCGACGCAGTTATTGATCCAGGGACAGTGGTGATCCATGCGGCGAATGCAACGCTTGCAGATGCGACAGTGGTGGGCTCTTGGGGGCCTGTAGGTTTCGCACCTGGTGCAGACGGTCCAATCGCTGCTGTGGCCATTTCCGGACGGGTGGTTTTTATTGGTGGTGTGGTGGTCGGAGAAGTCCAAGCGGTTCGCGGGCAACGGCACGATGCCAGGATCGGAGAATACAGCCTTCGTGTGGGACATAGCTAGCAGAAACACTACGGTGTTGAAGAGCACGGCATGGAACGACATCCAGAGACTGTGGGTAGAGGATGGGAATGTAATATGAACTTAGAAAACTTTTAAATGACTCACCTGCCCGGCATTGTGGTAAGAATTATCCATCGGATGACCACGTAGTCCGCGTACAGCACGGCGCCATAGGTGACCACCAAGCAGGCGATTCCGCACGGATCGCGTATGAAGACCATTTCGAACTGAATGACTTTCAATCCGCTCGACTAATTGTTATTGTTTCACCCCTTTTTAATTCAATTAGAAACTGAAGGGGCTGATTTCCGTCGCCCCTTCCCCCAGCGAAAAATAACAATTGTTGCTGTACTCCTAGAATCCTCTAGCGGTTCATTATCCGTTGGATGGAAGTGCTCCCAAGCGTCTGGAGGCGCTTTGAACTTCTACCGTCCTAAGCCCACTCACTTGTGTGTGAAAAGATTGCAAATCGAGCGTTTCATTGACTTTCAAAGGTTTATTTTACGCTTGAAATTCTCATTTATTTATTTAGTGTGACCGTTGTTCAGGAAAAATCGGAAATCAGAGCGCGTTTGAAACGATTCATGAGCGTAGGCAAAAGGGGGTCTATTAAATAGAAGTATAATTTTTAAATTATAGAATTAATTTATCGAGGAGAAGTTTAATTAAAATTGTAAGACAGGAAATTGGGAAAGCGAACCCAGGCCGAATTCTCGCTGATATTGATATTTTCTGTCAATCGTATTCCGCATTATATTTTATTTAAATTCAAAGATAACCTGATTGTAATAATCATTTATACCAGTTTTGGGTGGTTTTTAATATTTATTTTAAATAATTTTAGTTTTTTTTCTTTCTCTTGAAAAGTTTTCGATTCAGAATATAGTTCAATACATAAAATATTAATTTTTGAAGCAAAACGTTTATTAATTCTAAGTTTAAAAAGATATAATTTCTTGAAAAAATATTCGGCTTTAATTCTTGGCCTTGTTTTCCTTTCCGCGTTCCATTTGTTGCAGTTGCAAGGCCCGTTTAGCCATTTGGTTCTTAACCCATGGATCCGTCATTACGTCTACCAAAGTAATTCGACCTTCTCCCGGCTTTCGCAGCAGCTACAATGGAAAGTAATAAAATTTTGTATGAATAAAACGTATCTAATAATAAAAATCACAAATAACTTACCCCAGCAATTAGTTTCTTGCTGCCACTGGACAAGTAAGAGGGATAGTGGATCTCTAGCCGCCGAATCTTGTCGTAGGTTCCATCTGAAGTGTTCGACTCAAATGGAGGATTGCCGACAAGAAACTCGTAGCAGAGGATTCCCAGGCACCACTGGTCTACTGTGTCGTCATAGGATTTTCCGTCCACCATCTCCGGCGGCAAGTAGTCCAGAGTGCCGCACAGCGTCCGCCGCTTATTGTTCGGGGTGTGGGCAGACCAACCGAAATCAGCCAACTTAAGATCATCGGTACTGGTCAGGAGGATGTTTTCCGGCTTCAGATCACGATGGATAACATTGTTCAGATGGCAGTAGTTCAAAGCGTTGGCCACTTGGTAGGTATACTTGGCAGACCGCGGCTCATCAAAGCGGTGATTTGGAGCTGTGCGTAGATGCTTGAAAAGCTCGCCTTCCGAGGCGATTTCCAGTGCCAGATAGATACGGCTCTCGTCGTGGAACCAGGTCAATAGGCGGAGGATGTTTGGGTGCTTTAGTCGCGATTGGATCTCAATCTCACGCAACACCTGCCTCTGAACATTTCCCTTTCGCAGCTCCTCCTTGAACATCACCTTCATGGCCACCAGGTAGTGGGAGTGGCGCTCGCGAGCCAAGTAGACGCGTCCGAACTTACCACGTCCCAAATGGGCACCCATCTCAAAGTCACGGGCGCTCCAGTCATATCTATGTAAAGGGCAATTAATTATGTTTTCAATATTCAGGAGTGGATATACTTACGGCTGTCCGTAGGCGTCATGGGACATCATTTTTAGACACATAGTCTTGATCGGTTCTTGGTGCTCTTCTGGCACTTTGCTCATTAAGGCCGGTAAGTGATTCCGGTTAGCGTGCTTAGTGCGCGAGAGCGTCATGATGGATTTTAAATGAAAAATACTCTGACAAAAGCGAGTTTTATTATATTTATCAGAGCGTCCTTTTATTTTGCGCGTTTTTTTTTCAAAATATGATTTTAATGGGACCGACTGCTGAAAATGACAAATTTTAAAAAGTGCTGGAAAACGCCTGGAAATATATCGATAGGCGGGACTTTTATTGCTTACTTGATTACGGTCACACTTGTCATTAGTCATTTTTTTACACAATAAATTAAAATTAAGTCAAGTTAAAAGCGTTATTTGGGGCCTTTGAACCAATAAATGCATGTTAGGCAAACCCGCTATACATCGAAAAATCGCGCAAGTGCTTTTCGCAGCCAATTGAATCATCTTTAACACCGTGACGCACTGAAAATCGATTGCCCAGTCAGAGGGGAAAAACAAAAAAACAATACAGAACGAGACAGCCAGACAAAGTGCAATTGGTTTGGATCGGGGGACCCGGAGTGACAATTAGTGCAACGCAGATTATATTGGGGGAGGCAGCTGCAAGAGTGCTTGCTGGTAAAAATGGGAATCTTCGGGCAGTCGTCGCCATTCGACGCCGATGTGGGTAAGTCGGACGATAACGGTTCCAGTTGGAATACCCATATGACCCCTTCTACGCTTATCTTGGAACTTTCTCAGTTGTTTGGAGTCTTCTATTTACATATTTTCAATGTTAGCAATAACATATGTGTGGAAGCGATGTGGCTGTTAGATAATAACCATTAGTCTCTGTTCTAATTGGAATTAATATTTTCCTGTTATGGTTACTAACGTTATCGTCTGTTTTTTCCAATAACTGGTGGTCTCATTATTCTGGTTTAAAACCCCCTTTATACGAAATTCCTCCACCTTCTTTTAATTATCCAGACAACAAAGAAGGTCATGTGAGATGCTGTGCGCAGCTCAGCGCCGTTCGTTGAACTCAAGCTTGAGTTTTCGTTCGGCAGTCGCTGACCTTGACCCTCCACCCACCACACACCCACCTATCCAGCTACGGAATCACATTTCTTAATGCAATTTGTCAACTGTTTTATTGATTTTTTTGCTATTGCGATTCGATTTAGTTGTGTGGATACCTTATCAATAGGCTCTTCCAATGAGTCACTTTCTCCATAGATAAGCTAATTTGGTTCTTTGTGCTTCCTAATCCACAGAAAAGGCCACCAGCGAGACAAACACCAATGATAACTGGGCTTTGATCCTCGATGTGTGCGACAAGGTGACCCACAATCCTCGACAGGCCAAGGATTGCCTGAAGGCAGTGATGCGGCGCATGGGCCATACCGATCCGCATGTCGTGATGCAGGCGATTACGCTCCTTGACGCCTTGTCCAACAACTGCGGCAAGCCTTTCCACCTGGAGGTGGCTTCGCGGGAGTTCGAGACTGAGTTTAGACGTCTCCTGGCTAAGGCTCAGCCCAAGGTGTCATTGGTAAGTTTTCCAAATATATTTAATGTTTAGTACCTGGAACACTAACCTTTGTTTTCCAACAGAAAATGCGCGAAGTTCTTAAGAACTGGGCCGAAAACGATTATAAGCGGGACCAAGAGTTGGACCTGATCCGCGCCTTGTACCTCAAGCTGCGCGTGGAGGGGTATGACTTCAAGGATCTGGGTGAGAAGACGGGCAAGTCTGCGGCTGAAAAGGCAGCTGCTCTGCCCAAGGATCCGAATGTGGTAAGCAGCCAGCAGGAAGAGGACGACATTGCCAAGGCCATAGAGCTCTCGCTGAAGGAGACCAAAGGCAGTCCCAAGACCACTAGCGGACCTCCCGCCACTAGTAGTGCCTATCCATCGTTGTATCCATCATTCGGGGCATCAACCTCCAGTTCCAGTGCTCCGGCCAGTGACTCAGTGAATCCCACTCCAGCACCGGAGCCGCGAAAGGTGCGTGCCCTGTACGATTTTGAGGCAGCAGAGGAGAACGAACTGACGTTCTTTTCGGGCGAAATTATTCACGTGATGGATGATAGTGATCCGAACTGGTGGAAGGGCTACAATCAGCGTGGCGAGGGCTTGTTTCCTTCGAACTTTGTCACTGCCGATCTCTCCGTCGATCCCGATCGCTTGGACATCAATCAGCAGCATAAATCGGCTGCCGCCGCCGGCCAAAGGGAGCAGGAATCGGCGGCGTTGCTGCAGCAAAAGACTGAAGCAGCAGCTGCTGCTGCCGCCGCCCAGCCTGTAGAAATAGACGAAACGAAGATTGATCGGCTTCTGCATCTGTTGCACGAGGCCAATCCCGAGGACCCATCGCAGGACAGTGATGAGATGCTGCGTCTCGAACAGGAGGTCCATCAAATGGGTCCGCTTATTGACGCTGAGCTAGAACGTGTAGACCGCAAGCATGCCCAGTTAACGCAGTTGTCGAGTGATCTTGTCGATGCCATTAATTTGTACCACACCTTGATGAGGGACGATAGAGCGGCAGCTGGACAGTTTGCCGCTGCAGCTGGAGGTTTTATGCCAGGGCTACCAACTGGATTCCCGGGGGCCGCACTCTACGGAGCTCCAGGCTATCCAGCACCAGGTGGCTTTCCGCCTGCCCAAAGCTTTGCTGGAATGCACTCACTACCATACGGATCCGTTTCCAATAATCCTAATTCTGGTCCCACTTCTACGACTGGGGTTCCTGGTGTTCCAGGAGCTCCGGCTGGCTACCAAGGACATCCCCCCGGTCAGGTATCCTTGACCTATCAAAATGGACATGCTCCGCAAATTAATTGTAAGTAAGTTAAATAAAAATTTCGAAAAAAAATATAATATCCTCGTTTCAGCCCTGCCACCTCATCTTTCGCAACCAGCTCCACCTGTGACCCAATCCATTTACAACGCCCAGCCCACTCCGGTTACCAGCCAACAGCAGCAGCCCCAGCCACAGCAACAAATTCCACAGCATCCACAGCAAGCGCCACAGCATCCCCAGCAGCCCAGCTATCACATGGATCCGCAAACTCAATTCGCCCAAGGACCGCCTGCAGTTCCACAAACTCAACTCCCCCAGCAGCAACAAATGCCAGCTCCTCACGTGTATATGTCGCCGCAGCACCAACAGCCACCACCGCCCCAGGGCTACCAGCCGGCCCCCAATCTTTATGCACCAAATGGATCGTCTGGGGTTAATCCCCAGGGTTACATGCCACCCCAGCAGCATCCACCGCAACAGGCACCGCAGCAGCACCCACCACACGATCAGTTCAGTCAGCTCCATCAACAAATGGCCGCTATGTCCATGAATGCTGGTCCGCCTGTCGGTGCTCCCGGTTATCACATGCAGAACGACGCCGTCAAAAATAACATTCCTATATACCAGCAGCAGCGGTAAAACCATTTAATTAGAGTTTTTCATTAAAATCGAGCCCTATGAAATAGTTTGCGTTTATTTGCCCAAATTTCGCTGTCAAAAGGAAAAACAATCGGAAGATTACCAAAAATTGTACTATCGCAATAGAAAAAAAAAATGAGAAAAGCCAAATTAATTTAAAAAAAGATATTTTGAATGTTTTTGTTTAATTTTGTTACATTATTTTCGGGCATAGTATTGTATACTCAAAAAAAAAACATACTTTTTTGGGGGTTTTACGAATCGGAATGATACACACTATATAAATATTCTATATTCAACAACATGTATAACTTTGTATTTAGTGCAGGAGAGAATAACTACTATGTATTATGTTTATTGTACGGATTATGATCTGATAAAGATAACGAAACGAATCACATTCATTAAAATCATTCACTTATAAGAAATTGATGCCTTAAGTATTTAAAAGTCCAATTATTGGGTGCGCAGAGTTATGTATCGCTTCACATAGTAGTCCTCATCGATTTTGTCCAGCAAGGCGAGGCGCAAGTGAATTGCTTCCTGGCGGTGACGGAGCTCGGCTTGGGTGAGATTTGGGGTATAAAGCCAGGCTATCATTTCTGCATTTACATCCTTAAACATTTTTCTGGGTGAAGTTTTAAAAGGATAACGTGCTTTCATAGTGCAGTTCTATGGAAGATTTGGAAACTACTGGTCTGATAAATGTTTTCATTTGGCTTTTAAGTACTCTAGCAGTCTTCTTAAAATAAAGAAGGGTTTAAAAATACCTACATACTTATTACTCACCTTAATTGTTCAAACTAGTCACTTTTAAGTGGTTGTATAAGTTTTTAAACTCGGGAAAGCAAACACTCTGGAAGCCATTTTTTGATAAAAACAAGTATACGACTAGTTGGTTGTTTTAATTTTGGACATTGCGCATACGACTAGTTGTCTCAAAAAATGATTTAAAGATTTTATGATATTTTTTAAAGCTACATATTTCCTTTTTTTTTAGTCGCTTTGCACCAAAATTGTCGCTTATGTCAATAAAATTTGCATATCCTATTTTACTTGTCCAACATCCGATCCCGTCAATGAACTTTTCAAATGGATTCCAACATTATATGCAACCATCTTGCCACATGCCAGTGTCTAGCATGCCAGGAAACATGCAACAATTCAGCAAATTCTTTTCCTATATACGTTTGCGAAAATCCTATGAAATAAACTGTCAGAATGCGAGACAGTCTGAGCCTGGCAAATAGAAAATGTCAATAAATACGAAATGTCATAGTGGCATAAAAAAGTTAAATAAAAACAAAACCAAGGGAAAGACAGGTAGGCAGGTACATATGCAAATATTTGTTGATTTCTACGGGCTTGGTTTTGATTCACATAACAGTCGGAGCCGAAGGGCCAAACTGCGAAAATGTCAACAAATGCATGGATGATTTTTTAAATTAATTGATTTTGTTGGCCTTGCCACGCCCAGCCACTAAAGCGGGTTAGGCGAAAGGGGAAGCGAACACCTGCTCAGTTGTACACCTGAAGAGGCCCAGTTCCAGTTTGTCCTATCGGCCTTTGCCCTTGGGCCGCACCATTGTGTGTTGGCTTTGTGCTGCAGCTTCCGTTCGTCGTCAACTTTGATGCCGTTTTGCTCAGTTTCGTTCTCGATTTGATTATTCCGCCGGGTGATTTGCATTTTGTGCCGTGCTTCGCTGCATCCTTCAAGTCGGATGGCATTAATCAGAAACAACTGGCTCAAGGACGACCCTTCACCCCCCACGGCCAGCACCCAGCCCAGCTCTCACATCCTCGCCCTAACACATTCATTCCCTTCGAATGGATCGTATCTGTCTGTTTCTGTTTCTGTTCCTGTTTTTTTTTTCTCAACACTTTGCAATAAAATCAAATGATGCGGGCATCGTAAAGCTTCTCGCCTTTCGCGTTTTCTATGTCGTAAAAGTCTACACGTTACCGTTATTACGTTATGTATATGCATCGTATTGCCATTTTTGTCCCCGGCTGCAAATCCCCTGGACCATGTGGCCGGAACTCAAGCCCCCAAACCCTTCTCCTGGACGAAACCCTGGCTTTCTGGCCGCCGTTTGTGGCTTTTAAAGCGGCATAAATGATTCCCAGTTACGATTTTCTTCTTTTTTTTTGTCTTCTCCACTGCGAATGTTTCAAAATATTTTTCCGCCATGTGCAAAGCGGTGAAAATCTAATAAAAAAAAAATCGCTTGAAAAAAATCGCGCGCTGAAATGGGGTAAAGAAAAATATTTATGGCTATTTGCTTTTGATATTTATTCAATGGTCTATTGTTTGCCGATAAGCTGTGAATAGTTCTTTTTTCTTAGTTTTTTTTTAGACGTTGTTTAGTCAACAGTTAGTTAAGGTTCTGGGTTAAAAATGTGGGTTATTTTACAAAAATATAAAAAAACTTACACCAACGTATCGATCTATACTGCTCAATGGCATTTAATACGTTTTATAAGTTATGCTCTTTAAATTTGTAAAATAAACTGGTGTTTTAAAAAGACAACACAATATCCTATTATTTTTCAGCTAAAAATACCTATCATTGTGCTTTTCAATTAAACATTTTTCGTTTTTGCCAGTTCAAGTTCTTTTTTTTGATGAAAAATGAATGTACTGAATGTTTGTTAAAAGTTGCATTTTTCTACCATTTGCAAGTGGCATGCGGGTTAGGTAAGTCAATTTATTACCAGCATATTTTCAAAAGATGATGTTGCTCTTTGTCTCTGTAAAATGTAGTTTTCTAGCTATTTTGTGTCTATTTTTGCACACAAGCCTTAAAAATAATTGCACAATTCAAATACATTTTAGTTTCAATACAAGACATAATATTCTTGGTAAAATTGTATAAGAATCATGTTGATTTTTAATCCTTTTCCATTTATATTTGCTAAAAAAACCGCATTAAATTGTTAGAAGGTTTAAAATAGATATTTTGGGTAAATACACTTTAATAAAATAATATAAACAAGTTCCTATAAAGAGTTTTAACAACGTCTGGCCTTCTTTCAGGGTAAAGTGTGGCTAATAAGGAGAAGCTCAATAAAGTTGTTTTTGAATAATTTTTGAATGAAAACTTTTTAGGAAACTAGGTGCTAATGGAGGTTCAAACTTATAGAAGCCAAATATGAGAAAAAACTTTTTCTGTCTGTGCCTGGGAAAAGGAAAATTCTTAAACAAAGGCTTAGATAGATTTTGCATACTCGTTGTTCGGATTTAGAGAGTAGAGACTCTGGAGTTTTTTATTTATTTTTTCTTTTTCCCATCATCAAAATATATAGACTTGGAAGGCATTGGATGTGCTTGCGATTCTGCTTGGAATTATCATGCATTAATTAACGATTCTATTCGACTTCCATGGCAGTGCCAACGGAGAGCACACAAATCCAGGCTGCATTGCATTTGGATAAGTTGTACTTGAACACACTACAAATAACCAGCAGGAGGATAAAGTGGGTGGCGGGCAATAGATGGGTGGGTAGTGGGTGATGGGTGAATAGGATGGCGTTGTAGGTTGTGTTGTTTCTAAATCAAAAACACTGACACACACACAGTACCCGTTCACACAGCTAGCTGCATATTGACTTCTGTTCAAGTTGAGCGGCTGATTGAGCCAATGAGTGATTGGAAAGCTGTGAATGATTGAAGGCCTTTGTCTGAGTGTAATTTAATTAAACAAATCAAAGTTGTTCTGAGGACGGGGCATGGGGCATGGAGAAAGGATAATGGAGCCTGGATGGGGGTCGGTCTCTGCCTAGCCGAGTGTTTTTCTGTTAATTGAAAATGCGTTCAACGAACGCGAACAAATATGCAGACAGCTCCGACTGGTAGGGATGTGGAGGCGCTGGGCTGTATGGTGGTGGCATGCTTCCATGGGCCTTAAATAATTAAGGGGGAAATTCGCACACTCGCTTCGCTGAGTACTCCCCTGACTGCGGGCATTGCCGCCTTTTAGGCGGTTTATTATTTCACTTTTTTGCGGGAATTTGTGTTTTGTAATTGTGTTTGTTTGCGCCTTTTATTTGTGTTTAATTATTTGCATCAGCACCTCGACAACATGTTATAAATATCAAATCCAATACTCATGCATGAGGTGACATATTATATTACACACTTTCTTTCCCTTTTTTTTTGCTTCAAGCTAAGCTACCATGGATGCTGAAAACTCTTCTAAAAATTAAATGTACATATACCACCCACTCGCAATCAAATTGTTGTTCATGTATTATGTAAGCAATTAGGTTTATTAGAAACAACAAACATTTAACTGGTTGTTGTTTTAGGACAAGTGGAACAAATGGAACACGTGTGTCCATGAAACAATGGACGGTATTACATACATACATATGTATGTATATGCATTGAATAAAAATAGTTTTAAACACAATATGGTAGAGTGCTATTATTTTCCAATCAAGATAGAAGGATTAAAATATTTAAAATTATAAATATTTTATAGTTTTTTCACACCTTAACCTGCTATTCAAATTAAAGCTTTTAGTTTAGGATAAACAAAATATTATTTTAAATTTTGTTAATCGTTTTCCAACATCTTAAACTTAAAGTTTCCCAAGATATTTAATTTATAGAGAAGTTTAGCCTTTTTGTAGCCTTTTATTTTGAGCAGACAAGAAACTTGGCACTTTTTTCTTTATACGTTAACTGGGTTTTGATGCATTCGAGCCACTTGCAGCTGCCGTTGACACATTTTCCACACACACACTCCACACCCCCAGTCATTAGGAAAAGTGATGAAAACAAAAGAATTTGTTATGCTCGGCATGGGTCCAGAGGCTCGTGACGCTTTATTGAAAACTTATTCGCCAGCAGGGCTTCCTAACATATTAACAAAAAAAAAAAAAAAAAAAAGAAGAAAAACCGGCAACTGCTTCCAGTTTGATGTACGAGTATATGGCGACAAAGTGGATTTAATGCCGAAAGGGTCCGAGGCGAGTAAGTTTTATGCAAATTGCATGTAGCATGTATCCAGTGGACGAGGCGCAAAAAAGATAAATTACTTTTAAAGTGCGCAGAGGCAGAAATTGTGCTATACTCCTACTTTGTGGAAGGAATAGGGGAATTCCGGTAGTAGTATTTCTTCATTGGCCTGAAATGCAAATGGGGTTCCGTTGTCGTCGTCGTTGTCCTGCTCTCGGACTTTTGATGATGACTTTCTGATTTGCTTTGGCGAAACAACAAGTTTCCTATGGGCAAGTATAGTATGTGAAAGTTTTTAGATAGTTCTCCCTCTTGGGCTTTTCTGTTTGTCAGCTTGTATATTATTTGTTAATTGATATGTCGCAAAAAGTTGTGTCTCCCTGAGAGGATGGTGTAAGGGAGTCTATTTGTTATAAAACTTCCTAATGCCCATATAATTGCAAAGCTTTCAAAAATGGTCCTCAGACAATTTGTTTGTTCGGGAACTAGGACAATTTCACTACAAGTTAGTATTTCGAAGGTGAAATACAAACTTTTTTTTATAAATACATAGTTCTACAATAAAACTTGTTTCTGTCTGTGAATTATTTATGCCTCAGTACCAAATAATAAATACAAATGTTCTTACAACCTTAAAAACAGAAAGAACCTTAAGAGATACACTCACATTCAAAACTCTACTTGTTAATTTTTTAAAAGCCATGAAAAATAACACATCAGAGTACATAAGAGTACAACCACCAATGAAGAAAAAATAAAACATATTTGGTTTCGTGTTCTTGCCTGAAAATGGTTCCCCTTAAAGTAATTGCTTTATAATTTTCCCATATGGACCACAACAGGAATAATCAAATTGGGGGAAACACCGGAGCAAAACCAGAAACATCCCGGAAAGTTATTGGACAAGGTCCAGGTGGCACTCCAAGCTGAGTTTTGTGTCGAGTTCAGCAAAAACCAAAATACATCGCAGGGAGTGGCCAAAATGTTGATACCACAGGTGCACATGGCCTGAAGAAGTTGGTCGTGCTCTGCATTCGGGTCTGTTTTAAACTATTCTCTATTCATTTATGCATTTTGCTAATAAAAATTTCATTTTTGCTTAACTAAGTAAAACGAAAAGGTTAAAAGCAGGGACTCGCTCTCTCTCGGCAGATCAGGGATACGGTCTGGGAACAAAAGGACCCTATGCCTGAGCCAAAGCTTTTATCTTGGCCCAATTGTTGTTTGGTCAAGCCTTTTCCCAGCCAGTACAGTGGCTCCTGTCTGGACTGGATTTTCCTTACAAATTTGAATGGAAAATTATATATTTTTCTTTCATTTGGAAGGCCAAGTATTATGAATGAAATATTATGAATGAATGAGGTATAATTTTGTTTTCCTATCATTGCCGAGAGTGCAAGGACTCGGTACATCCGGTTTCATGTCCGTTGTCTTGTTTCCTAGATAACATTTCCGTCATTCCCTTTTGTTGCGCCTTTTCGGTTCCTGTTTGTTTGCAAACATTTTTTAAATTGTTTGCTGTAATTTGTTTCCGGACCCAGACAACAAAAAATAGGCAAATGGCCCCTGCGCCATTTTTTGTGTTGTGGTAGTAGTAGTGTTGTTGGTAGAGGGTGTTGGTCACGCCTACAATATTCTTTCATATTTTTTATATATGTATATTTTTATACCCATATATGTTTTATTAGTAAAAAATTATAATTTCAATGGTTGTCTGCCGCTTGGCTCAGCACGTTTGGTCCTTTTATAGACGACGCTTATAGGCTTAAAGGGTATATTGTTTTTAGAGAATTTAAGTAAGAATCAAGTTTAATGAAGGTGTATATGAAATATTATTAAAACATAGCTTTATATTTTACAGCTATATTTTCTTTACAAATATAACTCATTATCCCAAAAATTAGTATTGTAGAATTACCGGGTATCATACAGTCTCAAAACTGTTTACAGTCTTGTTTTTGTGTAGTTTTTTGAGGTAGCATTACTGCGACAGCTGTGTGGATTGCCGCATTCCCCTCCCGTCTCCAATTAATCCTGGCCTATACCCACTAACCTGGCCTGTACCCTGGAAACTGTTCAACCTTCCGCACGTCCCCACGACATTTATTAGTTTGACTTTTTTTGGCAAGGATTTATGGGGGAATTTGTATATCTATGCAAATGTTGTACATCTGTCACCAAATGCTTTATTCAATTTTGGAATGAAAATATTTTTTGTTTGTCCGGCTTGTTGCTGCTCAATTATTAACAATTACAAGCTTGTATATTTAACAATTAAATAATGGCGTTTTTTTGACAGGTAAATTAATTATTTACTTTAATTACATTGAGAAAATAAAATATCAATTACCTAGTGTTTAGTTATTTACTGACTGGCTCTGGTGAAAGGTAATATTATTTTAAATTTAGCTAGGACTTTATATTACTTTGGTATTACTTTTTAGATTTTTCTCGTCATAGATTGACGGCATTGAACAAACTAATAACAAAAAACAATCGCGTAGAATTAAAGTTTGTCGTTGGTAGCTGCCACGTGCTGCACTCGAAAGCAATCCAGAGTCACGTAGACCGCTGACTCAAAATTAATTATAATAGTGTAATAGCAAACAAAATTCGTGGTGCTTTTGGCTGTTACGCAAAAATAGTGAAAGTGGCAAAAAGAAGGCCAAAATTTGATTAAATATTTAGTTTTTAATTTGGCTTATCAAGGCCACATTGCGGTTTTGGATTTTGTGGGGCTTTAAAGGCCTTTCCTGTAACATTTACCTCATTTAGCTTAATATTTTACTAACTTAATTTATTCGTACTTTCTTCTTGAAATCTAAAGCACTTACTTTTTATAATATTTATTATATTTGAAAAATACTCTTATTCCGTTTTGAATTACCATCGTGTTGGCTTACACGTCAGCATAGCTTAGCATTGCATTTCCAAGAACCGAATGCATATCACGTAGAACTGTTTGAAATGTTTTCAGTTTCAAATCCAACTTGCTTCAGTTCAGACGACTATCGATCGAGGCATATGCATATACATACATATATGCATATACATTATCCACTATGATTCAAAAAAATTTCAAACTACTTATGTTGTTCAGTTTTTGTTTCAACTTGTGCCACCTACAACCGGTTGAGTTCGTTGCCGAGAACGGTGTGCTGGTGGAGGATGAGCTGGACTGGAGTCGGGCCAACTGGAATTTGGTGATCCCTTGGCTGTTGCAACGCCAGCAGTTGCGCCTCTGTGTGGCAGTTGCCAGATTCGATGAGAGGCTGGTGCCCGGAACGGCCTGCGAGGAATTATTGTCCGATGGATTCCTGATGGCCAGCTGCGATATTGGCAACATTGAGGATATTACCATGACCATGCGCGGAGCCTTTGGCGGAACGCTGTTGGACACGTTTCGAAAATGCCGGCCTGGCCTGGAGCTTTTCGGAATTCGTTGCAGGCGAAGGGCGTGAAAAGAAACAGCAAGTGTTGCAATAATATTGCATTTTCCAAAAGAGAAGTTTAATATTTCCGATCAAGTTTAAAAGTTTTCAAAAATATATCATTAATTTAATATACAGTTCTAAAGCGATTTAAATAATTAGGAATAAAAGTACTCATTATGATTTTCATAAAGGAAGTTTTTAATATTTAACCTTCATTTAATTATTTTATAATCTTTCCTCTAATAACTGTCATTTCCGTTTAGAAATTGGTTTTTAACTTACTAACTGGGCCAAAAAATATGCTAGCCAAATATTCAAACACAAACACAAACTGAATAGCTTACAATTTTCGTTAAAATCGCTTTTCTGTTCATTTCTCTACTAATTGTTCTCATTTCGTCTCCTAAGTGCATTGCTAATTCACTTTATTGAGCAATTTTTCATCATCTACTCGGCCCCGTTCTCTGTCATTTCAACGTGTCAATAAAAATCAGAAAGGATAACTTGCCCACACCCTCCGACCAGGACCAACCTCCTCCTTGCCTAACTGGGTGAAGGACTGGATCCGAGGGCCGACTGCTGAGTGTGGGAGTGGCGAGTCCTTGCCGAGTGCAGTGCCTCCATGACAAATGACGATTATAATTTGTGAAATGCGCCCATCTTGTTATGTCCCCCTTGGATCCTTGGAGCTCTCCGTCCCCGATATGTTCGACTTGTGGCCTAGTTGTTGCTGTCCGGTTATTTTTTACCCCTCCCCCTACACCATCATCCACTCCTCAGCCCCCTTTCTATTTCAGTTTAGTTCATTGCAATTGTTGTTGCAATTAGTAGAAGCGACATGGTGAGCACAGGCAGCTCTGATGGCTTGAATGGGAAAATTGCACATTGAAAATGGGTGGTGGGTAGGAGGGAATCTTGTTTCTTTGTTGCTTTTGGTAATTGCCGTCTAATGTTTAAGGGTTCAGCATTTTAATCTGTGTGGATAAAGCTTCTGTATTAGAAAAGTATCAACTGGATTAAAAGTTATCTAAGTAGTGCTAGTAGTGGTTGGCATTCAAAAGATGTTTTATTAGTTGGAAAAGTTGAAAAAAGTATATTAATACTAAAAATGTATAATGCATGAGCTAGAAAATATAACTCTTTGAATAAATATGGAGTATTTTATTCTAAAACTTAGTATAACATTTTAGAGGTTTATTTTTAAAGCGTTTATCTGCCACATTCAAGTATCCTTGCATCCTCCACTCAAATTATGGGCAACGTTTGCTACAACATGCCGAAAGCTAAATGTAAATTAATGCATTGTTTAAAGTACTTAAAATATTTACGCTCAAAGCAAGTGGATGAATGCGGCCCCGCCCACTCCTGCCCACCGTTGACTAGCTAAAATCTAGAATAGAGGGAGCTCCAACTGCTGACCAATGAATATGCAAAGGATTCCGTGACCCCTGCCACTTCCACTTCCACATCCACTTCCATTTTCAGCTGTGAGTTCGTTAAAAACGCAGCATAAGGTCAAGGAGATAATTCTAGGAGAGGAGTGATAGAGAGGATAGATATAGTGGCTGGGATAGGTGGGTATTTTAAAGAATATTAAGTTTTAGACTAACAACTAGGATATTATAAAAGACTAGAATTAAAAATTTACTAAACTTATATATACTATATAGCAAGGTGAATAGTTATATTAAGGTAGTGATAGAGGGAAAAGGTGCTTATAGGATACATAATGTAACCACTGTGCCTATGACAGTGGGTGTCGAAGAGTCATTAGAGCGGCGAATAGAGAGCTGAGTTCAGTGTTTGTCCAGTGGAAACAGAAGCTTGTCTTGCGACTCCTGCTGCCTCCGACGATTTTCCGGCCGTAGAGTTCCCAGCCCGCCCACTGCCGTACTACTCGTCCTTGCTCAATTGCTGACTGTTAATGTGCAGGCTCCCGTCCAGTAAAATATGCATAAACAAATGAAACGAACTGACTGACTTTGCTACTTGCCCCTTTTGCTACAAAAGCCCGCCACCCTTTCGGGAGCTGCAGCATTCGATGCGATGCAGATTTTAGTCCTTTACTCGAAACGTTCCTCGGTCTGCTGCGAGTAATTAAATTTTGCTTGAAATTCTTTGCATTTCCTTCTCTGATTTCGAATGAGCTACCAACTGCCCGGTCAGGCACTGTTGGGACGTGGATTCCTAGCCATTTGCATTTAAAAAGTGAAAATTCTATTAATGGAAAGGGGTGCCACCGGAACTGGTAATAATTTATGCAGCTCCAAGACGTTAGCCAGAAAATATTTATACAAGTCCTAGCGGGCCAAAAAGGACTTGGTCTTCAATGGTGCGTGCGGTGGGGGGATGATGGGCGGGTTGGACCAAAAGATCGAATCAGATTGCAATCACTTCGGAACGCTTTTGCATGCTTTGATTGCTGGCTCCCCAGCACCAGCTAGAATTCAACGAATCGCCGAGGGGACACAACAAACCGGCAAACTGAAAGCAAATTGATTGCATTATCGGGGGCCAACGACTGGACGTTACCAGAAGACAAAGGAATCGACCCATAAAAGTTCGTTGCTTTCTCCCAAACAAAAATGAAAGGGCCACATGAGTATATTATACCGAGAAGTGGATGGGATGGGGTGTACATCAACCAACTAAAGTTTTATGAAAGGGAAGTTAAAATAATATTTTAGGTATTTTTGAATAAAATATATATGATGGTAGATATAATGAACCCTCCTTTAAGGTCTCTACTGATTTAAAAGTCTTAAAAATAATTCTTTTAAATTTGTATTTATTTTGATCTATATTACATATTTTTTTAAAGTCATAAATATTAATTTCTATAATATTTCACTATATTTCTCATAAAATTGTGAGAATATCACTGAATCTCTTAACAGACAGCTATGTCGGGTGTCCGAATCGTCTGCAACAAGGACATGAGTACGTTTGTGTGTGTTTGTTGACGATCCGTTTACGCTCTTCAAGGCTCATTTATGACCCTCATCGCTGGTCACTTTTTATGCATTTTCCCACGCTGTTTACTTTGTATATAAACGAGTGGCACTTACTTATTTTGTGCCACATAATGAGCGCCCCTGATGGTCGCTTATAAATTATAAAGCACACAAACATATACACACACATGGAAATGGACACTAGCACACCCACAAACACACCCAAGCGCACACACACTCATAACAATATATGGATACGTGGTCCAATAAACTTAGAACTCACACCCCCACAATTTGATTTGTATGGCTTTTCAATTTGTGCTCTGGTGCTGCTTTTGGTTCTCTGGTATCCTGGCGTCCGTTCGTCCTGGCACTCGCCTGCAAATCCCGCCCTCACCGCCTAAAAAGAAGAAGAAAAAAAGGACTCCTACATCATGCTCGTATTTCCTTTTTGCTGCATTTGCCATTGTATAAATTTTTGGTATTTGCGCCAATTTCATTCCAAATTGAGCGCTGCCCACAGTCGTTTATTTTTAATGCACCCAGGCCATCCGAAACGAAGCAATATGGCCAAGGCATGGGCTGGTGGGTCAGGGGTCCTGGAGTCATTGGGGGAGGAGAAACTACAGCATCAAAAGTTGAGTCCTGGTTTTTTTCCTTCTCCTATTCCTTTATTTTTATTCCCTATTGTGAACTAGCCGAGCGATTCGAGTTCTATTTGGTTATGTCCTTTTAAAATGGAACAGGACATGTGGTGATGTGGCCCTAATCCAAGCACCATTTAAAATCCATAGGTATGTACTGTTTACAACTCAATAGTCATTCCGGTTGTAATTTAACAATATTTTTTCGTTGAGAATAGAAGCCTCCTGTGTAGAGCATTCGAATAGCGTTGCTATGGCCCAAGGACTGGTATCCCGAAATCCCATTTTTTGCCAATTTAGTCCTTTGTATTATTTGCAGTGTGCATTTTGGACATTGTGCTCTACGCTGGATGCCAAACACTCGGTGCACAGCAGGACACTCAGGCGAATTGCAATGGGCGGTAGGTGGGCCACGGCGGATCCTGGAGACCCCAGACCCAGATCCGGATTAGTATGAGGCCAAAACGTAGCCCAAGGCAAAGGAGGGCCGCAAGTGCGCTTAAGATTTATGGCTCATGGTTGGCTGGGGGAGGGGCCACGGTACATCGGAGCTGTAGAGCCATCAAATACAATCAAATTGATTGCCTTTCTTACCGTAGGTGATGGAGGTGGGTGCTGGGACCCGGACCTATAATGCGATTTTGATTTTTTATTAATTCCTTCATTTGCAATTAGTTAATGACTGCCCCCGAGGGTCAAAGGGGACGCTCCTTCGCGCCCGAAAAAGGCCAACTTCATATGAAGACATGTCCGCCCAAAAATAAATAACAAAATGGCGTTCTTCAATATCCGGTGAACGGAAATTTCAATAAAGCAGCCCGAAACGGGAAGCCTGGCCGGGGCTTGGATCCTTGGTGTAATCAGGATATGAGCTCCAATGACTGGGCGAAAAAAAACACCAAGAAATGAAAATGTGTGGCAATCAAACTTCGTGTTTAGTAGTATGTGGCGGGCGGGAGGACGGGGCGTGGCAAGTTTTGAATTAGTTGCGCCGAGAAAATTCTGCATAAATCATTTCCTGTTTGTGTCAAAGCGGCAAAAAAATAAAAGGGCCAACAGATAAAAGCTTCGGGGAGACAACGATGGAATGGAATAAAAATGAAAAACGAAGGAAGCTCCAAAATGACATGACAAAGTCAAAGAGATGAACAAAAACACGAGCAAGACAAAAGCAAACAGCAACAATAACATTAAATTAGCATTTTTTATTACTTGTAGTTTTCTTTTGCCCTTTTTGTAAATTCCTTTGTGTATGTGTTTTTGTTTTTTATTTCGTTTTTTTTTTCATTCATTCCATTTCATTGGCAGCTATTTGCATAAGATGACAGAAGAAGCTACTAAGTAAGATTGCGCATACGACATGTTCGCCGGGGACTTGTTCGACAGAATCAGTCGATTTATCGACTGTAAGCACCTCTGCAGACATTGACTTGCAACGTTGTTGAAAGGACTTGCGACTTTGAATAAAGAAATGCATTCTTACTAGGAAATCTAAGAAAAAATTAAGAACAATTTGAAATCTGGAGGTCTACTTTGCAACGAAAATTCCTTTTAATGCCTATATCTTGCTGCACGACTTCCGATATTTAATTGCTATCTAGGTATCTATTTCTATCTTCTTATAGTACAACCTATAAGCAAACCCTTCAACTCAACTTTTTTCTCTTGGTACCGTTGTTTGTTTCGATTGCTTTTTTTTTGGAAAAGCATAAATGTTCCCTGTTGTACGATAGTTTGTTGGTTATGGTAACTGCCTCTGGTCGTTTCAGTACTGTTGATTCAAATATATATTGTGTATATATGAAATCTTACACATTTATTACAATGGAGCGGAGAAAACAAAAGGCATACTCAAGAAACCGGGCACATCTGCATGGATTTCCACAGCCTTCCCGGTCCCGCATCACTGCTCCACGTATAAATTTTATGTACACTTACTTACTTCTGCAAACAATGAGAGCTTCGTGACGTGACTTAGTCCTGGGGCTGGTCAGTTGAGCCGGATCCGGAGTCCGGCGTCCAGAGCTGTCTGCCATTGTCTGCCACGTTGCCTCGACTGGCACCACTGCCACGTCTGCCACTAGCAGGCAACTCCTTCTCTTGCCGCTTCCGTTTCTGGGTCGTTGGTAGCCAAGTGCAGCGATTTCGGTTTCCATTGGCATTATGTAGTTTAAGATTTCACCCAAAATGGGTATGCATACATATGTGTACTCAGTATATTTACATATATTTATTGTTCTGGAGGGCAGGCCAAAGAGAGCCATGTCCTGCGTCCTGCGGCCAAAAGAAATTGTAAACATCAACGTCCTTTTGAGCGACTCTGGCACATATTGTGTGTACGAGTTTTTCTCATGCTGGCAGAGTTTGCACAAAATAGAATCGTTTGATTTTTTCGGATGACCTTTTCCATTCGATTTTTATTTAAAGATTGCATTTTGCATAAAATAGGAAAGTATTTGTTTGAAAAAACTAGAAAAAAAATGGCCTCAGCTTCAATTAATACATTTAAACATTGAAATTCAATATGTAGTCCAATTAAAAACTTTAAAAAGTTCAAATATCTAGTTTCTGTTATAAAAACAATTAATTAAAAACAATATAAATACAAGGGGAAGTCAAATTCCAACACAATGGTTATAATGATAATCCCCCTAAACAAGTAATTTAAATAAAAAAAAAATCTTGGGTATTATCTTTCAAATAATAAATCTGCATTTCTGTTTAATTAAAAAAAATACCTGGAACTAATATTTCAAAAACAACAGCTTTGCTTCAACCAATAGCCATATATATTAATTTACCTTCCTAGGACCTACCATTTCCTTTTTAAATTCAATTCATTTTCTTTAATTAATTCAAAGTCATAAAACAAATTTCCCAGGCAGGGTAGCTCATCGCTCACCCACTTGGCCATTAGATAGCTTTAAGCCACAAATAAGCTTTAAGTGGCCACTCGTTTCAGCCCCTCCCACACTTCAGCAACCTATGGGACATATCCTGCAGACAGAGTGTCCTGGCACCGCCCCTAACAACATTGTCAACATTGAACAAATCGCTGCCATCAGTTCTGAGAACATTGTTTAAAGAACATTTTAAAATTCAGCATCAGCAGGAGAAACAAACTGCTTATTTTTGTTGCTGTTGTGGCACGAACATGTCCTGGCTTCCTTTGGCTTTTTTTTCTGATTTTGTTGTTGTATATTATTTCATACGCACGCTACTTAAGCATGGCAATAAATTGTCGCGCAAAATTTTCATATGCGCCGTCGGTGTTGTCAACCCAGAACAAAAAAAAAAGAAAGGCAAGTGCCACGCCCTCATCTGACCCCCCATTTCTGCCCATGCCATGCTTATAGGAACACGCGCCTTTGAGGTTTCGCTCTTTGGAGGCAACATGGTGGATCCTTCAAGGAGCTTTACCCATCGTTGCGTGCTGGTTTGTTTCGCTTTTTTGTAATTTTCAATTTAAGCTACACAACGTGTTGCTTGCCACATTGCCACACGGCAACTGGTAAATGGCAACTGGGAAGGGGCAACTGGCCGTGCCACATCTCCGGGGCAAGCCATTTAGTGAAAAATTAAGTGCCCGACGTCGTCGTCCTTGTCGTATGCGTGTTAATTTTGCAACTCTTAGCAAATGACGCATACGACACGTGGGCCCCAGGGCGTAAGCTTAGTTGCAATTTATTAAACATTTCGAGTACAAATTGATTATTTTGTTTGCACACTTTATGATCCCTATTACCGCCGGCACTGCCACTTCAAGTGTCGATTTATGAGCCCGACAATCGCGCAGCTTCCTCTTCCTTTTTTTTTTTGGTTTTATGAGAGAAAAAAAGTACTTTATGCCCCACACACATTTGACCACCCACCGAATTGCACACATTGTAGTTGCTTTTGCAGCAGAGACTTTTATGATTGCCACAAATCGTATTATGACTTAATTTTTACGCTGCCACGTTCATAACATTTATGTAGTGTTAAAAAGAAATATATATACTCGCGCATCCCGTTGCCATTCCGCGTGCAACATTAAATATTTAATTATCTGCAATGATCTGGTGGCAATGGCCTGCTTGTCCTGGTGCCCCAACTTGTTGCTGGTCACGTCGCAGCTTCTTGCCTGTCACCTGCAAATTCGCCAAATTGCCACCTGCCATTCTGCCACTTGGCACTGTCACTTGTCCTTGCCAGCTGTTTTGTGGGCGGTTGAGGGGGTCAAAGGGCGATGCCTGGTTTACCCCTTCAGCTGGTTTCTGGATGGGCCGTCACCTGGTGTTGCAAGTGTCTGCAAAATAGTTGCCAGAGATGCTGTTGAGCTATTAACGGAATCTGACCAGCCGTTAATTGGTCTGCAGTTGGCACCTCCAGGTGGGCTGAGGTTATCTTTCAGAGGCTAGGTGGAAATGGCAATTATAGTGGTACAATTTTAAGTTGCAGTCAGTGTGAAGGACAAGAGATTTTAGTGCATTTTGGACAAGAAAGATTTCTAGTTAGAAGCTATGTATATAGTTAATAAATATATATGTTTCTAAACAAGAATAATTTATTTTCCCAGCCACTCATGCTTTTAAATAACTATTTTTGATATTTTCTTTCTTATTTAAATACTATAGCTCTAATTTTGATTTATATATTTTCAGTGGTTTTTTTTTTTGTTCTATTCGTTATTGTGGGATGCCACACAATTTTCCTATCTTGGCCTTATCATTCAGGCCGTATTTTATTCTTGTTTTTGGTCGTTATGCCAAGAAAGCAAATTGGATACTTGACTGCACAACAAATTTAAATATTTAAGTTGCAAATATGATATTTTTAGTAATTTTCCAAGTAATTATATTAAGACATAAAATCAAGCACGTCATTTTTGGGATTATAATAAGTTTTAAGCGAATTATAAGAAAATATATAAAAAATGAACAAAATATAATACAATTTTCATTTTTATGTTTTTTTTTTTATAAAAAATCCCTTTCAAGTTCTCCAGTTACAAACCTGTGGCTTACGGCTTCAAGGCAACAACGAAAAAAATCCTTAAAAAGGCCACATTAACGATAGAAGAAAAGAAAGTTTAACACTTGCCCAGGCTTCTGTTTATTCAAGGTTGGCTTAGGAACACAAAAAAAAAAATATAAAAAAATGGAAAAAGAAAAGAAATACACTGACCGTCATTTGTTTTCTTGACACTTCTGAAAGCTTCTCAACAAGAGGCAGCCTTTTTCTTCTTGCCTTTCTGGACCGTTCTTGGAATTTTCTTATACTCTTAACTTTTTTGTGTTTAATGTCATTTGCCTGTGAGACCGAAAGAGTTTGTCACTAAATAAGTCGCAAGTTGATATTAATAACATCTCATTATCGCCTCGTTCCAAATTTCAGCGCTTAGATGAAATATGTATATTCGCATCGGCAATTTATCATAATGAAGACAAACGACGTCAGAGGATGACCTTCAAAAAGTTTTTAGATTCAAGTTTTTAAGTTTCGGCGATTATAATTGATGAGCTTTGAAATTTTTCGAATTTTTCAAAACCAATTAAATAGTTGTCATTCGAATTTAAATCTTTAAGGTACTTCTGGCTTCTTAAATCCTTCACCCTTTTGGAAAGAACACCTTTTTGCGCACGTATTTTAAGATAATGCTTTGTTAGTCGGAATTTTCCAATTGACTGAGATGAAAGGCAATCAGAGCCACAATGCCAAGATAAGGCGAACTCACAGAAGAGATGTAAAGTGTCTTATTTTCAGTTCAGTGACCAGTCGAGATGATTGACTTCATGCAAATTTTCTTGTTAAGCCCGATTGTCTGGTCAGAAAATTTGCATTTGGTTCTTGTTTGACCAGACAGGTTACAGGTTACCTACCGACTATCACAAAATTGGAAGCTCTACCTCTTTGAATGTTCAAAATTAATTAATTAGAGTAAAGCCAAATAGAACGCCGGCCAACAAATGAGAGACAGGTGGTTAATATTTAACAAAATCAGAGTAATAACAAATATACAAAAGAAATGTTTTCCATCAAAAACAATTTTGATTGATTAGAATCTAATAGAAGAAATAAATACACTTTATACTCCGAAGATTGATCAATTGTTAGGAGCAGAATCGAAGCACATTTTGGGCTTCCCCCAAAAATGTCATCTTTAGTTTTCAAAATTGAATAAATTCCTCGCCTTTCGTGCTTTATTTCTGCATCATGTCACAGGAAATTCCATAAATTTTCAAGCTGAATCTGAGAATCGATCTGTAGAGTACATATCTCCTGCAGCATTATTAAATTTATGCACTCACCGATAGGAGTCAGCAGTGGAGGAAGTGGCGGCGGACACGCTTTGTGCTCTTAATGTGGTGGCAACAGTGCGTATACGCAATTTAATATGAAATGTCTTCTGATATTTTTCCATGTGTCTGCGCATCCCGAAATGAGTCAGGAAATGAAATTGTGGCCAATTTAATTTTATTTTCGTACAACACTTTAACATAAATTTGAATCGAGTTTACTCCTTACATAATTGGAATCTAAATGGTGGTATTAATGTATTGATGGTGCTACCATATACATATGTATGTATTTTTCCTTGATCAGAGGTAGTGTATAATTGGTGTAGTTTAGTGTAGAGTTAGTTAGACGAACAAAGTAAGAATGAAGAAATCCTTGATAAATATTTATTGGGCTCGTCCTTTTTGCCAACTCCTTAAAACTTAAAATTTGGGTTAAAAGCTGGGGAAGCAAATAATTATTTTTGCCATATTTTGTACAATTTTTTATCCATACTCACAGATCTTTTAAAAATAAAATATTCATTACATAGAAGCCGCTGCAGCCGCCGATTCTTGATTCGCCGCTGCAATTTCTTTCTCAATTGTCTGTTTCAGTTTCCTAATATCGGCATCCAAGTACAAAATACGCTCGTATTTGGATGTCAGCTTGTTGATAATGCCGCTCAGGTGTCGCCTCAGGATCTCCTGCAGCTCGTCCTCATTGGGTCCCGTCATTGGCTGTTGTTGCAGGTTGCATTGCAATTCGTCCTCAGCCAGAGCCTCCGCCAGGCTGTCCTCGGCCTCTTCCTGTTTTTTTCTCAAACGGGCTAGTTCGCCATCTACCTCCAATCGTTCAGCATTCATCGCCTCAAACGCATTTATTTTTTGGCCCAGTTCCGGACCAAGGATCACGCCAGGATTAATCAAACGCGCAAAGCCTTTCGTTGCCTTGGACATTATGAAACACAAGTTTTTAGAAACTATTGTACTGGAGAATGGAATACTGAGGCCTACGTATTGTTTCTAGTTTAGAAATGAGGAATATAAAGCATTAGGATGACGTATCAGAAAGCACGGCAAGCTTGGTTCTAAGAGCCTCCATTTTTCTCTGATTTGAATCAAATATTTAAAAATTTAAAATTTATAGTTTTCTTTCATTGAGGTCCTTTGTTTTTTATTAATTTACACCTTAGCCTTCTCACCTTTCTGGGTGATTCTTATGCAAATAGAATTTTGTGAAAAGAATGAAGAACTGACCGCAAAATAAATTGCCGTGGATTTGAATAATAAAAGGAGCCCAGGTCCTTCAACGGCTCATGTGCATATACATATATAGGAGTGGAAAATATTGGGGCGAAAAAATATATAACTCAGGGCGCGTGTCCTAATTAATAAGACCACCTCGACGCCATCATTGCCATTTGAGCCCTGTAGATTCTTTTTGTTTTTTGTCTTATATTTTTTTTTTACACGAATTTCCCAGCGGCATTTCGCGAAATGCAAAAACAACAATACACCGACACACACACACTGCGAATAATGTGAAGAATACAATGGAGGGAGTGTAGCCGAAAATGATGAAAAGAAACAAAGGAGAATAGAGATATCTCATTATGGACAAAAGCAGGCCAAACGAGCCCAAAATAAAATGAAAAAATTATGCAACCGAAGAAAAAGGAGGAGAAACAACCAAAAAAAGTCCATCTGGCCTGTTTATATCCTTCCTTCACACACCCATCGGTTCATCAGTATCCTCAGTCCATCCTCCGCCCATTTTTGGACCATTCCATCTGCCATCCAAATTTAGGAATTTGTTTACAGCACTCGAAATGGAGTTCCTCACTGCGAGTTAGTCCTTATTTCTTCCTTTTTTTCAGCTGTGTTTTTTTTTTTGTTCTTATTGTTGATGTTGTCCAGCTGAAACACGCGTGCCAAAAATAATCAAAATATAATAAGCAGACTCTTCCAGGCGCTGGCCAATGAGGCATGTAATAATTTCCCTGCCCTGCCTCGAGAGCACTCTGTCCCTGATTTTCTAGTTACAAGATTTATGGCGGCTAGTTTGGCAGTCTGAGCTGGCCTACAAGGTATACCCAGCTTGATGGTTGGTTGTCGTAATGAGCCCTGAAAAAACAGGTCACTTTTTAAGAAAAAATTTAAAAGTATGAGTAGGAATAAGAAGAAGTATTAACTAATAGAGACTACCATTTTATTTCCAACTTTATCACAATTGTGAACGTGCATTTCTCTTTTGGATCTTATTCGATTTTACAGAAACTTCTTTATCTATAATATTCCTCCACAACTTATCTTCCATTTTATCTTATACCATATAGGGTATTCCTAAGCCGACTAAAAACCTTTGTCAAGCCTAAAATATCAAATTAAGCAATTTCCCGCCCAGTTATGAAAGTAACAATTTTACGAGTAGTTCACAAAACATTTCTATCTGCTCAGATTTTTTCATTTATTCGCTTGTTCATGCCTTTTGTAGCTTCCACGGCTTTGCACACTTTTAGGTCATCATCATTCGGTAAGTAAGCTGGATTACTGAAGGATTTCGTTGGGGTTTTCCACGACATTTCTCTATTACTCGGCTCTCGACTTGACAATACAATGCGAAAAGCAACAGATCCAACAGTCGTCGGTATTTCGCTATCTAACCAAAGTTATGCAAATCGCTTGCTTCAGCCTTCAGCTTCCTAGCCACAAGGTGGTCAGCCAAATATGAACGGATGAAAACCACAAGCCCTGAAATAGGCAATTTGCTTATGGGAAAATAAAAGGAAGAAGGTGCACCTAGTTTGCCTTAATTTTCGCTTTATTCGGCAAATATATGCTTTACCGGGCGAGTGCTTTTTAATAAGTTAGTTGCCCAACATTCACGCTTCTATGTTTTTTAGCTTGGCCTTCGGTTGTGTGCGCTCGCATAATTAAAAATGTACACACGTGTGCTGACATGGAGACCACGTGTTGGCTCTAGGACCAGCTGAGGGATGAGTCCAAAGGGGTTTTTCCCAGTTAATATTTACCTGAAGCTCAGCAGCCCCAGCAGCTCTGGAGCTCTGAAGAGAAAGCTAAAACCTTCACATCATCATTATTATACGTGGCGTATACTTAATAGTGCAAAAACTTTACCTCAACATAAAAACCGCGAAATGAAGCAGTTGTATTGTCCGCTGTGAACTACAGAGATTAAATGGTAAACAAAATATAGTTTTAGCAAATTTAGGAATTGGCTTTTAACTTTAAATTTTCCATTTTCAACAACTATTTTTTTCTTTTTGTTTCATGTAAATATTCCTTGCCAATACTCTTAAAAATACTTTTTGGAAGTATTTTGAAAAAGTCGTTTGTATCATAGATGTAATAATATTTTACCAAACACAAAACAAATGTTCGAAAAATTCCGTATATTTTTTATCAAAAACTTTCTTGAGAAAAAATAAAGATTTAATTTAGTTATGAGCCTAGGATTTAATATTAATTTTTGATAAATCAATAGTGTTTTTTGAATCATTTGTGGGTTGTTTTGTTCCACCTTTTATTACACTAATTAGCTCCCATATTTTGTCCTTTATTACTTGGATGTGCGGAGCTGATTCGATGTGTATTATTGAACCGATCATCAAGAGCACAAGCAATCCCAAACACGAAGTAAGATGCATCTTAGTTATATAAAAGAAATAGAAATCAGTTGCTTTTATACTATTCCCCCTAAAGAATCCCTAACATTAAAATTTATATGGGTTTATTAAATATAATTAGGCGTATAAGCCGTGAAAAAACGAATTATTCTCAAAAGGTTAAAGTATATATTTCCAATCTCTCAAATGGACAAATTTGTTTTTTAATGTATATTTAATCTTGAAAATACCTTGTGAGTCAAAATTCCGAGTTCCAAATTCCGAATGTAAATATGGTATTTTCTGAGGAACTTAAAGATTTGTGTATGTCAGGGACCATATGATTATAAGATATAAAAGGTTTTAGTTTCTTAGTTAGAATCTTCCAAAAGGCTTCCTAATATGCCCTGAGGAATGGATTCTGTTGTACTAGGCCCATCATCTTCACGTTGTTTTGATCCATGACCAATTAATTCCAAAAACTTATTCTTAATACAGTGGAGGCAAGGAGCTGATTCGATTGGTACCATTGTACCAATTACCAACAACACAAGTAATCCTAAGCTCAAACTTAGATGCATCTTAGTTTAAAATGAGATACAAAATATACAGAAGCTAGATTATTTTATACTTTTTCCATTCAAGAACCCGTAACATTAAAATTTGTATGGGTTTCTTGTAATTATGTGTATAATAAAATGTTAGAACCGAAACATTCCAGAAAGGGTAAAATATATATTTAGAATCACTCCAATTGACAAAATCATTTTTAATAAAAAATACAATTTTTTTTAAATTAATTTTTATGATAAATAAAAAAATGTATAATTGTTTATTTTCAGGATGTTTTCTAAGAAATAAATAAATCACACACGCGCCAATTTGTACATGTGTATACATGTGTAATTGGGTCAGTCCCTAAATTCCGCAATATGATACATTCCCTCGCCCACAGGATCCAGAGAGTTCGTGTGTGACCCTTGTCAGTGCCAATGAAAATAAAAAAAAAACAAATAAAAAAATATCAATTTTGGCATAAACGAATCGAATTTCTTGCAGTGACATCAACAAAATTTTTTGTTAGCCTTGTGGCGTTGCTAAAAAAATGTTTTTTCATGGGTTCCAATTAACTAACAAACCAAACTACCAATACCCATGTGTTTTTGAAGTTTTTATGAGATTTTTTCGTTATAAATAAAAATCCATGCCAGGCCACGCCACTAATTACTTGCACGAACCTATGGCATTAATTAATTTTCATTTAAGTTAGACGCCTGGAAAAGTGAAGCCTGTTGATATACCGATTGAGAATTTATTTCAGCTGTCATTCGGCGGTTAATTGCGAAAACCTGATTAACATCGGTTAATTGACAGTTTGGAAATTGGTCAACAATTGGGTTTTAATTAAATTTGTTGACACCATTTAATGAACTTTTTATAACACAGAAATATTGCGGAACTTTGGACATAACCCTTTAATGCTTTTAGTTACTTACCTTTCGGATATGGTGCGCATATGGCTTCTTTGTTGGCAATTAAATATTTTTGGCGCGGCTTAATTAAATGCAGGGCTTATGGCGGTTTAAGAGAGCCATAGAAATGTTTTTGGCAGCTGTCAACTAGGCCACTAAAAGCGACCATAGACTTTTCATTATTGGTCGCCAGGGGATAGGATGAGGCTGTGATGCTATGACACGGTGATGGTGTGGATGCTGCGAGGGCGAGAAACCTTGAAAGTGTTGAGTGTGCCACGCCCATTTTCGCCACCATATGCATAATCCAGGAATGTGTCTGTGGGCGTAATGGGCGTGGTCGGTCAGCACTTACCAGCCGGCAGTCGCCAGCCTCCAGCCTCATGCCACCGTTGATTGCGCGTGACAAATTCCGAGTCAGCATTTTGGCATTTTACGCACTCGCACCAAAAACTAACTAAAGTTTTTGAACGTGCGAGCTTAGCCACATCAATTTGGCTCAAACACTGGGCCATCTCGCCAAAGCCCCAGAGCCCCAGTCCGCCATTTTCCAGCAAAGCAAACTCAATTAGCGTTGGCACAAGCTTTTAGCCAAACTAAGTTATTATTGTTATTGACGATGCTGTTGCCGCTCTCGTTGCGGCATATAATTTCAATGTTTTCGCCAAATCCAACCAAATACTCTCCAATTAGATTGAACAACATGCAACATTCCACACAGACTATTTACATTCAAATATTAATTATTTAAAATATTCCGTTTATTGACATTTTTCGTTATTTGTTTGACTTTTATGACGGGGTTTTGTGGACATTGTATTGACATGTGAATGAGACATGTGTTTGGCATATTAATTTGATGAATACATGTTAGGTTTTTTATGAAATTAAAATAATGAATAAATGATAGTCCTTGAGTTTTTATATTTTTGTTTATATTTAATTGCAGTTTTTTAAGCAGAAGTCGCAACATGTTTAAGTAATACAATTATAATACTGTAATAATGCAGTAATAGTTAATTAAAAAAAATAGGGAGTATAACTTTATTCATAACGCTTTTTGTAGAAAAAATGATTAAAATATGACCCTGAAGAATAAAATCAGAATATCATAAATATCCATAATATACATATAATGGAAACTGCCTTATTACATAGGAGTACAGGAGTTGCAGGTCCTGCTGAAGCAAACTTTTTTTTTTTTTTTATTTCCGTAAAATATTGCATAAATCGATTTTCATGCCATTTTGGGCCACGTTATTCGCAAGTTACCTCCAAGACATAAAGCAGAAAACGTGCCTTAAAGTATTCCAGGCATTTTAATTAAAACTCGTTTTTGCCTCTACCCTTCCCGAAAAACAAGAACACCAAAAAATGGCTCCTGCCGTTATTGCAGCTTTTGCTTTACCTCAACTTAATGGCAGCTGCTGTCGTGCTTGATTACCCAAGTGCCACGCCTCCTTTTAGGTGCCGCCCGTCTTCGTCCTTGCCTGGGCCCCCTCTGGCCCAAGCAGTACTCGAAAACTTTTACGCTTGTCATGTGCAACATGTCCAACTATGCCGTACTCGTCCGTCTCCTTCTGTTTTTCAGGCTGCTCTTCACATTCTCCTTGGTCCTGGCTCCCAGGTTCGTTCTCCTTGCCCGGCTTCGTCCTGCGAAGTTGGCCTACAGCCCAATGGCAACAAATCCAGCACAATGCACACGAATGTAGCTGCCGAGCGGAAATGAAAAATCAAATAGACCAACTCATAATGGCAGAGGTCTCTTTTTAGCCAAGAAACAGGGATGCACAATACTCCCAATAACTAAGTCTAATAAATTAATTAATAAATTAAACAAATCGTAAAAATCTGTTTTTTTCAGTTTGCAATTATTTTGAACTACTTATTATAATAAACAGCTTGGAGGAATGAGCATCTAAGACTAACTCTAGATAAGTATTATTTTCCGTGATTTATTTTCAAGATTTCTTCCTAATATCCTTGAAAGCTTTTCCATCCCTGAGAGGAAGAAGAGCATTACCAGAGCAAAAAATAACACCCGGTTGTGGCAATTTTCTTGAAACATTTTTTTGAATGCCTTAAGCCTTCCATGTGTGTTGCCTCAGCACCGTCCACTTGGCAGAGTCGGAATTGTCTGTTATGTGGCACTCAATTACACTCTCGTTGTCACTAAAACAAGGCAGAGATGCCGAGATGCTGGGCTTTGCATGTGCCATATAAAGCATATACCTTAAACCGTATATGTGTGATTGTGTACCGACTATGACACTTCATGTGGAGAGAGATCCTTTAAGGAGAGAACCGAAGGATGGCATGTGCAAGTGCACGAGTGTGTACGGAGCTTGACATCCAATAAAGATTACCAACGATTGTTAAACACAAATTGCGCTCAATGATGATGAGTTATCTGAGGACTTAGGGCTCGGGGAAAGAGCCCTTCAGACTTTCTTTTCCCTCTTTCTATTTTTTTTGCGCTCTATCTCTTTTTCGGGCAAATCAGCTTTTCCAACTTGACATCCTCGGAAGCCATAAGGTACGAAATGCTTCAGCGTCCTTGCCATCCTGCACAAAACTTTTCAGGCCACCTTTTGACGAAGTTGTCAAATGAATTCCAAGCTACCCCCTCTACTCCTTCCCAAACAAAAAAAAAATGGTGCGTGTGTGGGTGGTGTATTATCAGAAAATGAAATTTAAAACGTTTTTGTCTGTTTGCCACCGAGCATGCATGAAGTTTATTGTGCTTTTTGTACACGGAAGACACATGGGGTATGATGTATTCGTGTCAGGGCATGTAATTCATCTCGTGTCTCAAATGAATGAGCAGTACACATTTATTCAGTATTCAGAATTCAGTCTTTGAACATTTTTATAGCATACTTTATGCCGCTTGGGCCAGACAGAGTAACAAATTTTCAAATCATAATGTTTTCACTCTAACCTTAGTTGCTCTCTTTTTGAAAAAAATAAATCAAACATTTCGATTCTCCCCCTTTTGGGTTTCAATGCTGGTGTATCTATGACAAAATCTGGAATTCCTATTTCAACAATTGAATGAATCCAGGATACTGAGGATACATCTCTTGTTCTCGTGTGTTCATTAGATATGGCCATATGCAAATTTATTTTCTCATTTCGGTCTCCATTTGTGTCTTTCATTGTTCATTGTACTTCGTCTGCACTTTCACAGATTTTGGTTTAAGCCAACAATACAAGATACCTTCATTGTTTTGGGACTTTTTTTTCAGACTGTCTAAGTGAGTGAGTTCCAAATAGGTTTCACAAGAAAATATTTATTTTCCTTAAAAAGTAAAGTAAAAAATGAATAACGAAATTCAAGTGCAATGACATGATATTGATCTAGAGGCGATTAATATTTTTCATTTTTTATGAAGACTTATTGTAAGATTTAAAAATTCCTAGAATAGATACCTTTTAGACAAGATATTTTGTGATATTATAGCCTCTTAATGACTTGTCCAAAATAGTATAAATAATTGGTTATTTGTCTGTCAGTAAAGTGAAACCTTCCTTTTGTAAAATGCAACTTCGGAATTCAACAAATTTGAATTTCATTAAAGCCCTTTTAACCAAAGGGCGTCAAAATGTGTTGAAATTTTATGCACAAAGCTACTATTGTTATGAGGCAACATGAAGCCTTCTTTTATGTTTGTTAGTTTTGCGACGCCTTTGGGGCAAGTATTGTTGGTGGCCATTACATTAATTAAATTACATTCAGCAGGGGGTCGCAGCCCAGTCGTCAATCGTAAAAACCAATACGCTTAATGCATCTGTCATCGCAGGCGTCACAAAAAAATTTGTGTGTGTGCGTAAAAATTTCAAAAGCAAAATCACGTACTTAAAGGCAATAAGCATTTTTATATCTCTCCCACACGTAGTCGTCTCTGAAAAAAATTATACATATATTTTTTTTTTTGTATAAAAAAATTCAACAACCAAAAAATTCCACTCAGACGCAGAAACACATTTCTATTAAAAGGCAAATTTGAACAGATTAACACACAGAGGGCGACGAAAACCAGCGCGTGTCACTTGCCGTGCAACAATTTAAAACTTTTATAGAGTTTTGGTCTGCAAATCAAGCAGGATACAAAAAAAAAACCAAAAAAAAAGAGAAAGTCTGAAAAAATTCCATCGATGGTCGGTGAACAAGTTTAAGAACACGTTAAACTTTTTACGACTTCCGTAGATGAGGATTTTGTTTGCCCAAAATGTATGGCAAAGTTTTCATTTTTTTTCCTTCCATTTTTTTTTTTTTTTTTTGAGATAAAGGAAAGATAATGCAGTCAGGAATCGAGGCATAATGAAATCTAAGGCAACAGCTGCTCCTAATTAACTTGGCCATTTGGAAACCAAGGCCGGCCTGTATTAGTTTAAAAACTCATAAAATTTTTTTTTGCGTTGGCTGATTGAAAAGGCCGACGATTTTTAAATCGCTATGAAAAACACTTCATTGCATATTTATAGTCTATAGGCGTTGGTGCCCCAATGCCCCACCCTTGGTAACCTTGGGTTTTTCCGCTTTTTAAATATTTAAATTCCGGCATAGCATGTGGGAAAGCAAGCATAAGACGAGCGCACATCTGGCATAAATAAATAGATTGTCCTTTTTTGCCGAAAAGTCGAAAAGGTGAATGCCAGCAGCCGCCAGACAAAAGGAATGCTCTCGAGCGGCAAAAATCCTTGGAAATTGAGCGTGAATTAAGCCTCTGGCCCTCCACTATCTGGCATAATTTAAGTTTCCACTGGAAATGCAATTAAATTCTCTGGCTCTTTGGCGCAAAATTTGGGGGTCTACCCGTTTGCAGTCTGACTTTCCAGATCGTGGCTCCTGTGTGGTGGTGGTTCAGTGTGCGGGCTTAGCTCTTGTACCACTTTTATTTAACTAGACTAAGCGGCTTTCGCCTAGACAAACTTTGCCGCACCGAAATCGGCTTGACTTTTGGCCAAGTCTTTATTGCCAGCTCTTGTCTTAAATAGGTAAGCATATATACACACTCTTATGGGTATACCAAGATTTTAGATACTATTCCAAGGCTAGTTTCTAGTTAAATGAAGAAACAATTTAAAGGTTAGAAGCTTTATTTTTTTTTAATTTAAAAAATCTATCATAACTTGTATTTAAAAAAAAGTCCCTTAATAAAATCAACAAAAGCTACTATTACAATGGTCTACTTTTTTCTGTGGAAACCAAAAACATTTTCGTTTCGCTTATGACTGATTTATTTTGTATGGCTATGTGGTAGTATTGAAATGGCTCAAAGTAGTCCTTCGTCCTGGAAGCGGGTCCTGAATATATGAAAAGCTCAGTTTTGTGTGCCAGCCGACAAGCCGACAATCAAAAGCCGGCCACAAAGACTGGCCACATTATGTGCTCATGGCTCATGGTGGGCCTATGCATATGCCTCGCCGTACAAAAGTTGACTCGAACAAAGGAAGCCCAACTGCGTCAGATCTTTTGTACGGTTTCCCGTGTAATTTATTTGACAGTTTGACAATTTGCAAAAAAAAAGAAATACAAAAAAATAAGCGCTAAACAGGGAAAGCGCGTGAAAGTGGCCGCGGGCCACTAAAGACTCCAGAGGCGCAACGGTCGCATCGCAACGGTGGTCGGGAAAAGTTGGGGAAAAGCGGGAAAAACAGTGGCGAACGGGACTCAGTCTCACCTCGGACCACTGCAAGGCGCTAATGTTGAATTAAACGAGCGCTGACAGGGGCATAAACAAACGCCGCTTGCCCCCAAACGCCTGCCATAAGGTCGACAGGCGGCTCCCAACAAGACCAGGATTTATATGCCTTTTGAATACATACATATGTATGCACATATGGTAATACAGCTACGGTCAAGATTTTATAAAAAAAATAATAATTTGATAATAATATATTATGTTTTTTAAGATGGAAAATGAAAAAGATTATTTCAAATTCATAGTTTTTTAATGAAAATCACGCATACGACATGTTGGAAAATTTGGAGGAGTGTGGCAGGCTAGTGTTCGAAACCAATGCAAAATATTCTTTAAAATTACTGCTATTATTTTAACTATGACTGTATGATATGTGTGTGCTTGTACTTGCATATTTATGATAAATTGTCCCTGTATGAAAACGTGTCGCTGACATTTTGGCGCCTCAAAAAAAAATATGCGAGAAATTGGTCACAAAACGCAGCCAAGCTACAAAGAATGAAAGAAAATAAACAGGAAAATTTTGCACAAGTCAAAGTCAGCATGAATGTTTATATAAAATTTTAATAACCCAGCAAACTGGCATTATTATTGAATTGCCAAATATCGAAACGGAATGACTTTGTAATGCGAAAATGCGACGAAAACAAGAAAAATGAGAATTTTTATGAAGCTGAAAAGCCATTTAATGTTACGCCACAAAAAAAAAATAATCCAGCTCTCTTTGGAGTTGATTGGAAAATGCTTAAAAAAATTCTCTAAAAAAATAAAAATAAAGCATAATAGGAATAGGTCGTGGGGACGCAGAGCCGTAAGCTTTATTGTCTTTGGCGATGCCATTTGCACACGGTTTCTCAAATCTCTCGTCGCATTCAACCTGTTTGGTTTGCTTTCGCTATCCGGCCGTACACTAATACGGCGTACTGCTTACGCTATACGGTGTATACGGCAGTCGTGCCTACTTTCCAGGACTCTGCGGCTGGTGAAATGTAGTCGTAAAAGCGCTTTTACGTAATGCGACGATGTCGCTCAGACCGAGATGATAATGGTCCCCCAGGAATTGTCACTGGTACGTGTGTGCACGGCCTTGAAGAGAAATTTACAATTCTCAAAGTTTAAGTTAAAATCTGAGGGATTATGCAAGTAGCTGGCACAACCCAAGCCCAAAAAAAACACCCCAAGCCTCTTTAGAAACTCTTTTTCGATTTTTTGTGAGCCTTTTTAATTTTAAATTTATTTTGAACCTTATTGGTTAAGATTAGTGGGGAATCGGCAATAAGTTTGAAGAATGTTCAAACGGGTATATAAAAAAACCGTATGAAAGGGTATAGTTAAATGTAACGCATATCCATAATGGATATTAAAGCATTCCTATATAAATACCTTAACTTTTTTAAGCTAAAAAGTTGATTGTACTTTACACATTGAGTGGACTAACCATTAAGAAGTTAAGTAGTAGCAATGTATTAAAAAAAGAAAATCAATTTCAGACAAAAGCCATTGTTAATTGCCATTGAAAGCCTCCAGGACTCCAGGGGCTTGAGCGAAAAGTCTACAAAGCAAATATATTTCCTCAGGTGTTTGCCAAGCCCCGTGCGAGTTCTCGATTCCTTTCGTCCTGTTTGCTCAGGTTGGTCAAATTAATTATACACATCTATTTGGTTAAGTTCCCTTAATTGACGAATTCTCTATTTGAGTATAGTCTTATTAAAGAATGGAGCTATTCAGGGCTCCGGATCGGGTTCTATCTTCCGGGTTGGGTAAATAAACTTAAATGCTTTGACTTTTGTTTGGCCAAAAGTGAGGATTAAAGGGGGGCGGAGTGAAGGGTAAATGTCTGTGGGGCTTGAATATGGTAGCAGATGCATACAAATACGTATATGTACATATAATCGTGTGTATTTTACTTATGCAAATGCCCATGCTCACGTCGCAGTGTTCACTTTACTACACTCGACTTTACTCACATGCCACACGGATACACCTGCATTTTGTTGCACCGTTTTAATTAAAGAAGTTCTGTTATTTTTTGTTGTACTTTTGTTGCTTTAGCTGCTTCTGCCACTACAGTCACTGCTTTTTTCATGCTTAATGCCACACAGTGTTGCGGAATATTTCTCGTTGAGTGAGCGGTTTGTATCTTCTTTATACAAACATATATAATCCTATATCCCATCCCCTGAAGTTACTCCCTTGATTACAGTATATGACGCATCGTTTTAGTTTTGTATTATGCCTAAAGCTAGTGTGGCTTTTGAATTTGTTACAATTATTGCAATTAAGATTAAAAATCATTAAATACAGTAAGAAGTAAAATGTTACATTTTAAAAATCTAAAAAATATTATGCCTCTGGATTTTGGTGCAGAGAATAGTGGAGAATCGATCGAGAAATAGTTTCACCTACTCCGCTTGAGAATCGGATCAGGATTGGGGAAGATATAGCCATCTCCGTGGGTCATATAGGGGAAAACCCCATTTTCAAGGGATCCCATCACGAAAAATGGACAAAAAATCTAAAAAATATTTCGTCTCAGGATTTTTATGCAAAATGGTGAAGAATCGATCTACAAATCGTTTAGGGTACTCCGCTTGAGAATCGGATCAGAATTGGGGAAGATATAGCCATCACCGTGGGCCTTATAGGGGAAAACCCCATTTTCAAGGGATCCCATCACGAAAAATGGACGAAAAATCTAAAAAATATTTCGTCTCAGGATTTTGATGCAGAATGGTGAAGAATCGATCCAGAAATCGTTAAAGGTACTCCGCTTGAGAATCGGATCAGGATTGGGGAAGATATAGCCATCTCCGTGGGTCATATAGGGGAAAACCCATTTTCAAGGGATCCCATCACGAAAAATGGACAAAAAATCTAAAAAATATTTCGTCTCAGGATTTTTATGCAGAATGGTGAAGAATCGATCTACAAATCGTTTAAGGTACTCCGCTTGAGAATCGGATCAGAATTGGGGAAGATATAGCCATCACCGTGGGCCTTATAGGGGAAAACCCCATTTTCAAGGGATCCCATCACGAAAAATGGACGAAAAATCTAAAAAATATTTCGTCTCAGGATTTTGATGCAGAATGGTGAAGAATCGATCCAGAAATCGTTAAAGGTACTCCGCTTGAGAATCGGATCAGGATTGGGGAAGATATAGCCATCTCCGTGGGTCATATAGGGGAAAACCCATTTTCAAGGGATCCCATCACGAAAAATGGACAAAAAATCTAAAAAATATTTCGTCTCAGGATTTTTATGCAAAATGGTGAAGAATCGATCTACAAATCGTTTAGGGTACTCCGCTTGAGAATCGGATCAGGATTGGGGAAGATATAGCCATCTCCGTGGGTCATATAGGGGAAAACCCCATTTTCAAGGGATCCCATCACGAAAAATGGACAAAAAATCTAAAAAATATTTCGTCTCAGGATTTTTATGCAGAATGGTGAAGAATCGATCTACAAATCGTTTAAGGTACTCCGCTTGAGAATCGGATCAGGATTGGGGAAGATATAGCCATCTCCGTGGGTCATATAGGGGAAAACCCCATTTTCAAGGGATTCCATCACGAAAAATGGACAAAAAATCTAAAAAAATATTTCGTCTCAGGATTTTTATGCAGAATGGTGAAGAATCGATCTACAAATCGTTTAAGGTACTCCGCTTGAGAATCGGATCAGGATTGGGGAAGATATAGCCATCTCCGTGGGTCATATAGGGGAAAACCCCATTTTCAAGGGATCCCATCACGAAAAATGGACAAAAAATCTAAAAAATATTTCGTCTCAGGATTTTTATGCAGAATGGTGAAGAATCGATCTACAAATCGTTTAAGGTACTCCGCTTGAGAATCGGATCAGGATTGGGGAAGATATAGCCATCTCCGTGGGTCATATAGGGGAAAACCCATTTTCAAGGGATCCCATCACGAAAAATGGACAAAAAATCTAAAAAATATTTCGTCTCAGGATTTTTATGCAAAATGGTGAAGAATCGATCTACAAATCGTTTAGGGTACTCCGCTTGAGAATCGGATCAGGATTGGGGAAGATATAGCCATCTCCGTGGGTCATATAGGGGAAAACCCCATTTTCAAGGGATCCCATCACGAAAAATGGACAAAAAATCTAAAAAATATTTCGTCTCAGGATTTTTATGCAGAATGGTGAAGAATCGATCTACAAATCGTTTAAGGTACTCCGCTTGAGAATCGGATCAGGATTGGGGAAGATATAGCCATCTCCGTGGGTCATATAGGGGAAAACCCCATTTTCAAGGGATTCCATCACGAAAAATGGACAAAAAATCTAAAAAATATTTCGTCTCAGGATTTTTATGCAGAATGGTGAAGAATCGATCTACAAATCGTTTAAGGTACTCCGCTTGAGAATCGGATCAGGATTGGGGAAGATATAGCCATCTCCGTGGGTCATATAGGGGAAAACCCATTTTCAAGGGATCCCATCACGAAAAATGGACAAAAAATCTAAAAAATATTTCGTCTCAGGATTTTTATGCAAAATGGTGAAGAATCGATCTACAAATCGTTTAGGGTACTCCGCTTGAGAATCGGATCAGGATTGGGGAAGATATAGCCATCTCCGTGGGTCATATAGGGGAAAACCCCATTTTCAAGGGATCCCATCACGAAAAATGGACAAAAAATCTAAAAAATATTTCGTCTCAGGATTTTTATGCAGAATGGTGAAGAATCGATCTACAAATTGTTTAAGGTACTCCGCTTGAGAATCGGATCAGGATTGGGGAAGATATAGCCATCTCCGTGGGTCATATAGGGAAAACCCCATTTTCAAGGGATTCCATCACGAAAAATGGACAAAAAATCTAAAAAATATTTCGTCTCAGGATTTTTATGCAGAATGGTGAAGAATCGATCTACAAATCGTTTAAGGTACTCCGCTTGAGAATCGGATCAGGATTGGGGAAGATATAGCCATCTCCGTGGGTCATATAGGGGAAAACCCCATTTTCAAGGGATCCCATCACGAAAAATGGACAAAAAATCTAAAAAATATTTCGTCTCAGGATTTTTATGCAGAATGGTGAAGAATCGATCTACAAATCGTTTAAGGTACTCCGCTTGAGAATCGGATCAGGATTGGGGAAGATATAGCCATCTCCGTGGGTCATATAGGGGAAAACCCCATTTTCAATGGATTCCATCACGAAAAATGGACAAAAAATCTAAAAAATATTTCGTCTCAGGATTTTTATGCAGAATGGTGAAGAATCGATCTACAAATCGTTTAAGGTACTCCGCTTGAGAATCGGATCAGGATTGGGGAAGATATAGCCATCTCCGTGGGTCATACAGGGGAAAACCCCATTTTCAAGGGATCCCATCACGAAAAATGGACAAAAAATCTAAAAAATATTTCGTCTCAGGATTTTTATGCAGAATGGTGAAGAATCGATCTACAAATCGTTTAAGGTACTCCGCTTGAGAATCGGATCAGGATTGGGGAAGATATAGCCATCTCCGTGGGTCATATAGGGGAAAACCCCATTTTCAAGGGATCCCATCACGAAAAATGGACAAAAAATCTAAAAAATATTTCGTCTCAGGATTTTTATGCAGAATGGTGAAGAATCGATCTACAAATCGTTTAAGGTACTCCGCTTGAGAATCGGATCAGGATTGGGGAAGATATAGCCATCACCGTGGGACATATAGGGGAAAACCCCATTTTCAAGGGATCCCATCACGAAAAATGGACAAAAAATCTAAAAAATATTTCGTCTCAGGATTTTTATGCAGAATGGTGAAGAATCGATCTACAAATCGTTTAAGGTACTCCGCTTGAGAATCGGATCAGAATTGGGGAAGATATAGCCATCACCGTGGGCCTTATAGGGGAAAACCCCATTTTCAAGGGATCCCATCACGAAAAATGGACAAAAAATCTAAAAAATATTTCGTCTCAGGATTTTGATGCAGAATGATGGAGAATCGATCCAGAAATCGTTAAAGGTACTCCGCTTGAGAATCGGATCAGGATTGGGGAAGATATAGCCATCTCCGTGGGTCATATAGGGGAAAACCCCATTTTCAAGGGATCCCATCACGAAAAATGGACAAAAAATCTAAAAAAAAATTCGTCTCAGGATTTTTATGCAGAATGGTGGAGAATCGATCTACAAATCGTTTAAGGTACTCCGCTTGAGAATAGGATTCGGATCAGGGAAAGATTGGGGAATATATAGCCATCTCCGTGGGTCATATAGGGGAAAACCCCATTTTCAAGGGATCCCATCACGAAAAATGGACAAAAAATGTAAAAAAATATTTCGTCTCAGGATTTTTATGCAGAATGATGGAGAATCGATCTACAAATCGTTTAAGGTACTCCGCTTGAGAATAGGATTCGGATCAGGGAAAGATTGGGGAATATATAGCCATCTCCGTGGGTCATATAGGGGAAAACCCCATTTTCAAGGGATCCCATCACGAAAAATGGACAAAAAATCTAAAAAATATTTCGTCTCAGGATTTTGATGCAGAATGATGGAGAATCGATCCAGAAATCGTTTAAGGTACTCCGCTTGAGAATCGGATCAGGATTGGGGAAGATATAGCCATCACCGGGGGCCTTATAGGGGTAAACCCCAAGGGGTTGTATTTTGAAGGGACCCCATCACGAAAAATGGACAAAAAAACTAAAAAATATTTCGTTTCAGGATTTTGATGTTTCCTTATACTATAAGGCTTATAGTAATCCGAATAATACTATTTATTAACCTTTATTTTATAAAACCTTTTAAATTTGTTCTTCAATAAGAACCACCTCCATTTTAACTACGAATTTACTGAAAATATGTCGGCTTTTCTTTTTCCCTCGGTTACACCCTTTTACTGTCGGATTCAGATAATCCGGCGACTGGGTCTCGTTTGTTTATTTATCATTCCGTCAATTACTTTTAACGTTCGGCATCTCAACTGCTTTCCAATTAAGAGTAACGCAGTGCTGGCAAAACAAAAAATAAAAATAATGTAAAAATAATGGAAGGAATTCTTCTTTTGGGGGGGCTGGTCAACACACTCGAGAACCGAGAGGGCTCCAATGCCCACATGTCGTTGGCATCGCCAGGGACACTCCAGGACCGCTTATGCAAATGGATTTTAAGCCAAGAGCGAAGGTCACTGCGTCCTTTGCGGTTGTTAAATGCATGCTTGGGATGGTATCTGGCGGATACCATTACCCTCCACCCGCCGAGCCAGTAGTCTCCAGAAACTCATTAACGGCAGTGTTGCCTTTTAAGTCGGCACTTGGCTTGCTGCCCCTGTTGCTGTCCCTCTTAATGCCAAGGCACAAGAAGTCGCAATAATTAAGCGAAGACATTTGCAACAGGAACACGTTAAGGAAATGCTATTTTTTTATTCTCGGCCAGAAAGGTTCCTGGGGGGGTTAACTTAATCCGTTAAGCGACTAGTTCGTCAACTTCGTTACCCTCTTAGTTGAGGGTATTTCAGGTTCGTTTTTATGTTTATCCACTGTTGAGCTTCTACTTTTCTTTTGCCCTTTTTCGCATTTAAGATTTTTACGGCATTACGTAGCCCCACGCTAGTTTCAATTTCCTTTCTCGGATAAAAATGTACATTTAAAAAAATAGTGATTACTAAATAGTAATAATTTGTTTTAACTAAAACTCCATTTACAAAAAAGCGCATACTCTTTTCAAGATAGTATTAGGTATTTAATGCCGAGTCAATGTAGAAATAAACATTCTTTACTACAATTCTTTTTTTTTTAGTGCTTACACAGTAGGGAAAGCCGCTTAAGAACAACTCGAGACTTTTTAATAATTTACGGCGACCGAGGCGCGAATCAAAGAACATTTGGAATGGCCCCTTCGCAGCCGAGAGGCAGGTGTATAAATAGAGATAGAAATAAAAATAAGCATTAGCTGCACCAAAGGCGTCTACTATATATATTTTCCATTAAAGTTTATGTAAATCCCTTAAACGTTTCCATGGCAAAAACAGTTTACACAATCTGAGGGAAGAAGATGTTCTAGGCAGCCGTTTGAGTTTTAAGGAGTCGATAGCCTGACTTCTGGCATTGTTTTTCGGCTTTTCTGTTTCTATATCCATCGATGGACCACTTGCCACCACCCAGCACCGAGAGCATCAAAAATGCGCCTACTTTTGATAACACAGCCAAGAAATATTCCATCGAAATAAACCAATCGTCCCAGCCAGAAATGAAGCTGGATTGGCTGCTAAAAATGTCATGATAGAGGATGGCACAGATTGCGAGAATTGAAAAAACCTCCGTGCTTAAGCCAAAAAATAAGGGGAATAACAGTGACCAGACTATAATGTCAAAAATTATCTGAAAAAAAAAAAAAATGTAAACTAACCTTTTTGAACTTTTAAAATTAAAGTAAAATAAAACTTTGTTAAAAACATTTTATATTACTTACACTCGTCGCCGTCTCATCTTGCCAAATAACAAACATGGAGCAAATGCAAAGTCTTCCGAGCAACAACAATAGCTGAAATGGCAAACTGTCGATTTTAATCAAGTCGTGCCTCTTCTTTTCCCTAATTTTTACGGCCAAAAGTAACAAGAGGCATCCCACATCGAAAGAATCGTCAAGCAGGAAGTAGAAAAACATGGTCCAGAGGGTGAACAAGATGCGATGGATCACCCTACCGACGAGCAGGATAGATACTCCACTTTCCTGTGCTCTGGTGTAGACAATGAGAGCGATAGCTACGATATTAAGAAGGATATCGAAGCTGGTGTATATGTAAGTAAAGGCCACATGAGTATCCAGGACAACGGCTCTGTTCTTGCCAACGTGCTCGATATTAACCAGGGTGTAGATGACCTCCAAGAAGTAAGAGGATAACACAAAGAATGGACTTATTTTCATGATTAAGTGCCTGCCTATGTGCTTCAAATTATCCATATTTGAGGGCTCGTAAGTATTCTATACTGCTTCAACTGACTTTCTGATATATACTAAGTAAAAGACAGAGTAGACAGTTAATACAAATTGATGACAGACTCAAGGCCTTCTTTGCGTTTTAAAATATCTTAAAGGCTATGCCGTTGAGTAATGATTGAACTCTACTAAGTAAACGTGTGCAAAGGACTTCTTAAACTATTCAACATTATACGCATGCATCTTCAGGCATAATCCCCTCTTCAATTAGTTCATAATCGAGCCGTGGGCCTTGTAATATACATAATGGCTGTGGCCTGGATCCACAGGGAGTCCTTATGAGACAGTTCCCTACAAATCAATCCCGTGTCTAATTGTCTCTAATTGTTGTAGATGCCTTGGGGCAGGTCGCAGCTGGAACATTAGCCAATTACCCCCAAGGTAGGCGATGGCTTAGCTTTTCACCAGTCATCAAATGAATTCAAAATTTCCTGTACTTCGCCGAGAACCGAGTTGCCGGAGTTTCGTTACATATTCCCGATGCACCCGATTGTGGTGCTGTCCGGTTCTTCGCATCCCGAGTTAGCTGACTTGGTGGCCCAGGGCCTGGGTATCGGAGTAAGCCGGACTCTGCTGTCCAAGTTCGCCAATGGGGAGACCAGGGTCCATTTAATGGACTCTGTCCGGAATGCCGACGTCTATATAATCCAAACCAGTACCGAGCCCGTCAACGACATGCTTATGGAGCTAATGATAATGGTGCAGGCATGTCGTTATGCAGCGGTCCACAAGATCACGGTAGTGCTGCCATTGTTCTTCTACTCCCGGCAAGATCGTTTGGACTCTGGCGATCAACCAATTACGGCCAAATTGGTGGCCAACATGTTGGAAATGGCGGGTGTGAATCAGGTGATCAGTCTTCAGTTGCACGCACCTCAAATCCAGGGCTTCTTCGATATCCCCTGTGCGAATCTTTCCATGGACGGGATCTTTGCGGCCTGGATAGCGAAAAACATCCCCAACTACCAGGACATGGTCATAGTGACCCCGGATCTGGGCGAAATCAGGCTGGCCGCGGACATAGGTCGTGTACTGGGCAATCAGGTGGCCATGTTTCGAAAACATAGACGCACAGCTGGCGAAATCTCAGACATGGTGCTGGTGGGTGATGTCCGTGGGAAATCGGCCGTAATCGTGGACGACATGGTCGATACGGGTGGGACTTTGTGCCACGCCGCCCAGCAATTGAAGAGGAACGGAGCCTTGAGAATCTATGCCATTGTGACCCATGGAATTTTCTCGGGCAATGCCATTGAAAAATTCAGTGATTCACTTTTTGATCTTATCGTTTGCACCAATACGGTTCCTCAATCCTCTGATCTGACCACCAATCCAAAGTTTCGTGTCATTAATATCGCAGATATGATTTCCCAATGTATAGTTAAAATGAAGGCCAATCCGGACACGGTTAATCAGAAACATTCGCAACACTGCTACGGTTTGAGAGCTTCATAGATTATTCCATCAAAGAATTGCCTTTAATTCTAGAGAAAATCATTTCACGTGAACATAAATCTTTTGACTTAATCTTCGCATTTAATAGAGTGTTTAAATTTACTCTTTGCTCCTTGATAGACACCTCATCTTGGCAACCAAGATGGTCCGAGGTCGGGAAAGTAAAAGGGATCCGTTTTGATGCCAATGACTGTCAACAACTTTTGACATTTTGCAATTTATCTGCTTACACAGCAGAAATTAATGCCACAAGTGGAAAACATTGAAGCTGGCTCAAGGTAATGAGCAGATAGACAGAAGCCGGGGCGGAATCAAAAAGCATCAGGGCAGATAGGACCAGAGTGGAAAAAGGGAAAAGAAATTGAGTCCTTGTTGTTTCAGCGCCATTTTATCCCCAGTTTTCTGAGTCGAAGGTTCGAAGAAAGGTATTTACTAGAAATCGCCTGGGGTCCTGCAAAATAAAATAGGCATTGTCCAGTGGCATGGAAGCAAACAACTACACAATTCTTATGGACAATGAATTCCCATCAATATTGGCCATGATGGAAAAACAGAAACTGGCCAAGTACATGTAAACAAGATTATAACCCTAAAATCTGACCTAGAAACTATTTATTATTTCGACGTGGGAACTTGAGATCATGAAGAAACCATATACTAGAAAGCCCCGAGGAGATGACGTTGAAAATAATGACAATAGCATTGGCCTTGGTTGTTGGTCCTAAGACTTGCTTGGATTTGTGTTGTTTACCGCCTCGGAGTCTTCGAAGTAAATGAGCTGCGGCAAAAGTTGGTTCCCATGCCTGCGGAAAGTTTATTAATTGAGCCTATTAGTTGTTTTCTCCTTGTTATGGGAAATGGGAAAGGACGTGACGAACATTTTCCCAAGCAATTTAAAACAAGCCAGCGACATAAATAACGATTTTATAGAAGATACTTTCCTTACTCCTTCGCCAGCGCTCTGGAGGAATATAATTTAATAATAACATAAAATGATGGCTGTATAGGCAATAAAGCTTAATTAAATATTAATCACAACATAATTTGTTAATTTCTTTTAATTTTTTACCAGTCTAAAATCAACCATTAAAAGTAAGAAGTGACCATTAAAGTGAAAAGATGGCTCCCCTTGAAAGAGCATACCAAATGGCGGTTTTGTGGTATTTGCCGAAACATTTTCCTGGGCAATCAAATCAGAAACAGGACCTGGGGGGCGTGAGAAAACTGAAGGATAAGTCGGAGGATACTCGACTGAAAACGAAGACGTTGGTAGATGGAAGGAAGTTGAACGGACACAGTTCGTTGCGTTTGTTACAAATAATTTAAATCTATGTCAACATTTGGAACGCAACGCGATAATAATTCATTTTTGCCTTTTGCCGCCGCTTCGTGACAGCTAATCACTAGACAGAGACAGAGCTAGAAAATGTGGGAGTGAGATAGTCGTCAGTCGTCACAGACGACAATCAGACGGACAGACAGACGGATAGACGGACGGACAGACGGACGGAAAGGCAAATAAAAACGGACAGAGACAACCATTTTGAAAAATGGCGTCATGGCTGCCCGATTTCCGCTGGCAAATGAATTTTCCTTTTCATGCTGCTTTGTGTGCTAATTTTACGGGCAATTTTTTTTCCAATTCGTCGTCTAAATTAAAAACAAAATAAAACCATAGTCAAAAATGAGGCTTTTATCTCAATGAACATAAATTTAATATTATTTTCCCTCCACCAGCCTGTTACCCCTGAATGCGCGACACTATCAATGATGAGATTTGTTTATTTTGTTCGATAAAATCGCTTTAATTTCATTAGTTTCCTTTATTATTATTCTTTTTTGTTGGATATCACGTATTGTCAGAGCTATTTGCATACAAATTTGTATGTCCTACATTGTCAGGCATTCATTTTTATCAGAGTTCCCTTTCAGTATTGTGGTCCATACAATAAATTCCAAAAAGTACGTTTTGTTAAATCAATTGCTAATTTGTGATTTAAAAGAGGCGATTATTTGTGTTGTGATTATTTTTTTTATGATTATAATCCTAATTAATTAAATTTAATTTAAACAAGCCTATCAAGTGATTTGATATAAGTACATACATATTAAGAGAGATTTATACATTTTCTCATTTCAGTTTTCGTTAGTGTCAGAGTCACTGCCCTTTTTGCATGTTTGTTTCTGAACAGGACAATGGTCTACATAAGTTTCTCTGAACCTTCGGGGACTGTCCATTAAGAAAACAATAAACGACCAGTCAATGTACACAAAAACTAGAAAATATTCCATAGCAAAAAAAAAAAATGTCCTGAAGTTATGAATGAAAAAGAGTTTCGCCGCAGGTGAATAATCCATCATCAGATTGTGACATATATTTTTTCTTGCTTCTTTTAAAATTGTTTCAATTTGTATGGTATGATTTTTTTACAAGACAATGGTTAAAAAAAATGTGTGGTATCTTTTTAATTTCCGTCAACATTTCAAAAATCAGAAACAGATAAAGAATTAACTGACAGCTGTTGGATAAATATTCTTCAAAAAATATTTGTATAAAATTTTAATTCTGAAATAATAGTATTTAAAAAAAAAACCAGAATGAAAATCTTGCTTCGTGCGGAGTCTTAGTTTAAATACCATTGCAGTTAAGAGTCATTGCACGATTAGATGTCTTAAATACCATCCATAGAAAGTCCCAAACTCTTAGCTTTAAACTTTATATGGTCGGACATATCTCATTCACTGTCTTGAAAACTTTTAACCTAAATTAAATGAACCCTTCAAGGGTATAAATATATAAAAAATCTAAATAAAATCTAAGAGGTTTCCAGTTTAAATCCTAGAAAATTTTTTCCATTGCTCATTTGTACGTGAAACCTTTGCAGATGTCAAAAAGAATAATGAGCCTAGATTTGGGAGTGAGGAATGAGGAAATGCCTGGAGGCTTGACGTTCACCAGCGTGGAAAATCAGCTTAAGGCGTGCATGATATTTGAATATATATACATATATTTACCTTTCCCTTGGTACAATTTAAAATGGTGAAAAAAATAGAAGAGATTCAGCAATTGAATATTTGGTGACTAAGTAAAGTAAGAAGTTCAAGGAATTTGTCGAAACAAATTGAAATGTCAAAGTGGAAGTAAAGGATATGTATTTTATTGGCAATGCCTTATAATCTTTTCAAAATAAATAAAATCATAAATAAACATTTTTCTTCGCCGGTCGTTAACCTGTGCTGAATCAATTAAAAGGGCAATTTTGAAATGTCCTGAATGATATGAATATTCATGGTCCAAGTGACTTAAATAATTGAATAGGTTGAATATGTACGCATGAATATCCCGAGGCCAGGTCCACCAATAGCTAATGTAGTCGCCAGCCAGACAGTCGACCAGGAAAGTATTCAACCGGAAAGAGTTGGGAAGTGCGAGCGAAACACGCCCGTTGTCCATGTCTAAATTAACAAATGAATAATTTAGTGCCGACACTTGTGTGGGCAATGTTTGGATTAGAGCAATGTGAATTAGGTGCGAATGGTCAGGCGGGGCTCAGGAGCCTGTATCCTGAATGCGGAACTGACTAAATGGTCCTTGAAAGCGACTAGATACAACTTTAATTAAAATACCTATTTTTTGGTTATTCTACCATAATTCCAATACAAAGATTAATTTTTGAATTAACACTACAATTTTATTCGACTTTTACACTACACAAGAAAAAACAGCCAAGCTACAATTTTATTTCTTCAGAACATACGATTGAAGGAAACAGGTCGTGCCAAAAACCGCCAAAAATGTAACAATGCTTGGAACAATTCCACCAATGAGCTAAATAAAGAAATAATTTTCAATTTACTTTCTAAATAATTAATAAAATACTTACAAATAGGTAGGGTCTGACGTTTCCCCAACCACTGACAATCGTATTTGCTGGCGAACTCGTTGGCAATAAAAAAGAATTGTTCAACGAGGTGGCAAATGGTAGCGCAAATGTATTGCCCTGATGAAGAAATAATTTTAAATTAATTCATAGATAATTTTTCAAGATATTTATACTATATACTCACTGCTTTAAGGACAATGGGAAGGGCATATTGAGCAATAGTCGTTCCCGGGCCTAGAATTGTCAGCAAAGTTCCGTACAAGGCGCCATAGAGAGAGTGAAGAAAAGGACCTCCATTGTCTGTCTTCAAGGCTGTGACCACGGTGGCATAGTATGTGCTGGGGACACCACAGACGATGCCACTCACCGCGCCCCCCAGCATGAAGATATCCGCCCAGGGGCAGTTGGTGTTCACCGACTTCCAGCCCACCAGCGACGGGGCAGTTCCCGATTTCTCTGGCTCCCGGCAGACATAATATCGGCAAAATAGACAATTAGCTGCCACTGCAAAGAAAAGTATTGCAACAAATACAGCTGGTACGGAGAGGCCACAGCGGACGCCTCCTATATGTTCATCCCAGCCATTCCATAAATTCGGTTTACGGTCTAGCACCAGAATAAACAGGAACATGATGAGGCCAACGGTAATATAGACATGTGAATTCCCGCTTCCGAAAGCCGCTTTTTTCTCGACAAGTGCCTGGTTGAAGGCCGGCCTGTTTGCAGACCCCTCCTGAAGTTCCGCCTTCACTTTACCGCCCAGCATTCCGAAGAAGATGCATTGGATCCAGACGATCATAGCTAACACTCCTATTAATGCAGGCCCCGCTGTAATCATCACCAAACTGTGAATTTCCAGCCTATTCGAGAAGGATGAAGAGGCGGTCTTTTTTTTAGGAATAATTTGATTCTTACCCTTTATAGTTGTCTGAAATGACACCATTGGGATTCACGAAAGGAGACATCATTCCACCCAATGTGGCAGCATAGCCGCATGATAAAAACACCCCAACGGCAGGGAGTGTAGGATAGGGTTTTCTGTGCCAAGAAACATAATAAAATAGTATAATAATAAATAGAAACATGTTCAAGACTACAAGTAAACGTATGTATTTAAAAACTCACGCTCCAACTTCATAGGGTTTTTCTTCGGAATAGAGTTTGATAACTCCTCCCTAAATAGTTAGTATATTAAAGATTAGTTTAGGAACTATATTTTTACAAAATGTATAATATTTTAATAATTACTTTATCCAATTCCACCAACGAAGCTTGAGCCACTTTCATCCAAAAGGCTGTGGCCAATGTGGGATTTACTAAAGCGGCAGTGATCAACACAAAGAGTGTTAACAATATCTGTAGCCTATACATATATTTGATTTCAAATCAATGGCTTAATCCTCAAATTTTCTTACCTTTTTATACTGCCAGAGGAAAGTTGTAGCATAAATATGGCCAAATAATCGCTAGCCTTAGAAGTATCCATCGCACAGCCCATAATAACGCTAGCGTATACTAGAAATATTAGATCGCCATAATAGGTAATACTGAGTGGCTTTGAAGATTCGATGCCACATATTGGTATTAGGGTAATATATATAAATGCAGATGCTCCTCTTGCAATTACATTTAAAATGTAATACAAATAGAAGCAGAAGGTCAAATACAGAAACCGGAAAACCTATTAAAAGTTTATCAGTAATCCAATAGTAGAAGGAATTTTGTAGAATCTTACCAGAATCGGATGGGCCAGAAACATGGGAGCCAGTACAAGGGGTATAGCTATCACTAGCACGCCTTTGTAGTGATATTTGCAGAATAATTTTCGATTATCTTGCTCTTCTAGCGGAACGCTTCCTGGTTTATAGTCTTCCCTATTTTAAAAATTACCAGTTACCATTATAATTTTTTTTTTATTTTTCACTTACGCCATTTTTAGCAGTATTTAATAAGAAAGTCGAACAAATTGTGTAGATTTGGTTATAGTTTAATTTTATATCTGATAGGTATAACAAATGCCTACTTATTGGTTTTAAAACTGAATAAATTTCAGTAGAAATGTTTATTGATAAAGTTTGTTTTTTTTTTGCTGAGCTACCTTATTTGTAGGTCAAGATTTGTAAGCCCTCTAAAGGCAAATAGTTGCAGCGAATTTGGCCAATAAAAAGTTTTATCAGAGCGGTAAAAGTGGCAAGATAGAACTACTGACTGCACTGCATTGTTGGCGGATTCCAGTGGTAGTGGTGGGGCCAGGAGCAGTGGCGTATAGTGTGGCATGGCCAGGGCCAGGGCCGTTGGCAATCCAGGGGCAGTGGCAGGAGCAGGAGTAGCTGCAACTTTGTGCAACCACGTGGCGCGTAACAATGCGCAGTCGACGGCAATTTTGCGTAACTATTCTGTGTTTCGCTTCGTTAGTCCTGGAATCAGTCGAGGGATTCTCATTCGATGTCCTGAAATCTAGATGAGAGCTTCAAAAAGTTTGTCAGTTGACCGAAAACCATTTCATGCCAAATAATTTTCAAAATAACCTTTTTTTACGCAATAGTACATATTTTTTAATCACTATTGGAAACAATATTCAAATTTCCACTTTCAGACACATTTTAGCCAATATTGAAGCTATTTCGTATTGCATTTGAGGAAGAAATACCACTTACGAATCAGTGTACCACAATAATCGAAAATCCTAGACTGAGAAATGATGAGAGAGCCAAATGATTACCAAGATATGGATAGTTTCCCGAAATGAATCAGCTGGTTAAGGTCATGTTTATTTTAGCTTTGCAATTTAGCTAGTGTCTTTAAACTTTGTAGTAGAATATAATATTGAGTTTTAAATTAAATTATTAAAAAGTAAACTTTAAACTTAAAGGACTAACTGATGAGTCTTCACATGATGTGCACAAAGCCTTGTCAAAAGACTATTTTCCCCAATTGTCCCATTGACACCTGAAGTTCCCAGGCATTTTAGTAGCGATGGCAACCCGTTAGGGGGAGCCTCCAGGGCCAACTGGTCGAGTGGCCAACAAAGGCCAAGCTGTAGGGCGGAAGTTGATTGACTGCTCACTTTGGATATTCCATAAGGAAGGTTGATAAACAAAAATGGCAGCCGACGCTATTTTGGCTTTATCCGTCGGCCATTGTTGTTATTTGCTCGAGGCGAACTGACAAGCCAACATGACGTGAATATATATATACATATTTATATAAGGAACCGTTTCTTGATTAGGGTTAACACATGAGTATATGATGGATGCTTGAGTTTTATGGCCAAGAACCTGAAATCAAGTCAAAAATCATGAACATGTGTACCGGTTGCCATCCATTGTGTTTCTTTTTTTGTTTTACATTTTCTTTAGTAAAATCCTTCATATAAGCTAATAAACACAAACACCATAAGTGATCCTAACTTAAAGTTTCCTTGTTCTTAAACTGATCAGCTTTAGGCCACCTTTCGACAGCGTCTCCCTATGAATCTCCAGCCCGGCCAACAACGGGGCTCGGTCTCTATCAACAGTTTACTCATCACGTCCATTTGATGGTTTAAGATTTCACCGCAACTCGTGTGCCGAAGAGGTATTTGCAATTGCTGCTGGAAATTCTGTTCCTGAAGGCTTCGGCAATAGGCCAACTTGTCCGGCTGCTCCTGAAACTCCAGTTCGATTTGGGCCAACCAGTTAACGGTTTGTGTGTCCTGCTGCTGTTGCATCAGGGCCAGTGGCAGGACGAGCGCAAGGCCAAGAGCTGTGGACGCTGTTGTATGCATGGTGGCGGCCAAGAGTGAACTAATGGAGAATTTCATAGCCACCGCAGTTGTTCGCCTCTTGAATCCCAGCCAGCTGTTAATGAATATTCACAGCCATCGATTGATTGCTCATAGTCATTAATTAGAGCCATTCAGGCATTTTCAAGTTGACCACTTTAAATTTCTTTTGCATTCATTTTCTATTTAATAAAATGTTCTAAAGCCACAAGTAGCTTTTACAGCTGTGGCTTTGTTTTTACCATTTATTTAATCAAATACTTTAAATAGCTTAAAAATACTTTCAATTTTTTATAAATGAGGTCCAGTTGCCAATTTATTAATTTCAAGCTACCAAAAAATAATCATAAATCTTAACCACAAATGTATTTTATGTTAAAATTATTTTTCCGAAAATGTCAAAGGGTGAAAGTTATATATTTTATAAAATATTATTCATTTTATACTCTGACACATTTCTGAAAGTAATTACTATTGTCATATATTGCCACAACCTGAAATCGGGCTTTAAGACCATTCTGCAGTTTTAACTGCGTTGCACTTTCATTTCTGGTAACGTTTTCGTTTGTTTTTTTAGACCTTTTCAATTGCTTGTTAGCCACTTTTTTTCTTTGTTCTCCCTCTTTCATTATCGCAATCTCCATTTTCCTTTATTTTTCGCTCTTTTTTTATATTTTGGCCATCGTCATTCTTCTGGCTGAAATTGCATTTGGCGAAATGAATGGCCAGGTCCTTTGCACTTTTCCGCCAACATCGACCCCGAAATGACACATGCAATCGAGTGTAAATTTCACAGTTTTATTATTTAATAACATGGCTGAGGAAGTAACTTTCAGGTACTATCTATATAGGTGGATGGGCAGTCATATTTACACGCCCATTTCCCGCCATTATTTACGCCCATTTCTTTGTCTGGATGAATATATAAACGAATTGAGTATAAAAAGTGCAACAGAAAATCGGACAACAGCAATGGCTACGCTACCATGAAAAGCCATACAAAAAAAATTAATAGACAACTATAGACTTAAGAGTTTATCACTCTTCAAAAAAAATAGACAGACTACTATTGAAAGGCTTCTGGTAGTCAGCACTCACGCTATAATTCCCAGCATGAAAATCATTCCAGAGTACGGCAAAGGATTAAGGTAACTTTTTACAAAGGCCAATGTAGTGGATTTCGCAGGTCCTTTTTATAAACCATTTGTAGCTTAGCGAAAGTCTGACAGTCGTAGAAGGTGAAGTGGCGGTTGGGAACTGGAAAGCGTACTTAAGCGTTTAAGTAAATTTTAAAACTTGTTAAGCTCCATAATGAAGCAATTTTCAGCATTCTGAAGCACTAACAGACACTCGGCTGCCTCGAGTTATATATATATGTATACATTTATCCTTTAAAGAATGATTTTTGTAACTTTTATTAATTAGTTGAGGCATTAAATCAAATGGCAGCAGGCCAACGAGCTTAACCTCTAAGATGATTTCGCCCTTCGAAGTGGCTATGGCTCTAGCTCTAGCTCTGGCTTTGGCTAATGATGTTTGCTGTTTAACATGGGTGGGTTTTGGTAATGGGCCCGAACCATGTGCCGAACATTGATCCATCCTCTGCCATACCATGCCTGCCCGAAAGCCCTGGCCTTTACCAAAAACAACTCCATTAAGGCCAAAACAGACACAAAGGGCTGTGAAAGCCAAAAAGAGCCAGCCCACCTGCTGGCACTTGTTTTGTTTCGTTGATGTGGGCCACTTCTGAAATTAAAAAATTCTCAACATAAAAATTCAATTATGCTTGGCACTTCTGTCACTGAAGCTCCCAGGGGCCTTTTCCGGTTTTTTTTTGTACAAACGAAAACCGTAGATATGGTAGAACCTAGATGAAAAATGCAATTTTTAAACCGAAAAATTGGAAAGAATTAACGTTAATTAATAATTATAAAAACAAGAAGACCTAACGTGCAATGTTGATTAAAGAGTCATTACTTTAATGGGTTTTTACATCTTATATGTATGATGTATTTTGATTAAATTAGTTTGAACCTATTTCTAAAGTATAAAAAATCATAGACTTGCTTAAAATGTAAAAAAACAAAGAATTTCAAACTTTTCCAACCTCTTAAAGCCAAAACTCCTACAATATCATAGAATAGTAACACCCCCACTTGCAAATAAAAAGCGTTGTGGCATAATTACTGCCAGCAAATTACTGCAATTATGTACCGGGAAGAATAAGCTCCAACTCGATGGAAATAAAGGCTAAAACTCTGCCCTTTGCCCTGGCTGGGATGCATATGTCTAATGCCTCATAAATCTTCATTCATTCGCTTCATCGTTCAGAGAAGCCACGAGGCGACAATGTGCGCGTCATCAGCATCAGAGCACCACAACAGTACCAGTCATAGTCATAGTGATAGTCATACTCAATGTCGACTTATCCGCATCTTGCTGAGCATTTGTTTCTCTTTCGCCTTTTGTGTCCTGTGGATGTCCTGGGCCCTGGATGCATCATTTATCATTTGGCTCCCTTTTTAGTTGTCATATTCTGAAAGTGCAGCTGGCTGCACTTTGCGGGGCTGGAGGATGATTTTTCACTTCGACAGAATAGTTCGCCTGACAGTCAATCGCCTCGAATGAATGGCACACCATATTCCGATAGTTGTTATCATCAGGCATTAAAGCCCAACACAGTCTGTGCAATTTGTGCATGCATACGCACATATTCGCAGAGAAATTTCCAAAAAAGAAAACAGAAGCAAGCCACATGTGGGGGTGCAAGGAAATTTTAATTTCCGCCGGAAATAATATCATTTAAAATTTTAACTTTTCAGCCCCCAACTCCATGGGGCATAATAATGAAAAGGAAATTAGCTTGAAAACACAACAGACGCATAATGAGAGCCCATTGTTCATCGAAAATATGTCAACAAGAAGCAGACTTTCCAATTGCATATTTTCCTTGAACATTCGTTTATTTAATAACGAGCTTACTCTTAATTTATGGAAATAATTACTTTGACCCCAGGCTTGTGCAAAAAATAAATTGAAGTCCCCCAATTTCAGGAACTAAAAGTAGAGCAATTGAAGGGAATTTTTCAGCAAGTGGACATTGCGTACAATATGTTTTATTTAAGTGAATATTAAATGGCCCTAAATTGACGAACCCACTTAAGAGCTTAGCACATTTGCCTCTGTTTGGTGAAACATATTTAATTTTTGGACGTTTTGGACCCCGGGTTTCGTTTTAACAAATTTATTTACCAAGGTGCGTGGCCTAACACGCCCACAACCTGGCAAATATAGACAGGACAGGCCGAAATGCAAACAAGTCGGAAAATAAGTACATTTAGAGTATATATTCTACACCCATATATATGCATATAGATTTATGTATTTGCACATACATGGATGCTGGGGACAAGCCATAATAAATAGGTAAACAAAAATAGAAAACATCAAAGAATACTTTTCTGGGGAATATTCAACCAAGGGATACCCATTAAATACAAGTGGTTTTCAGGATAAAATTAAATATTATTGACTTTATTTCTCATTTAATTTTCTTTTTAAATGCCATTTTATATTACTTTTTTCCAAGGGAGATTTTTTAGAAAGAACCCTAATTCTACCCCCAATCTAGAACCCTTTACCATGAAGACTACAAATTATTTTAGGGTTCCTGGAATGGCTCGTTCTATGGAAATTTTGGGTTAAACTCGTACATATGTAAGTGAGAGCCGTTGATGTGTTTACCCTTTTTAGCATGACTTGCTCTTTTGCAGTGGCTGAACGTGTAAATTTATAATTAAACGCCAACACTTTTTTTTTTTCATTTTCTCCCAGAACGAGTCCTGGAAGGTCCAGGAAACTTGAACTTTGAACATGGCCAGAAAACAGAACTCTAACAGCTGCCTGCTGTTTCCGCCTTCGTTTTCAATTTTCGTTTACATTGTGTGTATTGTTGTGTGTCCCTTTTTGCTTTGAAATCTTTCGTGTAAGCACTTAATTAGTGGTAAAAGTTAAACAGAAGCCGAGCAAAAAACCTGCCTCACACAAAGGGCCAGAACAAGAACAATAACCGGGATGTTTCCTGGCCCGGACTCTCTGTATCCCATTCCCGCAAAAATGGGATGAATTTATTTCATTGGACGCAGATTAGATTAAATCGTACAAGCTTTTGCATTTCCGCTTCGTCAAGGCGGGGGTCACAACCTGGAAGGACCAGGTCCTGGCACCAGGACCATAAACAGGACCAGAACTTTACCAAATGTGCGGTTTTCCCTTGGCAAGTGCCAACGTCAGTGGTTTTGGCCATTTATTTATGCGATAGTTTGGGGGCCAGAAGGCAGTTAGTTTGGGAAGACGCCTCTCCATGGAGGTCAGCAAACATTATTGTTAATAGATGGCACTTTTTTGGCATGTAATTTATTTTTATCAAGTTAATAATGCTTTTTAATAAGTGCCTTGTTATGCGAAATTTCCAGATATACACTTTTGGGTTACTTTTATGGCTCATATGCATGCTTAGGGAGATGGCCAACTTTTGAACAGTGGATGAATTAGTTATTATTAGAATGTAAGTGGAAATAGTTATCTTAAACATAGTACTTAGGGAGGATGTTTTTCTATACTTAGTAATTAGTTTTTAGTGCTAATGAAGGGTCTTTTTCATATTCATTTAAATGAAATTTTTAGTTCTAAAGAAACCTTATAGAAAACTAATTAAATATCTTCCTAGCTCCACTGTACTTGGAAATTTCAACTTAACTGGGTCTCACACAATGTAATGATTTGTATCTCAGAGCCATTTGCACGCATGCAGCACTAGTTGGAAGCCAAAGGAAGAATATACCTGTGGCACGCTTCGTTGCACAAATAAAATTATATATATAGCTTAAGTATACATATAAAAAGTGACTTACAACTCCCGTTCCGCCGTCTATTTGCTTGCGGTGTTTAATTAACTTTTGCAGTGTAATTGCTCAGAGAACTTTAAAACGATAAAACTTTTTATGAGCTGCCATTTTAGCCCGTTTGACTTTTGTCTGCCGAAAATTATAATATGAAAATTTAGTTTTTCATCCAACAACGAAAACAATTAAAGTTGAAAAACGCCCGCACATAAAGCCAGGACAATTTTGGAACTCCCTACTTCGCTGCCCCCACCCAAGGCAAAATTTCTGTGAAAATTCGAATTGCATAAATGTTTGTCTTTGATGACAGCCGGACGAAACAAGAACGACAGGTCAGGAGAGCCAGCCAGAAGAGGAAACCAGGAGCAAGGACCACCGAGTCTGGCAGACAGGTGACGAGTTGATTTTTTCATCGTCTACTGTCTCGTTTATTGCGACCCTGCGGTGATTTCTTTTCACGTAAATAACAATGGCAACGCAAAAAAAAATGAAATGAAAATCCAGCGGAAAACTTTTTGACTTGCCGTGCTAATGGTTCAATTTATCAGGCCCGGTGGTACTGGCTCCAAACGGTTTACAAAATATGACAACGAAGTCATAACAAGAATTCCAGTTGTCGAGGAAACTATTTTCAGATTTTAATTGCAGTGGCTCATGGACTTGGCCGGACTAAATTAACTGCAAACTTTATTTGCCTTTTGTTTTAAATGCTCTCCTAAAATGGCTTTTACAAACTATGGCTTGGTGCTTTAATGAAATTCATTGCATACTTTACAGAGGCCATTTAGAAAATGCAAGGACATGCTTACCTGAAGGCTATTAAATAGTTTAAACCTTGTCACACTTTGTCCTAGAAAAAGCATAATTTAAGCTTCATATCTCTGACCAAATGACAAATCGCTGATTGAAATTAAACATAATTTCGTTTAGGGAATAATTTGTCAGAGTCGTCACTTATATCCATCCATCCGCGCGAGTGCTACAAACCAATTTCAAATTACCAGCAAAGTCAGCAGAAACATGTATCAATCAGTGCAAATTGCGTTCGTCTGTAAAATATTTGCACACAATTAAGTGAAAGGCAGCCCGCCGGACGGCGGCCGAGTGTGGGCGGATAATTTATGATTTCATTTCAGCGACTCAACTGCCCGTAATTATGCGAACTCACATCCAAAACTGGGCATACATTCGTGCCGGGGCATGTGGCTGATAATCGCGTATACGGCCCGTGTGGTTGGACGGCAGGATTAGAGGGCATGACGTGACCCGCCCTTCTCTGTCGTGCCCTGTCCTGGTATTGCTATTTAACGCCCCTCCAAAAAGGGGTAAGCCCGAAGCCAGGTGAGGTCAAAGTTGAATGTTAAGTATACGCCACGGATATCCGGTTAATTTGAAATGCTTCAACTCTCCGCTTGTCGATTAGAATATTTTCCTGTTTTCATTATGGCGCGTGAATTAATTGAAATTAAATTAAGCCCACGCCCATTATCGGGCGCTTAACGTTTTAATGATTAAACAAAGGCCTCTTTCGAGTACAATAATTACACAACTTGGGCGGCAATGAAATTTAATTAAAATACAACCACCAAGCTGGAAAATCAATATTCAAAACGATAACCATGGTCAGTAAAGTAGCAACTCCAGACTCTAATATTTTTACTTCAAACCAAATAAAATTTATTTTTTGTTCTCCTTGAGAAATTCGTTACATATGTTTACAAATCGTTCAGTTTATATGATGATTTAAAAACTAAATTAATGGGATTAGCCAAAGAAATATTAATCCGATTTTTTTCAGAGGCAATGTAAATTGTTATGAGAGTTGATTTCAATTAGTTTTCAAGTGTTTCGCCAGCGATAAATATAATTAGCTAATTGCAGTTAACAGAAAAAATAAACGGCCAACTATAATAATATTTGCATTTCGGAATTAACAATGCAATTAATCTTAGTGTAGTATTTTCATTAATGTATTTCATTTCGGTAATTTCGGTTTCATTATTATTTTCATACAGTTGCCGAAGCATTTGATAATTGCTTCGGCTTTATCATTTATTTATTGTTACATAATTGTTATCGCTATGCATAAAAATTAGGACTAAATATAGTTTATAGTTTAGTTTATTATTAGCCAGATGGGGAAACCATTTCCGTTGTATAGAAATGGATATAAATTTCTTACCACAACTTATAAAACAAAAATGAAATTTTAATGAAGCAATAAGTGATGGTTTCCTCATCTCATCTCTCTCTCGTATATTTTTTTCAAATTTACACAGAAACTATAATTTAATTTTTATATACAAGATGCGCTTATACTTGGCACCCACTTAATTATCATGATTCAGACAGCGTCACCACCGGATTGCTATATTGGTGGCTAATTATTGGATGCAGGTCGCAATAATTGATATGCAGAATGGATAAATTCGAATTCGAATCCAGGCTGTAGCCGTTGCGGTTGACAATAAGCCATCGTACGACAAAACTGACCACCAACGCCAGAAGGAGGACGACTCGGCTTCGGCTGCTCCGACTGTTGTTATTTGCTTTGCTTTTCTGCATTGCCGCAGGACTCTCGTCTGTGAGGAGAAAACAGGATGAAAATTGTTATATACATAGATACAGGTCAAATGCGATAAACGAGGGGAAAATATGTATTTATAGGATATTCTGTACGGTTCTGATTTGCAAAATCTCAATGAAAATAATAAAACGATTTAAATTTCACATACTGTATGGAAAAGAATATACATTATTGTGATGTTTATAAATCTCCCAAAGAAAAGAGTAAAATAAAAAAATATAAGAAAGTATGAAAGTCTCTTTACTTTCTTATATGAAATAAAGTATGAAAGTCTCTTTACTTTCTTATATTGAAATCTCATTTTTTTAAGTCCAATCAAAGTCGTATACTTTCTCTGAACAAAACAAAAGTCCTGAACAAAAGGATACAGTAGCAGGATTCACTCACCGTTGATGACGTTGACCACAACACTGGCCGCCTCCGCTGTGGTCGGCATGCACGTATAATTGCCCGTGTCCAGGAGCTGAGCATTGGCGATGCGTAATCTGGAAAACATTGAAACCAGAGCAGATGGAAGCTTAAGGCTATGTGGAGCTTAATTGCATCAATTTGCCGTCCGACTCCCCCACTTAACCGAGGCCAATGCCAGCCAGACATTTCGCTTAAATCAGCTGCTCATGAATTCAATTCCATCGATCAAAGCTCAAAATACCGGACAGTAGAGCAACCGGAAAAACTCGCACCTGCTGGCACTTTTCATTCCGAATCTCTTCTCCTGAATTCTCATCGAATCGACTTAATGCTCAGGAATGCCTCCGCCTGAGAGAAAAATTCCTACACTCGAAATACCTATGTACGCTCGAATGCCTAGTGGGGTCGTGGAACACAGAAACGAATCATTTTTTATAGGCACTTCCTTTTTTACGCCCACCTTGAGCTAAGAACTGGCAGAACTTTAATTTTATGTTCAAAGAAAATCATAAAAAAAAACATTAAAATATGGTTCTCGGCTTGTAATTAATTAATAAAATGAGAAGAGTTTAAAAATATTACGTATACGAGCCAGATGCTCTCATAAAAATTTTTAATAACAAATTTATAAAATTTTTTGGAATAAGAGGCTTTATACCATATTTTTCCCCAAACAACCATTTTTCTGAAAAAAATGTCTCATAAACCAAATACGATTACGTATTGCAATCTTCCATAACTATTTTAAAATCTTTTTAATTAAAACCATTTAAAAGTCCTTATTTAAAACCCCTAGCACCCTTAAAAGTCCCCCTTATTTGGATTTAATCTGCGAGCACCAATTGTCCAGCTCCCAGTGCTTACCTGCTTTGCAACTTCTCGGCCAGTGTGGACTCCATGGAGATGCGCTGCAAATCAATGGCCGCATCGTTGGGATGGGCAACAAAGGGAGTCAGTATGTAGGGGCCGCGGTACCAGTAAATTGGCCCAATATCCTGGGTTGTGCTTCCCGGGTGTTTCACCAAACAGGTGAGCGTTATGATGCTGCCCACTTTGACGTACAAATCCGTTGGGCCGGCAATAATCGCCTTGGCATCTGGCGGCGTGACTGCAATTTGGCAAACGACAATGAAACAAGCATGAAATTGATTAATAGCATTTCCAGGTGCATCCCCTAAGCAACCCAATTATGGGGCATGCAACTGCATCTAATCATGCAACTGACTGCCGCAGATTTCAATAGGTCTCTATTGATTGGGTTAGGTCTGTGTGGAAAGGGGGTTTGGGTTCCATTCATGACTTCCTCCTAGAAAACTTACAAACGGATTTCCAGTTTACTTTGTAATTGTGTATGAATGGGGTCTAATTGAATGGCTAATCGGCATTTCTTAAAGGCCACAATGGTTTGAGCCAGAATGCTACTGAATGATAATGGGATGTTTCTTCAATAAGCGTTTTCTTTAAGGAATATATACTTAAAGTTCTTAAACTTTAAAAGTCCCATAAATATTTAATTATTATTATTAATACTTGGATTTCAATTTTAGCCACATTTAAGTATCACCATCCTCTAGTTTATCGATTTTGTATATTGTTTTCATTTTGGGTAACAACAAATTTTATAGTTTCTTGCATAAAAGCGTATTGTTGCCATATTCCTTGGGCTTCACTCAGCTTTTTATATCGAAGCAATTACTGCGGGAAACGCTTTCTTCCTCCTGGTCTTCGTCTTGGTCGTGTGAAAAATCGACTACAAAATTAAATGAACAAAAGCCAAAAAAAAAGAACTAGCACATAAAAATTTGTTGGGTTTTTGTGATGGCCTTAGCCAGGCCATATCATTGAACCATTGTTTGTCGATGAAGCTGTTGGTTTTGGCTGGTGGTCTCGCATTTTACACACATTTTAAGTGTTGTTAGCCGGTTGTTATTGCTAGGCAGCCGGTGGGCTCTGGCCGTGGCTCTGGCTCTATTTTGGGGTCCCTTTTCGGATCCGGACGAGCCATTAAATGTTGTTGTTCACCACTACGTGGGGCTCTTCTAATATTGGCACTGCCTTTTTGGCCGGAATAAGCTCCCCGGCCCGGCAGCTGCCGCAGACAGAGACAAATGTGTGGGGACCATAGCCCCGTTATAGGCACTGAAAATTGGTTTAATGTTTTTTCCGTGCGTCGGCCAAACGTTTTTGGCCAACACACACACACACAAGCACACATCCAGAGAGCAGAGAGAGGGCGAGCCAGGGCAGGCAGTCAACAAAGTCAAATGTTGACGTTGTTAATGATGTGCGGGGTTGAGCCTCCAACCAGGACAACCTACGTCGCCTTACAGGACTCCAATGTAACAGCACCGGAGCATAAAAGCGGATTTTAACGCATCCAAACAATGGAGAGGAGTAGAAGCCCCCCAACAGAGTTTCTGATGGTAAGTCAATAGGGGTAACAGCCAAAAAAAAAAAAAAACAATTCAGTTAGTTAGTTAACTTGGCATTAGTGGAGCCTATTGACACTCTCCAGGACAGTATCTTGAAATGCCATTGACTTGAACAGATTGGAAATTGGAAAAACATCAGGCCAATAAGTTTGCATTCTTTTGAAAGGGGTAGACAGCTTAAGGGCTTGAAAAAATCATTTAAATTTGGTAAATAGACTTGGCTTAGGGTCAATGAATCCAGATTCTAGAAATACATATAACTGGCTTAAAGTATAATATTAGATATATAATAACTCCATCCTCCTTATTGAAGTAAAAATACCCTTTTCAACGATTTTTTAAAACACAAGCAACAACATTAGCTATTTAAATAAAAACCATAGAATAAGCTCCAACACCTCCACGCATTTCATATTAATATATTTCCTTAATTCCGGCATAAATCAGTGAAAAATATTTCCTCTGGCTTTTCACGTGATTCGCGTGACGACAGCGTAAATATTTTTATCACGATTTCATCACGATGTTCGGGAGAGCGTTGCTGGCGCTGGGGCTGCAAATCATTAGCATAAATTTCTTAACTTGGCAGCAAACTTCGCCAGCCACTGCCTTTTTTTTATATGGAGAACGAGGACCAAGAACGGGGCTGTCGTCTTCCTGTCGCCGTTGAACTTTACTCCCAAAATGTGGGTTAAGGGGTCGGGAACGGGTGCAAAAGACGGATTACTACATCCGCAGTGCAGCTTCCCGAGTAAGGGGCAGGATGTTATCCACATCCAACCAGGTTGCAAGCATCTGCGGAAGCTGAAACGCTGATATGACGTTGGCTTGTGATGAGATTTACACCCTTTGACTTGAGTTTGTTATGAACTGGAAGCCATGTAGTGCAACCAGAATCAGGCCCCTGAGTTTCAGTTTTTATAAAGTTTTTGGGATAGATTTTGATTTAAGGGTTTTATTAAAATTTCATTAAATCTCTGCTTCTCTTTTAAAAGCTTTTGTTTAATAAAAATAGAGGTATCGATACTAAAGTTCATAATCAATGGGATTTTAAAGAGCTGTCAAGCTTTGGGTCTTAAAGCAAATCACTAACTATTTTTGATTAAAAAAATTTGAAAACATACTAAAAATATACATATTTAAATGGAAGTTTAGAGTGGAATAGTTTTATGCTTTTTTAAAATAGTTCTTTCGTCTCTGGTTTAAGAATCTTAAACAAGATGCCTGGCCTTTTAAAAATTCAATGTTGATATTATTCATAGTGACTTCTATTTTCGACAGTGTAGCTACTTTTATATGTATACACTTTCGATTATATACTACATTCTAGTACAATCACCAAAAAGAACATTACAGAAATACATTGAACAAGAAACTAGAGAAAACTAAACCAATCACAGCGAAAGTAGAAAACTCCAACCGATTATTTCAATTAACTTTCACATTGGTCAAACCAAACTTTCCAAAAAGGACGACGACGACGACTAAGGACGAGTAAGAGGACAAGGACACGGTCGTGGAGGAAAGCATAGGACTGGGGGCATCTTCAGGATATGGAAGAAGACTTCCTTGTTCGCTTGGCTGCCTTGGCACGGCGAAAAAGTTTCAAATCAATTTTACGTACATGAATGAAACATGAACGTGCATGCTTTGTGAAGCAATTTATAACAAAACACACAGCCACAAACAAACACAAACAGAAAAACAAACACCGAACATCCCAAACGGAAATCCATTGTAGAAAACTTGCGAAATGGCAGAACAATGAGGCAAGAGGGTGGTGTTGGCCAGAAGGGGGTTCATCTCAAGGCCAGGAGCGATGGTGGGGTTCTTAGCTGGAAGTCAAGCCTTTACCACACCCCGCCCGCACTCCCTTGGCCCGTTCTCTGGTGTGTATTACAACAGCCAGCATATGAATTTAGTATTGAATTTAAATGCAAATTGCGTTTGCATGCAAAACGTGTAGAAAAATAGACAAGCCGTAGGGGTTGTTGCAAAAGAAGAGAGGGGAGAGTGTCAGAAAAGGGGTGTTCGGTGGCCTGGCAGGTGCCAACAGTTGGTATACTGTTCCTACCGTTATACAGCCTGACCTACACTCAATGTACCAAATTTCCACTTCACCCTCAAAAGCTTAACCCCCTAACACTTGCAAAATGCCTGTGAACAGAATATTTTATCAATTTATTTGAAGTTATTTTTAACTGAACGAGTGGCTTTTCAAGCCATGTTTATTTTTTTCCTCTTGTCTCTGCCAGGCTAACATTTTTTAACAGTTCAAGGATTTTCGGAAAATATGTATGTATGGTAGGTCCTGTATTTTTATCCTAAGCTTTGGATAATAGGCTAAGCAAATTTTCATTTACTCTCAGGTACAAGGTGTTGAAAAAATAAACAACTTTTGTATTTTGATTTTATTCTGTGAGGATTATTAAAATATTTCAAGTAATTAGCCTATAGTTTAGACAAATTTAAAATAAGGACTTAGTGAAAATGCTATATAAATAAACAATTTAAATACGTTTAGCGATGAGCACGGTTTTAAGATAATATCGATAAAATCTCGAAAGAAATGCCATCGTGATCTGCCCTCTATTAAGCCAAATTAGTAGCTGGCATGGCCGTAAAACACTAACTTTAATAAATAAAAAAATCTTATATTTATAAACATACTCATATTTCTATTACTCAAATAGAAAATCTGTTTCTCCCCTCACACAATGTCTGAAATATCTCACTCTTGGTTAAGAAATCCTCGGATGGCAGTTGGGATAAACCATTATGACGTATGGCCAGTCATGGCCATAAAGGAAGAAGTTTTATCCCCGCCTTCAGTGCCCGCACAGTGCTGCTAGCCAAGAGCCTCAGAAAGTAACAAACTTTACGGCCAATTTACAAAGCCTCCTCCCCAGGTCTGAGAGGGGTGTATGAAAAGTTGCCATTGCAGTTCGTGCGAATGCCAACAGCAGCACGCTGACAATGCGTATCACGAGGGGAGGGTAGTGGGGAAAGGGAAGTATAGGGGTGAGGTATGAGTGTGGGAGGAGGATGCCTTACTCACCTATGACATTCAGGCGGAATGCCATCGAAATCTTTGGCTCCGTATTCACTTGGCATTCGTAGATGCCGCTGTCACGTGGCTGGGCATATTTCACATGCAATGTCCAATCCTTGGAGTCGGCGGTGCGCACTACCTGCTCGGGTGGAAACGAGAAAGCGACATAGAAAACGAGGTAGAGTCAGAGAGAGAGAGGTATAAAACAGGATGCCAAGATAAATCTTCCCAGGAGGAGGCGGGTGGGCAGGAGGAGCCCCAGCCGAGTCCTTGGCAAATTTAATCAATGCATACAAGTTGCTTGGCCCGAATTGCATACGCAATTAAGCTGACTTTGCTTACAAGCCCGGAGGACATTTAATAAGCAACCTGAATTCAGGATAAAAAGGATGGGGAATATGGATATTTTACAAAAAAAAAAAAGGAAAATTAAGAAGTAACCCAAGTAGATGATGAGTTTAACCCAGATTACGTATACGCACCCTGAAACGCTCATCGGATGTGTAGGTCAGAATGCCTGCAGTCAAGATGTGCAAATCGCGTTTCCTTATCCAGGACACCTGAAATAGAAAGGAGCACCAAATGCTGTTAGTGCTTAAGCCAATTTTAAAAAATTGCCTCTGGTCGTCTGGCAGGACGAATTTTTCGGTAGGATAATTTAATAAACCAAGCAAAGCAAAATGAACTCTTCAACAAAGTACAAGTTTTTGGCAAAAAATACAGTCAGGACTTGAATAGTGAAACTTGGCTTTTAGAAATATAATTATTTTGTTAACACTTTAAAACATTTGTACAATAAATTTTTTTTTTACAAATATAATATTTAAAAATTTAACCTATTTAAGCAATTTGTATAGAAACTTCTATCGTATTGCATTCCCGAATTCTTAACCAAAAGACTCAAAGCCCTCACTGAACCTCAAAAAGCGAAGAATGGGACCCAAAATGGAGACAAGTGCGTGCCCAAAATGTCAGCGGCTTAAAGTTGCCAAAAGCCCCCCAACCACTCCGAGCGAATTGAATGGAAGCCAGCCTGACGATGTTTCTACAAAACCAGGCGAAAAGTAATCTCCCAGACGGCCGCGGGCAAACAAAACTTTTTTGAGTCCCGAAAGACGACAACCGGCAAAAAAAAACACGGAAAACTGAAGGGGAAAACGAGGAAAATATAAACGCAACTAAAAGTGTCAAAAGGGAAAGAGGAAACAGGGTCTCCGACAGAGGCCAGAAAACGGGAAACCTTGTGGGAAATAGATGGACCAGCAAGGTGCTAGATAGTAAATCAGGATCAGACTATGCTCCCTTCACAGGAGATGAATGATGATTGCAAAAGATGGCTATCAGGGATACCTGAATAGGAAGACTAACAAACTATTATATTTTTTTAAATAAAAAAATAAACCTTATTTTAATGAGTAAAAAAATGATTTTTTTTATAATTGTTAAACGCAACTAACTCGACTTTAATACTCGCTCTAAACTTTTCTATAAGACGGCTATATAAAGTTGTTGAAAGAATGGAAAAAATGAGAGTAGTACTGAAGAAACTGAATAAACACAAAGCAAACTCATAAAGTAAACTTGGTAGTGAAAAGAGGACAGAGAGGGCTCGAATGGCGAAAGGCAGGCAGAAAGTTTGTCATTGAACCGGCAAAACAAGGATGCCTAAGATCCGAAAGCTGGCGAAAAGGGAGAAAGTACCAGTGAGTATATATAGAAGTTGGAGGACAAACTGCATGGAAAAAAGTTTACGCTAACTTGATTTTCAGCTTGACTGACGATCCAAATATTTTCGTTTGAAAATGCATTAAAATGAAAATCCGACACAGGAGGCGGAAGTTGGGAGTTGGGAGATTGGAAAGCCATTCATTGATAAGCTGGTAAATGCAATCACTTGACTCGACTCACCGATTTATCGCCCAGATTGTCGACGCGGCAATTGATGGCCGCCGTGTGTCCTGTCCGGGCCGTAATATTCCTGGGCATCCCAAAATCAAAAACCGGTGGCGGATAAGTGGTCTCATCTGTGGGTTGCTCTTCGGTCTCTTGGTCATCGTCCAGCGAATTACCAAACTGGGGCATTTTATTATTGACGGCCGCTATGTAAACGTAATCATTGTCAACTGACGAGGGCACAGACATCATGGGCAACAAGTTGTTATTGCCTATGTGAGCTGGAAAATATTTGAAATTGAATTAGATTTGTGTTTTTTTCTTTATAGCATTATATTCAATTTAATAAAAAAAAATGTATCTATTTTAGTAGGATTGTTGAACCCCTTTAAAACCTCCCAAAGTCCCACTCACATAGAAACCCTTTGAGTTGCATAGAATTGAATTTGTTGATTGAATTTTCACAGTTACGCTTTTATTTTGGCTTCTGCATGCTGGTTTGTGATAAGTGGCGAATAAGCCATGGTCGAAATGGCAGAAAAAACCAGCAACAGATTTCCAACCACGAAGCACATCATTTGCAGCTTAGCCCTCGAGGAGAGAGACGGCTAGAAACAAAAACAAACAAGGAGAAAAGTCGTACCAGAAAAGAGGAAGGACATATTTGGAAAAGAATCCTGATCTCACAAGGGAAGCAAATTAATTAAATGCCACTCAAACCCTTCCGAGTTCAAATGAATGAAGTAGTTGGTCTCTCGGATCGAGTGAGTGAGTGAATTATTTCAAAAATTTACGATGACACGATGGCATTTTACGGCTCGTTAGGACCCAAGCCAACTGTGCATCAAAAAAACAATAAAACCAAAACAATGAGGAAAATGCTCATATATGGATGATGCATTTGAACAATTTCCTCAGGATTTCAAAGCGGAATGGTTTTATAATTAAAATAAATGAGTGGTTTCTCGTGGCAGTAGGAAAAGGTGGCAAATTGTTTCGTGTATATTCAGTCCTTGAGGAAAAGAGCCATTACCAGATAGAAAGGGCTCTAAAAAAGAGCCATCAAATTTTCGATTTTACAATCCGGATATGCAAACCTCTGAAAACGTGCTCGGTTCAACAAAGTTCAAAGTTCACAGCGACAAGAGCGTTTAAATTATAAATCACTCCACCAACTATGCACCAAAGCACGGAATATTTCTGCCATACTATCCGGCGTACTGAACACGTACCAGCCGCCGTACATTTACAAATGCATTCACACCTCCTGATGTCCTGATGCTCTGATGTCCTGGCGAGGTGGAATAAAAAAAATCATGTTGCTGCATTTGAAGTTATTTGACATTTTAATGAGCGCATAATGGCAGTGGAAGTAGTCGCCAAACAGCGACGCGACTCGTTTGCTGATAATGGCCAGGTACTATACTATATATACGACGGCATATCCTCGCATCCTTCCATGGTCCACCCTGCATCTATCCTTGTACCCACATCCATGTCACTGCCTTCAAAAACTCTAACTGGGTCACTCACTTTTGCCGGCTGCACTTGAATCTTTTAGGCCATTGGGGTGGTGGCACTTGTGCATGTTAGACACAAAAATCTAAATTATTTAAGTGCCCACCACCACCACCCGCCTTCTATGTGCTCACCTTCCGCACTCTAATGCATATAGTACATCCATATGTGAAAAGCGGACGAAATGGCCACATGCAGATACAAGGAATTACAGTGGAATGAGGGTGTACATCTTGATTTATAAAAATATTTTAGAAGAACTAAGGCCTATATAAGATATATATTAAGATAGATAAATATTTAATTTAAATATTACCCTTTTAGTTGGTTTTATGAATTATGGAGTTTTATCGTGGGGGGTTATTACAAATCTTGTATAATTATTTGAAAGCTCCAGCATTCTTACAATTGTATAAATATTTAATTATTTTTGCTCCTTACTAGTTTAGGATGACCTGTTTCTCAATCTATTAAATACTCTAATAAAAAGCCGGCTTTACCTTTTTTTTAATACGAAAAATTCCTTTCCCTAAAGCTCACTGTAAAATATAGTATGCGGCAAAAGAACTCACAGACTTTCTGAAAAAAATATACTCTAAAAAATATTCGCAAAAAAATAAAACTAGAAACGAAAATGCCAAAGTGAGTGCTGCACTTCTTGCTCTCCTTTCTTCCTGCCCCTGTCTGTGTGCAGACGTGTATCCCGTATCCAGTATCTGTATCTGTTGTTGTTGCAATTCTGGTTTATGCCACACCAGCAACCAGCACAGATACACTTTCAGTTTTGGCATCATTTAGATGCTCGTGGAGCAACTGATGCAAATTTAATTTGGACACCTCGCAAAAAAAAGCGCCGCATACGAGAGTGAGTGCCAGAAAAGTGCCAGCGGAAAAAAAGCAGTGAAAAAAAAAACGGAGAGGCAACTATCCGGTGGCATAACTTGCTGTTGAGGTTGTGTGAACTGCAACTAATGATGTTGCAGGCACTCGCATGCGGCTTTTTGATTTAACGATCGAGTGTAGTATTTTTTTGTTGGTTATAGTGGGCTTAATGGCTTGGTTTGGTTGGTTAGCCGATTGCTGCGGTTGATGGCCGTCATTTTCAGTTTTTTTTTAGTGTTTTCCTCTCCTTCGACTTTTGTCATAAACTTCATGCTTTATTTCGCATAAATATCTGTGGCAGCAACAGCACAAAAAAATATTTCACCTTCTGAGTGGCGGCGTAAAAAAACGAAACAATCTGGGAGGGCGGCCAAGGCGTTGATTTTGCCCGAAATCGATCTGAAGCAGACAGCAAATCGGCTTTACCTCCGAGGGAGCTAAAATTAATTTTCCCCCATTTGTCAAATAAATTTTGGATTATATTTTCCGAACCTGACATCAGAGCCTAAGCCGATATCAGACGGAATATCATAGTGACTGCTTCGGGAGAGGCTTATTGACGTTAATATTATTGGTATTTAAACAAAAGCAGCTTATTTTCAAATTAATATTTAAGCCCTTTAAACTATGTGATAGACACATCATTATTGACTGATTGAGTTACAATTGACAAATCCAAACAGCTTGGCATCAACCTTAATACACACATATTTGTAAATAAACTTAAGCTACTTAAAGGTGGAAAGCTTAAAACACTTTAAACTCTTCAAGCACATCCTTACGCTGAGGAGGCTGGGAACTGCAAAAAGGGCTTTTGAAAAATTCAATAAGCAGCCAGTTCTATAAATGTCCTCGAGGATGTCTCTAGTCGTCTATCCTGTCCTGTCGTCAATGGCAGACTGGTGAGTTGGCGAACCGGTGGGTGTATGGGGAATATTTATTAAAATCGTTGTTCACCATTTTTATTTTGCATATCAAAAGGCGTCTTCTTTTGGGTCCTTGCTCAACATTCCTGTGCGGAAGCATGTCCCAGAGGTTTTTTCTTTTCTATACTTTTATTTTTTATTCTTCCTTTTCTTTGGATATATTTGTTTAAGTGGAGTAGCATTTTGCCAGTGGCTAGCAGGGCATTCTCAACCATATTTGAGGCTTAGGCCTATTGAAGTTGGTTGTGGCCAAAGCAAACGGGCCCGCGGCTAAGGAATCAGTGCTAAATGGACTCGCCAGAGATGGCCCAAGATTATACGAAGGCCCATTTGTGGTATAGACCAAAAAAAAAACACATATGTATGAAGCAGCGCTACTCTGCTACGTGTTGAAGTTGAAAGTGCAACATCGCCGAAGGCATTTGGCAAATGTCTCGCTTACATGAATTTCAATGTGGCAAGAAGATTAATGGGCCCAGTTCCCGCAGACAACTTGCCTAACGAACGTAGATGATGATATGGCTTGTGGAAAATGGCAAAGTGGAGCTTATGTTATTCTCCAGATAGCCCATGGCTCTTGATTACAAAAAGATACTTTGCTATCTCTAATATGGAAATGTCCTTATTGAATTTTATCTGGTTCTGACTGAATCTCTATCCTAAACTTGCTTAAAGCCAGAACTCTGCTTGCAAAAGCCAATCAAATAGCAACCATAAATTGTATATTTTGTCAACTGCCAACAACTTTTCAGAGATCCCCTGAATCGATGCTCTACAATATCCATTCATTTCATCCTCTATTCTCGTTCACTCACTCTGTCACAAAATTTCATACAAGCAAAGTTTCAATTTAATTTCATTAGCAATGCAAAAAGTAAAAGGACATGGCTCCTAACTAAATCCAAAGTGGAAATTTGATAAAAATCGCAACTAAGACTCTGAGAGCTATTTCTCGGCCCCATTCGAAGGCTTCAAACATTGGCTCACATAAATATTTACGACTATTAGTTTTTACTCTTGGAGATCAAAACTTTTTCGATTTACTTGGACTTGCACGAAATTTGCATATCGATGTGAACAGAAGCAGAAACCGAAACCAGCAATACAGAGATACTAGAGAGAGATATTTTGGAGGAAAATAAAGGAAGGCGAGGCGCCAAAAAAAATAACAATTAAAATAAATTTTACATAAGCCTTGGCACATTGCTATTACTTTGTCCAAATGTTTTCAATATTTTATGCTAAATCTTTGTGAAAACAATTGAGCAGCACGAATTGAGTTCAGTTGTGTTGAGGAAAATGCAAATTAAAAGGCTCCCAAACACTTCGAGCATGAAGTTTCGTCTTGAAGTCTTGTAAATCATTTCCTAAACCATTGGGAGTACAGAAAAGATACTCGCTCTCACGGATGCGCATATATGTACGAAAAGGTCTTGAGAACCCAAATATGTCAAGATGTCTGTATGTAGGCCAGTGTATGCGATGCCCCGTCATATTTATTATTTATGTAGCTCAACTAAACGTTTTGCCGCAGGAATTATGGCATAATATGTCAGAAGGCAACCAACCACCACGTCTTAAAAAAACAACAAATTGGCAGGATTTGCTTACGGGTTAAACGAAGCATAGATACCCTTTTCGAATACCAAGAAAAGAGGGATAAAGTATCTTTAATTAAAGGATTATAAAATATGTATTTCTTTCAAAGAAATTGAGAACATTTTAGTATATTTAGTCTTTTAACAATTATTTTCTTTCTGATCCAAAAAAAATATTAAATTCCCTCCAATAAGTAAAATTAATGTCTTACTTTTCTGTGCCTAGACCGGCTCCTTAAAAGTATCCAATTACAGTTGCCGTATTTCAGATTCAAAATCAACATCATCATACCCCCGCATCTCAAAAAAAGGACGAAAACCAGAAAAAGAATAAATATCAAGACCACTCAGATACGAGTTTCTAAGCCGTCTGGCAGTGGAAAACTCTATAAATTTTAAAGCCGCTATTAGCCGAGACTTAGTAGCAGTAATAGCAGTGGCAACAACTCATAAATTCCGACAACGGACAAAGAAAGTGGATTCTTGCTGTCCTGGCATGAATTTAAATGTGTTAAACGAGCCCAGTCCTCCTCCTCCTTCTCCTCCCAGTAGATATCCTTGTTGTTGTCCAGTCCAGTTTGGACTTCCGCTAAAAGAAGAATCACCTTTAATGATATGATTGGAGGCATCATTTAAGACCGCAAAAGTTTCCTTTTATTGTGTGTGAGTTGGTGTGTGAGTGTGGTAATTGTGGTGGAAGTTTCTTAGGGTTTCGCATGGTAGGTACGAATAAAAGTTTTAGTTCCTCACAAAAGTTAAGAAAGACGGTAGGCGGCACCACCTAGAACAGGTGAAAACTTTTCAGGCATTTAAATCATTGCCTGCCAGAAGCACAAGACGCACAATTGAAAATAACCTCAACACACACCTTTATAGTCTAAAAATAAATGCAAATAAAATATTAGGACACGGTTTCCATGTATACGAAATTTAATGGTGAAAAGATATGGGTCTTGGGGTAGAAATATGATGGGAGAGTCATGTTTTTTATTTAATTTTAAACAATTTTTAAGATTCTTTAATAAAAATAGTATTTTAAAAACAAAAATAAAATTTTTCTATATAATTTTCTTTTAATTTTTACTTGCCTAGAATTTTTAACAACTTTTTCTTCTCATCTCTAAATCGAAAATCGAAATTATATTATATATGTAGGTAAGTGCGAGTACGAGTATCGGCATTGGCTTAAAATAATGGCTGGCAATTTGTAGAGCCTACTCTTAGACACTGCCAGACAATGAAATATTCGTTGGCAAACACACGTCCCAAAACACACGTGTCACACTTTTGTTCTTGTACGAATGCTTTTTTTATTTTTGTATATTCCCCTAAGCACCATCATCAGTTGCAAGTGTGAACAATAAATTGTCATCAGCCCGGCTCGAATCGACTTTGCTTTATTTCATTTCAGTCCGAGACTCTGACTCTCTCGCCAATTTATGGCGGATTTCAATTTTTCTCTGTAGTTGTGTCTGTGTGTGCGTGTTTTCGTTTGGGTAAGGCAACTCATATAAGTATGCTCTACAAATTGACAAAAAAAACACACACACACATACAAGAGCCAAACGGAAGTTCTCGAAAAGGAAGTGGAAAAAAGCATGTGAAGTTTTCGTTTGTAGCTGACATTTATTGCGCACATGGCTTCTGCCATTGATTTTTTATGCGTTTTTCAAGAAGTTTTGGAGGCTCTCGGTGGCCCAAATAAGTGTGCTACAATTTTTCAATTTCCATTCTATTGTCGGTGACTCCCGATTATCAGCCAGAAACCCAGTCCTGCCGCTGCGACCCACTTTACTTTTTGGCCCCTCATATGTACATTATGGGTATCCTCCGCCTCCGCCACTAATATTGACAGTTTTCGAGTGCTTTTTAATACGGTTAACGTTCTGCCGGAAAACTAATAAAAGTTTGTTTTTCTTTCCCATTTGATGATGTTGCCCGACCGAAGAACCCTATTGACAGTCGACGGTAAATAAGATTTACAAACTTGAAATGGGAGCAAAAGTAGTGGTCATGAATTTTCCATTATTGTTGACGGACATTTTTTTCTAGATTGGGACTTCCTTTATACAAGCTAAGGGATTTGGCCGGAAGGAGAATAGCTTGGTTCAAGTATTTTTTTCATTAGTTAATGAATTATGATTTCTTTTGGAAGTATGTTTTTTATATTTACTTTGGGGTGAACTTTGATGCTTGAATAGTTCATTAAAATAAGAGATTTGTATTCATTTATTGACTTATATGGAAATATGATATTCATCATAACTGATACTAATTCATTTTCATTAGAGAATTATTTAAAAACCTGGAGTAAACTTTATGGACTTTTAGCATACAAACTACCCCACAATAATATAAAATCTTAAGCTAAAAATTAAATATTCCTATAAGACGATCTAAGGAAGGCAGAAACTGAGCTCATTCCCACCATCATTCTCAATCTCGCCAATTTGCATTTGTCGCTCGGCTCGCTTTGGTGTCTCGCTCGACTAATACGAATGTATGGGCATAAGAGTGCGCAGCGCGACACAGACACGACACAGGCGAATGAAAATCAACTGGGGCCAGTCATTATGGCGGCTTTCACTTTCGCTAATGTGTTATGAGAGGGAAAGGCAGCCCCAGCACCAACATCAGCAGCAGCCGAGCCAAAGCATAGCACAAGCATAGCAAAGCAGCCAGCCAGCCATTCTCGGAGGGGCGGCAGCGACAGTGCTTTGCTTGGAGGCGTGTAGAAGTGGGCTGAGTGCCAGTTAGAGTGTGTTTAAGCAAATAGGTCGGCACACAAACCACCCAACCACCTACTTATGCACACCACCACCCCGCCACACCACCACACTACCATACCACACTCACAGTCGCAGTTTAACGCGCCGCAGCTTACATTGTAATCTAAAGAACGGAAAACCACAGGAAAAAAAGAGAAAGTAAAGCTTCCAGGACTTGAATTATTTAATACTCTTACACAAATAAAAAATTTGTGGATTTAAGAAGATAATTTTAGTTTATAAGGGGAAGTTAAATCATGTATGATTTTATAAGCAATTTATTTTATTAATTCATCATTTATTTAGTAACAAATTTCGAAAATTAACGCTACAAGCATTCGTTAAAAAATTGATCTAAAATAATACTATCAAGCTAAGCTTTATCTTATAAATATTAAATTTATTATGCTCAATTTATTATGCTTATTTTCAAAAGAAATTTTTAAAGAAAGATTAAATCTAAAGCTTTGCAGTTGCACGTTCCATAAGTTCCTAAGATCATTCTATTTTTAGGACCAAAGATGATTTCTTTTTATAAATTGCGAATAACTACAAATTTAAAAACTTACAGCAGTTGTCTAATTAAATATAAATGCTAATGTAAAGGCAAGTGTACAGTTTTCTTATAAAGACTTCACTGTACTCAAACTTTCGAGTTTGCATTTGAGAAGTCAAAGCAGAAATTAAACTCGAGCTTAAGGAGCAGGCAGATGAATATTTTTTTTTCGGGTGGCCGAAACTCAGAGGTTGCATTTGCCACCCCCCATGACTGCTACTGGCCCCCCCTTTTTACCACGGGGGATAAAAGTCATATACTCGTAAGCAGGATCCCTAACTCGCTGGCAAACACATGCATACATAGGCGCGTACTTGTATTTAATCAGATGCGCATACATACATATTTGAGTAAGCATTTCGGAGTCTGTGTGTCGTATTTGTCGTATTTACACTTATTTCATTTTGCCCAATGCTTTGTTTACTATTTGACTTGGAGTTGTCCCAACAGGGGCGTAACCGGGGGGCGTGGAAATGGGGGTATATCTTTTTCTCTGACGTTAAATTTCCTTTTTTTTCGTCTTTCTCCTTCTTAGCTGATTTCTCTTTGGCGCCACGGAGCGTATGAGTGATTAAAAGTTTTGGCATTAAGCAAATTGCGTCTAAGCCCAGTCTTTGGGCCTCCATTGCCCTGTTCGTCCTGTTTTTGCCAGAAAATCTGTGTCGATGTTATGCTAATTATATCACGCCTCAATAAACAGCTGACAAGGAAACGTGCCGGGCCAATCACAAGAGATTCGTTGTATTATTTCTGGATTTTTGGCTGCCTGGTATTCGATTTTTGGCATTTCAATCTGCCCATTCCCCTCAAATTATTATGCAACAAACAAAAATCTAATTTTTTCCATTCGGCAGCTGTCGGTTAGAAGTTTTTGGGGCTAGCTGATAATGTTTCCTCACTTCCCCACCCTCAATCTGAGAAAGTTTTTAATCTATGGAACTTTCCCCCAGAAGAAAATCCTCGAATACGTGATTGAACTTTAACCCAATTTGGTAACAACATCTGCTTACTTGGACAACAGAGAAATATTTGAATTGAATTTCGATTAATTGGTTGGATATTAAATGGTCTAGTTTGTATTGGATGTTTTCTTACAAATATTCCTATATTTATAAGAAATATTTTTGGTTTAAAATCTGTTGATTCACTTACTATCTCTGCCTAAATGAATATCCCTTATTTGCCAACCCAAAAATTTGAACATAATTATGTAATATCAGGGCTTACACGTCTCAAAGACTGACAAGATTGCCGAAATAACTCTGAAGATATTATCTGTGTACCAGGGCATAATTTATTCACATGGACATGCATATGTTAATGGCTTGCCAATCCGAAACAGACCCACTAGCTTTAATCTGATGTGTCGTATATATACGTACATATTTCTATATATATACCGACGATTCCAGGAGGCGCATTCAAGTGGATGATTACATGTAATAATTGTTAGACACAAACACACTGGCAAGAGGATAAATTAGAGTTGCCGGGGAAGATAAAGGCAGACACACCACCCATAAATAATAATTAAATGCGTGACTAATTACTTGTGTAATATTGCCTTTATTAAGCCTCAGACAAAGACAAAGGCGCCCAGCCGATAGCTGAAGACTCTGAATAAGAATTGAAGTCACAAAAGGAGACATGCCTGCCAGACACGCCCACACTGCCGACGGAGGCGTAATGAGCTGGCAATATGTCGTGTTATCACCACCCAAAACGTAGAAAAAAACCGGATAAGTCTGAAGAAAATGGAGTTGAAATTTCACTCCTGCAGGCGCCGAGCTAAATTCGTTGTCCTGGCGATGACTAAGTTGACATCAACTGCCAACTTGGCACATGTGGGCCCAGAGACAGTGTGTGGGTTCGAGCCAGATATTTACCTCGAGGCCTCTAATGAGCCTTGATTTATTTCATTTCCTTCTGCCGCCATCAAGATATCCTTCCAAGGAAGTAGGTTGCTAGGAATTTTCTTTCTTCCCCAATGGTTTAACACATATGCATGTACTTTAGCCACTAATAAAGACCTAATTACTTAATTAAGTGATTTCGCAATCTTTGTGGCTTAATAATTCAATTAATAATTCAATTAAAATCAATTCAAGAAATGAAGTCGCAAAACCTACGTGGTGCATGGGACTTATTTATTTAAATACAAACAATTCATTTAAATGCATTTATATAAAATAAAAAACCTTAATCATTTTACAGCCATTAAAAAATATAAAATTTTCATGAATATTTTAGGTTTAAAGCTCAGCATTTAAACCTTACTGCAAAATATATGCTACTCTATTTTTAAGCTGCTAACAAAATTTAAAATAATCAGAAATTTCTAACCAAATTCAAAATACTTGATGACATTTTGCAACAGACTTTTTCTGGTAGCGACATTTGCAATTTATTGCATTGCACATTAGACGCTTGACGGCAAGCTATGCGCATTTTGGCCAAAAAAAAAACCACAAAAATTGTGTCTCCTAGTTGAATTTCACAGTTTTGCATTTTTCAAGCAACTACCATTCTTTTTCTCCCTCCTGTCTGCAACAATTGATCGTCTTGCCAGGGTTATGTCAGAAAAAGCCATATAAACAAGAAGTAAACCAGAAAGCTGCAGTTTCATTTTTCTTTTCCCCGCTTCAGATTTAAAATTCTCATTCAATGTTTATTTGTCTAAGCACCAACCCAACGCTTTCGTTTCAATTTATTTTGGTTTTCCTTGTTTTTTTCTCATTTTTTTTTTTTTGTGTTGAATTGTATTTCACGTGGCATTCAGTTTATTTACTTTTCAGTGCAACAGCTTGACTTTTATGCTCGTTTATGGTCGCTTTCGAGGCTTTTGTTTCGAGCTTTTCGGATCGATCCAACCGAAAAATCAAAAAAATTCTATCAGATAAACAGATATTCGTCATGTGTGTTCAATTTCATTCTGATTTATAGAGATAGCATCGGGTATTGCTTTTATTTGCTTACATATCAAGAATGGGGCAAATGAATTGCAAAATACTTGACAGAGTCAATAAAATTTTAAATTGTTTGATGCTCTGATGACTGAAAAAAGTAAAGCTTATTTTTTTGTATAATTTTAGGAGAGTTTCTTGGGGCTTATAGAAATATGTTCTTGACTACCATAAATTTCGTTCGTTATATAATTTCTTGGTTTACTTTTTATGTCATTTAGAGATTTTTTTTTCACAAAACTTAATAGAAAAGCTTGATTTGTTTTTCTTTAGACTTTTCAGCTGAGTAAGCAATTATATTTTTATAACAAAGCAAAAAGCCACATCCACACATCACTAAGAGTCATGAAAAGTCTGGGGTACGCCTATGAGTGGCAATGAAAATAAACAACTTGCAGACTCAGAACTGGCCAGAACGAATTCGCCCACACCATGCAAAATATAAACAAATCGCAAACCAATAAACTGAGAGGAGCCTGAAGCCTGAACCCCAACTGATCCGACAGTTTTGCTCCAAACCTCCCTCGGATCGGTGCTCCAAATCGGAATATATACCATACAAAAATGAGTTTAGATTATTCAGTAGAATTTAATCACGATGAAAATATTCTTTTTGTCGAAAGACATGTGGTGAGCTATACTTTTTTCTGTTCAGAAACCTACTTTCTATTTAATAAACTTTTTTTTAGTCCTATTTGTCAAAATTCCTGGACAAGCTCACCTTGAAGTCATCTGAAGAGCAAGACGAAGAGTCCACTATTTTTAATGAAAAACTTTTGCAATTTAAATACGAAGCTGAATTACTGGACTTGACTTTTCCATCACCCGACTATTATGCCCAAAAAGAGGAATTAATCTACAAGGTTGTATGCGAAATTAAGGGGCAAAAGCATATGGATGAACAGAAATGTATGGACTCCTCGCCAGTTGACAATTTTCTGGATAACTTTCCGGGAGATTTGAACTCATTAGCTGTAGTGGAATTTAAATGATTTAGTTTTAATCATCTAATGATTAAATTAGATACAACTCCATTTTAAGAAAAGAAGAGCATGGGGTTGTCTCATGAAGTTGCCAAATCTTCTAATTAAATCATTAGCTCATACCTTGACTTTCTCTTGCCTGCGAGGGTGTGTTTTTTTTGTTTCAGGCTTAAGAATAATCCGACAAAATCATCCCTCCAAGTCCTGGTTTAGTCAACAATTAATGTTTATCTGGCTAAACATTTTCATTTAGGTTATGGCCAGAATCCTCCCACCCAGAAGAGTTCTGGGACAAAAAAGCACAACGACATGAAGGGATACCGGTGTGATTGGGCATGCGGGCTGAGTTCTACCTTCAACCTTGTCCTGATATTAATTTAAACTAATGCCACAAGGCAAGTCACAACAGCCACAACATATCGTACAAAAAGGGAAGTAACCGAAGCATTCAAATCCGAGACATGTAATTTGCCAGGCGCTTGTGGGAATGAGCAGTCCTGTGTCTCTCACTGGATATGGGTGTCCTGACGACAAAGTGACTTAACATGTCAGCCCCACGGCCTGATTATTCCGTTGACAGTGAGAATATGCCAAAGCAGAAAGATTATTTGCCAAAAGGTGGGGGACTCATCAATGCCAATTCCAAGTCAATTGAGAAAACACAGAGAGAAATTTTGTTTACTAGAAAACTTTCATAAAAAATGTATATGTGGAAAATATTAATTCTTTAAGAGAATAAACATTTGAATACATTTTAATTTAATATTACAACTTTATCAGTGTTTGTTTTTAGTATTTCCAGTGATCTTAACCTGTCGGAAGTTGTCTAGGAAATTAGCCACTGAATTAGATGGCTAGAAGCGGTGAACCGACTTGGCCCTACTTCATTAACATTTAGTTAAACTTGTCGCATGCCTCACGCATTTCAATGAACTTGTGGCAGCTAGGAATTTGGGTTTTATTTAATTAAGCCAAGCCAAGCCAAGTCTCCTCGAAGATACTCAGTTGATTTGTAACATTCCATATACATATATATGCAAAGGAATAGGCAATTTCCTATCGAATTTTAAACAAATAAATGTGTAGAAATAGCTTAAATGCTTTGAGCCTCGACATTGAAGTGACGTTTGAAATTAATTTGTGCCAGCCTCTTGCCATTTGGCCCTTTTGGTAAATAAACCGCACTCCTTGGTTGTCGGGTGTCGGGTGTCTTCGCTGCGGATAAGCCGTGTAATTAAGCAAAATTCGCCGCCATTTGGTTAGCGGTTTTAGGTGCGTGAGAACGCCCAAAAAGGCGAACCAGTAACAGCCAGTAGCGTATTAATAACGTCAAAATGTTGCGCATGAAAATTTATTAAGATGCCGATGCCAAAGCCCCAACACTCTCCAGTCAGCTGTTGCCATCTACTGGGAGTTTTCAGCTCGGTTTTGGCCAAGTGGGCCACCCAACTCGAGGCCTTTACTCCGCGAGGCCATTGCGCTTGACGGCTTCACATCCATAATTTGGGTAATTTATTAACAAAGCGGCGTATGCGTAATATTTTAAATTTTCTTCAAGCAACCTCGGACTTTGAATTATAGAAAACGAGAAAATTTTATAAGAATTTAAGACCGAGGAAAATAAAATAAATCTATAAACACTTTCCTCGAAGTTTTCTTAATTGGTTTAAAACAGTTTTCATAGATTTGTTATATTTTCTGTCAAAATCTGATACTGACTTATGTCTCAGCTTGATTTTATTGATATAATTTGAAAGAAAATTTAAAAATGCACTTGGCAATTCTCTTCACTTGGGAACAATTAAACTTTAAACTATTTTCATCATAACCATAGACAAATTGTTTAAAGTTGGGTTTGTGTTTCCTGAAAACAGTTTTCAGGAAAATATTTGTTTTGAAAACAATTGTTACAAATTTAAAAGTAAAATTTAAATTTGGAAAATTAAAACTAAACTACACTTAACAGTATTGAGTATGGAAAACTCATTATTAGTCAACTATTTTTATGAGAATCCTTTTTTCACATGTTTTCCAATTATTTATTCATTTTATATGGTCTAAAAACAGAAACTGATACATTTTATTTTCACACCCCTACCCCCTTTAGAAAATAATCAAGTCGAATGGGTCTGCAACCGCATTTGGAAAAGTGGTTTGTATCTGTATCTTTTCCATTGAAATCTGGCCGGATGGCAGATGCAGGACTGTGACTGTAAAATATTTTATTGCAGGCATTTGGGTGCAATATATGTAGAAAGCCATTTGAAACTTTACACTGGCCTTCGGCTTTACTGCTGGCCAAAAGGCTCTAAAACTTTTGCGCCAATAAGTCACCAGGCGACTGTTTGGCCAAAGAGACGAAATGATGTAAGCCATAAAACTGTCCAAAAGTCACAAAAGAGAGAGTCCTTTGAGGGATTGCACTACGTGTGTGTGTGTCTGAGTCGCGTACTTAAATAAACATATATTTTAAAAGCCAGAAGCCAGAGGTTGCCGTTGCTCTGGCTCCCTCGATATTAAATAAATTAAAATAAAACAACCGCGTGAACAAAGCCCACAAATCATAAATTTTAAATTAGCTCACACAACCACCAACCCACCACGCTGAATAACAATAAATAATTATTTAATTATTTTATTACTTTAAGCCGAATTACAAATGAATAGAAAGCACGCGCCAACAATTAACAATACAGGCGAACAAAAAATAAGGCGACTATTTCCACAGAATGTTTATATAAATAAACAAAAGCCCAGTCCGACATCCACTCAGTTTTTATATGGAATATATGGTACAAGTTGTAAGTAAGCTACCAACATCCAGCTAAAAGGGCATCTGGCGGTGACGGAGGATAAACAAGGGGGCAAGTAGATGGCAAGAAATAGGGAAAGGGTATTAAAACCTTTCGGTAAAAATATTATTTAATATTTAAAGGTTTACAATTTTGTATCAGGATTTAAAGACACAAAAACATCTAATACATTTTCTATAATTTTTATTCAATATAGAAAAAGTATTATGAGAGATAGTAGTTAATAATATTATTTCAGTGCATCTACCTAGTCTACTTGAAAAGTTCAAAACGCGTGCTACCAAAAGGCGTCGCCGCAATTACCCAGCCATGAACGCGAACAGAAACACAAAGCCAGGCTAACGAGTGGTTGTGTGTCGCATACTTTTAACCCGCACTGTGTTTGCCTATTGTGCCAAGCCAGGCCAGGCCAGAACAGGCCAGAAGTATGTACGAATGTAATCGCATGGTTCTATTTAAGCCCGAATGCCAGAGGAGGGTGTATGTGGAGGGGGTGTATGTACCGAAAGGGTTTTAGCCGGAATAGGAACACTAAGCAACTGTGTGTGATCATAATTGTTGTGGCAACAAAAACAACAACAATAAGAACAACAAGTACAGAAACGGAAATCACAACACAAACAGTAGAACAGAAGCTCTGTTCCAGGCAGTTCTCCTTCTTTTTTATATCCCTTTCATGGCAATGTCTACTTAAAATGTCAAAATTGCAAAGTCTGCGAAACATTGGGGCTAAAAGTGTAATTGTTGTTATTGCTTAGCTCTAAGAATTTATATAAATTCGAGTTTCGAATCCCTTAAGAGAAAGTTGAATAAATTAAGGACAGAAAAAAGAATCAGAAAAATAAACATGAAAAATATCGTTTCCCCATTGAATTTCAATAAAATGAAAAGAGTTAAGTAAAACAAAGAGCAGGCAGGCATAAGAATTTATTTTTACTGCCAACTAAAATGCATACGATAAATGCTAAAAGTTTTCCCATGTCGCAGTCGGACCGGAAACGAAAGTCGCCTGAACGTCATGTTGTTTTGAGAAAAGGTCGCCTGCTTTTTTGGCTCCTAGTGCATAAATAACTTTAAAATATGTGAATAAAACCACAAAATTTCATTGAAACTGTGGGAAAATAGTGAATTGCTATAATTTATATTCACATTTCAACGTTCTTGAACGTTGTAAGTCCCTTATATATCAAAATCCTTTTTCCCTTTTTGCTAAAAGAAATTCGTTTTTAATGCCACATCGTCAGTAAAAAAAAATAGGTCAACCAGATTTATACTGAATGTATCAATTATGAGCCCCGTTCAATCAAACGAACCCCCCTGGCAAATCGACCGAAAATCAGACAAATGAGAGGGAGTCGCTGACAGTTAAATTGGCCACAGAAACACACCCTGAAAAAAAATGGCGATTGGCCGACAAAAATATATGTGCGTTCATACAAGGGAATATATGTTCAATATATGTATGGATTTCCTTACATAGGGGAAGCATTATAAAAGCTATTAATACAGGCAGACCTAGAAACGAAATCAAAGTGTGAAGGCATATCGAAGCCGGCAGATTTGGAATCTTGACCTAAAACGACCGCAACGCCATGCCACAGCGTTCGGTTTTGGCCACAAACAAATTTACTGAATGGTCGAAAGCATTTTATTGTTTGGGCCACAATAAAACTCCAGAGAAAAGGGCGGAAAATCGTTCATTATTCATTATAAGCATTCACCCACCGCAATAATTTTGCTTCAAGGATATCCACATATATATATATATATTTTGTGCATATAAAAAAGAAACTCAAGTCATTTATCTTGACAGGAATTTTTCCATTGGGCTGGCTGCCTGGCTGCTGCTCACTTGATAGTTAGAAAAGCCAAAAACTCTTCAGCCGCAAACTTTCATCAATCTTTCAATAATGGCGAAGGGTTTTTTTCATTATTTTGGGGGAAGTAAGCACCTTTCAGTTCAGTGTCATGTAAATTTGTTTGCGCAGTTGCACGTAGCCAATAAAATAACCATGAAATGTATGGGGGAATCGGGGGGGAAAACGTCTGAGTACAGGGGTCAAGAGTTCACCCCAGGAAAGACATTCAAAAGTAAATAAATCATGATGGTTTTTCTTTGGTATTTGATCTGCTTTCTCATGCCACACCGCATCAAGTTTCTTCATTTTTTTTTGTTAATACCTATAGCTGGCGATTTATTGATTAATTTTTCAGCAGCACACTGTAAGGCATCTTGTCCTTTTCCGGATGTGATACATACAGGGATATATAGGAAACATCCAGCTTGTCGCTTCACCGCGCTTAATGAAGTTATTGCGCCCTCTTTTCGCCAGCAATATGTTTTCATTACTCAAAGGCCTTGACTCCAGAGAGTCAGGGAGTCCAGTAGGGTCCTTTGTGCTTATCTTTCGCCCAAGTCAGTGAATATTATTTTAATTTATTTAATTGGCTAATGGACGACCAAACGGTATGTTTAGAAAATTTCCAGAGGATGCATTATCCACAACCACGTCCACAGCAGCATCCACAACAGAGAACGCTTCATTAGGCTAAATGAAGCAGATGGCGGCATAAAAATGAAATCATTGTGTAATTTTCGGATAACAAATTCTAAAAATTATTGCTTTAATTTATGTCTTCCATTATAGGATTGTAATGCTTGGGCTGCTCATAAATTTATAAATGTTATGATGGTTTTTTTATATTTTTGACTTGAATTATGATTACACTTTATGGTACATTGTTTTTATGACATGTATATTTTTTTGTAACTCATATGCGGATTTTTTTTTCAGTTTTTGTTTTTTAATTTAATTAGCTCCAACAGCTTTCCCAAACGTTCCACTAACTTTTTTAAACATAACCTCCAGTCCAGAGAAACTCGGGTCCTTAACTTGCGCTTTGAACCAAAGGACTTTTTCATAGGCCGACCTTGAGGGCGTCGCCCTGAACCGCTAACGTCTGTTAGCCATGTCCGAATGCCATACCCACTTGACGGACTTTCAACACAAATTAAATTCTCAATGTATTCCAAGAAAATTTGAGACGAACGATTCATGGCGACTACCGGCTGGCAAATGTGTCAAAATGGGTTTTAGGAGAGAAATTTATACAAGCAACTGGTCGCTATCAGCGACTTCCATTAGATGTTGGTTTACTTTACCCAATATTTACTTTATCCATATCCACGACTTCTATGATTTTGGTTTGTTTAAATTTGAAATAGAACCACCTTCAGGCACTTTGCAATTTTGTTTATTTAGCATTATGACACCGACAAATAAAGAGAATGGAACGTTTGGAGATTTTAATTCAATAAGACTATGGACTATTGGATCTTCACCAATATGCACCAAAAGCTAAAAACAAATCATTTTTTTGTCAAATTTTCTGGGGGGTCCTCTTGAAAAGACGACAAGAAACTCAAAAAAAAAGATTTAAAAAAAAAGAATCGGATTTAAATCCGATTCTTAAGAGGAATACCTTAAACGATTTGTTGATCGAATCCTCACCAATCAGCATCAAAATCTAGAAACAAATTATTTTTTAGATTTTTTGTCAAATTTTCTAGGGGGTCCCCTTCAAAAAGTAGAAAAATGCATGGGGTGGGCCATGTGCGCACTTGCGTAGGCTATATCTTTGACAACTTAAATCCGATTCTTAAGCGGAATACCTTAAACGATTTGTTGATCGAATCCTCACCAATCTGCATCAAAATCTAGAAACAAATTATTTTTTAGATTTTTTGTCAAATTTTCTAAAAGTAGTAGAAAAATGCATGGGGTGGGCCATGTGAGCCCTTGCGTTGGCTATATCTTTGCCAACTTAAATCCGATTCTTAAGCGGAATACCTTAAACGATTTGTTGATCGAATCCTCACCAATCTGCATCAAAATCTAGAAACAAATTATTTTTTAGATTTTTTGTCAAATTTTCTAAAAGTAGTAGAAAAATGCATGGGGTGGGCCATGTGAGCCCTTGCGTTGGCTATATCTTTGCCAACTTAAATCCGATTCTTAAGCGGAATACCTTAAACGATTTGTTGATCGAATCCTCACCAATCTGCATCAAAATCTAGAAACAAATTATTTTTTAGATTTTTTGTCAAATTTTCTAAAAGTAGTAGAAAAATGCATGGGGTGGGCCATGTGAGCCCTTGCGTTGGCTATATCTTTGCCAACTTAAATCCGATTCTTAAGCGGAATACCTTAAACGATTTGTTGATCGAATCCTCACCAATCTGCATCAAAATCTAGAAACAAATTATTTTTTAGATTTTTTGTCAAATTTTCTAAAAGTAGTAGAAAATGCATGGGGTGGGCCATGTGAGCCCTTGCGTTGGCTATATCTTTGCCAACTTAAATCCGATTCTTAAGCGGAATACCTTAAACGATTTGTTGATCGAATCCTCACCAATCTGCATCAAAATCTAGAAACAAATTATTTTTTAGATTTTTTGTCAAATTTTCTAAAAGTAGTAGAAAAATGCATGGGGTGGGCCATGTGAGCCCTTGCGTTGGCTATATCTTTGACAACTTAAATCCGATTCTTAAGCGGAATACCTTAAACGATTTGTTGATCGAATCCTCACCAATCTGCATCAAAATCTAGAAAAAAATTATTTTTTAGATTTTTTGTCAAATTTTCTAGGGGGTCACCTCAAAAAGTAGAAAAATGCATGGGTGGGCCATGTGAGCCCTTGCGTTGGCTATATCTTTGCCAACTTAAATCCGATTCTTAAGCGGAATACCTTAAACGATTTGTTGATCGAATCCTCACCAATCTGCATCAAAATCTAGAAACAAATTATTTTTTAGATTTTTTGCCAAAGTTCCTTCAAAAAGTAGAAAAATGCATAGGTGGGCCATGTGAGCCCTTGCGTTGGCTATATCTTTGCCAACTTAAATCCGATTCTTAAGCGGAATACCTTAAACAATTTATTGATCGAATCCTCACCAATCTGCATCAAAATCTAGAAACAAATTATTTTTTAGATTTTTTGTCAAATTTTCTAGGGGGTCCCCTTCAAAAAGTAGAAAAATGCATGGGATGGGCCATGTGAGCCCTTGCGTTGGCTATATCTTTGCCAACTTAAATCCGATTCTTAAGCGGAATACCTTAAACGATTTGTTGATCGAATCCTCACCAATCTGCATCAAAATCTAGAAACAAATTATTTTTTAGATTTTTTGTCAAATTTTCTAGGGGGTCCCCTTCGAAAAGTAGAAAAATGCATGGGATGGGCCATGTGAGCCCTTGCGTTGGCTATATCTTTGCCAACTTAAATCCGATTCTTAAGCGGAATACCTTAAACGATTTGTTGATCGAATCCTCACCAATCTGCATCAAAATCTAGAAACAAATTATTTTTTAGATTTTTTGTCAAATTTTCTAGGGGGTCCCCTTCAAAAAGTAGAAAAATGCATGGGGTGGGCCATGTGAGCCCTTGCGTTGGCTATATCTTTGCCAACTTAAATCCGATTCTTAAGCGGAATACCTTAAACGATTTGTTGATCGAATCCTCACCAATCTGCATCAAAATCTAGAAACAAATTATTTTTTAGATTTTTTGCCAAAGTTCCTTCAAAAAGTAGAAAAATGCATGGGGTGGGCCATGTGAGCCCTTGCGTTGGCTATATCTTTGCCAACTTAAATCCGATTCTTAAGCGGAATACCTTAAACGATTTGTTGATCGAATCCTCACCAATCTGCATCAAAATCTAGAAACAAATTATTTTTTAGATTTTTTGTCAAATTTTCTAGGGGGTCCCCTTAAAAAAGTAGAAAAATGCATGGGGTGGGCCATGTGAGCCCTTGCGTTGGCTATATCTTTGCCAATTTAAATCTGAATCTTAAGCGGAATACCTTAAACGATTTGTTGATCGAATCCTCACCAATCTGCATCAAAATCTAGAAACAAATTATTTTTTAGATTTTTTGTCAAATTTTCTAGGGGGTCCCCTTCAAAAAGTAGAAAAATGCATGGGATGGGCCATGTGAGCCCTTGCGTTGGCTATATCTTTGCCAACTTAAATCCGATTCTTAAGCGGAATACCTTAAACGATTTGTTGATCGAATCCTCACCAATCTGCATCAAAATCTAGAAACAAATTATTTTTTAGATTTTTTGTCAAATTTTCTAGGGAGTCCCCTTCAAAAAGTAGAAAAATGCATGGGGTGGGCCATGTGAGCCCTTGCGTTGGCTATATCTTTGCCAACTTAAATCCGATTCTTAAGCGGAATACCTTAAACGATTTGTTGATCGAATCCTCACCAATCTGCATCAAAATCTAGAAACAAATTATTTTTTAGATTTTTTGCCAAAGTTCCTTCAAAAAGTAGAAAAATGCATGGGGTGGGCCATGTGAGCCCTTGCGTTGGCTATATCTTTGCCAACTTAAATCCGATTCTTAAGCGGAATACCTTAAACAATTTATTGATCGAATCCTCACCAATCTGCATCAAAATCTAGAAACAAATTATTTTTTAGATTTTTTGTCAAATTTTCTAGGGGGTCCCCTTAAAAAAGTAGAAAAATGCATGGGGTGGGCCATGTGAGCCCTTGCGTTGGCTATATCTTTGCCAATTTAAATCTGAATCTTAAGCGGAATACCTTAAACGATTTGTTGATCGAATCCTCACCAATCTGCATCAAAATCTAGAAACAAATTATTTTTTAGATTTTTTGTCAAATTTTCTAGGGGGTCCCCTTCAAAAAGTAGAAAAATGCATGGGATGGGCCATGTGAGCCCTTGCGTTGGCTATATCTTTGCCAACTTAAATCCGATTCTTAAGCGGAATACCTTAAACAATTTGTTGATCGAATCCTCACCAATCTGCATCAAAATCTAGAAACAAATTATTTTTTAGATTTTTTGTCAAATTTTCTAGGGGGTCCCCTTCAAAAAGTAGAAAAATGCATGGGGTGGGCCATGTAAGCCCTTGCGTTGGCTATATCTTTGACAACTTAAATCCAATTCTTAAGCGGAATACCTTAAACGATTTGTTGATCGAATCCTCACCAATCTGCATCAAAATCTAGAAACAAATTATTTTTTAGATTTTTTGCCAAAGTTCCTTCAAAAAGTAGAAAAATGCATGGGGTGGGCCATGTGAGCCCTTGCGTTGGCTATATCTTTGACAACTTAAATCCGATTCTTAAGCGGAATACCTTAAACGATTTGTTGATCGAATCCTCACCAATCTGCATCAAAATCTAGAAACAAATTATTTTTTAGATTTTTTGTCAAATTTTCTAGGGGGTCCCCTTCAAAAAGTAGAAAAATGCATGGGGTGGGCCATGTGAGCCCTTGCGTTGGCTATATCTTTGCCAACTTAAATCCGATTCTTAAGCGAAATACCTTAAACGATTTGTTGATCGAATCCTCACCAATCTGCATCAAAATCTAGAAACAAATTATTTTTTAGATTTTTTGTCAAATTTTCTAAAAGTAGTAGAAAAATGCATAGGTGGGCCATGTGAGCCCTTGCGTTGGCTATATCTTTGCCAACTTAAATCCGATTCTTAAGCGGAATACCTTAAACGATTTATTGATCGAATCCTCACCAATCTGCATCAAAATCTAGAAACAAATTATTTTTTAGATTTTTTGTCAAATTTTCTAGGGGGTCCCCTTCAAAAAGTAGAAAAATGCATGGGGTGGGCCATGTGAGCCCTTGCGTTGGCTATATCTTTGCCAATTTAAATCTGAATCTTAAGCGGAATACCTTAAACGATTTGTTGATCGAATCCTCACCAATCTGCATCAAAATCTAGAAACAAATTATTTTTTAGATTTTTTGTCAAATTTTCTAGGGGGTCCCCTTCAAAAAGTAGAAAAATGCATGGGATGGGCCATGTGAGCCCTTGCGTTGGCTATATCTTTGCCAACTTAAATCCGATTCTTAAGCGGAATACCTTAAACGATTTGTTGATCGAATCCTCACCAATCTGCATCAAAATCTAGAAACAAATTATTTTTTAGATTTTTTGTCAAATTTTCTAGGGGGTCCCCTTCAAAAAGTAGAAAAATGCATGGGGTGGGCCATGTGAGCCCTTGCGTTGGCTATATCTTTGCCAACTTAAATCCGATTCTTAAGCGGAATACCTTAAACGATTTGTTGATCGAATCCTCACCAATCTGCATCAAAATCTAGAAACAAATTATTTTTTAGATTTTTTGTCAAATTTTCTAGGGGGTCCCCTTCAAAAAGTAGAAAAATGCATGGGGTGGGCCATGTGAGCCCTTGCGTTGGCTATATCTTTGCCAACTTAAATCCGATTCTTAAGCGGAATACCTTAAACGATTTGTTGATCGAATCCTCACCAATCTGCATCAAAATCTAGAAACAAATTATTTTTTAGATTTTTTGTCAAATTTTCTAAAAGTAGTAGAAAAATGCATGGGGTGGGCCATGTGAGCCCTTGCGTTGGCTATATCTTTGACAACTTAAATCCGATTCTTAAGCGGAATACCTTAAACGATTTGTTGATCGAATCCTCACCAATCTGCATCAAAATCTAGAAACAAATTATTTTTTAGATTTTTTGCCAAATTTTCTAGGGGGTTCCTTCAAAAAGTAGAAAAATGCATGGGGTGGGCCATGTGAGCCCTTGCGTCGGCTATATCTTTGCCAACTTAAATCCGATTCTTAAGCGGAATACCTTAAACGATTTGTTGATCGAATCCTCACCAATCTGCATCAAAATCTAGAAACAAATTATTTTTTAGATTTTTTGCCAAATTTTCTAGGGGGTTCCTTCAAAAAGTAGAAAAATGCATGGGGTGGGCCATGTGAGCCCTTGCGTCGGCTATATCTTTGCCAACTTAAATCCGATTCTTAAGCGGAATACCTTAAACGATTTGTTGATCGAATCCTCACCAATCTGCATCAAAATCTAGAAACAAATTATTTTTTAGATTTTTTGTCAAATTTTCTAGTGGGTTCCTTCAAAAAGTAGAAAAATGCATGGGTGGGCCATGTGAGCCCTTGCGTCGGCTATATCTTTGCCAACTTAAATCCGATTCTTAAGCGGAATACCTTAAACGATTTGTTGATCGAATCCTCACCAATCTGCATCAAAATCTAAAAACAAATTATTTTTTAGATTTTTTGTCAAATTTTCTAAGGGGGTCCCCTTCAAAAAGTAGAAAAATGCATGGGTGGGCCATGTGAGCCCTTGCGTTGGCTATATCTTTGCCAACTTAAATCCGATTCTTAAGCGGAATACCTTAAACGATTTGTTGATCGAATCCTCACCAATCTGCATCAAAATCTAGAAACAAATTATTTTTTAGATTTTTTGCCAAAGTTCCTTCAAAAAGTAGAAAAATGCATGGAATGGGCCATGTGAGCCCTTGCGTTGGCTATATCTTTGCCAACTTAAATCCGATTCTTAAGCGGAATACCTTAAACGATTTGTTGATCGAATCCTCACCAATCTGCATCAAAATCTAGAAACAAATTATTTTTTAGATTTTTTGTCAAATTTTCTAGGGGGTCCCCTTCAAAAAGTAGAAAAATGCATGGGGTGGGCCATGTGAGCCCTTGCGTTGGCTATATCTTTGCCAACTTAAATCCGATTCTTAAGCGGAATACCTTAAACGATTTGTTGATCGAATCCTCACCAATCTGCATCAAAATCTAAAAACAAATTATTTTTTAGATTTTTTGTCAAATTTTCTAAGGGGGTCCCCTTCAAAAAGTAGAAAAATGCATGGGTGGGCCATGTGAGCCCTTGCGTTGGCTATATCTTTGCCAACTTAAATCCGATTCTTAAGCGGAATACCTTAAACGATTTGTTGATCGAATCCTCACCAATCTGCATCAAAATCTAGAAACAAATTATTTTTTAGATTTTTTGCCAAAGTTCCTTCAAAAAGTAGAAAAATGCATGGGATGGGCCATGTGAGCCCTTGCGTTGGCTATATCTTTGCCAACTTAAATCCGATTCTTAAGCGGAATACCTTAAACGATTTGTTGATCGAATCCTCACCAATCTGCATCAAAATCTAGAAACAAATTATTTTTTAGATTTTTTGTCAAATTTTCTAGGGGGTCCCCTTCAAAAAGTAGAAAAATGCATGGGATGGGCCATGTGAGCCCTTGCGTTGGCTATATCTTTGCCAACTTAAATCCGATTCTTAAGCGGAATACCTTAAACGATTTGTTGATCGAATCCTCACCAATCTGCATCAAAATCTAGAAACAAATTATTTTTTAGATTTTTTGTCAAATTTTCTAGGGGGTCCCCTTCAAAAAGTAGAAAAATGCATGGGGTGGGCCATGTGAGCCCTTGCGTTGGCTATATCTTTGACAACTTAAATCCGATTCTTAAGCGGAATACCTTAAACGATTTGTTGATCGAATCCTCACCAATCTGCATCAAAATCTAGAAACAAATTATTTTTTAGATTTTTTGTCAAATTTTCTAGGGGGTCCCCTTCAAAAAGTAGAAAAATGCATGGGATGGGCCATGTGAGCCCTTGCGTTGGCTATATCTTTGCCAACTTAAATCCGATTCTTAAGCGGAATACCTTAAACGATTTGTTGATCGAATCCCCACCAATATGCATCAAAATCTAGAAACAAATTATTTTTTAGATTTTTTGTCAAATTTTCTAGGGGGTCCCCTTCAAAAAGTAGAAAAATGCATGGGGTGGGCCATGTGAGCCCTTGCGTTGGCTATATCTTTGCCAACTTAAATCCGATTCTTAAGCGGAATACCTTAAACGATTTGTTGATCGAATCCTCACCAATCTGCATCAAAATCTAGAAACAAATTATTTTTTAGATTTTTTGTCAAATTTTCTAGGGGGTCCCCTTCAAAAAGTAGAAAAATGCATGGGGTGGGCCATGTGAGCCCTTGCGTCGGCTATATCTTTGCCAACTTAAATCCGATTCTTAAGCGGAATACCTTAAACGATTTGTTGATCGAATCCTCACCAATCTGCATCAAAATCTAGAAACAAATTATTTTTTAGATTTTTTGTCAAATTTTCTAGGGGGTCCCCTTCAAAAAGTAGAAAAATGCATGGGGTGGGCCATGTGAGCCCTTGCGTTGGCTATATCTTTGACAACTTAAATCCGATTCTTAAGCGGAATACCTTAAACGATTTGTTGATCGAATCCTCACCAATCTGCATCAAAATCTAGAAACAAAAAATTTTTTAAGATTTTTTGTCAAATTTTTCTAGGACCCTTTCTAGGGTGCCTAGATCTATGACAAATTCTATCTGATGTTAAACGGAATACCTTAAACAAGCAATCCGTTGTTAGTCAAATTCATTTCAAGCTTATTCAAATTTCATTTCAAGATACGTCAAATTTAACTTTCGAAGTCTCATTTTGAATAAGCACAAATTAAGCAAGTAAACCAAATCTCAGAAATTCTAAATTTTTTTAAAATGAGCTATAGAATCCCATTTAACTACCGTGTGAGTAAGCCACGCTTGTCCGTTTTCCGAAGAAGGGGAAGTAAGTTTCCTGTGGCCATGGGTCGGTGGGTAAAAACTTATGATTCACATGTGGGCGTCCAAATGCGACCCATCAGGCCGATCTACGGATTGTTGGCGACGAATGACACTTCCATGACCGTAATGGCGGAAGTCTTGGCGGATGTAACCAATGGTGTTAAGCTCAGACACTTGCATATGCTGATAGCACCCGGAAGTGAGGCATTCGAGTACAGAAAATTACATTGCATAAATAGAAAAACCAGATCGTATTTGGGAGTTACAACTATAACTGAACCTGAAATCAATGTGCTGAAGCAATATGAGAATCTGTTCAAGTTCGAGCTGAGCTTCACCGAGCTGTACTTTTCCCCCAAAATGTTGGCCACTGACCCCGAAACGGTGGCAAAGCTTCTGGACCATACCAGCAATGGACTTTTTAAGAGCACCCTGACTTTTTGCTCGTCGAATTCTGGCCCAAAAAAGTTTCGTAACATCGGCATTCAGGTGCAATTGAGTAAACCTATGATAAGATCCCTTGGTAAGCCAAAAATTCCAGTCCGGGTGCGCAAATTGGAGGAAATACGAAAGAAAATGGCTACAGAGCCCAAACCGGTCAGTTTTCTTCAAAATTATTATTGTGGATTTTAGTAGTTATGCCCAAATTATTTGTAATGCTTAACGTATTTCGGCAAATATTTTATAATTCTATTTTATGTTTATTGAAATTCCAAATTGTTTTGAACTTTAAAGCTTTGGCACAATATTAATCAAACATAACTTTATTTAATAGTCTCGTGGCACTCATATTGTTTTGGCATGTACATTTCCCAAAGGCTGGGAGCTTTTCCAAATCATTTCCAATTGCCATGGAAACGTTTATGAAAATTGCATCTGCGAATTTCGGGCATCTCCCTTTGACAGGCTTGGGTCATTGTACCACCGAGTTTATATTAGATATTCTAGTGAAGCTTCCCTCAACGCGGTATTCCAATTTGAAATCAGCAAAATTCCACTGGCGGTGTCAATAGCAAAAAGGGCTATTTTAAAACAATCAAATCCATTTCATGAAAATTTCATTAAATTATGCATCACAGCAGAAGCCACGAGTTTACGAAAAGCACCATACATTTCACGAGTTTTTTTTTAAATTAGCTAAATATCTTCGTATTAAATTTAAAAACTAACACACACAAGTACTGACAATAAAAACCATTATTAGCCTACATTTTGTACAACTTCTAAACAAATAAACACATTTAGATCGTTGTAAACCATTATTCTTTACTTTCACAACTTGTTGCTTCCAATAAATTGCCAAATAACCAAAAATAAAAGACCAACTCTCCGGGCCAGCTAGGGTGGTGGAAAGTTTCGATCCTGGATCGGGTGTAATCGAGACATGAAGAGCATAAAACTGGAAATTAGGCAAGGCACGTAACAGAAACTTGAAGGAGTCGGGAACGCCAAAGATGAGGAAGGCACGTATCCCATACACATATGGATTTCCCAACTAAAACATGTTGCTTGACTTGGGAGCTTACCTCGAATTTTCCCCTAGCAGTTGCCAAAGAAAATCATTCTAGTGTGAAGTTCTCTCCACCACTTTCCACTTTTCGTGGCCCAAACATACCTACATATATAAGCTGTGAGCTGGGGCTTCCTCCCTTCCGCTCGGATGTTTGTTTTCCTCGTCAACTAATGAGGCGCATATTGCTTAAGTGTTGCTCAATTACATTGAGTGCTTAGATGTCTTTGACGTCTGCGACATATTACCAAGGGAAAACTATCCACGAAACACTGAAGGTGTTTCCCTATCCTCCACACCCAACTCCCTCTTGCTGTGAAACTATTATATCTTCAAAATATAGCGAGGATAAATATGCAAAAAGTTTCTCTCGGAGAGTTTCCTTTGAAAAAAGTATAAGTGACGGAATAAAAAGGAAACTTTACTTCAACTTTTAAAAGAGTTCCTTGCATAAATAAGAAAAAAGGATGAATTGAACCCAAAACAGGAGATGTTTAAGCCAACAAAGTACTAAATAACAAGCGCTTGCAGTGCACTGCAGTGTTTGTTTTTGCCAGTTAGTTACCTTTTGGCCAATTTCCTTCCTCTGACAGCCTTCAATTGATGTAAACAAAATTACATTTCGGCTAAAACTAACATGCCAATCCCGAGTTGCATTTTAATTGATTGGCCATGCCAGAGTTTGGCAACAAACCCGTTAAAACCGTCGAGGAAATCGCGAAAAAATTGGCAACATCCGACAGGTGCGCCCCATCAATGTTGATAAGTTTTTGGAAAGGAACTTACGTTCTAGAAATAGGTTATATTACCAGCTATAATGAATACATTTTTAAATCATATTTTATTGCCAGCAAGTAATGGATTTTCCTTCTGGCCATGGCCAGCAATTGACACCTCTTTAAGTCGGCAAAGTTTTCATTGACGTCAATTGAATTTGTTATTCGGAGAAAATTTTGGAAGAAAATAATAAACAATAATTTGAGGAGAGCATGGCAAACTTTCTGGACGGGGCTAATTGAAAAATGTCTGAAAAGTCGGCGGCAACAATTTTTTACAAACATTTTAAATGCAACAACAAAACAAAGAAAAACAATCAGGTGAGCGAGACAGTTAGGTGCGGAGGTGGAGGAGAGCGAGATGGATTGTCAAGTACAATTTATGGTGTTGATTTATGCCAGTGTAAGAGGTTAGAGGAGTGCGAACAGTGTCAGGTTTGGGGGAATGTGTAAAGGGATGTCAACGGCACTGCGAGGCGCGTTCAATCACAATTCTAATTACCAAGCTCCCCGAGGTAATTAACTTTGCATGCATTACACAAATTACACAAACAATGCGAGCGCCGCACCGAAGCTTTATCAACTCAATTACGTACTGCGGGGGATAGTGGGGGATGTTCCCCTTCATTTGTGCCCCCCTGACTTTTCTATCTCACTAACTCTCCCACTCCCATCTGTCTGACTTTTTCTCTATAGTGTTCTCTGTCACTCCTGGCAAGCCTTTGCGGTGGCCTGAAAGTGTCACAGAGATGCTTTACACAGATAAACAACAAATAAGCATTGTCTGTAATTTAGCGAGATTGTTGTTGCTCTATGCTCCGCCTGGGGGCGCTCGCGAATTTCCAGGCTCCCTTCTCTTCAGGCGTCCCTCCTGCTTTCTCCCACCAGCCGGCAACTCAGTTTATCAGCTGGCAACAATCGGGTATTTGGAGATGGGCTCCACAAAAGGTTACAGTTAGTTTCGGTTACTCCGGGAACAGTGCTCCCCCGTAACTCCAATCTATTGTTTAATTAATTTTGCTGCTGCTTCCGTCGGTTTCTAACATCTTTGGAGGTTATTTGAATTATCTAATATAATATGTAAATTTCATGCCAACAGGTCGTATACGTAATATAAGGTATTGTTTATTTATCAAGTATTATAGAAAGAGTTTTAATTTAATTATTTAAACCAGTTCCTTAAAATACTTTATTTATAAACACATATTCAATTTTGTGTACTACTAGTCGTATACGTAATATTATTTATTTTATTCCTAATTGAAAGCTTTTATACTGCACTTTAACGGGAATTCACTGTAATGATTGCTAGAGAATGTGTGCTCCTGGTCCTATCGTTGGCAGGCAGCTTAGTGTAACAGTTCATTCTACACATCCTCCCCAGCCGACTCCTCCAGTTTTAAGCCAACATCATTTGTTATCGCTGCGTATATTGCCACTGCTAGTTTCACGTCTAAATACGTTGAGTAAGTTTCTTGCAAGGGGAGTCTGTATGCTCATATGTATGCATTTATAAGCGAAAAAAAATAAAACCAACTTTTATTTATACAGTGAGTATTAGAGCTCGTCCTGTAGCTTGACAAAGTAACAACTTCCTTGACAGTTTCAAAGTTTTATTATTTATTTTATTTGCTTTTTTTTTTTTTTAAATAAATGAAATGAGTATTTTTCTTTTTTTTCCGCAGAACTAAAAAAAATTATATTTTAATATCAACTTCATAAATTGATGTCAACAAAAACCAACCTGATAGCCACGCCCCTTTGATGGCATGCTCGGCACTAAACTAATACTAGACTGACCCGCAAACATAAACCCAGACGACACAAAAAACATGAAAAAAATAAAAGGAAACAAAACCAAATGTGAACAACAAGCAAACAAAAAAGTTGCAACAAATGTGAGAAAAACGAAAATAAATCTAACAAAACGGTTTTAGTAGCTTTTTAGTAGCCCTCTCCCCATACAGCACCCCAAGCACCCCACTGAAAGTTATATCTGAATACATGTAGGGGTATGTAAGCCTGGGTTTTTGATTTCATGTTTTTTTTCTAGCTTATTTTCAGAGGAAACGCAGCCATGTAAATACGATACATATGTAACACCCGGCATGTAAAGGCAAACTAAGTACATACATATGTGAGTCATACATATGTTACATGTGTCAACTTTTATGCCTCGTAAGGGCAATGTTTTCACAGAAAAGAAAAGATTTGTTACATATTTTGTTCAAAACAATAGAAAAAGAAACCGAAACTTTAATGCTCTTACTGAAAAATTTGTAAACTAATATATTCCTTATATCCTCAAAATAAATATAAATATTCTTTAAAGTTTAATATATTTTTTACACCAAGAACCTAAAACGAAAACCATAATACCCCTTTTCACAAAACAAATCACATTATTCACAACAAATAAAGTTTGTGGGTTTTTTGTTTTCGACATTCTCCTGGTGAATGGCGCCCTAAGCTAATATTTTTTTTTGAATCCGAAATTTATGTGTAACGATTATTTCAGTTGAACGAGTACCCCTCAGTCCATCGACCACAGAATAGAATCATTATTTACACATGTAAGCAAATTGAATTTTTTGTGAGTCTCCCTACTCCAAACTCTATTCCAGAAAAAAGGATGTGTATTATAATTGGGATATATCCTGGGTTTTTTTGTGAAAATTTCAAGGGTCTTGAAGATGGAAATTTTCCGACACGTTCTAGCCATTTTTATGACGGAATTCAGACAAACCAAGTACATTCAGTTAGGAATATGCAATTATACAAGGATGCCAGAATGGGCACATCCTGCTTATCTGCATCTCCTGCTGCAGGAAGAATCATCCTGGAAAATGCCGCATGTGCAGCTCGCATTTATTCCTAACCCAGGACCATGACAGTCGTTTGTTTTTGGTCCTGGGCATTTCAGCCTGCTCGTTAAGTCATTTAAATTAGATTGCATTTTGGCCAACGTGCTTGGCATATTCGATTATTCTGGCACTGTGAAAACTGGTTAGACAGGGGAAACTTTAAGCTCTATTTAATATTTTTTTCCAATAAAGTTCTATGAATTTGTTTAACCTTGGAGAGAAAGCAGTCATCTCCGACCCTTTAAATTAGATTCTTGATCAGGATCACCTAGTCAGTCTGTCTGTGGTTTCTATGCAAACTAGTCTTTTAGTTTTAAAGCTATCGAGTTTAAGTATCAGTATATATTCCTTTTGATATTATTATATAACAAAAACTGCCTTCAAGGGTATATAAACTTTGGTTCCGTCCTAAGTAAACTTATCTTTTTAATCTTGAATAACTTTTTTTTAAAATAAAGACTTTCATTTAAAAAAAATAGCCTGACAACGGCTGGACAATAAGCCACAATTCAACACAGAGAACCGGAGATGCAGCCATTTTCTGATTTTTATGAGCTTCAATTTATATGATTTCCTTATATCCGTTAGCAGACACTTTAATGACCATGGGTACTGCAATTCTGTAGTCCTGTAGCCAGGACCCTAGTACAACACACACGTTTAAACAAAATAGGCAAAAAAAAAGAGTTTCAAGTAAAGTGGAAAATGAATCATAAAATTGCTTCCCATTTTGCAAGGGCTGTAGAGTACATATATGCATGTATATTAAATGTCTTTTTTTCGTGCATTTTTTTATTAAAGAAAATTTACTATTAAATTATTCATCAATACTTTCCATTCAAAAATAATTTGATTATTTTGAGGGTAATAAAGGTTGGAATAAAGGGATTTAAGTAGGGATCGCAGAATGACAACTAAATCCATCAGCAGTAAGAGTCATTAATTTTATAACAATGGCTCCAGCATTCAAATAATTTTCCCTACTTTTAAGCTTTACTTTTCGTAATTCCGCATACTTTGGAAGCACATTTAAATCCATCTTTAAATGGCACTCAGCATTGAAATGTTTAATACCACTTAAAAACGTTGTTACTCAAAACCCCTTTTTTAACGACAACTCTTAATGGGCCAACAATAGTAGGGAACTGTCACGTCCAATCTGTTTGCAATAATAAATTTTTATTAATTGACACGGCAACTGACTGTAGAGGTTTTCGTTTTTTTCTTTTTTTTTTGTGTGAATTTTGAAATAATTCCCTTTGATGGTTTTTGAGTTTTAGGGCTATTTCCTTACTGCCAATTTAATTGCGCGACCAGACTGCGAGGCAATAAAATTATTTTACGATTTTTTCCTGGACTCCATTCCATTTTTACCTCCCGGCTTTATTTTCCGTCTTGGAAGTGAATCAAATGAAAAGTTTAAGTTGATTTTCTTAGGCTGTTTATATTCAGGTGGCCGTTGGCAATCCTCAAGGAGTGGAGGTGGAGCTCTTCATGGCCATCTGTGGCTTACTTTTGTATTGCTGTTGACTTCTGTGTCTGAGTTCTCTGTGGCTGACTTTGTCCCAAAAGGCGACGAAATGTTGGAGAAGGGCAGGAGTCAAGTTTCTTTGCCAATGGCAACCATCATGAAATTCCTGGCAAGGCATTTCCTATATGACGCTGCAGACAAAAGAAGACTCTGGCGCAGAAATGCAGGTGGAACCAAATAGAGCAGAACAAATACTCGTATGTAGTCTTACTTATATAAAAATCCAGCATTCAAGTGAAATAAATCTAAGAATATTATTTAAGATTTCTCCTTAAGATACACTAAACTAAACATGTAAATACTAAGACACATATTCATTAAATAACACATCAACTCTGTAGCCTAATTAAAGGCATAGAACCCCCTGCAACAGAACATAAAAAATTTAACTTAACACATAGGACACCATAACTTTTATTGTTTAGATTTTGCCTTCTCGCCTACACAAATTGCCAGGCATTATAGTGTTGCCCCGTTTATGGAGAAAATAAGAAAGTAAGGGAAGACAGTACATGACCAAGTAATGCCAGGCATAATCATAAAAGGACGTGGCGCCTTGGCTTTAACGTGTTAAAGCCACAACCACAACACAGAGTTCAGAGTTCATACCCCAACGCCAACGTCCCTCTCACTTAGTAGGCTTGGTGTCTGCGGATTAACTCGAAGGTCGCTGTCTTCTTTCCCGACCACTCTTCCTAGAACCATGATTTAATTAAAATCTACATGTGCTAAGTAGATTTTATTCTTTGTTTGCTTATTTGGTTTATTTGCCTATTTTCTAGCATCTTCTGTTCGCTTTCCGCCTGCTGGCCATAATTGATTTAGGCCTTTACTGCATTAAGCGGCAGTGTCATGTCAGAAAAAGTTCCTTGGCCAGGAGGCGATTCATAGTTCCTGGAAAAATACGGATCCGGACACAAGTAGCTACGAATTTATCTTTGATTTATTAAAGGAAAAAATGCCTTGCCCTTCAGGCCAAATTAGTTCTGCTGTCAAACTCAGTCAGTTCTAAATAATTTGTATTATTTTTCAAAGATTTTTTTGCAGGAATATAGTTACTGAAAAAACATTGTCCTACGCAAGTGAAACTATTCTAACATATACATACATAGATACCGCGAATAAAAAATCACTGTAATTAAATGTCAAGTTTTAATTAACTTCTGGTAGAATTTGATGTGGTTTAACCAAAAGACCATTTCATTTCATATTTAATGAAATTTAAAAGATTTTTGTGTCATAAGTTTAAGTACCAGTTAACCCAAATATTGATTATTAATTTGCGTCAAAAATAAACAAACCTGTTTCTCAATTAACACCTTGATTTTTAATAACTTTCGCTTAAAGATATAAAGATTAAATTAATATAATACATTCACTAGTAAATCCCGCAAGCTGCTAATCTTGATAAGAGCCCAAATATTTCACATTGTTTACGTTTGTGATTTATAAAGTGTTTTAATTAAATGTCAACAAGTCAAATACTTCAAAGTTTGATGAGCTTAATGATGATGATGATTATGACTTGAATTTTGTTTGTTGGGCAGGATGTAGGATACTCACATAATGATTTAACTCCTTGCTGCTGTTGAGTTTCCGGTTCGGTTAAGTATTGCTGCTGCATCGACCAGGCTCTTGAAATGCTTATAATTATTATAAGTACTGGCATTGGCGTAACAATGCAGGACGCCAAGGACTTGCCTGGCTTGGCCATTGTCCTTGCAAATAGGTTTGATTTTTTTGTGTACATTAATAGCCGTTACTTCATAAACTTTTTAGTGTATTTGTGTTCACATAATTAAGATTGTTTTAGAAATCGTGTTGGCTTTGAAGTATGTAACCTACAATAGAAGATTAATTTGTTAATAATTATTTGAAGCAGAATGTTGAACAAACATTAATTTAATTCCATATCTGGGCCTATATTTTAAGCAATGTCCTTGGCAATAAATTTTACCCTTATCCCGTATGAAACTGTCGTATTATATATTTTTTCCGATTCTGCATTTACACACACATTTATTTATTTATTTGTGTTTGTTAAATCCCGCATATATTGTCTGATGGACAGTTGCTTATCGTCCTGTTCGTGTCCTTCGGAAACCTTATCCAATGCTAACAACTGCATTAATATTTACATCCCGCTCACCGCATTCAAATAGTGTTTTTTTCCCCGGACCGTGAACATAAATTGTGCCTGACCTGCTGAACCTTGATCACTCTGAAACGTCGTGCTAAAGGCCAAAATCCAATTAAAATGTTAATTTTTCCACAAACTATGGCCAGTGTAACTTTGTGCAGTGGCAACACAGTGTGTGAGAGCTGTTTTAATTTAAATCCCCCAACAATCGAACCAATAGAGATGGTATCCATCGAAGGCAGAAGCGTTTCACTTTTCTCCCAGTGGCGTCGAGTACTCGTATAATCACGGCATTTAAGTGATTTTATGCTACCTGGAATACCTGTCGCTATTGTGTAATGAGCTGTTTGTTGCTGCGACGCCAATCAAACAATGGTCATCAAATGAACATTGGAATCAGCTTAAAGTGCATGTTGTAATTGTTATTTCCATGGAATTGATGGTTAATTGAATTCTGTGGTTGTCGCATTCGGCAACTGTCCAATTCCTTCAGGGGCTGAAGTGAACCACTCCAGAGTCCTTCAAATATTGGCCGTTACTTGGCATTTGAGTATCTAGAAAGTGAACAAAAATAAAAGCAAACGAGGCCTGTCTGGCTTTTGTCTACTTTCCTGTACTTCAAATATCCAAATACAAGTTAATTAAACAAACTTGGCGGCACATTAATCACCTGGACATCGGCCAAAAAGGCAAAACATCACCTGGAGACCACTTGATCTTAAAGATACCGAACTCCCGGAAACAAAAACTCACAGGCCTATTCAATTAAAAGGACACGAAAGGACAGACTAAAGGTCTAACAAATCGGTTCAATTTCAATGTGTTTCCTGGATATTGCCTAGCATTCAGGACGAGAACGAACTCCTCCTTAGACATATGTTTCGTTTTTGGCCATGTTTCGTTCTTTATGAGCCCGGAAGATTAATGAGTAACGAGCTCATCTAAGCGCCACTTAATTAATTGTCAGGAAAATGGAATACCAAAAAACTTCAGAGACTCTAGGATCAAGTTTTTTCAACCGGAACTCAACCCTTAAAGCAACCTTTTAATTCAACAACTCACTGGGTCAGATAATAACTTCAAAGAAATTTTTGTGGCATCGATTAGCGTAGATTACAGATTACTTTTGCGGTTAAATTAATGTCATTATGGAGTTAACGTTCATATTTTATTTTAAAAAATTCCCAGGGAAATAAAGGACTATTGCATGTTGTAATTAAATGCTTTTATTTTATTTTGACCAACAGGTTAACCAACTTTGAACTCCCTCCATTACGGAAACGTGGACTCGGCGTTTTATTGACCCATAAAATATTTCAAATATCAAGTTTATGGTTTTTATAAATAATTACCCATTCCCACTACACACTACCCATATGTCTAACCACAGAAACTCATCTGAGATCCGGGCTCATTTCAAAGTCAATCCGGCCACGTGCTCATTAGGTGTTTCTCTTCCTTTTTTCCGGAATTTGGCCAAGAAAAAAAAAAACACAAGAAACTCGAAAAGACTTCAAAAACAGATAAGACGAACTTTGAAAACATTCCACCTGAACATGGAAAAACTTTGATTTTCTTGCTAAAAAAACAAAAAAAGAGAAGAAAGCAAGAAAATTTGCGCAGAGAACTGTCGGTTGTTTACGGCAACTGACACGCATTTGAGCCAAAAGTCTGCAAGAAATTTGTTTTCTTTCATTTTCCATCGCTCCGTGGCATTGGTAACAAATGCATTTTCGATTAGCATTAAATCACGCCAACCGTCACAGTCCATTTCCGATGAGAAATAAATGTTTCCCATTGATTTATTCGAGTTTAAAATAAAGGAAATAATATGACTTGCCTTAAGTTCCAACAGATAGAGTGCATCCATTTATTTTGAAAACATTTCGCTGCAATTCTTCATAAGTAATTCTGTCTAGAGACAATATCTGGCCGCATAAAGCGGCCCCGATTCAAAAACAACACTTTTCTTTTTAGCACATGACACTGAGAGAAATGGAAACCGGTTCCTTGTTTTTTTTTCAGTGTCTTAAGCCGGAAAAACTGTGGGAAATACACGTATCACGCATTGGAGTGATTTTATCCGCGTGAAACCGCCGCACCGACGTTGAAGCGCGGCATCTGCGTTATATCCTTTGGTGGCGAACTTTACACGCAGCGACAGGAATTCCGAACCGCGTCAAAGGAGCAAACAGCACGTGTGCCGCGACTTGAAATTCATTTGATACTGGATATTGCGGCAGCCGAGACCGGAGCTTTTCCTTATTGTTTTTCCCGCTGTTTTGCCGAGCCAACGAAGTGTTATCCGAGTGCCACCAAATCAACGAGCGGCTTGGCACAGGATGTGTGGGTGGTGGGTGGTGCACTCCGAAATTTTCCAAAAACACGGCGAATTTAAAAAGGGACTTTTTATTAAGGAGACATGAAAGGGGAAATGGAAAACCTTGTATTTTCAAAGGAAATTGTTCAATGGAAAGGATTCAGAAATTTTTTTAAAAATAATACATAATCTTAGTCCTAAACTAAGGTTCTTTAAAAATAATGTAGCATTATGATTTTTCTTAAAAAATATATATTTTTATTTTATAAATATATATTGGCATTAAAACTAAAACTCCCAAAAGGGAAAATTACTTATTCGTCCTTTTAATACTTACCTTTTTGCGAAGTAATCCTTTGAAAGCAGTTTAGATCTATATACCGTTGTCCCTTAGGAGCATTGGATTTTAAACTGCTTTTTACTTCGCAAAGGGACTTTTAAACTGCTTTATTTTATACATCCAATGTAAACTGCTTCCATCTCTATGCAAGAAGTTTTATACTGCTTGCTAAACCCAAATGGAATTATAAGAATATTATCCACCTAGTATTTATAAAACACCATCCTTTTCGTTTACTTCACTTCTTTCAACTTTATTTAATTTATGCAAATCGTGTAATCCTTTACATATACAAATGAGATTTAAAACTTGAAAATAAAGTCTTGCTTATGGAACCAAGAATCGACTAAAACGCTCTTGTTTTGCAAATATTGCGGAGAAATGCACACACATCATTCAGAAACCTATGAATAAAAAAAGTATAATCGTGCTTGAATCGGTCGTTCGCTTACAAAATGCAATTGGAAATGTTATGATTTGGTTAACATTAAATCAGTTAACACGCGCGCGCCTCCACACAAAAAAACGCAAATAAATACAGTAATGACATTTTGGAAAGTTGTAGAACTTTTTTTAAACAATTTTTAAAGCCGTTGTATACAAATTTAAAAGTTCAGTTTTCTCATCTGAGAGAAAAACATTTAAACATGTTTTGTACAACATAAATATTTGTTGGGGCTTTTTAACTAATATAAGTTTGAATTTACTAGATTGTTAGTGTACACTATCGGCATCCACAGGAATTTGCTCGTATTGCTTTCCTTACACAAATCAGACGAGAATCAGTTAATGAATGTGAATTGGCTTTTTGAGTTTTGACTGGTTTTTTTTTTTACTGAAAGTTCGATTTTTTTTTTTTTTTACTAATTGTGAATAATTAAGAGCTCTTTCACTATTTACTATGACGCGTTGCAGCTGCTGATGATGTTGTTGTTACCATAGATAGATAGGGAATTAAGCGTACCTGACGCTTAGAATCATTTGAGCTTGGCGTAAGTATCGACCTTTTTGTGAAACAGGTTCAAGTACTCGAGGGCTGCTACACGGGTCTGGTTCAGGGCTTGGTTGATGTTCTCGGGTGAGAAGCGACCACTGAAATGAAAAGATTTTTAATTAAATAGTGTCTTAAAAAACAACCCCATTTTCACTTACACTAGAACCTTTTCCTTGATGAGCGTGGCAGACTTATCGTAGCTGCTGACAGCGAAATCACTGACACCCGCAGCGAAGGCTTCAATCTTTCCAGACAGATTCGGCACGTATTGGTCAACCTAAAAGAAACGGAACATCTTAACAATGAAGCCCAAAAATAGTACCCAAGATGAAGTCAAAACTGGTTTGCGCATCGGCGACATCCAATGACCTCATCTCCTCTGGCCGTAAAAAATACTCACAAACTTGGCCACCACGGGCCACTTGGCACTGAAGTATCCCTTGCCGTTCTGGAAGATGTTGCAGGCGGCATTCCGCGCTAGCTTCCACAGATCGACGCTGGTCTTCACCACGGGCTCGGCGTACGGCGGCACATTCACCTCCGCCCACTTGTAGCCGCGAGCACCAGCACCCATGACCGTGTACCAAGTCTTTTCCACATGAGGCAGAACTCCAGCGTTCTTCAGCACCTTGCCGGTAGCCGATTTCTCGAATACGCCCTTGCCGTTGGTCTCAGTGTCGTAGTACAGAGCACCGGCGATCAAGGCCACGATGAAGAGACTGCCCAGCGTCCATTTGCAGCATCCGCACTTCTTTTTCTGTGCCGCCGCATTCTGTTTGTTCTTCTTCTGTTGAGCACTGCTCTTCTCCTGAACGCTCTTTAAAGTAGGGGTAGAAATATTGTCATTGTTATCATATCGTTTTTTAAACTTTTTTTAAATTTATTTTTTTGTTTACCTTCTTGGCAGCGGGAGCTGGTTTGCCACCCTGTTTGTTACTTTTCGGTTTAACCTGAGCCATTTTCTACTTTAATTTCAGTTAGTTTCGATTAGCAAAGAGTATTTCAGTTATGCCTCAGCTGTTCACGAAAGATATTTAATTAATTATTGTTTTTATGAGACTGACTGAGTGAGGCGGGCTTTGCGAAGCTTTCAACTCAAGCTTTCAAAAGGAAAAGTACGAAGATTGCGAATACTTTTTGAACGGATAAGAGCGCGATGACCTAAGAAATCGCAAATGGCAGTAATTAAAACACGTATTCGTGCGCTTTCATAGATTCAACCACATTTAAGCAATATATTTCACGTATATGGATATAAAATAAAAAATTTAAAATTTTGAAAAAGAAACTAAGGTTGTTAGCGCTATATTTTATTTTTCCTCTTAACGACGAAACTTAATTTTTATAAAAGCTGTTAGACAACTAACAGGTTGAATGAACTATGGCCTAAACGAACTTTAAAATTCTTTTGTGCGTTTTGAAATAAAAGAAAGAAAGGCAATCAAATTTCCGAAGGGAGAAAGAAGAAAATCAGGGTCACTGTGGACATGCCACGTGTTGAAGCAAGCTAAATTGGGAGCTCTTCTGCTGCCGATGTCGAGGCCGCTGCTTTCGTTCGTTCTCTGCTTCTTCTTTAGCTTGTTATGAAGGTTTGGTGGTTCTTGTTTGGACTTTCGATTCGCTATCGTGGCAATAATGCGTGTTTGGCTGGCAGGCAAGAAAAATGCCAAAATTGCATTAAGAGTGAAAAGAGGGCGGTGTGCGCATAATCAAAACGGGAGAGAGTGAGACGGAGGCAGGGGTGATGGTGGAGGAAGGGAGGCGGCCAATCGCAGCTGGAACACATCAGTCAATAAGAGAAGTGACGCCGACTAGCAGCGCCGGCGGCCAGCCAGATCATCGAATTGGGCCGAGGGCCGCGGTGGCTGATAAGGCCAGAGTCGTATGTTAACTGATAAAAGTACACACTAATATATGATCCCAAGATGCCGATGGATGCCTCCTTATCTTTATTTTTCGAAAGCAACACGTCCGGTCGAAGAAATTTAGCGGCAATTGGACGGCCGGACGGCTGGACGGTGGCCCGCATGGCAACGCTATGGGAAAACTGCAGCTAACACACATACATACGCACAGACACGCATACACACAACCGTTAAAGATGACGAGCGCACCTAGGGCTCCAAAACGAAGCGCACTTTGCACAGTAACTGCACGATAATTAAGGTGCGGGCCATTAATTTATGCGCACAGAAAATTAGCAGGAGATGAAAAGCCAGTTGAGAGAGAGAGAAATTTTGAGGCGAATGCCGGCCAGCAATCAAGTTGCGTCGGCTTCTGACGCGTTGGCTTTGCGTCCGCATCTGAACTTTCTTATTGCCGTAAAGAACTTTGATTATTTATCTGCTTCTATGAATTTACTAAAATCTTTAGTTGTAGCTAAAGCCCGCTTCACTCTTTTTGGCACCGATTTCAGTAAATTATTCGCTTGGAAATTCCAATTCAAAAATTTTATACCTTAGTTTTTCTTTTCACTGAAGCAATGTGACCAGACTGAGTTACCAGTGCAATACTATGCCAACACAAAAATAATCAGGCATTAGTGTGACCAAGCTTGGCAAATAAGCCCGGGATATATAAAAATACAAGCCAGATTCTAATTTGAAATTAAATTTTAAATAATGGCTCAAATTAAAATATTTTAAATTGGCAAACAAATTATACGGTTCAGTACTTACCCCCAGCACTTCTTTCAAGCTGTCTAAGCTGCTGTCTTTTCGTTTGCTGCCCTCCAATTCTTCGTTCAGGTTGTGCAAGTCCTTTAGGAATGAGTGGTAAGCTAAAGATGATGCTAATTCCTTGGTGGAACCAGACCAATTGTCATCTGAAGATTAATCAAGATTATAAGGCTCATATACAACTAAAGGAACGGAAGATCTTTACGTACTTATAGCTTTTAGAAGCAAAAGGCTCGGCACCTGTTGCTTCTTGTAGTTCATGCGCCACACTCGTAGACAGTCGTCCCTCCCACTACTTAGCAGACAGCTAATACAGCCTTCGATCTCATTGTTATGCTTAGAGGTAGCGCTAATATCGCGGAATAATGTCAGGAAAATATTGGCATGCTTTACGGGGCTATTGATGTAACTTTGCTGGAAATAAAAACGTCATATTTAAGAAGGTACAAACCATCTCCGTGTAATCTTATCAAAAACTCACCAGCAATCCACTGGCACTTCGTTTCAGACTTTGTTGTTGCTCCTTGGGCAGATTAATGTACGTAGCGTTCAGTGCGTTATAGGCGGCAAAAAATTCTTGCTGATTCAACAGCAAGGGGTCCTCCTGTTTCCTTGTCGACGCCTCCTTCAGTACTTTCTCGATGTATTCAACAACGAACTTGGAATATTGCTTCAGTTCCAGATTAGGCAGCATAAGGTTCTGCCAAACACGCACACCCTCATTCAACGACTGATAACCGCCCTGTCCAACAGCCCACAAGATGCTCAGGCAAATGTTGCTGCGATTTTGGTAGGAATTTCGCAGAAGCGCAGTCTTTGCCAGGTTCTTGGAACAAATTCCCGGCCAGTTTTGGCCAATCAACTGTAGCAGAAGTTTGTACCCAATCACTGTCTGATTGTTGTTCAGTTCCGTGGCCATGCTGTCCAGCAATGAATGGTAGAAGTATTCGAGATTTGTTTCCCCCACACTGCCGAGGAACTCCACTACCAGATACTTGAGGGAATGACTGGCCAGGTTACTGGGATACTGAATCGATCGGCCAGAGAATATGGGATCGCACTCGTAGGACAGGGCTCCATTGAAGTATAGTGCAATCTGCGCAGGAATATGAAAGATCATTAGGTGAAAGTGTAATTATTTTACCAAGCTAACTCACATGACTTAACCAACGAAGCTCGGAATCAGGACAACTAAGTTTGACCTGCTCCAGTTGAGCAGAAAAGTCATCCGGTGTGATGTTCTTAAGAGCCAGCTCCAGAGTTTTTGGTTTTGTCGACGTGGGCTTTTTAGCTCCAGCTGCACTTGCAGTGCCCGAATTTTTTCCAGTGTTTTTCCTTGCCGGTGACTTAGTTTTTGACGACGATGAGCCACTAGAACTGGATTTAGCCGGTGAAGACGACTTGTAGTTATTATTGTTGCTAGAGCTGAACAACTGCGCCCGATGAGTTGGCACTAGAATGGCAGTTGGTTGGATTAATGGCAATCGGCTTAGATGCACTCAGCCTAAAATCTTACACAGTTCCTCCAGTTTGGGCAATTGGGCTGCAAGCCGCTTCTTCTCTGTGTGGGCTACTACCTTTTTATCCAGGTTTTTTTGTTTACGCGACTTGGTGACAACTTCCCACTGCTCCGACATGATGATTGCAGTTGTTTAATTAACGAAATTAAATTAAATTAAGCAAATTAGGGTCTGCCGGCACGAATAAATGCGCATTTAGAGTGGCCAAACTTTTTTATCCCCCTTTTTTGAATCATACGCACCCAACTCGTTTTGCTCGAGTCGCCCTGTGTCGCGCTATAAAGTGTCTCAAACTATTTTTAATGTATGTTATCAGTTTTCTATCAAAAAATTTAAAAAATTAAAATAATAAATTAACAATTTGGAAGACTAAACAAATTTAAATTTTTTATAAAAATTTCAAAATTTAGGGCTGCAGCATTCATATATAATTGCAAACCGTCTGGGCAGTTTACCGTAGGACAGTGTTGCCAGATAAATTATTCCACTACAGCTTGTTTACATTCGTAAACTCTGAAAATAACAAAAATATTTAATTAGTCCTCAAAAATATCATTAAAACATGGCTGCTTCTCGCTCCCGCCGCAACAATGCTGGCAATAAGATAGCAAAACTACTAGACGAGGAAGAGGAGGACGATTTCTACAAAACCTCATATGGCGGGTTTCAGGACGAAGAGGAAGACAAGGAATACGAGTAGGTCTATAATCCTAATTGAATTTTTCCCATATAAACGTTGTAAAATTCTATCTTCAGACAAAAAGACGAGGAGGAGGATGTGGTGGACTCGGACTTCAGTATCGATGAACAGGATGAGCCCATTTCCGACCAGGAGGAGGCTCCCGAAAAGAAGAGAAAACGCGGCGGCGTCAACACAAAGGCCTACAAGGTAAGAGCCTCTCTAATTATTTTTAAAGAACTCAAAACATGAAATAATATTTACAGGAAACCAAGCCAATGGCCAAGAAAGAAACAAAGCCTGTGCCGGCTCTTCACAAAAAACGTGGCGGTGGTGGCGTTGTCAAGCGGCGGGTACTTCCTCGTTTCACTGTCCTCGACTCTGGTCGAAAATCAATTCGCACATCGACAGCGATCAAGACCCAGGCCACAAAAATCCGCCTCAAGGAAATGGACGATGCTCGCAAACGTAAAAAGAAGAAGGTGCGGGTCGAGGACTATATGCCCACCCAAGAGGAACTGCTAGAAGAGGCCAAAATCACAGAGGAAGAGAACATCAAGTCGCTAGGTGGGTCTCTTAAAATATAAAAAATATTTCTATCTTAAACATTTCTGTTCCATTTTAGAGAAATTCCAAAAAATGGAATTGGAAAAGAAGAAAACCCGTCCCACCAAAAGGACGTTTACTGGGCCAACCATACGATACCACTCACTGACAATGCCAGTGCTACGAAAACCTACGCGTGGTGGTGTTCCAAACGACACAAAGGATGTAAAGGAACCCACCGCCAAGTGCGAGAGGACTTTCGTTACTGTCGATAATGATTTTAACGATAAGGTGTTCCAGAGCATATTCCGCCCAAAAATCTTACCAAAAGCCAGCAATGGTATTTGTCCTATCACTAGACTGCCAGCCCGATACTTTGATCCGGTAACGCAACAGCCGTATTATAGCATTCAAGCCTTCAAAATCCTGCGCGAAGCTTACTACATGCAGCTGGAGCAACAGGGCAATGCCAGCGACCAGCCCGAGTTGGCCAAGTGGTTGGAGTGGCGCAAAATGGTCAAAGAGAATCGTCTCAAGGCGGCAACAGCTGCCACCAAAAGCGTAGATAACCAATAAAGTAACAGAATATAACAATAATTCTATATATTTTTAGAATAAAGATAATAGATTTGGAAAATTTCAGACACGTTTGTGGAGAATGTTTGAATTTGAAGTGAGAAAGTTTTGAAGTAACCCTCGAGGCAAACAAGATTCACTCAAGGCATCCTCCAAAATAAACCAATTGTGTTAAATTGTATATAGGGTATTTCCCAAACGTAATCTCTAAATTGTTATTAATAATCTAGACACCGTCTGTTTTCATTGGAGAGTATATAAAGCTATGTACGTATTATTTATATAATCTGACGTTTTGGGATACAAGAGCAGCATCCGGATTATTGACTTTGCATATGATAACAATATTTACTTACAAAAAAAAACTATTTTAAAGAGTTTCAAGAATGTATAATACATTTAAAAGATTTAGTTATTTTAAGAGAAATTTTAGAATTATATTCAGAATAAGGGGGGTTTGAAAGTCGACTTTATTTCAAAAAGTTTCAGAAAATGTTTTTATTTTTATTTTTTTTCATTTCCGTAAAAGTTCAAAATGATAACCAAGTGACCCCCAACTAGAATGCTTTGGTTCCGACAAGGTTTCATCATTTTGAGAACACAAATACACCAGTGGACCTCTATTTTGTAATTTAATGATTTTAATTCATTCAATAAAATATACATATATTTCTTCGTGATAATAATAGAATATATATATATAATATATAAAGATTATAGTAAGAAAGGGAATTAGTACTTCGATCTATACGTTTTTGTCCACTTATCAAAAAAAATAAACACGCGCCTACTTTGGTCTGGATGAACAAGGTACTCTCATGACCAACGTTTAGTCAGATCTGAGATCTCAGGTTATACGAACGTCTCCGTTTTCGAAATGAGGCCATTTTTTGTGATTTTGCTCCTCCTGGTGGTGGGATGGCAGTGCGGTGGGATGGCTCGGGCCGACAGTGATAGCGACAGTGACAGCAGCAGCAGTGGCGAGCACAAGCACAAGGGCAAAGGACATAAGTACAACAACCCCGCCTACCCTGCTCCGTACGGCTATGGCCCTTATACCTACCCATATCCGTACAATCCCTACGCCTACAATCAGATTATGCCGCAGTACCCGCCGCCTGGATATAACCCCTATCCGTATAATCCCTACATGCAGCCTCCACCACCACCGATGCCTGGCTACCCGCCCCAGCCCCCTCAAGGATATGCAGGTCAGCCAGGAGGTTACCCGCCCCAGGCAGGAAATCCGAGCCAACAGAATCCCAGCCAGCCTTGGAATCCCAACACGCCTTCTAATCCGTCTCAACCACAGCAGCCCAATGCCGGAGCCGGACAACCTCCAGCTTATCCTCCACCTGGCTCAAGTGTCATTAATCACTCCCTTAAGGTCAATAAGGAGTACAATGAGGATGGACACCACAGAACATAACTTGTATCGGTTTTTGACAAAATATTTCAAATAAAATAAAAATATATATTATCCTTATCCCTAGAGGAACTAGAGGGAATATATAGGGTTAAAAATCACAGTGCGCTTTTATTTCAGCTACTTGTCTGTTCCACCACCGTGCTGTGATTATACAAATGTACATGGTATGCGTAACTATTCATACATTTCTGGATGCTGAGCACAAAGGGCTCGAACGGGTGCCAGATAAAGGCGCACAACTCCCGGGGTGACAGTGAGCTGGTTGGTCGACGCGCCTTGGCGTAAAGCCGGAACTTTACGCTCTTCGTCATCCGATCTCTAAATACAATGGGTTCGGTGGAACAGGGATTGGGACGCTCAAGGGGCGATATGTGACGGTCATCGTAACTGAAATCGTTGAACTGAAGATACGGCGATGGCGACAGGCTCTGGGAGCTGACAGGAACACTAGGATTGAACCGCAATGCTGCATGCCGGATGAAGGGTATGGATTCGCTGGCATCCGCAAAGTTTTGCTTGAGGAAAAAGTGCAGCGGCAGGGAGGGAGCATCTCCTGTTTGCATGGATCGGACATTGCTCATCTGGTCGTAAAATTGGAGTATGATCTGCAGCAGGTCAACGGAATCATCCTGATAGACGCCCACCACCTCCTCGCTGGCTATATTGTAAAAAACATACAAGCGGCGAGGAGTTGGTGTTAGGGGCATCACATCGCTGTCTTTTTGGCGTTCTTCGTAGCGCAACAGGAGGAGTTCCTTGTTCACCAATTGCATCCTTTCCATAATCATGTATTCCACCTGGGGGAGAAATAATTAGTTAGCTAGGAAAATAAACTAAGAGAGAAACTTACAAATTCAAAGTTCTTGTAAAAATCTTGCAGCTTCTGCCTCGCTCCAGGACTCTCCCCATAAATTTGGCGGTACAGGAAGCTCAGGACCCTTTGTTTAATGTGAGTAATGGGCAGAACCGTTGTGGCGTCCAGGTTGCCAACATCCATGGACGCATTCTCGATGAAGTCGCGCGGCCGGGGACCAATCGTCTCCTGTTCAACCAAACGACCCTCCACTAGCTCGTAAACATAGATGCACTGGTGCAGCCTGGACATGATTGCGATTGTAGAACCAAACACCGAGATGCCATGGTTATGGGCTATCACTATGGAGTCCTGCGACAAGAAGAGTCTGTGGGTGACACAGTCCTGTTCCAGGTCGACCACGAAGAACACGTAAGAGTAGGCGTCTAGTTTGTCAAACAGATCCGGGTAGAGGACGTAAGACATGGTGGGCAGGGCGTTTCTTAAGACGGACATGGCAGCCAGCAGAACGTAACGGCCGTTCTCCAGGAAAACGCTGAACTCCCGGTGCAGATAATACCGTCCGCTTTCGCCCTGACAGAGACGCAGGACAGTGGCATCCTTTGTGGCGAACAAGCGGTCGAAGATCTGATTCTGTACGTTGCTCTCCTGGCTCTTGAAGCATTCTCCAGTGCCCACATTCGCTTCCCGGATCAACTCTCCCACCGCCGCCGAGCTGAAGCCCTTGTATTTGTATATATGCAGGCTGCGCTGATCCTGCGAGAAAGCCAGTAACTTGCTGCCATCTGGTGTGAACTTCCGCAGGTAAACTTGGGGAATCGAAATGGAATCAATGGTCAAGCAAGGAGTGATGCTCTTGTAGAACTTTCGCTCGTGGGCAAGCTGGGGGATCCTGCTGGCAAAAGTTCCGGGGGCGAGAAATCCTGATTCTCGGTTCTGGAGCAGGTGCACGAGGTTCTGCGATTGCAGCCGCTCGCTGTAGGCCATTATTTCCACAGGTGTTTGTTTACAGACATTTTCGCGTTTTCCAACCCTAAAAACTAATGGCCGTTTATGCGTGAATTTATGTTACGATCTTGTCTAATAAATCCATTTTCACAAATTTGAATAATATATTTGCGATTGATTTTTACTATTAAAAGCATTTGACAGAATGACAGAATAATGGTTCAATAAGATATAAAACACAAGCCCGGTATTTAAAGCTGAAAGCTTACCAAGGATGTAAGAATAAGCCTATAAAGCGCTATAAACGAAATAATGCGATATAATTATAGTACTCTACCGCTAACTATCGAGAATGATAAAAACAAGTTTAAATTCTTTAATATTTTGAAGCGCAAAAAGCCAACGATTGACTGATGATTGTTATCATCTTTCAACATCTTAACCCACAGCGAGCCATAAGCTACAATAATTATAGAAATTTTGACTCTGCTTTTAAATAACGGACATTCGAATAACTACCTTGTTTACCTGATTCGGTCACCAAAAAAATATTGGCAGTTATCTTGCAGAGGAAACACTATTTAGATACTATCGTATTATTCCACTTTATTCAGTGTCGAAATGTTCACAATTAAGATTTTTTCAATCATTCCAAAAACTGCCAAGCATAGACTATAGTAAATTTAGACATTGTATCCCACAATGTGGCGTTTGCCGATGCACTCGCCAATGTAGAACCAGAAAATGACCTCAGCGGTCACCAAGGTGTTAAGCCAGGCCTCGCGAACGGTGAGGTTCTTGTAGGCACCGGTCTTGGCTCCCTTGATGATGTTGCCAAGTCCCTGACGGATGGCCGGAATGTCGGCTGGCGTTGGGGGCGTAAGCTCCACTTTGGCGTACTTCAGGAACACATCCAGCTGTGGCCTGGCCTGTGTAAGAAGCCCTGCAAAAAAAATATCATTACATAATTTTAGATCAGTATGCGAATTGGCAAATCAAAAACAAGCTCGGTTTCGCCTGGCGAAGCTTACTGTTTACAAGTCCTGATCCCTTAGTAGCCAAACTCGCCATTTTTCCGTATCGTTTCTGCAATCACTTCAAATTATAAAAGAGAAAAATAAGCGAAATGTGTAAAACCATACCTAATGTGCTATGAAACAGAGATGTTATGCATTTGCCAGGGCTGGATAAGAAGTTATCGAAAAGTGTCTATGTATCTTTTAGTATTTTTTTTTAAGAGTTTGCCTTTGCTGAAACCTATATAATTTAACAATATAAGACACACAATTTAAAAATAAATAATATAAATCATCATTCTAATTTTTAAAAGATCCATTTTTCAAATAACATTATTCTACCTATTTTGTATGGATAGGCCGTGGACATATCGATAAAAATTTACACTTAGGGCAAAATATAAAGTTGTTGACCCCCGGAAAGCTTTTGCAGAATGGCAATAGTTAGATACAAGCTTGAATAATTTAAAGAATATGAAAAATAAAGTTGCATAAACGTGGAATAATTTAAATTTAGCGCACTTTGGTAGTAGTTGCATCGAAAAACAGTGTTGAAAAACGGCTGTTGACTTAGAAAGGCCAAAAATAAAATACCAGAATTTAGGCAAAAAAATACCACGATATAAAATTTGGGTGACAACATCGATATTTCGATATAAATATACAACAAAGGTGTGGAAATCTAAGTTTCCACAAAAACGAGCAAATATTTGCATTTTTCAAGCCCCGAATCGGCTAATTAGAGTTTTTCGTCGGAACGGGAACGGATCCAACAGCCAGCATCGGCAGCGGAAGTGGCTGATTAATGTTTTTTGTTGTGACTGGCGTGAAACGAGAAGTGTGACGGGCGGTGAGTGAGTGAGCAATGCAATAAAGTCAGGAATAGAAAGTGCTTGCAGAAAAATCTGTGTATTATTGCCATTTATTTGCAATGCCCGACTGCAAACGCAGAGAATCGCGTGAAAATTAGTAATAAGAGCCACATACACACGGGCAAGCGCACCTTCGTGTGTGCCCCCACAAACGGCAGCTCGGCACCTCTTGCTTGGGGGACCCCTGAATATCTAATTTGCGTTGGTGGGGGCCGCGATGTGTACGCGTACTTGGCGTATGTAGGTGCCACCACGTAAAGTGAAGTCTTTGAGCGATAAAGCCACTGAAGCGGCCACTTTATCGACTTATCTCGCCTCGGACTGTGAATGAATCTTGAGGGGGTGGGATTTGGGCGTAGCGCTCTTATCACCAAACAGTGAATACTTATATCCATGGGACCATGGGGTGTGGTCCAGACGGCAAACACATTAGCCGCGCATATCAAAAAATATTTCAAGACACAAATAAAATGCAAATCGAGTCTTGAATGCAGAAACTTGCATGTGTTAGCCAATTAGAAGGGCCCTATTACTTACAAGCTATAACTTAAGATTAACACAAAAGTCTTAGTTCTTAGAAAATAATTAAATTAATTTAACTTTCAATAAAATATTAATTAAAGTTCTAATTTTTTATATTTTTTCCCCATTTTAGTCAATGAGGACTTACTAATTCACGGCTAAAGTTGGAGTTAATTGTCTATTGGGCCCGACCATGCCACTGCCGAAGCGATCGATAGAGCCCGTACATGTGGCCCGCTCCGTCTACCAGCAGGATGAGCTGCAGTCCGTGGAGCTGGAGACGGTGACCAACACCACCCTCACGAACATCATTCGTCAGCTATCCTCTCTCTCGAAGCACGCCGAGGATGTGTTTGGCGAGCTGGCCCGCGATGTCGCCAATATCGGGGATAGGGCCAACTCCTTGCAGGCCCGCATCGATCGGCTAGCCATCAAGGTCACCCAACTGGATAGCACTGTGGAGGAGGTACCCCTGACGGACATTACGCGCAAGAAGGCCTTCAAGTCGGCCAAGGTGTTCGATCAGCAGATCTTCTCGCGCGCCACCATGCCGGCGCCCATGCTGGAAACATACGCCCAGTGCGACAAGCCGCCGCCGCTGGACAAGCTGAATGTGTATCGGGACGATGGCAAGGACGGTCTCAAGTTCTACACCGATCCCAATTACTTCTTTGAGCTGTGGCGTCAGGAAATGCTCAAGGACACCGAACGGGTGATGCACGACAAGGGCAAGAAGATGAATCGGCCACGGCAGGATGGCGGAGCCGGTGGAGCTGCTGGGCGTAGCAACAAGAAGCAAAAGACCAAAATAAGACAGCCCCACAACACGCGTGAAAAGCAGCGTCAGCTCGTCCTGGTGCACGGCGAGACCTTGATGCCCAACAATGTTATATACCGGACACCGAACTCCATGGTCAACGAGGAAGCCGGATACGGAAGTGAGTACTTAGGGCAGAGTTCAAATCTATCTAAAAGGGTTGATGAAATATCTGTATCTTCAAAGTGTATTTCAACAATCTGAATCTTACAATGAATCCAAGTACTCAGTGCGAAGATAATTAATGAATAGAAAGCTCGATCTACGCACTGAATATTTGCACTTGTTTAGCTTGTTATTTGATAAATGGAATATATTTAATTATGAATTATGTACTGTCTGCTCGTGTAGTTCAGCTAGTCAAAATACAAATTGTGAGCGAGGCTGACACCGATGCCCACCACCCAGTTGTCGGTAATGTTAATGACGTAGGTACGATGATGGGGCCATGTGACATGCATTACCAGCCGAACCTTCCATGTCCATTCCATTCACTTCTCAAAAAATCGTCCCAGAACGATGTATTGTTACGCCTTGTTGCTGTTACTTAGCATTAACCTCCATAATCATTAGTCAGAGAAGGGTTTCTATCCAGAGCCTATCTTGAAAGAAAGATTCATTAAAATGAGTATTTTTGAAAAGAACTCTTAAGTTAAATCTCTGATTAGAATCGAGTCCCAATCATGTCAAAAGACTACTCACTGCTTAGTTTTATTGCATGCCGTTTATTTTGTTTACCTTTCGTTATGAACGTATATGTAATTAGATCTGTAATCTTGTATGGATCAAACACGCATAATCATCTCATTTACAGATACAGTAAAGCCTTATAATATGCTTTCGCATTTGGAGAATAACAGTAATGTCACAAAGCAAACCGCCGTTGCGATTGCAGGTTAGACATCTTCACACCTTTAAGCAAGCTCAGTAACTCTGACTATAAGTGTTATTTCACACGCTTCTATTCTACTACATATATACTCGTATAATACATATATTTACTAGAAATCCTTTATCATTTTATTTATGTACAGAGCCGATCTACTTATGTATGTGAAACCAATGAATTCTGGATGAACTTGATGAAATCATTGGCCAATTTTTGTTTAGGATCCTAAATACCTTTCTGTTGTAGTTGAGTCTGTTTCCACATCTCCGTCTTTACAATCGTACACCTCACTCTAGAGCTTTACTAATTCCTTTCTGTCGCCACATCTTATCCTCCGATACTTTCCTCAAATCTCCAAATTCATTTCTGTGCGCAGAGTCTTGAAAAATTTCAAATCGGTTCTTGTTTTTAACTAAATTACCTGACTAATTGGCCTCAAATGGAGTCTCATCTGCACAGAAAGTCTCAATTGCTTGTAATTACATGTCTTAATTTAGTTTCAAATGTAATTACACAATAATTGGCGTGTTTTTAAATGAGATGTGTGTCCTGTATGACGAGTGGGCTTACAAAGTACGATTCTAACGTCTCTCATCTCATCCACCCTTCTAGATATGGGAGTCTACGACACACGCCCACCGCGTCCCAACTCCATTGAATTGCGTCACAGCTACCAGTCGGAGCAGATCGATGGTAGCACCTACGACCAGGTCAACCCACAGATGGGCAGCCAGTATGCGCCCTCGTTCGGAGCCAACGGAATGGGTGGAGCCCAGCAGATGCATATGCAGCACCAGCAGCAGATGTACGACGCCGGGCTGTACCAATCCCACTCCCTGTACGGTCAGGCGGGGCAGGGTGTTATGTCGCCGGAGCCGATTTACGGCCCGGGCACCCCGTCGCGCAACAAGCCGCGACCCTCGCAACCGCCGCCGGCTCCCCCATCGAATGGCAGCGGAGGAGGCACACCCACAGCCTCGAATGCCAATACTCCGACCCGAGGAAGGAGTATGTCGACCAGCCGGGACGCCTTGCCACCACCCCCGCCGGTACCGGACGCCATGTCGCCCATGTCCGCCATGAATGGCGCCAACAGCGGACACATTGCGGCCAAGCTGCTGGGCCGGGCGAACAGTACATCGCGAGCTGGATCTCCGCAGATGACTCCGAACAATGTCCAGAGCGCCAACGATATGGTTATGACGCAGCTAAGCAATACATTCAACAACATGGGCATGGGAGGCAACTCCCTTAGCGACTTGCCGCCCCCGCCTCCAGTGCCAGATCAGGTTCGTACCTCATCACTCCGCGAGGTTCGTGGAAATTAATAAATTTTGTTCCCCAACAGCACTCACCAAAAATGTCGCCTCCCAATGCTGCACCACCCCCACCGCCACCGCCGCCGCCAGTGGAGGATGGAATGGGTGGTGGTAGCAACAACCAGCACACCATGCGGCCACACCAAATTCTACCCAAGTCCCTGGCCAATGGCGAGATGCCGGGTCAGCAGAACGGTGTACCGCACATTGTGGCTGCTAAGAAGATATTGCCTCCATTCCATGACCCACGCAACGACTTGATGAAGGCCATTCGAGATGGTGAGTACCAACTGACTAACCAAATAATAAATCTTAATATTAAAAAAATGAATTATTTTTAAGGCATTACCCTGCGAAAGGTGGAAAAGTCGGAGCAGAAAGAATTTGAACGCAACACGGCACCGCTGGATGTGGCCTCCATCTTGGCCAGGCGGGTGGCAATTGAACTATCCGAGTCTGATGACTCGGACAGCGATGAGGACAGCGAGGGGTGGATGGAGCCCAACGAGACATCGGCTTGATCCCTGATGAACTCCCTCAAGCCGGAAATAATTCTAAAAAATAAAAAGAAAAAATAATTCCAAAGAGAATTAATCCATACGATGGTCTAAACCAGGAGTGGTATAAAATTGGATTACACAAAAGCACCAAAGCTTTTCTACCACCACCCTTCTACCACATATAATATATAATACACCTAAACTAATCCTAAATAATATACCTATATCTAAAATCAAAAAAAAACAAAATTAATTGAATTGTACATACACCACACCAGAACGAGTAATTATCGTTAAAGTATATATCGCTATAGTAAACGCATTTGAATTTGAAGCCTAGACGATGGATAGCAGGAGAGGATTGATGATGGATAGCACCAGCACCATCACCAGCAACAATTCCTTCGGAGTCTAGCTCTAAGTAAATGAAATGGGCTTCTGTATCATAGTAGTCGGTGTTTGGATATTATATTATAAATATTCGATATTATTACTAAACTCAATCCTACCCCCCTACTTGCAATCGATACGATTAATACAACACATTTATCCAAAAACGAAACTTTAGAATTTTGTAAATACAATAATATATAAAATGATAAAATTATAATACGCAGATGTAGCATTTCAATATACTCAACCAGCTATGAAATTTCGATTATTCCCGAGAGAGCGAAGTACATGGTTGCATGTATTTCTTTACAAAAAGTATAATATTTAATATAAACAATAAAATAATTGTACTCCAAAAATTAAAAGAACTCGTTTCTTTTTTAATTAACAAAATGGTTTAGTAAGTAAATGAGTGTTGGGGAAATCAAAAAATTACATTCTTTGCAACGTAATATGAACTTTTTCTTAAAGAGGTTAACTTTTAGCTTAAACTAGTAAGAGAGTATTTATTTAAAGGTAATAGAACTTCTTCTCCAAGGCATTCTGCGGAATGGCGTGTAAGTTGGTGCCGACCAGGGTGGCCAGTTTCTTGGCATATTGGCAGACGGCCGGGACACGGGTGGTGCCCGACCAGTTGTAGTACAAATGGCACATTTTGTACGTCAACTTTTGAATCTGGTCGGGACTGAGACGAATGTTGCTATAGAGTACGTTGTAGGAGGTGGGTGAGACTGAGCCCTGCCGAACCTGCTGGGATACCAAATAGAAATCATATCGTTCCGGGAGCGTGACAATGTCATCGACAACTGTTCCCGGCGGGGGGTTACGGCCGTTGTTGAAGAAGCGGGTGTTCATCGACTTGGTGACCACCACGTAGGCCAGCATCGGTGGTCCGCAGTTGGCGCGCTTGTACTCCGCATCGAGCTTCTCCACAATCTCCTTAACCTCGAATTCAAAAAGCTGTTTCAGCGCTCCCGGGCTCACACCATCACGATAGAAAATAATGCGAGTTGGCAGCTTATGGTGTTCTCGTTGGTATTGGCGGAGAGCCTTTGCTATCATCGGCCAGAGATTGTTGGCCAGGGTGTCGAAGGCACTGCACTCCGAGACTGTGCTGAAGTATGTGGAGTTTTGCTGCAGATCCATGGACGCCACCAATGCCCCGTAAGCCTTCTTGCGATCGCGAGTGCTCTTGGCAATGTCAAATCCGAGTGTCATTAAGCCCGAAAGGGGCACTTCCACCATCCAGGGTGTATAGCCCAGCTTGCAGTTGATCTGAATGGCTATCTTGGTGGCAATGCTCATCAAGCCGCGATTCTTTGCAGTCTTAATCGTGACCACTTGGGTGGGAACGGCCCTATCCACGTAGCCGCGCTTCTTAATGGCCGAGTATCTGAAATAGAAGTGATTTTTTGAGTTTTAATAAAAATATATGGAAATATTCCAAACCTGTCTGCGTTATTATTAGGAACCAGGCAGAGGATTAGCTTTGGATCCATTCGAGAACAGTCATCCATGGCACGGATGTATGTGGCCGTGCGATCGTCATATATTTTCATTCTAAAGAAAAGATTACCATGAAACAGGGCAACTATAACCTGACTATACTATCTTACTCCTGGGGGGTTCTGATACGTAGACCCATTCCACTGGCAGCTCTGAACAGACTGTCTATCAAGTTCTTTAAATCATAAGAGTTGCGTTCCGGTGCGATGACTGCCCAGCGATCGATGCCATCACTCGGAGTGGTAAGCATACGCTGTTCCCGGAAGTAACGCGTCCAGTCAGCAGTTTCCCCAGCCGAGACCCTAAAACAAATAAAGGACTCTTAAGAAAGAGTACAATTACCATAAAGTCAACATACTTCTGATTGTTGAACACGATTTTTTGGGGTGAAATGATCCGACCCTGGACCTCAATGAGATTCTGGTCAAGATTCATGTTCCAATCTTTCAGAACTTTGACGCTATCAGAAGTGGTTTGCAAACGACTATTAAAACGGCGTAACCGGTCGATGCGTCGATCGGGATTCATTCGTGTATGTTCCGACATGGCACGCATCAATCTGGAAATGGTTCAAATATATTCCCATATCATATCAGTGTAGATATTATCTTACTTAAAGTCGGAACGCATGCTGTCTGTTAGGCCAGTCACTCGGCACAGTTCCGGAATGAGAACCACTATCTCACTAGCGTTTGTTTTCTGGGCCTTATCCCGGCTCTTCGATATAAGCAGTGGCTGGTTCTGGTCTCTAATGCGTATGTTGTATCTCTTAAATATAAAAATAATGGATGAATCGTACGCCAAGTCGCGTCATCTATAGACTTACAGTCAAGTAGTACTCCACAAAGCTGATATCCTTTCCCTTGCAGCTGAAGGTGGACTTTGGGGTTTGGCCAAAGTCGACATCGTTGATGCGGTATGTCTTGTTATTATAGTCCGTCAGTACGACCATGTCCAGCACATTCATGCGGAAATCGTCCTGGTGACGGGAAGGGTTTTGGGAGCACCGCTTCAAGATTTCATAAACAGTTTCCGTACGCATCACTTTGTGAGTGATTTCGGTGCACAGAAGGATGTCCTTTTCGTGCTGGCGAATGGAAGTCTCGTAGCCAGGCCATAGCTCCATTTGGAACTCTCGAATCGGAATCTAAATCGACAATATTTAAATTATGTTATAAAATTATATAATTAAATGAATATCCTACCTTCGCATGTGGATCGAACAGATTGCGGCCAACTAACTCCAGCTTGAGACCTTTCATCGATCGACGCAGTATGAGATTGAGAACTTGTAGGAATCGCGTCTCTGATGTCGATATAAATCCCACAAACTTGATCGTAATAGTGTATTCGGTGCCGAGCTTTGACTTAACCCGCAACACCGTCACATCCTGTGGATACTTTCGGGCAGAGAACAGCTGCATTCCATCGAACAGATACCCTTGCCCTAGGAAATTCGATTGGTCGGATAATATACCCATTCGCACGCGAACATTTTCAATGGGAGGCTCGAACGCTACATGGTAGTGGACGATTCGCCACTCTGGCACGGTCTTGAGTCGGAAGTAGTTCGACTGCAGTCGGATGGGGACTCCATCGGAGCCCTTCTTAGACACCACATCCGCCGGACGAGTGGCAACAAGGTCGAAGCGAGCACGGCGATCGGTGGGTCCAGCTTCCGATGGCGGTTTATTCTCGGGTGCACCACTGCTGGGTCCTACACGTGGATCTGCTCTAGAAGACTCTCTACGGGGATCGGTTGGCCCCTTGAATATTTTGGCACGCTGCGTAGAAAATAAACAATAAATTTAATTAAATATTTTAATAGTTTTTACATTGTAATTCATTCTAGTTAATATTCTAATTCTTAGAAAAGTAGAGTATATTTTATTCGTTGAAATATGAAGTAAAGAGTATTAATACAGGGTATCATATATGTAGAAGCTATCATCTAGAAACTTTGGGCTTTTTTTTTAATTCCCAGGATTGTTTAAAAGTTTACATATGTACATGAGTTTGCGTAGTATGTATATATATATGTATGTATACCACAAAAACTATTCTGTTATTATTTACCAATTTCCGTCCCGTTATTCTTTTTTTACGTTCCTTTTCTGATAAAGAATACATACATACAAGACATACATACATAGGAATATAAAAACGTAAAGAAAAATACTCCTCTGCTTCCAAAAAAATAGCTTGCGCAGCAGATATTCGAGATGTCATGCTTCGCGCCCAACTCTAAGCACACATTCTTCCCTCTCGCTCTTTGTTGTTTCTAAAATACAATGTTTTCTGGAATGGGTTTTTTCAAGTACTGCCCAAAGATATTCTTTTATTCAAAAAAAAACAAACCAATTTCAGAAAATTGACGCCTATTTTTGTTTATTAAAATATAGAATTGTCCGAAGAACCCACACACAGGAAGCTTCTACGCATGCATAAGTGAGCAAATGAACCTAACGGGACTTACGCAGACGCTAAAAGAAGATGCTTTAAAAAATAATGGAATAACTATAGGTTTATTCACCTTTGCAACAGTACGATTTAAAACGAATAGTTTTTAAAAACTTGATTAGAAAATGTTAGAATGTCACCTACCGGCTCTTCTCTTGCCTCACGGGAAGTTGATGGTTCGTCATCCTCAAGTGGACGCCGGCGCCCACGCCCTTGATTTTCGGCCATAATTTATACTTTGATTTTCAGCGCAACACTCGGAAAGGAAGAGCTTTAAAAGAGAATGGCGCTTGAATTGAATGTTGCCAGACAGTGATCTTTTGCAGAGTGACCGCGATCATCTCAGAGAAAAAAATACCACCAATTGAAAGATATCACAAAACATTTTAATATATAATATATTTTAATATCAAATTTATATCCTTGAATACTTTTAGTTTCTTATTTTAGCGTTTCTAGGAGCCTAGAATGCGAGCCAATCAAATTACTTTTAAATATATTTTATACAAGTTATCTAATACTACCTCATAAAACCTTCTGAAGAAGACTTCCTAAATATACATCTATTTTACAAATTTATTTTTGATTTGATTTTTATTCATTTGTTATTTAGTTTTAACATGATTGTAATCGAATTAGAGGTCGTTGCTAGCGCCCTAATATATTCAAACTTTTTTGGAATTTATCGATTATTCCATCGACACTTATCCATCTCTAATCTGTAAAGACAACAAAACTTACAGACATGAAGGACTTACAAACCTTTGACCGGTCTTTAAAAGATTTAGAATACTTTGCCGACTTTCGAAGATTCTTGAGCGGCAAGGGCAAAGCTAGAAGGGTCCCTAGAGTGAGAAAAAGGCAAGCACGTTTCAATCCGCTAACTGATTTAAATGAAAATCAGTTTCGCATAAAATATCGGTATACAAAGGAAAATTTGCGCCGAATAATTGAAATAGTGCGAGATGATCTGGAAATTGATTATTACGAGCCCCTGAAGAAAGAGCAAGTGCCAATAGATCTACAAATTTTATCCGCAATCCGGTTATGGGGTGGAACTGAAGTAAGTTTTGTCCATTTGGAAAAGTTTGTGTATGTACAACAAAATGTTTGGCGCGCAAGCCCCCCAATTTGAAATTGCATATAAACTTTATTTTTTCTTTTATTTTTGTAGCACCCTCAGTTGACTGCAATGGCCCATGGCGTTAGTTTACGTACTTTGGGAAAAATCACCCGTCGAGTAGCTTCAGTTTTGTCGTCGAAAGCCTCGCGCTATATCAGAATGCCGGCTACGCTCTCAGAAAAAGAACGAATCATGTGTTCATTTCAAGGAGTTGCCAATATGCCACAGGTGATTGGAGCTTTGCTTCAGACAACTGTGAGATTTCGGCCGGGAAACTCTGTCCCTAACGATGTTGAAGACTTTTATGAGGATATGCCACCTAATACAACCGAACATCTTCATCTTCAAATAGTTTGTGATTCAGCGCACAAGGTACGGGATCTGGATGTCCGATTGATCGAGGAGAACACATTAGGTGCCGACATGGAAATGTTCGCACAGTCAAAAATAAAAGATCGGTTTGAACAGAACGAGTTTCGTGGCCGTATCCTTTTGGGAAACGAGACGGTTCGATGCTCTTCTTCACTCTTTACTCCTGTGCAATTTCCAAGAACGCAGTCCGAGGAACTCTACAATTATTCCCATTCAGTCACATATGCTTCGGCACGGAAATGTCTCAACTTACTCATAAATCGGTTCGGTATCCTGGGAACTGAAATAATAGGATCTCATGGTGCAGCCAAGCAAACCATCACAGCTCTGTCCATTCTTCACAATATGGCAATGGAGTGGGCTGATCCCAGTATAGGTAAGGCATTCATAATATTTATTAAATTGTTCGATTAATTTAAATTACCTTCTATTTTAGACATGGAACTTAATATTTCGCCATTGAAATCATATTTCTTTAATCCTTTTAATAGTGAATTAAAAAAGGGTGAGGATAGCAACCGAACCCAATTTATAAAAACGCATTTTGGAAATAAATAAAAGTATTTAAAGACAGTTTTGTATTATTCTTTATTAAATACAAAAGTAGCTTACTAAAACATGACCTTGATCTATTTATATGCCACCTGATTTTGAGTTGCATTTCTTATCAAGTTATCGAAGTCCTTTTATGGTCCAGGTGGTCCACTCACATTTGATTTATGAATTTTATGTTTGGAGTAAATGTAAGTTTATGAATTTTCTGCAAAAATACAAAGAAATACTTTGTATCCTTTGAATAACCGTTACAATAAGCAGGTTGAGTTTTAGAAACCTTAAACGTTGAGAATATCGATATATTGATAGTTCGATATCGACATAACTAAAATATCTCAAAATACACATCCCCAGAAATGTGCACATGTGCACAGAAACATCTCAAAATAAAGTAGTTTAGTTTTTTTTTGTCGTAGGCTGTGAAATGTTTTAGTGAATGAATTTGATTAAAAAAATTTCAACTGGAAGATACTATATAAGGAAAACAATAATATACGCAACCGTGCATTTGCTATTGGTTTATTTTATAGGTATGCTCTTGTGTCATCTAACGCTGTAATTGGTGTCCTAACGGAACGACTGTTTCTTGTACCTATTTTTCAGTTTGCCTCTTTTTACTTGGCGCAATTTTCGAGCTGGAAATGTAATCACATCTTGCTGGCTGACAATTGCTAGTGACCTAAATTACAGGAAACACTAAACCAAACCACCAATTCGAGTCTGTCCTGTGACCGAGTGTCATCGAGTTCTCGTCGTCGTCGTCGTCGTCGTCCTTAAATCCCTTCCAGAGCGGCGAACAACAACAAAGTAAAGGTCACACGAGTCGCCAAGCAAGTGAGTTTTGGTTTTTTTTCTGCATTTGACCTGGTTTACGGAGTGAAGAGCCTGTGTGCGGGTGCAACTGTGGGGGGCTATTTGTGGGGTTAATGTATACTATATACAGTTTGTTAAGTAATTTTGAAGGTGGAAATTTAAATAGCATAAGTTTGTGCATTTTCTGATATGTGGGTGTGTTTTGTATTCACTTTTAAATGAAAAATGTAACTAAACTGAGTCTAGGTAATAGTTTAAGGGTCACCCACTAACGAACTTACTTGACAGACTGTATGGGGTATATTGTTACCATCTGCATCCAGGCACCATCATGTGACTACTGACTACTTGCATTCTCTCTATCCACCAGATATGTTTAATCTGCATCAGTAATAATAACGCCAATCAAAAATCATTCACAGCTTAGGCTAATTTTAAGAGTTTTGTGTGTTTAGCCTCATCGAGTGAGAAGGCAACGGAACGGGAACGAGCTTATTACCACTCCAAGTCCCATCCAACTATTATAGCACCTGACATGCGTAACAACAGTGGCTACAACCTAGCCAGCAGTAATGTGAACAACAACAACAACCATAACCACAATTACAACAACAGCAACGGCGCAAACGGCAAAAACGTTCGCTACTGCAATGTGGACAATACGTTTTACTATTATAACTATAACGACTATGACTGTAATCCGAGCCCACCCACGTGGAGTCGCCAAAATCAAAATCTGAATTTAAATCTTAGCCAGAATCAAAATCTCATCCATCCGTCGAAGCGAATACCCACCAAGGCAGCGGCAAGATTGCATTATCAGCAGCCAGCAGCTAATTCGGCGCCGGACTCGTCTCTCTTCGCGGATGCATTTGGCCAGCAGTGTTTGGGTAACCAGCGGATAGCTGGGGGGAACAAGAGCTGCGAGTATGTCTACCAGCCGATGCGGCGAATCGAGGATCCCGAGTACCCCAATGCCAAGGGAGAGTTGAAATATCGGCAGCAACATCAACAAATGCTACCACAGCCATCTCTCGTTTATCTCGATACGGATGTTAAAAAGCGAAAGCCGCAGAGGGCCGGCCGCGTCACCGAGTATTTGGACAATGGTCCGGATCGGTATCGTGGCCGTAATTCTCCCACGCCGGACCAGACATGGGATGCCATACTGTAATTTTGAAAATGCATTTTTGTTACTTGTCCTGCTTGTTGAAATTACATATTACTCCAGTACAATCTCTCCAGTACACGCACATTAACACGTATTTTGTTGTTGCTGTTGTGTTCGAGAATTAAAAAGTAAAGTTTTGGAAAAATAAACAACCGATAGAAAATCACACACAAAGTTCTAGTTGCGAGTAAATAGCTACTATATACCCAAACATATACATACCTCACATACACTCATTAAACATACAAACAGACATGTGTGTGTAAACAATACTATTCGATATCCATCCCTATTGTTTATCCAGACAGTATTAACCGATGCTCTGATTTCTTTTTCCAGCTCTGAACGTGCAGTGCAGTACCCGACAACGAACCAGCACTACCAGCATTATTTTTCGTATTTTTACAATCGTGGAGCTGAGAAGTTGTCGAAGCCGTCGTTTGCCGTCGTCAGTAGCCGCAAACTGCCAATGAGTAAAGTTCAAAAGCCAGACACCAGTCGCCGGGACTCGAGGGACTTTGGTGACACCATCAACATCTTTGGTCGACCAGAGGCTGGGGAGGACAGAAACTGGCAGAAATCCGAGAAGAACGTGCTGAAGGAGAAGCTGCCGAGCAATGACTTGAAACAGGGTTACATCGACGATGGATGGGGCGAAACGCTCGTCGGCAACGGCAACTCGTTGCGGCTGAAGGGTGGGGAGGACCTAAGGGACATTAACGATGGCTACGATTCCCCATCCCTAGATGATGACCAATTCGAGCAGGTCCATCGTCGCTATTGCAAAATATCCGAGAACGCCGCCCTAGACGCTGCCGGAGATACCATAGTTAACAACAATAACAATGAATTGAAACTTGTCCGCAAGCCTGTAGACCAGCAGACAATGCCTCGCCTGCCGATGACACCGAGAAGGGTCAAAGGTGGCACTGTATCCGCCAAGAAACCCCAACCCACGGTGCACCGAGTTCTGCTGTACAGCACACAGAGTCCCAGGCTGGGACGCAAGCAGCCAAACCAACGGAGTCATAGCCAGAGATCCAAGTCGTTGGGCGGCGGGGACGAGGGCCAGACGGTGATTCTGCTGGAACCAGAAGCCAAGCCCGAGGACCGACGCACTCCCATCGACTTTGACAACAACGAGGACTTTGACGATGACGACGACCTCGACAATCGTGAGTATAGTAGTGAATATAGTCTACTTCCGACCTGAAATAAAATATCCACTCTTTTCAGTTTCGAATTTCGATGAAAGCGATACGGCAAGTATTCTGTCGGACACCGAAGACGGTTATCGTGCCTATGCCTACAAGCTAACCCACTCCGTGGATCGCTTTGCATCGTCCCACAGCACCCCGAGCTTCGTGTCTTCCCAAAATTCTGATAAAGATCTCAAGAACCCTGACTCGCTGCTGGTGCCCAGCCTGTTTCCCTACGTTCCCCCATACCTGTCGTTCTCGTCGAACACCAAGAAGGGCCCCAAGGTGCCGCCCGAGCTTCATCGAGTGCTCAAATGGCGTGTCACGAACATAATGCCCAAGGTGGTTCGTCTCATCTTGGCGAACAGCGGGATGCGAATGTTAAAGAGTGAGTTTTTCACTCAAGATACCTTCCTAGTTATAATTATAATTTTAAACAGAAACCAACGATTGGATGGGTGTCTGGGGCAAGCATTTAAAGTCGCCGTGCTTCAAGACGATTCGGTCGTATCAGAAAATCAATCACTTGCCGGGCTCCTTTCGCATCGGCCGCAAGGATTCGTGTTGGAAAAACCTGCAGAGGCAGATGATGAAACACAGTAACAAGGAGTTTGGCTTTATGCCTCGCACCTACATTATTCCCAATGATTTGGGGGCGCTGCGACGTCACTGGCCGAGGTATGCCCAGCGGAACACGAAATGGATTATAAAGCCGCCAGCCAGTGCTCGTGGCGCCGGAATTAGGGTAATAAATCGATGGGGACAGATTCCCAAACGCAGGCCACTTATTGTACAAAAGTGAGTCATACTTTATTTTGTGAGACTATTATTTAAATGTAATATTTCTTGCAGGTATATTGAACGTCCTCTTCTTATAAATGGTAGTAAATTCGACTTGCGCCTTTATGTGCTTGTAACATCCGTGAATCCACTGCGAGTGTTTATGTATCATAATGGTCTAGCACGATTTGCTTCAGGTAATTATAGAGATGGATATGTGTGCTATAACTTGACTAACTACTTTACTGTCCACAGTGAAATATAGTGCCAAGACGGACACCCTTAATGATCGCTGCATGCATTTGACCAACTACAGCATCAACAAATTCTCTTCGAACTATTCCAAGAACGAAGATGTGAATGCATGCCACGGTCACAAGTGGACCATCAAGTCTCTGTGGACTTACTTGGCCAATCGAGGAGTACGGACCGACTGCCTTTGGGAAGCTCTCCGCGGCTTAGTCCTCAGAACGATTCTATCTGGCGAGAATGGAATTAATAGTATGATCAGAGCTAACGTTGAGTCCAAATACAGTTGCTTCGAGCTTTTTGGCTTTGATGTAATTCTGGACTCTGATCTAGTTCCCTGGCTGTTGGAAGTGAACATATCGCCGAGCTTGCACTCTGAACTGCCATTAGATGCTCATGTGAAGGCGCCTTTGGTGCAGGGGGTTCTCAACACGGCCTTGTACAATGTGAGATGTTTATTTTAAATGTATCCGTGAAATACTTTACCTACTTACCTTCATATTCCTATAGGTACCTCCCAAGCTATCGCTGGATAAACAAAAAGAACTGGCAGCTGAATTTTCGTTTCCGCCTGGGACACAAATGTGTTATGATAAACGGCTTTATATCAATTATCTATCCCGCGAGGAGAAAGTGAAACACAACACCTTCACAAGAAAGACCATGGAAGATCGTAATGAGGTAAGCCAAACCCACAAAACAATGATTTCGTTTCTAAAATGTTTTTATTCTAAATAGTATGTTGATGCGATCTTGACTAACCTCACTCCCGATGATGTACGCTGCCTCATTATCGCCGAGGATGAACTGGCGCGATGTGCGCCTCTGGAACGCATTTTCCCAACAGATCAAACGTACAAGTACCTTAAATATAACGACAGTCCGCGGTATTATAACCGTCTGTTGGATGCATGGGAGTCCCGGTATGCCAACAATCGTACAGAAGGCATTGCGATGCTGCGAGACCTCTGCCAAAATAAATATCATCTTCAGGTTCCATCACCGCCAGCCAAAAAGGTGAGATCTCTATTCATCAATGGTGCAAACGCTTTTCACAAGACTCATTTGAATTTATCGTGAATACAATACTTGGAAAGGGGTATACTATTCATTAAGCAGATATTGATTTGGTTTTTAAGCTTATTGTTTCTGCCAAATTTAAAAAAAATATTTACTTTAGTTATTATTCTTATACAACCGAGTGCATCTAGCACTGGGTTTGTGTTATTTTTCCTATAGATTTTGTACAATTTATTATCAACTATTATTATCAATTATTTTATACACCAAAAATTATATGAAAAGAACAAAAAAAGAAATCAGTTTAATATAAAACATAAATTCTCGACTTTTGTTAAATTTTGAGGGCTGTTGGAGATTGATACAATCGTTCTTTTGGCGCTGCCGTGCTTTTTGCCATCGTAAGTTTTATCTGTTGACCATTCAGGGTCAGCCTCAAATCCAATTAAAAACTCCAATATTAGTAGATAGAGAGAAAACCAGTAAGCTTGTTATAATATCGTATTGTCTTTATTTGAAACTATATCCAGGACTACAAAGTGTATTTGTCATCTCTACCGGTTAACTAAAATAACGTAAAAATCTTTTGTTTTCTTTACCAGTAATGCCTAGGTAAATAACAAAGCTTAAATAAATTTTAAACGTAGAGGGATGGTGACATAGTGTTGTTCTCTATTGCCGCGAGGCCCCCCATACCTAGTTCTAAATCCAAAATATTCTTTGTAATAGAAGTTTGAATAAAATAAAACTAAAATTCACCAAAGCCATACATACATGTATTGCATAGAATCTTATCCATCTTATGTTTTTCGGTTCGTTTGTGACGTTACCATCACTATAATTTCTTTTTATGTCTCCTATGTACGTACATGTATTTGAAGTATATTGAAGGTGATCACACTGCATACTCTTTACACATGAGCCCCGAACAAGAATTTCTTTCAACGCCAGGTGGGTTTTTGATCAGTAATTCAATGCAAACGGCTACCCATTCCTAGCTTTATCAATGCTGACCTCGGATCCATCTCAAGCGCATTCGTACATAGGCATATGAATGTAAATTTTGTAATCAAATCAAGGAGCTTTACTAAACAAACAAATGCGCCCCAAAATCCAAATCCATCGCCAATGTAGTATATTATTTGTAATTAACTTTTCATAAATTCATCAAATTTGAAGAGAATCTAGAAATCAATCTTGTTGTTTAGTTTTTTTAGAAAAGTATCTAACATTTTTAAATTTTATTTTATTTAAAGTTTTAATCGTCTGTATAGCTTCAAAGGCATTCAAAAATAGTAACACCACAACGTAGGCTGAAGATTAGAGAAATGCAGTCTTAACTACAAAATTTTACACTTCAAATCTATAATTGATAATCACCTTCATTCGGATTTTAATACAAAATTTTAGCTTAGTTTCAACTCTGTTAATTTTTTGTTTATATTTTTTAAAGAAAATTAATAGTTTTTTCCACTCATAACCTTTTAAAAAAGATAGCACTGCTGCTAAGCTCCTAATTCCAATATCCTTCAACAAAAACATCCACATATTTTTGAAATAATCGTTTACTTTTTGTAATCCTCAAATCATTGCAAATATTCGTTTTATTTTTCTCCAATATATACAAAGTTAACTAGTACTTGTATTATCTAAAGTTGGATCCAAATAACAACAATATGTTTTGTGTGTAATTGTAAAATTGCAGGATTACTTCATCAAGTTTATGAGATGGATATTAAAGTGACAGTCGCTGCCATCGTATTATTGGTAGTCATTATTGTTATTGTTAGTGCAATTACCTTAGTCATAATAAAATATGTATATATTTGATATTTATTATTAATATTAATAAATTCAAAAATATTTGTAAATAGGTTATTGAAATATATAAGACAGAATGTACTGTTTTGGGACATTTGCCCAATTGCGTAATTCGTAACTAAATTGTGATTCCCGTTTTTTGTAATAGATTGGACTAGTATTATTTCTATAAATGAATTTACTATCAAATTCTTAGATATTACTAAATTAATGAATATGTTGTACTCGATTAATTGTAGTAAACTGCCAATCATTTAAACCCGAAAAGATTGATGTATTTAAATTTTAAAAAGAAGAAAATTTAATGAAATTAAATAAACTACAACATTTGCGTTATAAGTAAAAAAAAAATACTGTGAAAAGTTACAAAATTATGTTTAAAATTTTCGTCTTTATTAAGATTTTTTAAGACTTTTTTTTTATTATGGTTTTATTTTTTTTCTGGGCTTAAAAGGGACAGAAAGTAAATAATAATTTTTATGGCAAGAAAGCTTAAATAGACAGGCTGTTTTTTCTTTAAAAAAATCATGTCGATTTTATTGTTATAAGAAACAAAGATATACGATTGTTTTTTATACGAAAAATGCGAATTTGTCTAAAAATTTTAAGAGTTTAGGTAAAAAAAAACGAATTGATAAATTTGGTAAGTATTCTTTTGAAGTGTAAATGTTATGTTCTCAGACTGAAACCAATATTCGTACATTTTTAAAATTTTTTAACCTTACAATGGCGGCTACTTTGCTTATCACTTTATTCCCTTGATGTGAAAACTATAGTGAACTAATCTTTCATCTATTACCCCACTATCCCATATTTATTTACTTTTTTCACATTCCTAGTAGTACTTGTATGTTGCGATTTTAGAATTATCTATAATTAGTTTATTTTTCATAATGTTCTTTAGCTAAATAGTAAATTTTAACTTGGCTTGTTATTACTCCTTTCTATCAAGCATGCACCAAATATGAAAATGCTCGTTTATGACATATATTTTTCATATTGGCTCTAAATCAGAAACATACCTACATTTGTTTAAACTTTAAACATAGATGTTTAAACATCGGAATGCCGATGGTACTTTATACTCTTCATTCCTCTTACTTAATACCTATTATTTTTGACTTAATTATTGTAATTAACATTTGAAACTTTAAATTTAGGAATCGAACGTTGAAGAGAACGAGACTAAGGCTACACCAACTACTGCTGCTTTTAACCAGGAAGATGCAACTTGTTAGCATCGGCATTTAAAATAATATGTAAACGTCACTGACATGCTCAGTTGTGCAGGCAAGTAACATAATTAATATTCAAAGATAACCAATTAATTACTTTGTTATATTTGTAGATACCATTGGGATAAACCTTTCCTACAAAATAGCATTTGGCGTAAACACTTCGATGTTTAAGTGTAGAAGAATTCCGATATTTTCCCCATGTTCGGCACCGTAGAAATTAGAAATGTACCTAATGTATTTAGTAAAATGTTGATATCCTCGAATTATTAAATTGTATGTTACAAAAACAATGTGTTTCACTCAATATAAAAGAAACAAGTTTACAAATCAAGAAACTTCTTTTATTCGTCGTTATCAAAATCAAAGGTCACACTTTAAGTCCTTAAAAATGTCCTTTATCTCAAAATCCATATAAAAACTAAAAAATAATCAGTTCTGTCTGATGTGTTGAGCGATATGTGTCGTACGTGTACGCGAATCGTGATTAATTATAAAAGTAGAGTGAAATGATAAATGGTTTGATTGATGGAAATGCCTTTGGAAAGGCAAAATGTCAATGATTACAAAAAGTATAGCTGGTTCTCCAATCCAGACGACGGCGAGCGATTGATACTCTCGGCCACAAGGAACGCAAGCTTATGGGCGTACTGGCACACCGATGGGACACGGCAGGTGCCAGAGTAATTGTAGTACATGTGAGTCATCTTGTAGGCCAGCATCTGCAACTTGTCGGCACTCAGACCCATGTTGTCTTGAATGACGTTGTAGTTGGTGGGCGACACAGTTCCCTGGCGAACGGCTTGCGACACCAAAAAGAAGTCATAGCGCTCCGGCAGCGTAATGACATCGTCAACGACGGTTCCTGGTACTGGATTCCGCTTGTTCATGAAGTAGCGAGTGTTGATGCGCTTGGCCACAACGATAAAGGCCATGCGGCAGCCCTCCTCCCTACCAGACGACTTGTAAATTTCGTCCAGTTTTGCCTTCAAAAACTTCACCTCGGTGTTCACAACCTGGAACAACTGTCCATCACCGACACCATCGCGGAAGAACAGGATACGCTCGGGCAATGCACCGTGGTGGTCACGATAGGCTTTCAAAGCGTATGTCATGTTCATTCCCATCTGATCGGACAACTCTTGGCCCTTCATGTGCTCGGTCACAGAAGAGAAGTAGCGAGTGGAGGTCTTTATGTCCATCGTGGCCACCAGAGCTCCATACGACTTGTTCTTGTTCTTCGACGAGTGGCACACATCGAAGCCAACGGTCATCAAGCCCCGAACTGGAAGCTCAATCATCCAAGGAGCCCCCATTAGCTTGGCATTCATCTGGATTACCACTTTGGTGGCAATAGACATTAAGCCAGCTGCCTTCTCTTGGCGCGGAGCAATGGTCTTTAATGTCACCACTTGAGATGGTATCGGGCGATCAACGCAGGTGCGTTTCTTGATGCAAGAGTACCTGCCACAAGGGAAAATGTGAATAAGTTAGAGTTTTGGCAAAAAAAAAAAAAAAGACAAGAAACATACTTCTCCTCACTGGGGGCCTTGAGAACGAGCATTACAATTTGCGGATCCTTGGCCACCGCATTGTCAATTGCTTGAGAATAGGAGCTGTTGCGATCGTCGGCGATTTCGTCACTGCAAAGGAATGAAAGATGTTACCTTCATACTTTAATTGATTTATGAATAACACTTACTATCGTGGCTCGGCGATGCGCATTTTCATGCCGTGGGCTGAGCGGATGCACATCTTCACGAACTCCTGAGTCTCGCGCGAATGACGACGTGGTGTGATCACGTACCACCTCTTGATGTCGACATGGCTGAACATCGCAGTTTTACGGAACTCACCCGTCCAATCGGCACGAGCATCGCACAAGTATATCTTACCTTCACCGAAAACAATTCGCTCTGGCGGAAGAATTCGAGCCGGAATCTCCACTAAGGAAGAGTCCAGTTCAATGCTCCAAGACCGCATAACTTCCATGCTCTCCTTGGACTGCTTCAAGCGCTGGTTAAACATACGCAGCCGCTCAATACGGCGATCAGGAGTCAAGCGGGTATGTTCGCTCATTGCCTTCATCAAACTAGTAATGATATATTATTGAAACTAAAGTTTAAGGAATAAGCTATCTTGAAACAAACCGAAAATTGGTGCGCATAGCATCAGTCATTCCAGTAGCCCGAGCCAGCTCGGGAATCAGCATGATTAACTGATCATTGCCGCCACGAATGTTTCTCTCAGTGGGACGAGACACGAGTAGCGGTTGCTTGTAGTCTCGGATTGTAATATTATAGCGCTGTAATATATATATTTTATGAAATATACTTTTTTGGCTAATCGTATTTTAAAATGTACCTTTTTATAATATTCCACGTAGGAAATCTTTCCCTCCTTGGTATCAAACTTGGACAAAGGCGAAGATTCAAAGTCAACATCGTCCACACGGTAAGTCTTGTTATTATAGTCGGTCAACACCACCATGCCTGAATGTTGGAATTATGCTTTTTCGTAATTTTCCATAAAAAAATATTAAAAATAAACTCACCCATAACATTACGCTTAAAAGCACTTTGAAAATCGTCACTATCTCGAATATTTTCGGACAAAATGTTGTACAAGGTATCGGTCCGCATTACCTTGTGAGCAATCTCAGCACAAAGCAAGATATCATTCTCATGCTGACGAATCGACGTCTGATATCCTGGCCAGAGTTCCATGCGATAGTTCTCTAGGTTTATCTAAAAAGATAATATGACATAAATATAATTTAAATAACTTAATGTATATTATTTCTTCTTACCTTTGCCTGGGGATCGAAAAAGTTACGAGCCACCAACTGCAAGTTTAGACCTTCCATGGCTCTACGCAAAATAAGATTAAGCACTTGAAACTGCTGGTTGTCGGCAGCCTCCACCGAACCAACATGCTTTATCTTAATTGTGATATTTTCGCCAGCCCGATTCTTTGTAACGAGCTCCAGAACATACGAACTATTCGGCACCTGCTTAAATTGGTTGCAGCAGAATAGAACAGTTCCATCAAAGATGTAGCCACCAAAGAGATTCTTATGCTCGTTCATATAGCCACGACGACAGCGAGTATTGTCCACTTCAGGATAAAAATCAACGCGATACTGGTATATAGTCCAGCTCGGGCGCTTCAGCACCTTGAAGTAGTTGGTCTGAACCGTGACTTTGGTTCCAGCAAAACCATTTTTGGTGGCAAGTCCAGAAGGCCGAGAGTGAATCACTTCATTGATCACACGACGACCACGGACGGAGCCACGGGGATCACCTGAATGCGATTAGAACATAAAATTACCAATATTTTCATCAAAAAATTTGACTGTTTGGCACATACCTTCGGAAGTAGGTGGCTGAGTTTCTCCAGACCCTGAGGTTCCGACAGTTTTCACCGTCTCCGCAGACCTCATCATTTCCGTATGCCTTGGTTTTTCCGCAGCCCTCTGAGTCTGCCGATCTCTCGGCAAATCTCTAGCTCCTTCACTGCGAGATGACTGCGACGATTGATCCGACCCTTGGTTGCGACCACCCTAAAATAAATCAATTTGGTTTTAAAATAAATTTTAAAGAAAGTTTTCTACCATCTTTTAAAACACATGCGACATGAACGGTCATGTTTGTAAAACATGGAAGAATTGGAAACCTTGAAGGCGTCTGCAATTCTCCATTTTAAAACGCATGATGTGTGTGTGTGTACCCCTTGTCCCATTTCCACTTTGTTTCTTATTGCGCGACGAGGAAGCGTCCGATTTGCATCCCAACTTTTTTTTTTTTCAAAATTTGCACATTTTTTAAAGAATTTTTAAAATGTATTTAAAGTTTATGTTAAATTGTATTGATGTTTGCATCTTTTCGGTTCTAAAGTTAAAGTTCTTCGATTTCTCCGTTGACTTCATTGAAATATGATCGGAGTGGTCATCATTTTTTTTTTATTATTATGATGCCTCAGATCTAAAACTACTGCAACAACAACATTCTTGTTCTTCCGCACGATTGGTCCACAAACAAACATATATACACATGTACGTACATATATATGTATGTATGTATGTATGTGCATTTGCATGTGGAATCGCAAAATTATCTTTCCCTCTTCATCACTTCTTTGCATTTTCCTAATTATTAAGTTCTGTACAAGATTTGATGATCATTTGAACATTAGAAGGAATATTTAACTCAAAGAACTTGAAGCACGCATTATGGATGAGGATTTTTTACGAAAAACATTATGTTACAGAAGCTTATGTACATTTTGGCGAAGAAGAAACGTGTGGAACGTTAGGAATAGGACAAACGGTACTGTGTGTGCGTGATGAAAATCAGTACAATTTTCTGTTCAAGGTTAAAGTAATCTCTATCTTATGAAAAAATTTATGAAAATTTTTTACTGACTAAGTGTATAAGAACACTTCAATATAATTATAATAATGATCATGATTTTAATTTTGGATTAAAAAATATAAACTTACAAGCATAGTAACACCGCGGTTGGCCTCATCCTTATTCTTGGTACCCCGTCCACGTCCTCGTGAAGTACCAGTATTCGGTGGCAAATTCATTTTCAATTAAGTAACTTCTTTACTTTTCTATTTTTTTTTCTTTTAGCACAATTTTTTTTGTTTCTTAGCTTTTTTCTTATTTGCTCCCGTTCTTGCTTCCGCGCCGGTTGTCAAATAATGCATAGGAGGATGAGATACTCGATTCAAGAATCGAATGCTGTTCTAATATCGATAATCGAAATGAGGAATTTTGGCACCGAGGTTGATGCACCCTGTGCATAATAGAGAGTTACACCTTTTCCAACACCAAATAATTCAAATTTTAAAAGATTTAAATTGCCCGGTTAATGACCGTTTTTTAAATTAAAAAAACATATAAATAATAATATAAAATAATAATAATTTAAGATTTTTGTCAAGTTTTCTGGGGGGTCCCCTTCAAAATGTATTGGGTTCCAATATGAGCCACAGCGATGGCCATATCTTTGTCAATATAAATAGGATCATTGAGCGGATTATCTTAAACGATTTGTAGATCGATTTCCCATCAATCTGCATCAAAATCTGGAATGAAATTATTTTTCAGATTTTTTGTCAAATTTTCTGGGGGGTCCCTTTCAAAATGTTGAAAAATGTATGGGGTTCGAATATGAGCCACAGCGATGGCCATATCTTTGTCAATATAAATCGGATCATTGGGCGGAGTATCTTAAACGATTTGTAGATTGATTTCCCACCAATCTGCATCAAAATCTGGAATGAAATTATTTTTCAGATTTTTTGTCAAATTTTCTGGGGGGCCCTTTCAAAATGTATGGGGTTCCAATATGAGCCACAGCGATGGCCATATCTTTGTTAATATAAATCGGATCATTGGGCGGAGTATCTTAAACGATTTGTAGATCGATTTTCCACCAATCTGCATCAAAATCTGGAATGAAATTATTTTTCAGATTTTTTGTCAAATTTTCTGGGGGATCCCCTTCAAAATGTTGAAAAATGTATGGGGTTCCAATATGAGCCACAGCGATGGCCATATCTTTGTTAATATAAATCGGATCATTGAGCGGAGTATCTTAAACGATTTGTAGATCGATTTTCCACCAATCTGCATCAAAATCTGGAATGAAATTATTTTTCAGATTTTTTGTCAAATTTTCTGGGGGATCCCCTTTAAAATGTTGAAAAATGTATGAGCAACAGCGATGGCCATATCTTTGTTAATATAAATCGGATCATTAAGCGGAGTATCTTAAACGATTTGTAGATCGATTTCCCACCAATCTGCATCAAAATCTGGAATGAAATTATTTTTCAGATTTTTTGTCAAATTTTCTGGGGGATCCCCTTCAAAATGTTGAAAAATGTATGGGGTTCCAATATGAGCCACAGCGATGGCCATATCTTTGTTAATATAAATCGGATCATTGAGCGGAGTATCTTAAACGATTTGTAGATCGATTTCCCACCAATCTGCATCAAAATCTGGGAAGAAATGATTTTTCAGATTTTTTGTCAAATTTTCTGGGGGATCCCCTTCAAAATGTTGAAAAATGTATGGGGTTCCAATATGAGCCACAGCGATGGCCATATCTTTGTCCATATTAATCCGATCCTTGAGCGGAGTATCTTAAACGATTTTTAGATCGATTTCACACCTAACTGCACCAATTTTCCCACCAGGTTTTTTCACTGAGAGATCCTCTTCAAAATGGTGAGGAAACCACGGAAGGGACTATATGGCTCACAGCCAAATCTGTATCTTTGGCAGTATTTTTATTCTTAAGCAAAATGCCTTAAACGATTTTTGGACCTATTCCGAATTAATAAAGAATAAAGAAACCGATTATTCTTTGAAAACTTTTTTTTCTAATTTTCTTGGGGATCCCCTGGAACAATATGAAAAGGTAAGGAGTGAAAATATCAGCCCCAACAATGGCTGTAACTGTCAATATTCCTTCAATAAAAATTTTTTCTTTGAATATTTTAAACTGAATCACACTTATCAGAACCTAGTTTATGCTAAACTTCCATATTTAAGAGTTTCCATCTGATGTGGAGTTATTTTATCTACATTGTTAATAAATAAAAAAGACTGATTAAGATTAGACAGATATTCATCCTTATTGAAAGTTTCGGCCGTTGGTTTTTATTAACATTTTAGGTAGAAACACAATATAAAAGTCTAAGCTTCCACTTTCACAACGGTTGTCTTCTCGGACACGTACAGACCGTCAAGGAATTTACGAATATCCTTGTTCTTAACGGTGGTGGACTGTTGGATGAGAGCGGCAGATCCGGAGACAGCTTCGATGTCGTTGCCCTCCACGATGAGCTCGTCCTTTTGGGCAGTCGAGTTGACGACGGTCACACCGGGTGCCATCTCAACGCGACGAATGTACTTCTCGCCCAAGAAGTTACGGATCTCAATGACTGAGTTTTGCTCAGAGGTGACGCAGTTGATGGGGAAATGGGCATACACAGCGCGCATTTTGTACTGGAAGCCGAAGGTGACTCCTGAAAGAAAATAAATTATTTAATTTAGGCAAAACTTTCCCCAAGACAAGACTGCTACCAGACTTACCCTTGATCATGTTCTCGATGTGACTGCAGACGGTGCGCACGGCGGCCAGCTCCTTCTTGGTGCCGAACCACTTCTCAACTTTCAGGGTGCGCTTGTCGGGCATGTACATGTCCAGAGCCAGATGCTTGAAGCTACGCTTCAGCGTGCCGCGAGTGCCGGTGATGGTCACGACACGGGCCTTGACTGTGGCCTTGATGTCCTTGGGGATCTTCACGCACTGGTTGGAGTTGATCGTTCGCATCTTGATGACAAACTAATGAAGGAATAGAAGTGATTAGACTCATTTTCTATGACATGGCATTTAAAAAAGTATTTGCCCATCCAATCAACAGGTGAAATCTCGCATTTCACTCAATTCTACTGTTTATTCCATAATCACAACGAATCTTATTTATACATATTCGCACATTGCATGTCCATATGTACGCATGTCGGTCGCCCCAAGCAAAAACAGTCTCATAGTCGCTTTAAAGGGCAAATACACACAAAAAACCAATCCTGGCCATTAGCTCTTCCACATGGCGCCCCAGGCGTTGACTCGGGTGCACAATTTCATCGAGAAAAGCCAATTTTTTACACAAATAACCCACGTGGAGCATAAATGCACATACCTAGCCGGAAACGAGAACCGAAAAGAAGGAAAATAGTGTGGCAGTAGCTAGGCCAGTATTGCCAGGTTGTGTCCAAATATTTTCCTCTTCTAGTATTTTTTTATTCCCAAAAACTACAATATTCTTGTGGGTATTTTTTTAATTTGGCATTTATATTTGTTTTTACTTTAACAAAAATGAAGTAAATATTAAGAATAAATGTAAACAAAAAATGTTTCTTAAAATTCCAATATACAAGGCAAAAAAATCATTGATATGGCAGCAGCTCTATGTTTATCTATTTTTCTACAAAAACTACACGATTTTGGTATATCGACGCATTTCCGCAAAAGTATCGTATGTTGAAAAATCCAATTTTAGAGGAGAAGCTTTTTTTTTATTTAATCTCTTACCAACAATAACCAAAAACATAAGATGTTTAAGCGATTAGAAACATTTGATATTGTATTTCTTTATTTTTGTGCGTTCGAAGTATTACCATGCAAAAAATTGTTAACATACGATAATTTCGCGCGCACATTGAAAAGCACTGTAACACACGATAAAATTGAAACTTAATTTTTATCGGAACTATAGGGTTTTCAGTTATAATATTTCACAGGGTAGTGAGACATTAGGTGCCTAACAATTTTGCATTAAAATCTCAATTTCGAAAGAAAGCGACTTACGATACTTTCGCGGAAATGCGTCGATATAATTCATTCATTTAATAAAATCAAAATAATAAAAACTCAACTATATACTAAATATAAATATATAATAAATAAAAAGTTTGTTTTTTGTAATTCTTAATTTTAAGAACAATATTTAAAAAGGATACTGACGTAGTTTTATGCAAAAGGATATTATCGGACCCATGGCGCAAAATCCCGGAAGTAGTGTTGGAAAAGGTAGAAACATTTGTCTCAATGTCTCACCTTTAGGCGGGAGCGTGGGTACATTATCATTACCGGCCTTACACTACAAATTTGGACGGTTTCTCGCCGGCTTACAATATTTATTTACTGTCGTGCTTCGCCCAGTCCGCCCACTTTAAGTCTCCAAACGCTCCACCACAAAAAACAATAACACAATGGCCGCAACGCAGTCGCAGCCCGACTTTCTGACGACGGCGGGAAATATGCTGGAATTCCACGACAATATCGACAGGAACAAGCCGGGACTCCTTGAAGTGAGTGGGGCGTGGGTATTAAGTATACCACTAATACTAATTCATTATTTTCCTGCAGCTTACAGGTGTCAGTCAACACGGCAGAGCGACTACCAGCGGGCTTAATGATTACGACTACCAAAGCCTTACATTCATGAAATCAGACGAAACACATAACCTACAACAACTGCGAACGATTAGCAAGTCCAGTATACCCAACGAGATCCTGGAGCACTTCAAACGTAGGAATAATTAAATGAAAAATGTAAATTTTGGTAAAAAAAACCATCTAATTTCTTGCAGACATAAAGTGCCATTGTACGATGGGACTCTTTCCGGAGATCGGTCGCGCCTGGCTAACCATTGACTCGGAGATATACATTTGGACCTTTAATCAAGCCCGGGATGTCGCCTACTACGATGGCCTAAGCCACCTAATCGTGAGTGTGGGTCTGGTCAAGCCCAGAGACGGCGTTTTTGTGAACGATGTGAAGTACCTCTTGGTGCTCACCACACCCATCGAGGTAATTGTACTGGGCGTCACCTTTGCGGAGAACGCTTACCAAGAAATGCAACTGATGAACAGGCCTATATTCGTCGTTGGTACGGACAACGTTTCCATCAGCGTAATCAAGGGATCCGAGGATGGACGAATTTTTATGGGTGGTCGCGATGGCTGCCTCTACGAACTGTTCTACCAGGCAGAGTCCACTTGGTTCGGCAGGCGTTGTAAAAAGGCCAATCTATCTCAGAGTTACATGTCTCTCATGGTCCCCAGCTTCCTGAAAGTTTTTTCGGTAAATAATCTTTAAAAAAAACCTATTTCTTTCATGATTTTGACTGGTTATTTTGTAGGAAACGGATCCCATCGAACGCATTGAGATTGATAATAGCAGAAAGCTGCTTTACTTGCTAACGGAAAAGGGATCGATCGAGGCCTGGGATATCGGGAAGGATTACACGCAAGCCAGAAGGCTGGGAAGAATGACACAAAACGAAATGGCAAGCCAAGCAGTTGGCTTAATTACGTACGTTTTGGGTGTCTATTTCATTGAGCATATGTAACATTTTCTTTATTGTAGTACCCTGGATCCATCCATATTCAAGAGTGTCAAGGCAATTTGCCCTCTGACCGCAGATGACTCAGGCAAACTGCACCTCATGGCCGTCACACAGTGTGGTGTGAGGCTATATTTCTCCACAAAATCGCTAAATGCACAAACCGGCCTTAGTGCCTGCCCGCCATCAGATAATGTCCTCTATGGTCAGCCCAACCAACTATCAATATTGCAAGAAACTGAACCTCCAAAAGGACTATACTTGTATCATGTACGCCTCCCGCCCGGGCACACGCCCAACGCCACCACAAACAAACCAAAGCAAGTACATGCCGCATTTTACACGGAGGGCACCATGCTGATGATCACAACGCAACAGCAAGAGCAGGATCTGCTGTGGTCAGTTAGCTCGGCACCGTCTGTGAATTTCCCTTACCTGGTAGAATCCACGGCGCTGGAGAGCCTGGACGGAGTGGTTTGGGGTCTGGCTGAAGTCCAAGAGCCGTCGGAGTCAAAGCTAAAGTCCCCTTTGAACAGCGCCCGATCCTCGAGGAAAGTGGCGTTGTTGACTAATCAGGGCACCCATATCATAGAGCTGCTGAAAATGGCCGACATCCTAATGCAGATTCTCCTGGCGTGTAATGGTCCTCATCACGAAGAGGTTAAAATGTTCTTTCACTCAAAGAACCAGCGCGAGGCCTGCGTTACCGCTCTTCTCCTGGCCACATCCGAGCGGTATCGAGGCGGTGAAATCCGCCTGTGGGCCACCCAAGCGTTTATGCTGTACGGCGGTGAACCGTGCTTCCAGCATCAAAAGTTCGCCAGCGCCAATAACCGCAATGTGGCCAACCAAACCCTGGGTCCAAACGCTAATATTTCGATCGCAAGGGAACGTTTACCCATGTACATGTCCACGCCCATGCCAAATGCCGGTGCGGCTGGCAGTTCTTTTCCTGCTTCGCAATACAATGTGCCAATCAGTCCTAGTAAGTCAAGGGTATAGTCTAAAAAAGGATAATCTTAATTAAACATTAAATATTCTTTTTTAAAGTTGGAATAAACCAGCAAACGCAACAGCCATCCGTTAATAACGAAAATTCACCGATCATCTTCTCTGCCAAACACGACGGATTGTACCTGTACGTGGCCAGGATGTTGCGTCCTATTTGGCAAATGCGGTGCGTGGATGATAACTTTTGCTCCAAACTTCAAGTACAGGATTGTGATGGTTTGCTTTGTGATCTACTGTCCTTGCGGAGTTTCTTGGAAGCTCACTCCGTTCATGATATTTCCAGTAAGTTGATACATAAACAATATTGTATTAACAAATAATATGATATGTATGTTTTGTTTATAGCTTCGAATCGTGCCCCCTTTGAAAGCCATATAGATCGGACCAGCGGGTACAGTAACATCTTAATAAACAACAGTCATATGCCCCTTACAGAACAAAGAAATTTGAGCGAGCAGGCCCAGGTGGAAGAGAAGCGATCCCTCTCGTCCCTCAATCTGTTCATAAGTAAGGTTCTAAGTAAAGATTCGAGTTCCATTTTCTAACTATATATTTCCTCACAGAACACGCCTGCGAGGTTGTATCACTTTGGAGTATTTTAACCCACCACCCGTTCCAGCAGATATGCCTGCAACTTAGTCCTGAGCAGAAAAAGATGTTGAACTGTTGCTCTTTCCGCGACCTCTTCCTGACCCGTTCGGAGGTGTGCGCATTTTTGATTATTTCGTTAATAAATCTATACCTAAAGGACAAGGCGGGTGTGAGCGACGTATCAGCTAAGTTGCGCGATAAATGCCCCAATCTCTATAGACACGAGGACGCAGTGACGTCCAAGGCCACCGAGCTGCTAATGACCGCCAAGAATTCCACTTCACGCAGCGAAAAGGAACAATGCTTGCGCACCACTCTGCAGATATGCAAGGAAGCAGCTCCAACTCTACCGCTGCACAGTATTTGTCAGCAATTTATTTCGGCGGACTACTTTGAAGGAGTTGTCGAACTTTCAGCCGTGTGTGCGGCCAAGAGCGACCCCGAAGAAGTTGGTATACACTTCTACAATAACGGCGAGCCCACAGAGGATCGCGAGGGCTACACTTGCTATGCCACAAGGTGAGTTTAAACCTAATAGTTGATATCCTTAACCTATTAAAGTACCTTTATTTTTTGCAGAATGAATTACTACAAAGAAGTGCAAATGATGCTGGACCATGTGTACCAAACTTCTTGCAACAAAAAATCTATGCAGGAACAAGCGCAACCTCACATTCAACCCAAAAGTGTTCCACCTACAAAAAGTTCTACGAAGCAAACGATCCAGAAGATTGTGACACAAACTCTTCGAATCAAAGATCCTTTAATACACGTCACCCTATACGAGTGGCTTCTGGCACACGAAATGTTGAGTGAACTATTGGAAGTTGTGGAGCCATCGCTGGGCGAGTTCCTGCGACGCAGCGTATCGAGGAACGCGGAGAATGTCATTCTCATTGATTTACTGTGGAAATATTACGAAAAGAACGGGCATCATTCCCAGGCAGCCCAGATTCTGGACAACTTGGCAATGACTAGAAGCGAAAACATAACTCTGGAACAGCGAATCGAGTACTTGGTGCGGGCTGTTATGTGTATGCGAAATGGGAACGTTGGCTCTTCAATAACTAATGGAATCTTTCTCAAGGAACTGGAAGATAAGGTAAGTCACTGGTCTCACCTGAAGAACATCTTTTTATTGATATTTAAATTATTATTATGCAGCTGGACATTGCGCGAGTCCAAAAGAGTGTGCTGGCGGATATGAGAGCACTGGCCAGTAAAAATATCGAAGCCGCATCGGCCGTCAAGGAGTTAAACTTTGCTCTGTACGATATCACACAACTATATCAGCACTTTGCGGAACCCTTTAATCTATGGGAGTGCCAACTGTCTATATTAAACTGCTCCCATCACAATGATCCACTGCTGATTGAGTCAGTATGGAGTAACATTATAAACAGCATTGTAGAAGAGCCGGGAACAACGCACGAACGGAGTGTCAGATTGTTCACTAAGATGGAGCTTTTAGTGCGTGAATATGGAGAGTCGGGGGCTTGTTTCCCATTTGCCTTCCTTATCAGGGAGCTAGAAATTAAAGCCTGCCAACTGAAATTACCCGAGGGAATAGTGCCAGAGAAACTGGTGACAATGAATCTAGATGTTGAGCTACTTTTAGAATACTACTCAAGGTATTTACAAATACTCTTTTCTTTGGAAGTTTGATCTTTAATCTCTTAAATACTCTTTCAGAATGATATCCATGAACGAGCGAGTGTGGGCCAACGAGGGTAACGAATGGCATTTGATTCAATCCGCCATTCGGGTGGTCTCCCTGCTAGCAGACAACGCACAAGCTATTTGGTACCGTTCCAAGTAAGTAAAAGAACATAGAATATGTTTAAAGATCATTCTAGCTAATATATGAATGTGTTTTTTAGAAGAAGGATTATTGGCAAGGCCCAGGATATTGTGGCGGGCTGCTTAAATATTTGTTACCAAAAGCCCGACACCAATCGTCTGCAGCACTCTCTCAAGGAACTCCAAAGTCGATTGCAACGGCTATTGGTTTAAACTTTAGAGCGCCTCTTTTTTTGTCTTAAAGTGCATATTATGATTGAATTGAAAGAAACTTGGATTAGATGTTAAGTTTGACTGAGATATATGTGTTTGTATTAAAGGTGTAAAAATAAAATGATTTCCTATATAACCTTATTGTTTCCACAATGCTCAGCACTCATGAGGTGTCCATCATTTTAAGGTGGGCTTCCGTCAAGATGCATTTGGTCATATGGCAGGGGCATGGCACTGGGTGTTCCTCGATCTGCGGATCAAGTTGGTCCACCTCCAAGTTGTATTTCCGGGCATCGTCCCCACTACGCCTCATACAGATTTTGAATGCAACCGGCTCCCGTTCCTCCATATTTTCGCAGATCTCCTCGGGAAGCACCAGTACAACCTGTTTCCAGTGTGTCAACGGAGCGTCTGGCGCTGTGCTGAGCACAACAGAGTTGTCGCCGGGAAAACGCACCTCAAACCAAATACAGAACCCCTGATGGTTTCCGCTTTTCTGAAGAGCTACCACATCCTTGAACTCAATGGAGTCCAGTTCGTTAACGGTCACGTCCAGCAGATTCATCCAGTGGAAAACTACGCCCTCGTGAAGCAGATCTTTCGGTTCCACCGGCAGTACCGAGGGTTTGGACGACTTTTGTGCTCTTAGCTTACTGGCAAAGGTGGTCATTTTGATGCCGTCCACATTGTTCCAATCATCATAGAGTGCCGGCACGGAGCACGGAGCCACAAAGATGGTGCATTCGCTGGGAAAGAGCAATCCGTCCTCCTTCAGAAACTGGTCCCGTGCATACAAAACAGAGTCCAGCATGCCCTCATGGAGCAGATAGAAGCCCATCCATTCGGATACTATGATGTCCACCTTCTCAGCATTGGATGGTAGCTCAAATTCCTCTACTCTGGAGTTAATAACCTTGACAATATCTGTTAATCCATTATCCTCGATCAGATCCAGGGCTACTTTGGTGGCTACATTGGAAGCCTCCACGGCGTAGACAAGACGAGCTCCAGCTTTGGCGCAAAACGCAGACAGGATACCTGTGCCGGCGCCCACGTCCATCACGATCTTGTCCTTAAACAGTTCTTTATTGCCCAGAATAGCTTCAAAGTAGGCGGCTTGCCGGGGACGATCCCTCAGCATTAGCTCATGGATCTGAAATTATGTTTATTTTGAATTACTTCTAATTACTCCAAGGATTTTTCCAAAAGGCTCACCTCCAAGTTTTCATATTCTGTGAAATAGGTATTTGTCGACATGTCTGCCCAGGTAACAGGACCTTATCAGAACAGGTAAATATTTCAAAACAACGTGCTGAGTTTTTTATGCACGTTTAAAAATGATGTTGCCAGATTGTTCGCTTAGAACGCTAGAAAATGTACTTTCATAAATTAAAATATAAAATAATATTACTTTTTATAATTCATTAGTGTTTTATGCATAAAATGGATTATTTAGAAGGCAAAGAGGGATTATAAATTATTTAAAATTTGGAATCCTATTTAGGGCAGCACTTTTCAACACTACCCGAGCAGCTGTTTTTAGCGCTGACCAGCACAGCTTCAAGTATTTTGCTGAAAATTCTGACAACAAAAAATGCAAAATATAAAAAAGGGCTAAAGAAGTCGCCTGAAATGGTAATAAACTTTTTCAACTAATAAGCACCCGGCAGAGGCATGTCCAGGAAAATGCTCAAGATGTGGATTCTGCAGCGACCCGTGCACTGGGTGCTTTTGATCGCTCTGTGTGTTCTTACATGCGGTGGATATTGGTTGATCTGGTCAGAGATTCGCCTGGAACACGGTATACCTCTCAAATATTATCATTTTGTCGTTAATCCCAACTTAATTCCCTTTTAAGCTCTAAAGCCACTGTCCAAGCTGACTGCTGGGGGCCGCGCCCTGGCTCAATCGCTGGTCCCTGATCCACGCGGCCCGTCCGCGGATGATTTTGACTTCGAGGAGCAACTGGTGGTGCTGTACAATCGTGTTCCGAAGACGGGATCCACCAGCTTCGTCAATATCGCGTACGATCTGTGCAAGCCAAACAAGTACCATGTACTGCATATCAACGTGACTGCCAATATGCATGTCCTGTCTCTGCCCAACCAAATTCAATTTGTCCGAAATGTTTCCAAGTGGCATGAAATGAAGCCAGCTCTTTACCATGGTCACATGGCTTATCTGGACTTTTCCAAGTATGAGCTCTTAGTGTTATTACCATACTCTTTATTAAATATTCACTCTTTCAGGTTTCAAGTCGCTCACAAGCCCATATATATTAACCTAGTTCGTAAGCCTCTGGATAGACTTGTATCCTACTATTACTTCCTACGCTTCGGCGACAACTATCGACCGAATTTAGTACGCAAGAAGGCTGGCAATAAAATAGTAAGTACATATCTAGACACCTTGGTATCTGAGGAATATATATTTTATATTTTTTTCAGACCTTCGATGAGTGCGTGGTGCAAAAGCAACCCGACTGTGATCCCAAGAATATGTGGCTGCAAATACCCTTCTTCTGTGGCCATGCCGCCGAGTGCTGGGAACCCGGTAGCGCTTGGGCTTTGGACCAGGCCAAGCGGAATCTGGTCAACGAATATTTTCTAGTCGGAGTCACCGAGCAGATGTACGAGTTTGTGGATCTACTCGAAAGATCACTGCCCAGAATATTTCACGGCTTTCGCGAGCACTATCAAAATTCAAATAAATCTCATTTGCGTGTGACGTCATCCAAGTTGCCGCCAAGCGAGTCGACCATAAAGACAATTGAAAAGACAAAGATCTGGGAGATGGAAAACGATCTGTATGAGTTTGCGTTGGCCCAGTTTGAGTTCAATAAAAAAAAGCTTATGCAGCCGGACAACAAGCACTTGCAAAAGTTTATGTACGAAAAGGTTCGGCCAAAATGATTGACAAGGCACAAACGAAGTCGCAGAAACCGAACTATGATGACTTCACTTTCTTAGAGATCTGGATCTGGCAGAGCAGGATTTTTGCATTGTAAATACGTAACCAACACAGTTTGAATTTGAATCTACTTAATTCGAATTCATAAGTGAACCTAAAGACTTTAGCAGTGAATATCGTTGGCATATTAATCAATCTTTTGTATGTAGTCTAAGCATTACCCTTGTATAACATCCGAAAAGGCTTTTCTAGTTGAATGTAAGCAATATCTAGCAACAATTGTCTGCACAATATCTCTTGATTTAGTCAAATCTATGTTTTATACTCGACAATACAATGCAATGATGAATGAAGAGATCAGTTTTGTAGAATCTGTAAGTGTAAGTTTATGAATATCGGATGTAGATCTGATATAGATCGATTCTCATTAAATGTAAATGCCCCACAACTATATGATAACGATCTATGTGAATCTTGACATTTAAATTAAATGCATGTAAATAGTTGATAATTGATTTTATATTTGCCGCGTTGTGCGTATCAACAGCTGTCGCGGGGATTGCGTGTTTTCAAATTGATTTATTCTGTCGTTGGATTACTTTTAACTTTCAGCAAGCTGTACTTTGGCTAAACTAATTGCAATTGGCTGGCTGTCGAAATTCCGGCGGACTTTAAAAGCTGACGTAGCTCCATGAGCGAAGGTGACTGACTGACGGATCGGCTGGCTGACGGCTAGACGGTCCGACACGGAGAATGGGCTCAAGCAAGTGCAAGAAAATAAAATTGAAATACATTTGTGAAACGGAAAGCAGCTTAATTAATTGCTCGCGCTTGAAACTAAAAGCAAATGAGCTTGCATTACCCATCGCCCGTCAGTTGATCACTTGATCGTGGATCGCGGACACGCAACTCGAAAGTAGCTATACTGCCTGCCACACGGCTTAGATCTTAAGCTGCCCAATCCCGCTGCCGTTAAAAGTGTGATAACCGAAGTATTAACAACCCGTGCGGCAAAAGCTTTATAACACGTTAGTTACTCAGCCGGCGGGGCGATTAGTCTTTGAACTACTTGTCTAAGGAGCGTTCAAAAGTTCAAGACTCATTACGTCCAAGTCGCGTTTAGTTACATAAAAGGTAACTAGCAGAAGCTTAATCGTGGTAACTGCGCCGAAAAGTTAAAGTTTCACAAAGGTTTTTAATGGAAAAGATTCTCAACCAATGAGATACAAAGTTTATCAAAAAATATTAAGTGCTTTTATTATTTTTGAATAAAACCCATAATACAATCGAGTATCAAGTGAATTAAAAGTGCTATGAAGAACCAATCTGATAACTTTTAAAGACCGATTGTGCAGTTACTTAAATATCACATTTAATAATGTTAATTGCTATATAGAAAAGATTAAGTCGCTTACACCGGAAGAAATTATTCCCCCATTTCAATGTGAAACTCTTAAACATTTTGTGGAAAAAATCCATTGACTTTTGAACTTGACTTTGGCAGAGAAACCCCCAAAAACCAAAAATCTCCATAGCTTATTCGCAACGTGCTGTTTTATGCTTTTTTTTTTAGGTCTCGACTCTGACCACTTATAATGACCTATTAAATCGTGTTGGCCTTATAAACCCGACTATTCTGGTTGACGTACATTTCTTGATAACTTTGTTATATGTGTACTGACCGTCGTACATTAAAAGGGGCGGGTATAAAATGAATTGACAAGTGGCTTTATATTTCCAGTCCATAATCGCGATTCAAGCTCACTAGATCAGAGCCAGAAGAACTACCTGAAAGCCTACATACCTTTAACAAGGTACACTCTTGGATTAGCTGACATTTAATTATACGGTAAGTTTTAGTTACGACCTTAAGACGTGCTTTGTTATGTTCTTTATCTGAATAATTAAATATTCAATGTTAGATAGTATTTTTCTGTACTTTTGAGAAAATTATATCAACAAAATATTGTAAAAAAGAGTGGTTGAAAGAAAGTTTTTGGAGGAGGAGTATATATCAAAAACTTGTGTTTTATTTAAAGAATGACTCCAGTGTATTTAAATGCTCATCACTGATTGAGTGTTTTTTCGCTATACCTTTTCCTCATCAATTTTGCGAGAATTCCTTTTTACACGCGTGGTTTTTTTTGCTCGTTTGAGAACTGAAAAAATAATGTAAAGTTCAGCAGCACATCGGCATTGACCCATTTAATGTCTGTTCGATCCAATACTCCTGGCTTGTACAATTTAACAAAAAAAAAATCAATCATTTGCATTAGCATTTGCATTATTTATTTCAAAGTTTTTTTTGTTGAAACCGCGTGTTCACTGTGTAATTGTGTGGCATTTTATTGTTTATTCAATTTTCAACGTCATGACAATGTTGACCGCTGCAGCTGCCATGCACTGCCTGCCCAAATCGGCGGTGGGAGAGGCCCCCTCCTTTCGGGCCAAAGCCCCCTTCTCGGGTAAGATACAGTCAAAACTAGCTGAATAGACCATTATTTGTGGAGAAAAAATTAACAACATGGCAAAAATATCATACTTTTGTGCAATCAATTGCTTTTATTTAACTTTATAAAAATTTTGATTATATTGCAACCTTAGATGCAATATTGCAGCAGGGCGTGTGATCGACAAGTTTTCATGTAAAAGTAAAGTCGTGGCAAAAATATTAGTACGATTTATTGATACAATGCAGAGTGAATCACAATATAAACAAGGGCGTAGGCAGGGGGGTGCAGGGGGGGGCACTTGCCCCCTGATCAACCGAGGAAGTTGATGAAAATTGATAAAAATGAATCAAAATATATTTGAAAGTGGGAAATTTGAAAGGTTGAATTACTTTACGTCAACCAAGACAATGTTGACTATTTTTATATATATATTATTTTTTAATAAAAAAAATAAAAATTTTTGCCCCCCCCTGTGCAAAATTCTGACTACGCCCTTGAATATAAATATTATCCTTTTTCAGGGAATTTCCTTTTACCAAGGTACACCTCTTTATGGTTCGAATAATTTCAGCTTACTCATTATAGGGTGATTACTCTTGAATGTAATGTTTTTTGCAGAGTAAGGTCAAAGTACTTGGTGCCTTGGGGTTGCCCTTGCCATTGTCCGATTTCTCAAAAAACAAGTTTCTCATGTGGGATTTTTTTGTACACTTTTCAACCGAAGGGCGAAAGTAGACATTACAATGGATCTTAAACTCCAGAATTTCCCGAAACTCAAGCTCAAGCTTTTATATGGAAAGTCGTACTTTTGACGATTTTGTAGCCATCAGCTTTTGTTCGCTATCGCATTTAAAATTAAAAATAGACCGTTCGTGAAAAAGGCCAAAACGAAATCGAGAGTATAACGAAGCGTAAACCATGAATGGCCGAAGCTAGGCACGTGCGATCGTGCGTTTGAAACGATTTGGCCAAAATCGGGCGTCGAAAATTATCAGTCCACAACCGACAGGGTGCTGGTCTTGCAAGAGTGTTAATTGTACAAAATATTCGACACGTACTGATGGGGTTAGAAAAATAGCAACCATTATATTCCAAATAAAAATTAATTAACTACACTTTAGACCAAGCCCCAAGTTGACCAAGTTATTACGGTCTATTTGAGGCCAAAAGATAATTTTTCTTTAAGTTTAAATTAATTGTAAAAATATAAGATTACTATGTATATTCCACCTTCTTAGTTTTAGTATATTACTGACAAAGTATTCTAGAAGGATTCTTTCGAAGAATATTTCATTATTGAAATATTAAGTACATTGTACAAAGCATTAACAGCAAATTAAATACAATTAATAACCTATTTATTTAACCCCATGTGTGAGTTTATCGAACAGGTGTAAGCACTAATTGGCGGAGAGCGGGGCAGCTCTAAAACCGGATAGCCCGACTGTATGGCACAGAGTTTCAGGGTCAGTGTAGGAAATGCCTACCGACCAAGGGATTTTCAACGCCCTGTGCTCTGTGCAATTACACTCGAAGAAAACCCGAATAAACTAGGTGAGCCGCGGTTCGCCCAACGGCCGCCGTTGGCTGAGAAAATGTTTAAGCTGAAAGCGAAACTGAAACCGGCTTGAAGTTCGAAGTGGCATCATTTCCCAATGATGATGCACCCAGATTTAAGCTCGCTCTCCCTCAAGCGGAATGGATAACTCTCTGCCCTCCACTTGGTGGCTCTCTGGGCTTCGTACACGTGAATGTCATGCTCAAGTTCAAATTTCATCAGTGATGCCAAATTGTTGGTTTTCAATATTTTCGGGTTAAAATTTGTTTTTTTTTAAAGAAATTTCTGGTGCCACGTTCCCCTACGGATAGGAATCTATTTATAATTAAGGTTTATGTTTAAAGATATAGTTTTTTTTTTGAAATATTAAATAGCTGGGGATTTTTGAACAAAGCTTAAACTAAATGAAGTATTATTGAAAAATGTACTACATCTTTTTATGAAATTTTTCTTCTACCCATCATTTAATTGTCATAAAATCACAAAAACAAAAAAAATATTTAAAACCAAAAGCTGACAAGAATTTCAAATCCGGATTTATAATTTTAAAATATAACCGAAACCCCCACTGTAAGTTCGCTGAAAATTAGCTGATCAGACAGACCTGAACCTAAAGCACATAGGTTTTTGTCTCGCAATCTTTTGACGCTCTCATCGCAAATCCAGTTTCGATTCTTGGCCTGGCATAAAATCTCTGCGGCGCGCTTTTGGCCGCAACAGTTTCATCTTGGCTTTTGACGCGACGCGTTACCTGGTTACCTGGTTGCTTACCCCAGTCCCATCTGGCGGATTACTGTTAGCCATCATCGGCACAAAACAAGTTTCCGTTGGTGTTGTGCTTTGTGTGTACTATTCAAGCGATTTGATTATATTTTGTATTTTCCCAGCCAACTGCTTGGCCAAAAACATTTACAATTCATAAAAGTCGAGTGTGTGTCACTTATGAATGCCAAAAATATGCGGCTATTTTTTTAGCATATCACCTGGCCCATCTAACCATCCATGTGGGTAGACTTTGTAGAAATTTTCAATGTCAACCTTTTGTTGCTAATTTTAAAAACTTTTGTAGTTTTTATAACTCTTAAACTGCGCAACAAGATGGAAAATTTACAACTCTAATTTCTGATGGGAAACTTTGGATGTTAATTTCTGATTTTCTGAGCGACGGGTTTTCTCAATTAAAACTTGTTCTAGAGTCGAGACTATAATTAAGTTCAAGTAGAACTTGTCAACGCAGTCTAGATAGAGAATTCAGTTCAAGGGGTTTTTATTTATCACCTGTCAATGGGGGAGTCCCTGCAAGAACTGCATTAACCCTGATCATCGGTAGCTTCGAAGATGATTTCCGATTTTGGCGAATCTTTTGGTTCATCTTCCGTTATAAGTTGCGAATGTCAAGGTGAAGGTTGGCCAGGTGATCGATAGTTATTCAATGCAGTTTCCCCCTCACTGCGCCTCGGAGCCGGTTCAGAGTCACTTGCCTCATTAATAAATTTAAATTTTCTATCCTCTTACATATAAATAGCGTGCACAATTTATCATTAGGCAAACTGAAACATAAGATCGCGACCCGCTTTGAGCAAATATAATAAATAAAAAAAATTAAAGATCAAACAAATTGAAAAATAATTTTAGTAGCTGAACGGAGCAACAACAATTGCAAAATGAGTAAGTGATTGTTAAGTGCAGCAGCCGTCATTATATGGCCAACTAATTGGCAATTGTTGTCAGATTGCTTAGGCATTTTAGTTGGCCAAAGTTCCATGTAAACATGGGACGTTAAAAAAAAAATGATAATAACCTGCCCGGCCTTTGGCTCAAAGTACAGGAGCTGATCCGCTAATTGAATATTAATGTCTGCCCTTTTAGGAGTGCCCACGATGTTGTCGGATATAGACCAGCTGCCCCAGATCCAGATGGGCGAGTTCATTCTCCAGTTCGAGCTGGGTGAGCCCACGGCCCATGGCAAGGAGGTGGCCATGAAGGAGCTGCGGGAAACCCCAGAGCGTCAAAAGGAAGCCACCAAGGAGCTGGCAAGGCTTTTGGAGGGTAAGCTATGATATCGATTTGATGTAACTATATAGTATTATTTTTATTAAGAATTAGTATGAATTGAAAAATGATCTTCAATAAAATGGTAGTTCACAATATTCACAGTGTTCTTTATTAGTCATCTGAGATCTCTAATAAATAATTAATTCATTAGAATTAACATTAAATTCCAAGCACATAGTATAGGGCTTTTCCCTTATTTATTAAAGCAATTTGCAAAATGATTATTTAAACTGTTTATCTAAAGTTATCAGAAAGGATTAAATTTTATTTTTAGAATGTATTATAAAAGATATAAAAACTTAAGTCTTTAAAAATGACATTGCCAAGTCCATGCTAAGTACATACTTATTGAATATCTATTTTTAAACCATATATAATTCGATCTGTCTGTGTGGTAATTCCGTGTCACTAATCACGGGTTGAGGTTAAATGTGGCATGCCCTCGATAAGATTATATGGTATCTACGATTGAACTGCATAACATTCGCTTTATAATTGCATCTAGAGAACATGATAAGTTTAATAGCAGTGGATTTAAAAGTAAATTGTTAGTTCCGTGTTGACGTATTTTAATTTTTTTTATTTCTATTTTTAGCCGAGACTGATTTGCATTATCCCAAGGATAACGAGGAATGGCTCATCCGATTCCTGCGTCCCTGCAAGTATTACCCGGAGAGTGCTCGTGATTTGGTTAGTGTTACTATAAAATCTTTATAAAATAGACATTTATATTATTTATGATCCTTTTTGACAGATCAAAAGGTACTACTCCTTCAAGGTGAAGCACTCGGATGTGTACAATAATCTGAAACCGTCTGGGGAGATTAACATTTTCAATCACAACATCCTTACCGTTTTCCCCAATCGCGATCAATTGGGTCGTCGTATTTTGGTCCTGGAACTTGGAAGTAAGTTTTTTATAATTTTTAATGTGGTTAAAAAAGAAAAAAGTATTAATTATGTATATTTACATTTTTTAGAGCGCTGGAAGCACAAGCAGGTCACCCTGGATGAGGTGTTCAAGGGAGCTGTGATCTTCCTGGAGGCCGCCATGCTTGAGCCGGAGACTCAGATCTGCGGAGCAGTCGTGATCTTCGACATGGATGGCCTTAGTCTGCAGCAGACCTGGCAGTTCACACCGCCGTTTGCCAAGCGTATTGTGGACTGGCTGCAGGACTCTGTCCCCCTCAGGATCAAGGCTATCCACATTGTCAACCAGCCGAAGATCTTCAATGTGGTGTTCGCCCTGTTCAAGCCCTTCTTGCGGGAGAAACTGAGGAGCAGGATCATCTTCCATGGCACCGATCGCGAGTCCTTGCACAAGCACATGTCGCCCAAGTGCCTGCCGGCCGCCTATGGCGGAATCCTCGAATCCAACCGGATCGACAGTGACCAGTGGTATCAGTTGCTCCTCAAGTGCGATCCCGAATTCGATGCCATCAACTCGTATGGCTACAAGAAGAAGTGATAGGGTTTACGGCGGCATCAAGTGATAGGGAATCCCCAATTTCCATTACCAAACATATCTGTGCGGCACGCATGCGCACTTTATTGTTAAGCACCCGATCTGTTATACGCTTGTCCTGTTAGAGAATAGCGCCTAGAGTTTGCCGTAGTCATAGATCCTTCGAAGCTTCGATCGAACCCAGCTAAAGTGTTACACATACTTATTACTTATTAACGTTAATCCGGGGTAAGCGTATTTATATCATACTCTACTTTTATACAAATTGTTGAAATATATAAACACCAAAATCATCCATGATGTTTGTTTTTTCTTTTCAGTTTGTAAGAGAAGCTATTGTTAGTTTCGAACTCAACTTTCTTTTTATTTTCCGTATAATTTGGCAATAGCACATACAATATATAAAAAAAAAAGTTAAACAAGGGTTTAACTTGTACAGTTGTTAAGACATTTGTGCTTGTGATTTTATGTATATTTTTTAAAGGCGTGAAGTAACTTTTTTGCTACAAAGGCACACTGAGATTTTATATGTGGTTCGTATTAGTATTATTTAAAAAAGCCTAATTTTAAAAAAGCAAAACGAAAATTGACGAAGATTTTTTATTGACCATCTTTGGTTAATAATTCAAGTAAAAATTCTTCAAAGTTTAATCTCCAAAAATTACTACATGGCTTTACATACTTTATACTTTACATGGGTACTATTAATTTTAAGTAATTTCCCTTTATAGTAAAACTAATGTCTTTCATTATCATCTTTGCTGTTTCATTTGATTATTCCATATCAAAAGCTATATTTATTTCATATAACAAAATAATATTCTTTTTTTTCTTTGCTTTGCAAACAAAAAGTGTCTTAAAGCTATGTTGTACAGTATAACAAAAATTTCATTCAGGTCCAATTTTTTTCATTACAAAAATCGTTCCTCTAACATTAGAATATATATCTTCGGTATTGATTTAATTGTTAACCACATCGATTGTTTAGATTTTGGTCTGGAACCCCTCTCGAGTCTGGAATGCATTGAAAAGGTCATCCTGGAGGCCAGGCCCCGGCAAGTGGTTAAATTAAGCGTAAATTCCCGGTCAACTCCCGTCAGTCTGCTCATAGACGATAATTGGTCTTTGGCGCCTTTGCATTATTGCGTTTCTGTCCGAACATTTTCTTTCCCGGGCTGCGCATGGCGGCGTCATCCACATCCGCATTGGTCTCCGCGGTCTCGCCACCCCCCGTGCAACAGATGCGGCGTTGGGCGAGGCGGATGGGGCGGGTAAGGTCGATAGTGTCGCCCTGCTGTCGCAGCTCTGACTCCGCCACGCACTCCATGTGTCGCCACTGGCGGAGGCCAAGGGTGAAGGCCTCCGTCACATTGGTGGCGGCCTTGGACGAGGTCTCGATGTGGGAAGCAATCTTCTGCTCGGCGCACCACTGCTGGACACCCTCGTAGTTGACCTGTCGCTTTGCCGGAGGAAGGTCGTTCTGCGGAGTTATATTATTAAATATTTGTATAAGAAATTATTTGTTTAACTTACCTTATTTCCCACCACAATAAATGGAAACTTGTCAGCGTCCACGTCGGCATACATGAGGAACTCCTTCCGCCAAAGATCCAATCCCCTCAAGCTGTCTCGGTCGTCAAGGGCATAGCAGAGCAGGCAGATATCTGATCCCCGGTAGAACGGTGTTCGCAGGGCTCTGAATCGTTCCTGGCCTGCCGTGTCCCATATCTATTTCAAAGAAAAATTCAATAAAACAAATGCAATTAAGTTTAATTGAATGGCTAATTCAATTAGCAAAATATTTGAATTTGAATTTGCCGCTAAAGCGAATCAAAACTTTTGTTAAAAGTGAGAAAAATGGTGGGCTACAAAAAAAAAGTGGGAAGCCTGATTCATCTAGATCACGGCACACATTTTTGAGCTTAAAGTAAATATTTAGTCTAGAGGGTAGTCAGTGACTACAACTGATAACAATGTGTGGTAACTGATAAGCAAATAAGCCAAACAGAAAAACGTTTAAAGTAAACTAGAGAGCTTCTAGGGCTTTGTTAAGTTTTTCGGTATTTTATTTAAAATCTAATCTAGTTTTCAAATACAAATCAAAGCTTGGAGAGAGGATATATTATAACCTAGTGGGGGACTGCATTTTTAATTTGATTTGTTTAAAATGTGGGTGCTTCCATGGCAACATGAAAAACTAGGCGTCCCAACTTGGGGGTATGCATGGAAATACATATATATTTGTGTGTATATCCCCTACCCAGGGAGATTCCCTATTTTGCAAGTTCTTCTCCCAACAAGCCAACCGTGAAAAGTGATTATGCCTTTTTGTCTCTCGACTGTGGGGGAATGATGGTAATCTGCCGGTATGGGGGACTCAAAATTATGCGAAATACTCTGAGAATTAGTCATCAACAAAGCCGCATGTTTTACACTTTCTATAGCCGATTCTATAGGGAACATCGATTGCTTCAATTAGAATCATTATACCGATTTGCTGCCACCTTGGATGCACTCACTTTGCTTACTCATTGAAACGCTCCTGCATATTCATTAGCTTTCCAAGCTTGGTCGACTGTGAAAAATATTTTTTTTTGATTTTCGAATAATCCGCCAAGACAGCATGGCATCAGCAGGAATGATAAAGAATTAAGAATTCAGATGAGATTGAGACCATAAACTGTGGCGGCGGATGAAACAAAGTTGGGTCTTTGTTTTCGAGTCCACAAAGTGTCATTATTTATAATTTTGTTTGTTGTAGTTTTTTGTTTTCGCAAAAGCTCAACTGTACGTTAATTGAGTAGAAATTTGCTGGAAGTACATATGTACATATGTACTGTATATATGTGGGCATGGGGCAGATGGAAGAGATAGGACCATAAATATATAGGTACAGTGGTGTAGATAGCTTAAGAGATTATTTCAAAAATTGTCTTTAAATGAGTTTCTAAAATGTAGATTTTATGGAGTCTATTTCAAGTCTTAAGTAGATAGAAATTTAATAGTTTATATATATTTTTGTAATGCTCCAATAACCACTGTACTACAAATAGTAGAAAAGTAAAAACAAAGCTCAATCGTTGTTCACATTTTAAGTGTTTCGACATCAAGAAATTGCCGGTGGATCTGATCTTATTGAAGGGGAAATAGTTGGATACAGATGGGGAGGTGTAGACACGTAAAGGAAACACGCTTGGGTAGTCTCTATCTTGACCAACTTTTACTTAAAAATACCAACAAAAAGTTTGCCAAAGAAACATAAAATAAATAATTAAGTATTACCTGTAAGGTGTAACGCTCTCCATCGACCTCTATATCCTTGTTCATAAACTCAACCCCGATGGTGTGGAAATTGTTTTCCTCGTAGCGATTGGAAACGAAGCGATTGAGGAGGGCCGACTTTCCCACCCCGCCGTCACCCAGTATGACGACCTTCAGCAGTTTGGATCTCTGCGGTGGGCGCATATTTGTCATGATGTGTGTTTGTTAAATAAACAATATTCCTACAATTAAGCCCGGCAACAGTGTGTCGATTTCTTCAGCAGTTTCTCAACTGCGCAACTAGAAACTACTTTTCGATTATTGGCTTAATTTCACCCACGACTTTACAATTTAGTGTGTTGCACTTTTGTTTAATTACATTATATACTATAGCTGCGCACTTTACAAAAGGAGCAATTAGTGGTTTTTGTATGAATAAATTTGAAATTAAAAAAACTATGAGCGTAACCGAAATACGCGCCGCCGAGCAGGTCCAATTGGATGAGCAGTCAGCTGACAACTAACAGGGGCAGCTCATTGGATAACAAGTGGTAGTGGCGCGGAACAGAGCTGTTAGCTTAGATTTCCCAAAGCTCTGTTAGCAGTGTGGCGCGTTAATTCAAAATTAAAATGACTAAATGACTTAAATGTATAAAATATTTTTATATCTTCCTTGATTTAATCGTTTATAAATAAATTATAATAATCAGCCCTTGATGACCGCAATGGGTCGCATTTTTATGCACTTTTTGCTAATGCCCGCCGCATGGCAGGTGTCCACCACATCGGTCACGTCCTTGTACGACTCGGGGGCCTCCTCCATGACTAACTTGGGCGAGGCGACGCGAATGGCAATACCGATCTGGTCCAGCTTTTCGAGAACCTCTTTGTAGTCGATATTCCGGCGAGATTTGGCACGGGAGAGAGCACGACCCTATGGATAGAAAGATATTTGAAATATATACATTAGGGGCTTTTTTCAACAAACTCACCGCTCCATGGCAGGTGCTGCCGAAAGTTTCCTGCATACCCTGCTCTGTACCAGTGAGAACATAGCTGCAGGTGCCCATGGTTCCGCCCACTAGGACTGGCTGTCCCGTGAGCTGGTAGTCCACAGGGATGAGGGGGTGATGTGGGGGAAAGGCGCGAGTGGAGCCTTTCCGGTGGACCAGCAACTTGCGCTCCTTTCCATCGACGATGTGGTTCTCCACCTTGGCAATGTTGTGCGAAACGTCGTAGATCACGTGCATGTCGAGATCATCTGGAGTGGTGTTGAACATTTTGGCAAAGGCCTGCCTCGTAAGGAAGGTCATGGAGCTGCGGTTGACCCACGCAAAGTTAGCCGCCGCCGCCATGGCCTTGAGGTAGTCCTGACCCTCCACAGAGTTGATACGAGCGCAGGCCAGCTGTCGGTCGTTCGTTTCAATCTTGTCCCGTTTCATGGCCTTCTCCATTTGCACCAGAGCATCGGTGGCCACCTGATGGCCGAAGCCACGGCTGCCCGAGTGAATCATCACCACCACCTGTCCCTTTTCCTCAATGCCCATCTTCGAGGCGCTCCACTTGTCATAGATCTCGTCGACGACCTGAATCTCCGCATAGTGATTACCCGCTCCCAACGTTCCCAGCTGGGGAAGTCCTCGTTTCTTGGCGCGCATGCTAACCTTGGCAGGATCGGCGTTCAGCATTCGTCCATACTCTTCGCAGTGCTCCTTGTCCTCGGCCCAGACGTAACCCTCGCGCAGCGACCAGTCCATGCCCATTTCCAAGGCCTCCTCCAGGTCACGGGCATTCATCGGGATGATGCCCTTCGAGCCCACACCCACGGGAATGTGATCAAACAGCGACTGGGCCAGCTGCTCCTTTACAGGCTGGACGTCCTTCTCATACAGGTTGGTGCGCAGCAGACGGACACCGCAATTGATGTCGAATCCTACACCACCAGGACTCACTACGGACAGGGGGTCGTCCATGTCGAAGGCTGCCATGTTGCCGATGGCGAACCCGTATCCAGAATGGATGTCCGGAAGACCTATGGACCTTCCCACGATGCCGGGCAAGGCGGCTACATTGGCTATTTGCTTGACGCCGGGCAGAAAGCCACCGACTGCTCCCGGGCGACACGAGTTCTTCAGCTCTTCCAGCATCAGGCGCTCCAGTCGGCTGTTCACGTAGAAACATCCTTCCACATTCATGTTTGGCTGGAAGCCCTTCTTGATGCGCCAGCAGTGGTCGCTGATCTTCTCCAGGTACTTCAGCTCATCGTTGTAAGGACGCACCACCATCGCACAGCTTTGGGGAATTACTTTTTCGGATTAATCTAGTCAGCTTCTATTTATAAGTATTTATTTCGCGATGAAATATGTTTGTTGCATGCCGGCATGAAATTAGGGTTGTTGAAAATATCAATATATCGATAATTTTCCTATTTGAAACGGTTGGCGTCTTCGCTACAAACATTTCGAACGGTCATACTTTGATTTGAACGGATTTAAATTATACCCTTGCAAAGGGATTTATAATTTTCTTTATTTTATAGGGATTTATAGCCATCACTGTCCGCTCGAGAATCGGATGAGAATTGGGGAAGATATAGCCATCACTGTGGGCCATATAGGGCAAAACCCCATTTTCAAGGGATCCCATCATAAAAAATGGACGAAAAATCTAAAAAATATTTTGTCTCAGGATTTTGATGCAGAATTGTGGCGAATCGATCCAGAAATCGTTTAAGGTACTTCGCTTGAGAATCGGATGAGAATTGAGGAAGATATAGCCATCACTGTGGGCCCTATAGGGAAAACCCTATTTTCAAGGGATCCCATCATAAAAAATGGACGAAAAATCTAAAAAATATTTTGTCTCAAGATTTTGATGCAGAATGGTGGCGAATCGATCCAGAAATCGTTTAAGGCACTCCGCTTGAGAATCGGATGAGAATTGAGGAAGATATAGCCATCACTGTGGGCCCTATAGGGAAAACCCCATTTTCAAGGGATCCAATCATGAAAAATGGACAAAAAATCTAAAAAATATTTTGTCTCAGGATTTTGATGCAGAATGGTGGCGAATCGATCCAGTAATCGTTTAAGGTACTCCGCTTGAGAATCGGATGAGAATTGGGGAAGATATAGCCATCACTGTGGGCCCTATAGGGAAAACCCAAGGGCTTTCCCTATAGGGATCCCATCATGAAAAATGAACAAAAAATCTAAAAAATATTTTGTCTCAGGATTTTGATGCAGAATGGTGGCGAATCGATCCATAAATCGTTTAAGGTACTCCGATTGAGAATCCGATGATAATTGGGGAAGCTATAGCCATCACTGTGGGCCCTATAGGGAAAACCCCATTTTCAAGGGATCCCATCATGAAAAACGAACAAAAAATCTGAAAAATATTTTGTGTCAGGATTTTGATGCAGAATGGTGGCGAATCGATCCAGTAATCGTTTAAGGTACTCCGCTTGAGAATCGGATGAGAATTGGGGAAGATATAGCCATCACTGTGGGCCCTTTCCAATCATGAAAACACATTGAAAACACCCCATTTTCAAGGGGTTTTCCCATCATGAAAAATGGACAAAAAATCTAAAAAATATTTTGTCTCAGGATTTTGATGCAGAATGGTGGCGAATCGATCCATAAATCGTTTAAGGTACTCCGATTGAGAATCGGATGAGAATTGGGGAAGATATAGCCATCACTGTGGGCCCTATAGGGAAAACCCCATTTTCAAGGGATCCCATCATGAAAAATGGACAAAAAATCAAAGAAATATTTTGTCTCAGGATTTTGATGCAGAATGGTGGCGAATCGATCCAGAAATCGTTTAAGGTACTCCGATTGAGAATCGGATGAGAATTGGGGAAGCTATAGCCATCACTGTGGGCCCTATAGGGAAAACCCCGTTTTTAAGGGATCCAATCATGAAAAATGGACAAAAAATCTAAAAAATATTTTGTCTCAGGATTTTGATGCAGAATGGTGGCGAATCGATCCAGAAATCGTTTAAGGTACTCCGATTGAGAATCGGATGAGAATTGGGGAAGCTATAGCCATCACTGTGGGCCCTATAGTGAAAACCCCATTTTCAAGGGATCTCATCATGAAAAATGGAAAAAAATATTTTGTCTCAGGATTTTGATGCAGAATGGTGGCAAATCGATCCAGAAATCGTTTAAGGTACTCCGCTTAAGAATCGGATGAGAATTGGGGAAGCCATCACTGTGGGCCCTATAGGGAAAACCCCATTTTCAAGGGATCCCATCATGAAAAATGGACAAAAAATCAAAGAAATATTTTGTCTCAGGATTTTGATGCAGAATGGTGGCGAATCGATCCAGAAATCGTTTAAGGTACTCCGCTTAAGAATCGGATGAGAATTGGGGAAGCTATAGCTATCACTGTGGGCCCTATAGTGAAAACCCCATTTTCAAGGGATCTCATCATGAAAAATGGAAAAAAATCAAAGAAATATTTTGTCTCAGGATTTTGATGCAGAATGGTGGCGAATCGATCCAGAAATCGTTTAAGGTACTCCGATTGAGAATCGGATGAGAATTGGGGAAGATATAGCCATCACTGTGGGCCCTATAGGGAAAACCCCATTTTCAAGGGATCCCATCATGAAAAATGGACAAAAAATCAAAGAAATATTTTGTCTCAGGATTTTGATGCAGAATGGTGGCGAATCGATCCAGAAATCGTTTAAGGTACTCCGCTTAAGAATCGGATGAGAATTGGGGAAGCCATCACTGTGGGCCCTATAGGGAAAACCCCATTTTCAAGGGATCTCATCATGAAAAATGGAAAAAAATCTAAAAAATATTTTGTCTCAGGATTTTGATGCAGAATGGTGGCGAATCGATCCAGAAATCGTTTAAGGTACTCCGATTGAGAATCGGATGAGAATTGGGGAAGATATAGCCATCACTGTGGGCCCTATAGGGAAAACCCCATTTTCAAGGGATCCCATCATGAAAAATGGACAAAAAATCAAAGAAATATTTTGTCTCAGGATTTTGATGCAGAATGGTGGCGAATCGATCCAGAAATCGTTTAAGGTACTCCGCTTAAGAATCGGATGAGAATTGGGGAAGCTATAGCTATCACTGTGGGCCCTATAGTGAAAACCCCATTTTCAAGGGATCCCATCATGAAAAATGGAAAAAAATCAAAAAAATATTTTGTCTCAGGATTTTGATGCAGAATGGTGGCGAATCGATCCAGAAATCGTTTAAGGTACTCCGCTTAAGAATCGGATGAGAATTGGGGAAGCCATCACTGTGGGCCCTATAGGGAAAACCCCATTTTCAAGGGATCTCATCATAAAAAATGGAAAAAAATCGAAAAAATATTTTGTCTCAGGATTTTGATGCAGAATGGTGGCGAATCGATCCAGAAATCGTTTAAGGTACTCCGATTGAGAATCGGATGAGAATTGGGGAAGCTATAGCCATCACTGTGGGCCCTATAGTGAAAACCCCATTTTCAAGGGATCCCATCATGAAAAATGGAAAAAAATCAAAAAAAAATTTTGTCTCAGGATTTTGATGCAGAATGGTGGCGAATCGATCCAGAAATCGTTTAAGGTACTCCGCTTAAGAATCGGATGAGAATTGGGGAAGCCATCACTGTGGGCCCTATAGGGAAAACCCCATTTTCAAGGGATCTCATCATGAAAAATGGACAAAAAATCAAAGAAATATTTTGTCTCAGGATTTTGATGCAGAATGGTGGCGAATCGATCCAGAAATCGTTTAAGGTACTCCGCTTAAGAATCGGATGAGAATTGGGGAAGCCATCACTGTGGGCCCTATAGGGAAAACCCCATTTTCAAGGGATCTCATCATGAAAAATGGAAAAAAATCGAAAAAATATTTTGTCTCAGGATTTTGATGCAGAATGGTGGCGAATCGGTCCAGAAATCGTTTAAGGTACTCCGCTTAAGAATCGGATGAGAGTTGGGGAAGATATAGCCATCACTGTGGGCCCTATAGGGAAAACCCCATTTTCAAGGGATCTCATCATGAAAAATGGAAAAAAATCGAAAAAATATTTTGTCTCAGGATTTTGATGCAGAATGGTGGCGAATCGATCCAGAAATCGTTTAAGGTACTCCGCTTAAGAATCGGATGAGAATTGGGGAAGCTATAGCTATCACTGTGGGCCCTATAGGGAAAACCCCATTTTCAAGGGATCCCATCATGAAAAATGGACAAAAAATCAAAAAAATATTTTGTCTCAGGATTTTGATGCAGAATGGTGGCGAATCGATCCATAAATCGTTGATCTTTGGATGACATATAGACGCATCGTTCTTTGTTTTGGTAATTGTCGGGTTGTCTTTGAGCCCATCGTTTAATTTTTATGAGCTTGGCATTGGAGAACCAATTGTGGACACCGCTCTTGCCCAGATCGTTGCCTGATGTCCAGTACATTACGGTGTTTCCTTTTAATATTTTTTTTTGCAAATGGGCCTGAATATCACAGTGCTCCTCTGAGGTCTCAAATGTCACCAGTTCGGATCCCAGTTTTCGGCAGATTTCATAGGCCATAAACCAGTTGGCTGTCTGAGTAAGGTACTCCGCTTGAGAATCGGATGAGAATTGGGGAAGATATAGCCATCACTGTGGGCCCTATAGGGAAAACCCCATTTTCAAGGGATCCCATCATGAAAAATGGACAAAAAATCAAAAAAATATTTTGTCTCAGGATTTTGATGCAGAATGGTGGCGAATCGATCCATAAATCGTTTAAGGTACTCCGCTTTAGAATCGGATGAGAATTGGTGAAGATATAGCCATCACTGTGGGCCCTATAGGGAAAACCCCTCAATAAGGATCGGCCTAATTTTATTTGCAATAAATATCCTATTTATCCTCCTTTTATTCTATATGTCCTATGCGCCAGAATTTAGATTTTCTTTCTTGTTTTTAAATATTTTAACTTAAAATGGAAAGCATCCATTATCATGTTCAGTATAATAATTTTAATAGATTTTAGAAGCGATCAATAATCGTAAAATTTCTTATTTCCAGACAACAACAGTTATTGTTTCTGGGTTTTCAGCTTCGCAGATATATTTAAACAAGCTCTTGTCATGGCCACTGCAAGGACGATCGTTCAGCTGAATTTCCGTGGAACTCGCATATATATAGCCCAAATGTATACAATGTTCTTTTCCTCCAGCATTATCCGGTTGCTTGGGAGCCCATCGATTGATATTTATCGGCTGGGCATTCGTAAACCAATTGTGGGTTCCTGTTTTTCCCAAATCATTGCCCGATGTCCAGTGTTCGGATCTTGCTCCTTTGGACTTCAAATAGGCGGCAATGGCGTCAAATTCCTCAGGAGTCTCAAAGGTCACCAGATCGGCTTCCATTTTACGGCATGTTTCATAGGCCATATACCAGTTCACTTGTTCCGCTCCAAAGAAATAGAAACCATCCCGAATCTTAACAAACGGGCTCAAGTCAATAGGAACTTGATTGGGATTTCCTAAAAATAATACTTTATTTTAAAAATTTCGAAAATTTGTTTAAAGAGTTTAATTTACCGGTTATTATTTCTGCTGCATATTTATGTCCCCAGCTTAGTTCAAAACTAAACAAAATGAGCAGGACCTTAACGAATATCTTCAACATTTTACGTTTTTCTGACTAACAGTCGAAGATGTGGAAACATATTTATACCCATTTTTTATCAGACATTCTTGATAATTTTGCAATGAATGTTTGTTCCCAAAAATTAGCGCCCAAAATTAAAAGATAAAATGGTTCTCTTAATAGCAATTATCAGAGAATTATTTCATGTTAAGTGAAAGGTGATTAAGCCATTGTTAGAAATCGAATTTAATTGGTTTGTTGCTAAGAGACGGAAAGATTTTTTTTATTTTGGCTTTAAATATATGTATATAATTATACATATATAATGTATATAAATATATAAAATATAATTTACATTCTTCAAATAAATATCTACTTTTTTCTTATTTCCACACAACGATTGATATTGTTTCTTGCTTAGGAGCCTCACAGATGTACCTCTTGTAATATTCACATCGACCATCGCTCATAAAATATTGATCTTTGGATGACATATAGACGCATCGTTCTTTGTTTTGGTAATTGTCGGGTTGTCCTTGAGCCCATCGTTTAATTTTTATGGGCTTGGCATTGGAGAACCAATTGTGGACACCGCTCTTGCCCAGATCGTTGCCTGATGTCCAGTACATTACGGTGTTTCCTTTTAATATTTTTTTTTGCAAATGGGCCTGAATAACACAGTGCTCCTCTGAGGTCTCGAATGTCACCAGTTCGGATCCCAGTTTTCGGCAGATTTCATAGGCCATAAACCAGTTGGCTGTCTGAGTGCTAACATAATAGTATCCATTACCGATCCTTACAAAAGGACTTGTGTTAATTGGAATATCGTTTGGGTTCCCTGCAAATACATGATGTAGTTTTTTTCAAGTATTAATTATATTTTGATTTTTACAAACCATCCTTGAATTCTGTTGCAAATTTGTCATAGGTAGAGCCCAGTTTAAAACTGATGAGAGCTAAAAGGAATCGAATTAGTTTCCGCAGCATTTGGACTTAGTTTGTGTAGATTTTCCAAATTTGTGGCTGCTTTTATACCCAAAATAAAACATCAATTAAACGGCCTATCCCTTTTAAGAAGAACTTAAGACTTATTTTGTTTAATTGCTCAAACTACTGTACATAATGTTATTCGCTTTGTTTATAGATGGTTCTTTGTGTCTGAATTCGCAATAGATAATCTACTTACTAAGCCTTGATCATCATTAACCACAGCTGCAAATCGGATGACAATAAGGCAACATTGACTAACATTTTTTTTAGGTAATTAGAGAGCTACTCTATTTATTCTTTGTATTCACACCTAAAAAAGCTTCCTTCCAATCTGATGGTTGATTTTTAATTACCATAATATCCTTGAGAAATCAGATGGACCAAGACTTACCAAGACATCCGTGCAAGGTGTGGAAATTTGCAAGTCCTGCCCCAGCACATGTGGGAAAAGCACTGGAATAGTCCACATTTGCAATTCAAAAAAGCGGCGACCACCCACACCAAATGCCAGAAATGAAAACTAATGATTTTCATTTAATACCCACAAGAAAATGCATATAAGAAAAGAAAAAACGAGGCTATGGAAATCTCTTTTAGATGGCAATGGCAGTCAATTAAATGGAAGGGGAATTACCTTGTCTTCAATGGAATTAAAATAAAGCTCTGGTAAAGAATTGCCATTTTGGGAGACTATAAAAGAGAAATTACATGTATACTAAAAAAAAAATCATTTTATACTTGAATAATGGTAACTATTTAGTTGTTTTAAGAAAATGTTCAATTCTAAAACGAAAAATTTACCTAAAATATGTCTGTCAAAATGAATTCTGTTAACTAACATTTAAGTGTTGGTAAATATCGACAAGGCGCCAAGAATTTAAATATAAGCTTTGCGCATTGGCAAGCAATAAATAAGGTTTCGACCATTCTATAGCCATGTGTAGGATCCCAGCAGAAGAAAACTACTCTCCAAAGGCTCCTTTAGAAGACATCCCTTGCATTTGTGTGCATATGTGAGTGTACTCCCAGTGGAGTAATTTCAACGTAGGGGACACGTGACTCCATTTCGAGTATGTTTTTGGCATCTTTACGACTTTTTGTCTGTTGGTTGTCACATTTTTTCTTGGGTTTTGTAGTCTTTGCGTGCCGACATTGTGTCGTGTGTGTTGAGTTTTCCATTTAGCCATTGCCGATTTTGTTGCCTTTTTTCGGTTTCGTGCTAAAAAGAGAAATTTTTTTTGTTTTTTTGAAATTAAATCTAATTTGATGTGCAAATGTGTTGTGTCGGCACTGGTGCTTTGTTATTAGCTGCATTCTGGCACGTTTGCAGCTCTACACATACTCCTACTTGAGTTGGAAACTGGAAAAGTACAGTGGTAATTGGCTTAGTACATAAAAATCAAATTAGTCATGGCTATTTTTACAATTAATAAAACCTTTTTGTTTGGCATGCTTATAACCTTGGCTAAAACTTATTAACTTGGCTTGGCTTTACTGTACTTTTTACACTGAATTAACAGTTAACGAGTAAAATGGCTTACTTGCTTTTTTTTTTGGTTTAATTCTCTTTCTATCCCGCCCCCTTTTGTGGTTTTCCTCTTTTTCCCCTACTGCGGTTAGCATTTTCGTAAAGGGGCCAGGAAAACGCCAACGTGTGATAAGCCAAAGTGGCGAAATTGTTGTGGAAATGGCTAAAAAGAAGGGCCGGAAGTCTGAGAAGTGGTAGGAGGAGTCTGCTGGCGATTGGCAGTTGCAATTAAGCGTTTGGCTTTAAATGTCATTGCTTGGCTAGCGAATTCCACAATTAACTTATCGAAGATGCAACTGATACTGGAATTGAATTGTAACATGACCTTTTGAAGGACAGACTCTTATTTAAAAGTCTTAGTTCATACTTAGATTTAGTCTTAGTCTTAGATTTTAAATAAATATGTATTTCTAATCTTATTTTACTAAAATAAATACTGAAAACTACTTAGTAAAACTATAAAAAAACCCAAAAAAATTAGTAGAAAATATAAAGATATATTTAAATATTGAACTGATTTATTTTAATAATTAAGAAGAGTTATTTTAAAAGGTAAGTATATCTTCTAGATACTTATTTGTACAATTTTAGGAATATTTTAATTTTCTTTGACGAAATTTATGTATTTATATTTATATTTAAAAATATGCAAAACTAAGAGCCGAAAAAAAGTCACCATTTCAAACTCATAACTTAAATCCCTCAAGAATGCCTAAAAATAGTATGAAATTCCAAAAATTATTTTTAATCCGCACCAAAAATACATGTGTTTGCATTGCTATAATTTTAGACCATAGCTGGTTTCAGCCATCATGAGAACAAAAATCATGGCAACCACAAATCATTTCTGTGGTCAGTGCAATGTCAGCCACTGGCAGGTTCATTCATCAGGTGGGTGGGTCAGTAAGCCCGTGAAACACACGTAAAACCACTTGGCAGCACCACATTTCCCAACGTGCCTTGTGTGCCTCACCGGCGACTGCCACTCGTTTTCGGGAAGCTGCCACAATTGAAATCCAAAGCCGAAAACTGTCCCGCAAAAGCCTGTCAAATTATGAAAATGGAATATATAGTCGGGTGTGCCTGACACTTTAAATGAAATTTGAAAAGCAATCAACAATACCCCTGCCATCCCAGCAGCCCCTTTCTGGTCGGTGCCCTAATTGCTCAATCAAAAAACGTATGCGATTCCATGGGGTAAATCAAGCTGACGTTGGAAAATGCATTTTCCAAGCCAAAAGAAACTAAATTTTGTACATAAACTTTGTTACAAAGGGCGTGAAGGAATAAGGTGAGCGAGCAGGAGGGGTGATAAACGGAAGTGTTTGGCGGTTTTCCGAAGAGGCTGGGCAGAAAAGTGGGTGGAAAACTGGTTGGAAAACTGGGGGAAAACGAATGAAAGTGATTGCCACAAGCAACAGCCAAAGACAACAATGCCAAACTTTGGGCAGAACCAAGGAGTTTCGCCAAAGACTTGGATTCTAGTTGGGTTATGGGGACGGGGGGCACTGGGTGGGTGGTGCGGCAAGGATGCTTCAAGTGGGTAGCGGAAACGGAAGCGCATTGAGCAAAGTTGCAGTTGTTTGGCTTTTGTTTCGCCATCTCTCCAGCGCCAGAACCAACTCCGCTGCCAGAGCAAAGCAATTTAAGTTAAACAAGCGCCCTCCCTTCCTTTACCTTTTTCGTTACTTTTTTCCCCGTTCTTCGTCCTTCGTCCTTGCATTCCCAGACATCATCAGTGCCCCTTTTCGCGCGGTGTGCGCAATGTAAATGTCAAATATTTTTGAAAATCCTTCGTGGCGCTCGGATTTGTTGCAAGCGCTTTTTGAAAACTCTTTTTCCTAATTGACTTAAAGTTTTATTTCTTTTCAAGAAGTTGTCAGTGTTTGCAGCAGTATGTTCTTATTATTTGTAAGCTAACAAATGGCTATAATTTTTGTGAGATATGTATTTTTTATGAAGTATATTTAAGGCAATACGGAATTAATAAAAGAGGAGAAGGGCAACTCTAATTATAATTATATTTTCAATTTATTTAATATAACAGAGAGTCAATTACGAAAGTTACGTCTTTGGTTTAAAGAATTTTACAAACTGGCATTTATCGCTTTGAGTTTTTATAGTTTTCAAAGTAAGTTTTCCCAAGAATATTGACATACCAATTTTTATTAAAAAAAGTATAAATTTATAAGCTAAAAATACGTATGTAATTTAACATAACCGCGTCAATATTTATTTCAATTATCCCTATCTTTTTATTATAGAAACTTTCCTATTGTTGAATGAAGCCTTATGACAGCTTGAGTGTTTTCTAGGTACTTCTTAAGTTATTGAATATTCAATTTCAATTTATGGCAAGACAAAGCCTAGTCCTAGCTGGGCCGAAACTTTTGTTCGATAATTGTGGGGTGGAATCCTTTTTCGCCTGGCTCTCCCTGGGCTGCTTCGACTTGCAGCTCTGGCTCGATAATTATTATGTAAATTGCTTAAAAATTCACCGCAGGTATACCCAAAGGATTCACTTTGCCTCGGCGTCTGAAACTACTCCCTTCCTGCCCCATCGTCTGGCAGCCGTTGCGCTGCATTAAGCTTGATTGCATTAAGTTTGCTTTCGTCTTGCCAGAGGTGAAGCGAATGGTGGAGGTTTCTGGGGTCGGGGGGCCTGTGGTGGCAGGTCCAAGTGGCAGAAGCGGGCATGAAGGTGGGGGACAAAAAGGCGACCCACCTCCCCCAAGTTTCTTGCCGGCTCTTTACCATCGCTCTTTCCCGATTTCATTGCGCTTTAATCTATGCACTTTGAATTTCTTAGCCTGCATTCCGTATTAGCCAAATTTTGGCATGCTTCGTTGCATTTTTTGGAGGGACAGGGTGTTTAAGGGGCTAACGGGAAATTCTTTATTGAACTATCGTGGCACTGTGGATTTATTTTGTTTTTTAAGGTATTTTATATACAATTTAATCTTTCAGAAATACTTTTTTCAAAAGAAAATGTTTTATAAACACAAACGCATTTTTTATTTGTATATAAAGTATCTTACATTTACTAAAATACATAAAAAAAATACTTCCATGGTTTACTGTTTAGTAAATTTATAGAAAAGTAATTGAAAATCCTCCATAAATTGTTTCTATAGCATACTTATCACATTATTATTACATTATTTTAATAAAGTATTTGCAAGAAAAACTAATGTAAGATTCTTTATTTTCATGAGTTCTGAGTTTCCAAAGGTGTTTAAAGAAACCTTCTTTATTTCATTGTTTAATATTAAATATTAATTAGAACTTATCTGTAAATAATATCTAATTTTCATTATAATCCTTAGCATAATAGTCCACTGTAAATTACTTAGGACCTGTGAAAATTTACCTTGTTGCGCTTGACAGGATATTGATGACCTGCACCTTCGCTTCCTGCCAGCATGCCCCAAAAAGCCACCTCCTCCCTACCTTCATCATCATCAAACATGTCTGTCGCTGGCTGTAAAACCAATTTAATCTTTAGAGATTTTAACACATTCCTCTATACTCCTAAATACATATACATATAAGGTAGGAACTACTTCCGTTTCCTATTCCATCGTCTTCCTGTTGAGCTTGATGTGATTACCATGGGCTTTGTATTGTTTTGCTTTCTTGCAAATAATTAATTTGTGTGCATTACAGCCAGTCTGACAAGTCGGCTGGCAAATTGCCAAATTTCATTGAATTTCAATGAATTTTTTATGGCTGAATGGGCAGCCAAGTTTGTCATTCTAAAGTTGTTGACTTGTGCTAAAGTTAAGTTTTGATTTTACAAAAACAATTTAACACAAACTATATTTAGGAAATCATATATGTTTATATTTTCATTTACAAGGTTGTTTAAATTAAATAATTATTGTGTAATCAATTTATTATTTGATTAAACAATTTGCAGATATAATAGGTCTTCTCTTTGACTCGACGATGCTAAAAATAAAATATTCTTGCATGCTTTCGGGAGCCTTAAAATCAGCCACTAAAAGAAGTCCTTGGGATAGCAGAATAAAACTTCTATAACTTCTCTAAAAATCGCGCAATTTGGCTAAATTTGGCATAATTTTGTTTCCTAGGTTTAAATTGGTCTTGGGAGTTGTTTGACATCAAGAAGGGTAAAAATTCATATAAATCTCAAGAATAAAAGTAGTTCTCAACCTCCTAAGGATATAAAATCTGGGTTAGAAAAACAACAAATTTTATAAAGGTTTATTCTTTTATAGATTGACCTTCCAACAGATTGACAGACTTTTCTATTCTCTTGAACTTTAAATCCGAAAATAAAGAAAATTTCCGAATATAAACCTTGCCATTCCAGTTCAATTACTTAAACGGATTGCCCAGATTCGTTGTAAGTTAGGATTCCGCACATGCATGAGTATCTTAATCCGTTACAGTAACTCCAAAGGATTCTAGTCTTCAATCCGCATTTGGCCTCAAGTGCTGCAGCGCAGTTTATGCAAATGAGGTAATGACGCCGCCGCTGTTGCGGTTCCATGTCTGCGTATCTGACAGTACGACTATGTATCTGTATCTGTGGTTGGTAGGGTTGAGAGTGTGTGGGCATGGTGTGTCCTTGTCTTTGGGTAAATTGCCGACGGTCACGCCCCTTCGAGCCAGTTTTGTCTGGGTTCTAGCCCACTGGGCAACTAATTATTTGTTAACATAACACGAGTGGCAATTTAAATGCAATTAGGTTCAGAATCGGCAACGGTCCGGCAACGGCAATGCTTCTAATCCTGTCGTGTCCTAGTCTTGGACTTTGCTCATTAGAGGCATTGGGTCCTTCGATTGAGTGGGTATTTCAATTGGCAATTTAAATCGTTTCAATTGCCGAGTTGGCAAGAAACTTAATGAGCATTTCTGGATTTATGAGGGCTTATGAGGGCAGTTTCTAGACAATGTGCTAGTCATTATTGCAAATGTCTTTAACATAAATTACGGAAACAAAAGGCCAAGTAATTGATTATACTTTAAGATATTGTTTGTCTTTAAAAGTTCAACTCACCAATCTGACAATCAGAAAGCTTACTTTCATTTAAAATAATTCAATTTGTAATCAACAATGCGTGACTACCAATTGACAATTTAATTACAAAAGCCAGTCAGTGTCACAAAAAGCTAAAAATTATGCCAGCATGTCCAGCTCGAAAAGCCATCCCAAAAAAAGCAGCATCCTGCAGACTTTTAATTTGCCTTTCATCCTTCACAGCTGCATCTCCATTTGAATCTGCATTGTTTTTTTTTTATTTTTGGTGTGTCCTGGAAAAATCTATTTAAACAAGTTCCTCCCAGTAAATTGCATTCGTCTGGACTTTGGTCCGAAGCTGACCAAATGCGATTACATGGGCCACAACACAAAAGACAAGACTGGAGGACTCTAGGACTCTTAGTTGAGGACGGGTGGGGTGAAAACAGGAGCCAAACTTAGCAGATGTTGTTCTCGTGTTTTTGGCATTGTCCTAACCAGAATGCAGTGAGCAGAGATCAAGCCAGCAAATCTCTGCTCGTTTGTTGCATGTGTTTTGGTCTCCGTCACTCCGGGTATCAGGTATTTGTTAAGGAGATTTCAGGTAACACACCTGGCATTCGAGGTGAGGCACAAATGCTGACAGAAGGATAATTCTGAAGATAATTGGAAGTGAAACCACCAGAGAAAGGAGTAATTTCATTGAGATTGTTTCATACATTTTCAATAAATAATTGAAATATAAGAGCGTGTCAGATCAAATAAAAAAAAAATTAGGAACATGACTATGAAACTCATTAAGTGAACAAATAGGATGTGTCCTTCAATAAAAACTTCGAATGAAATGCATGCAAATGAGCTGAATAATGAGCAGTGGCCCTGCATCTTCTAACTAGGGGGGGTATGGACAACCCTTTTGTGGCACTAATTTCCTGAGCTGGCGCATTCGGTCGGTGCCTGTGTGTACCATCTACTGGCAGAGTCCAAAGTGTCAGTAAGTCAACAAGAATGCACTCTGACACCGACCAACAAGCCCACACCCCCCAGAAAAGGGCATTGTGACTTAAAATGTACAGAAAGAAATCAGAGAAATACATAGGAGGTTTTTAAGGAAAGAAAAATATTTTAAAATATTATATGTATCACTTATATTTTATCGTTAGAAAAAAAATACTTTTCAAGTATAAAAATCTTGACTCCTTTTTTGTGACATTTTTTTAGAGTTTACCCTTTTTTTCAGTGAAGCAATCTCTGCTCTGAAGGATTCTGTTGACCAGTTGGAGTCCTCTCGACACTTTGAATGTCATTAAGCTGTCCGTCCGGACGGGAGTCGCCTACGCCCTCCCACCTACAGCTATTGCCCTTCGGGTAACCCTTGCTCCGGACGGACACTCAGTCAATGTCTCACTAACAATCGTCAACAGGCTCAAGCAGCGTGAGGCAACAATTGGGGGCGTCAGCCCGGGTGGCCGAGTGTCCTGTTCTTGTCCTTGTTGTCACCCCATCTGCCCATTGTGAACACCAAAATCCAGAGACCTGGTTTTGTTTGTATGTTGTAATGTTGAATGCATTTCGACCGAGGAACGTTTGTCAATTTTACGCTTGTCGACTCTGTGAATTGGCCTTTTTTTTATTCGGTTACCCAGAGACCCAGGGGTCTCTATGCAAAATCATCCTACGTTTAGTATTGTCCCCTGCCCATAAAGGCTGAACGTGAAATATGCCTGGAATGCCCGGAAAGCAGGTGTCTCCGATGACAGAGGAAAAATCTTCCCCAAAAAAGGTAGAATGGTTGAAAAATGGAGCTGCAAAAAGTGTCAATTAATTTTTGGTTTCGAGGGAGCTGTTCAAAATGTTAATAGTACTTTCCAAAACTATAAATATTTGTCCAAGCAACCTATATATAAGGTAACTTAACGTAGAGTTTTTGACCCTTTGTTGACTTTAAAGCCATTTAACCCGTGACCCCAATCTGTCAAAGCCGCGAAACAAAGCAGCCTTTGAAAAGCAAATCCCATTCTAATTTCCGCGAAAAACTTGGCCTTGCCCTGCCCGGTGATCCTTGAATGCCTTGGCTCTGATGACACGGAGTATATCCCTAATCGCCGATGGCTGAGTGCAAAACGCAGCTCCCGGGGCGACAGCAGCATTTAGGGGCTTATTAAATTGCCATTACCTAAGCCGGACATCATCATCAGCGGGGCCCGTCGTCCGGCGTTCGGCGTCCAGGGTCCCAGGTTTTGGGCATACGAAGGCGAAATGCGAAGGCTCGGCATTTGCCACTCAAGTGGGGGATTAGCGGCGATGATGACAACAGCCTGACAGGCAGAAGGTCCATTAGAGGGGGTGGTGCATGGGTGCGGCAGGTGAAGGTCCAGGTGCGGATGCGGATCCGAATCCGGATGGACGGGGAGATTGAGGTCGCGCTGGATGGTGGGAGGGAGGTGGCTGGTGGCGAGGACAATCCTGGTGAGCAGCGGATGCTTGACGAGATTAGGTGACCAGCAAGTGGCAAGTACGCACTCTCATACGTGTCACTGTTTCAAAAGATAGCTAAAGGCACCGAACAAATAGTAAGATATTTCTGTAAGACTAAAAAATATTAAATAAAATAAATATATCAAATTCCAAAGTATTCACCCAAATTATAGTACCCTACATTTTGTGACTTTAATTTCCTAATTTTTTTTAGTGCACAATATAAATCCTCAGCCCATATTTAACATTTAAATGGCAAAAATTAACTGAAGCTGGCAGCAGAAAATCAGGGAAGGCGGCATTGAATTGGCTAAAGAAAAATGGTGTAAGGATGAGGAGAGCAGCGAAGAGGTATGGTGTGTGGTAAGGTGAGGTAAGTGAAAGAACTTGCCACACAGTAAATGCGAAATAATCCTCAAAAGCCGAAACGACAGCCCCAACAAAAACAGAGTGTTCAGTGCAAGTCTAAGGAATTCTACTCCTGGCGAACACAAAAGCCAGGACTCCTTCTCAATGGGCTACCAACAGGACAGGTTCTGCTCTAAATCCCGCAAAAGAGTCCCCAAATATATACTAAGGACTAAAGGGCCAAATCCTTAATCTGCTTTAAATGGCAAAGAGAGATTTCTGCGTTCTCCAGGACGAGTCCCATTCAAACGGTAAATATCAAGTGCAGCAGGAGCTGGACAGGACAGGACACTCGGAGATCAAAACAAGGACGAGGCCAAAACTGCATTAACTTGGTTTCATGCTTGGTAAATACACTGTTTTTGATTAAAGAAAATATTAATGAAAAATGGACTTAAAAAATACACTTAAAGTTTTCGCAGGTAATGGAAGGTAATTTTATTTATAATTAAATTTTAAAAGTAAAAGTCTATGACTATTTGAATAAAAATTCTTCATAAACTTAAGGTAGTGTCACTATTTTTTTGTTCTCTGCCAATGTCCTTGGGTTGCAGCACAACATCGTTATTATCGCAATGAGCGCTTTTAAGTACCGAATAATCTACAGGATAATGAGCATGAATGAACGTGAACCGTTTTTATTTTCATTTCTGTTTTTATATTTTTTTGCTTTTGAATGGGATATGGCGAATACTGGCTGAAGTGGGTGGTTTGGGTAGAACTCTGAGGATTTGACTTTGCCCTCAAGTGCACTCAACTAAAGCTGAAGCAAGCAAAATCTGTCGAGTGCTCACTGAATGCTTGTTTATAAAAAATTAAAATAAATAAAAATAGGAATCGTCAAGTAGAAGAGTCCGCTAAACGACGACAAACAAGAGACAATTAAGCGATAAAAAGTATTATTGTTTAAACTCAACAATGGTTTTTACTAGAAGACTAGTTAGCTGAATTGCAATCAAGGACTGTAAAGTACAAGCTAAAACACTAAGGGAATACTTTTAATTTAAATTGCAACGAAATTGCGACGCCATTAAATGACAAATATTTTGTGGCTTAATATCCTTTGTCCCCGTCCCTTTATAGAACTTTATGAATATAAATATTACACATGTATTTAATTTCTTGTTTCTAGTAGTTACATGGAAATATTTACGATGCAGAACGAAAGCACTTTTGACTGAAACTTTTTACCATTTTGTCAACATATTTCAGTTTTTTTTCCCATATTTTATTTTTTGGCTTTATGTTTTTTCTATTTATATATATTTGTTGAAGCAACAACCCAGAACGAGTTCATTAGTTTTCTGCTGCTGTTTGGTTGAAACCATCAAAGGATCGTTCCGGGCCATCAGCCAGGACTCCTATCATCCTTTCAGCAAATGCTCTCGTCCTTCAGTTACTGCTGCTGCTGGAGCTGGGCCTTTGGTCCATTCATTCCTCTAGGAGCACAGGCAACTGTAATGGGAACAGACTGCGGCTGCTGCTGGCTTTTATAATGAAAAGTTGTGGCAACTTGTTGTGCCCCATGATTTGGAAGCATTTCCATTGCAGCCACACATGCCCCCTGAACTTTTAAAGTTTCCCAGACTAGAAAGTTTTACATTCTGATACCGATATGAGAGTCTGCCCTTATAGTTGAAAAATATTTTGGAGTATTTATGCATATTTCATTAATTAGCTTTTGCAGCTGTAATTCCTTACATAAACGCCTCCTACAAGGCGTATACGCAATATTACCGAGATATCAGAAAACGGAAAAGGAAAGTGATGGAATGGTGTGAGTGATTTGTAAAAAGGAAGCTTCTGCTATCAAGGCAGACACATCCTGAGCGTTTTTTCGTGTTTGTTAATCGTTTCCATTTATTTCTTCTCACTCCCACCCTCCAATCAAAGAAAATCCGATATGTTAAGTACTGTGTTTGCGTAAAAAAACTGACTGACACACGCATTAACGAGAACCAAAATCAACAACAAATGTTGCGATGTACGCGAATCAATAATGCGATTTTGACAACCTCCTTGTGCTGTCTGGGGAACATTTGTTGAGTTTTCAACTTTTATACGAGGAAAAAGAAACCAAAAAATAAAGTTCCTTCAGAGGGATTAGAGACAGATACGAAAGCTGCCAGCACAGTGCACAATAGTTGCTTTCGGAGTTGTTTCAATTGCAAAAGTTTCCCCAATTCTCAGTTCGTTTGGTTTGTTCTTATTTTTTTTTTCAAGGGTTTTTCCTTGTTTCTCTATTAAGTTGCTGCTGAATGGTATGTGATTTAAGTGGTTCGAGCTTGGTTCAGTTGCAACTCGATTTGAAAGTGAATTTTATTTTTTTCCCTTCATCTCTTCGAATCATAAACATCAAGCTACCGCAATGCATCATTGGGCAAATTGCTGAAGCAACAGAGGAGCCACTAAAATTGGGAAACTACTCCACGTGACGCACGTACTCTTCTATTTCGTTTCTTTTCTGTCGCAGATGAAGGAGACATCGATTCAATTTTATATCCTCACAAGCTTGTGGCCTTGTTTTTTTTGGTTATTTTATAATAAAGGGTTACTCTAGACAGGGGAATAAATAGGTTTCGAATTCGGAAATATCTAGTAAATGTAGGAATACATATATGAGACGCGATACTTTTCAAGAAAAGATAGAAACGCCTTTCGTAATCATTTCTAATGTAGACAATAATATCAACCTTCTTTGCTAACCTTAATAGATTTTTAGATAAATAAAATATACCTTTTGCTTCTCCCAAGTACCGGGTATCACAAATAAAATATTGAAAAAAAAAAACATTTTCCCCTTCGACGTAGCGAGTTGCAATAAACTCAAACCTTTGCTCGGCGATTCAATTCAATTGATTCAATTGGGATTGTATCGGGCTTCGTTTTATGCTCGTTTTGGCCAACACATATTACGACTTAGTATATCCGGAAATGCGTCCCCCTTTCCGATGGCCCCTATTCTGTTGCCTGTTCCCGAGTGCCTCATTTATCTGTTACCAATGGTTATACTTTTTTTGCTCCATTTTCGGATGTGTGGGTGTGTACTTTTGTGGGTGACATTCTCCCCCGCAAAAATGTAATGTTAGACGGGTGTAAACTTTTATACTCGTATTTTTAAGTTTCTAGGGGTTGGCAGGCAGTGCGGGCGCCTTTTACGAGCCGATAATGTTATTCGAGTTGGAATTTTATGAATTGACCATTTTGTTTTTGTGCCCGTGAGTGGGCGGGATATTTGATCGCTTCCCTATTGCCACTTGAATGCCATGACTTGTGCAATTTGCATCAAAAATTGTGTCACGACTAGTTTCGTTACACTTCATTCCATTTCTCTTGTGCATATTTCACCAAGTTTTCAGAAGGGAGGAGTTCGGAGTCTTGGGGCATCGGAATGTGGAGTACACATTGGCTTGCAAGGAATTTTTTGGCTCACTTTGAGCCTGGCCTTCTCTTGTCGGATCATCGTGTCCTTTTGCCGGGAGGACGAAATATTTGGCGATTTTGTGGATGGTTCCCACAGTGGTTTTGGGACCTAAGAGGGGTCTAGCGAATGGAATTTGTGGGAAATATTTGATATACGTTTGATGATGATAGGATAAAAAGCTGTTTATTTTATTAGGGGTTTATATTTTTTAAATTCTTTGGAAAGGTAAAGCTTGAAAAATTGTGCCGTCTGTTTGTAACACACTCTGCCCTCAAAATATTTCTCTTAACTCTTAACAAGTAAATAACAATCTAAACCTATTGAGAAAACTTTATTTCTTAGTTAACTTTTAGTGGGAAGGCCCAGTGCCTGCCGCCTCATGTGTGAGTGTGTACTTTCGTGAGTGACTGTCTACAGTCGCCCAGAGCTGCATTCCTTCTGCTATTCAGCTATTTTTCTCAAGTGGCAACCAAAAGTTTCGAGCCAAAAATAAAAACTTCTCCCGAAGTGAGGAAAAAACTTTTGCAAACGTGGCCAACTTTTTGTCCTGTTTGATGCTGCGTAGTATTAATATTTTTCTATTCGCATCGGTCCTTTTTCCATTTTATTTTGAATTCCTGGGCGTTGTCTGTCCTCTTGTATTGGAAATGCAATTCCATAGAAATATTCTATTCAACAATATCAAAATACATCACGATTTGCTGAACACTTTTCGTTTCCCACTTTCCAGATTGATATTGGTCTTTCTTTAAAAATATATACATTACTCTTGAGTATTGATTTCAGGTCTTAAAACATTTTTTGTTCAACAATTACAATGTTTATAAAATTTAATTTTCATCACCATTTGTTGTTTACTGATGTTTCAACGAAGTCGTTGCGTGTCTTATAATTACAATTCGCTTCCTGAAAAAGCCACATACATGCGAGCCTCATGTATGCTTATATGCATTGTTTTGTGTTGTACATTAACTTACCCCAGGACTCGTGTTTCAGCCCTTTCTTTCCTGGCTGCCACCATCCGCGCCTTGACATTTCAAATGCCGCACTAAATTACTGCAACCCACCCGCACAAGAACACAAATTTGCATGCTCAGAACTTCTTGCCCGCTGAAATAAGGCTCCCAAATATACATAGGCTTAACGAATATTTTGTATCTATTAATTTTAATTTAAAATATAAATTTTATCTAATTAACTTAGATTTATTATAAATCATCTAAGGACTTAATTCACATCCAAACTTGGAGTAAATTGAAATAGAGTGTTAGATATTGACATTAGAAGTTTTTTACAATAAAGAATTTTATTTCATTTGATTTGTTTTCATTTTATTTAACCTGAAGTAAAATGTATATCTTTATAGTCTAGCAGAAGCTTTACAATTCTGTACTACAGGATACAGGAAGAACCTACTGCTGGGAATACAATTTACGCTTTTCCAGACATTTTTCATTTGGTTTGTTGTTGCTTTTTTGGCCAAACTTTTTATGGCCGCCCCAGAAGACAACGAATGCGGTTTTGTTTTTGGTGTTTGTGTGTGTTTAAGCCGCAAACACCCACAGCCCACATGTGTGTTCCGCCTGCATGCAAAGTGCAGTGCATCGAGTTGACAAAAGTTCTCTTGAATCATTAAGAGGCACGGCATGCAATGGATTAATTACAGAACTAACATACTTAACAAAAAAGTTAGGCACTACATTAAAATATCTACCTAGGTTTGAAGTCTGACAATTCCAACAAAAAATAATTTATAGTTAAGACCAATATATTCAGCATTACAGAATAATTTAAGCCACGATTTCTAGCCCAAAAGTCACATATAGTTAAAATACATGCCTTTAATTTATCTGCAATATTTAGCCAAAATACGAGTACAAAATTATAGATCCAAACAAATTGAAATAAATAGAATTCGAGTTAAAAATTTGAGGTTCTGCAAACGAGGATGAATCATTAAATCGGTTCATTTCCCTGGCGAATTTGTAAAGATTTTCAAACGTTGTTTCGCCTTCGAACTTCTTAATGCTTGCGCCATTTTCATACCAGAAAAAAGCCGGCACTTTAGTCACCTCCAGTTCCTTGCACAGCTCGGCTGCACCGTCAGATTCACCTTTACAGCTTAGTTCCGCAACACAGATATTATGTTTTTTCTTTAAAGCTTCGGCCACTTTGATCCAAGTTTGTGCTACTGCCTGGCATGCGGGGCAGTCCGGTAAATAAAATTTTATATAGAAAAATCCATGCCTTATGCTTTCGTCAAAATCCCTAGCTTTCAATTCAAGCACATGGCCAGGAACACATTCATTGGCATCCATATCCACGTCCCTTGGCTTCGTCAAATTTTTCAATGATTTTGGAGTTGCACTGATTTCCGGTATGGGTATAAAAACCAAAAGAGCCAATAAAAGCCAAACCACAGAAATTTTTAACATTTTGGTAAATTTTTACGACAAAAATTTGGATGAAATTTATGATGTAAGAATTTGAAGTTTTTTTCCAGGATAAGTTAAGATCTAAATAATTATTATTTTTTTAATCTCCTAAAATTTAAGCATAAAAAAAGCAACAACTTAATTTTTTTTTAAATTTATTTTCTTTAAAAAATGCTTTACACTTGATAGAGTCAATTCACATGATTGTGTTTTAGAAACTTGAGGAAATTATCGCTTAAAATCTAGCTTCACATGCTCAGAGTATGTAAGAATAGGTGGGTTCATGTTCTATGTCTAAATTGAAATCAGCTCTGGAAATATTTATACTGCTCTTTAGTCCAATCCCTGGTTGTCATCCTGGGTGTTGCCAAGTTTCCGGGGATCGACGTTCAGTCCAAGTTTCTCCAATTTGCGAACTTTTCGCATTTGTTTGGTCAGGCGGCGCTTGAAGGTGATCTCCCTGTTGAGGTTCATGATCTCAATGGTGTCGTACTGCCTAATGTTTTTGATCGTCTGCAGGATCAGGTTGTCGGTGAGGTGGAGCTTGATGGTGGACATCTTCATGAAGGGGGCATCCCGACGCCTCAACTCCTCCCTGTAGGCGAAGAGCGTGTAGTGCAGCGATGGTAACGACGGCAAAGGACGCTCCAATTGTGGAAAGAGTAACTCAGCCATGGTGCAAGGATTTTCTGATTTGACTTCAAAGGATATGTGAATATGTATAAATGCTGCGTAACGATCTGATCGTCTCGAGAGTCCAGAGTGCAGTGCTGTTTCTGTTCAGCTATCCCTGATTTTTATACCCAAGCACCCGGCTACCCAACTACCTGCTCTTGATTCTTCAAGGGAATCCGAGACATCCTGCCACAGGCACATTTTCTCGGGAAATTCCAAAAGAATCCGGCCAGCTGGCGCTTCCTACCTGCTGCGACAGCTGCAAATGACGGTTTCTCCTTAGCACGCGTTTATCCTGGGATTTCCTTATTCTCAAAAATATAATTTTGGTCCTCTAATGTACAGTTTAAAATTTTAATAAACCCTGGGGTGCAAAATTTCTCACAAAGCGTAAGTGGGTAATGTTCATTTTATTTATTTTAATTTGTGGAATTAATAAGTATCTAAGCAAGAAATAAGAATTCCTTTGCTTATTAAAGAGTACCCATAATTTGAGGATTTATTGTCATGATCCACTAACCTAATGAATATGCAAATTAAAAGCTTTATTTTCCACCATTTCATTTGTTATTTTAAATACACCATCGAACCATTATTTTATTTATTCTTTATTCTTTATATTAAAAGCCTTTTCATGGAAATTAGCCAAAAATAAACTACGTCGTTCAATTAGGCACAATGTTTCAATTACATATTTTAAATGCCAAATACTGTCACCGTCAAATAAGCTAATTAGAAATGAGAACATATTTCATAATTTATAAATCGGGGTTTTCCGCATCAGGTTCTGTGGTTTAGCTGCCATGAAATAAGCCAAATGGCCAAAAACTAATAACCAAAAACATGTCATACAATTGTGGGTTTGGCCTGTGCAATAATGATTACATATTTGGTATAAATTGGGTGATGTGGCAACAAAAAATTAAAGGAAGTAATTCATTTCCAAATTTTAATAATTAAACGTTTTAACTTAAGTTTCCTAACGAAGGAAGTGTGAAATGTTATGAAGCGGCATCTTCATTTTTTATTTAAATGGTTGCTAATGCATTCAATATACCCAATTCCCAAGGGAACTCGATACCATTTGGCAATAAAACAAAAAACTATAAAAGGGAAAATACTATCATATTATTTCACTTCACGTCAAGACTTCTGGACCTCTAGAAAAATGTTGGGAAAACTATTTCCTCATATAAAGTCGAAAACTCTACAGGAGAAAGTGTACTCCCGAGACGCATTTATTTATTTGGATCGAGTGATGTGGTCTTTTGGCTGGACAGAGCCCAAAGAAAAAAGGTAATAAAATATTTAATTCTTAGAAAATTATTTAAGCTACAATTTTAAGGTGGAAATGGTTGTATGGTCTATGGACCTTAACCACAACCATAGTGGTCTTAATCCTGTTGCCGATTTCGATGGTTGTATCATACGTTGACAGTTTTCACAGTTTTTCCGCCGGAGAGTTCCTCAGTTCCCTTGAGATTTGTGTTAATATTTATGGTTGCTGTTTAAAGTGCGCCTTTTTAATGAGAGGACATGGGATGTTCCAGGAGGCCAAGAAATTTCTAGATCGTCTAGATGAGAGCTGTCAAGGTGATGAGGAAAACTTAACGGTTCGTCGTTATGTAGCCTGGGGAAATTTTTGCTATGTTATATATCATATATTGTACTGTGGATTTGTGTTTGTCAACTTTACGGGCTATATTCTGATAAGAAGACACGCCTGGAGGATGTATAATCCTTTCCTAGACTCGGAGGAGAATTTTTATTCATCCAGTTTTGCCGAATTTTTTCTGATGAGTGCCGTAGTTACCATGGATCAGTGCACGGATGTGAGTCCGTTGACCCATGTCCTGATGGCCCGCTGCCACATCATCTTGCTCAAGGACCGTTTGAGTCAATTGCGCCGGGACATTCGAAAAAGTGAGGCTGAGCACTACAGGGATTTGACCAAATGCATCAAGGATCACCGATTGATTCTAGAGTAACTATCTTAGAAACTATATTAAAATAAATGAATTAATCAAATCCTTTCAGATACATCAACGTTCTGCGTCCTGTTTTTTCGGGAACTATTTTCGTTCAATTTTTTTTGATAGGAATCGTTCTTGGCCTTTCGGTAATAAATTTCATGTTCTTCTCAACTTTTTGGACTGGACTAGGAACTCTTTGCTTCATGTTCGATGTTTGCCTGGAAACCTTTCCTTTGTGCTATTTGTGCAATGTTATAGTTGATGATTGCCAAGACCTTTCAGACACTCTCTTTCAATCGAAATGGTTGTCCGCCGAACGAAGATATAAATCAACTTTGGTATATTTTCTTCACAACCTCCAGAGACCCATAATTCTTATGGCGGGAGGTGTTTTCCAAATATGTATGCAAACAAATCTATCGGTATGTTTTTCAGATAGTAGAGTTTAATGAATTTTCCAAAAAGGTTTTTTTTCTCAATTACAGATGGTAAAATTGGCTTTTTCCGTGGTCACTATAATGAAGCAATTTAATCTGGCTGAAAAGTTTCAATAAGTTGCAATATGTGTATAATTTATTACATGTTACCTAGTGTCCCGACCATAACCACGTTTGGACTATAAGTGATACACCAATCAAAGCTACACCGTTTAAAATGAAAAATAATTGAACACTAGCCAAATGCCTTTATTAAATAAATAACTAGGTTTAAGAAAATGTAATGACTGGTCGGAGGTGACAAGCCCAAAACGTTTTTAAAATTCCTTTAAGTTGTTCACAATGGGCGTTTCCCGAGGCTTTTGGTCACGATAACTCAATTGCCCTTAAAATGATAGCGGATGTTAAAAATAATGTTTAGATCCTTTTCAAAGGTGTCATTTATTACAGCAATGGTTTACCATAATTCAATAATTGATAAAACGATTTGTAAATGCCAAGCATTTGAAAACAAGCAGAAGATTCGAATAAAAGATATCTATTATTATGTATATGTATTAAAATATTAAAACAGAACGTTACATTTAGAATCATTATAAACTGTTTTAATATTTTAAGTATTTTTTTCCAGCTATTTTTGAACAAAAAAAAAAAATAAAATAATGTAGATTCCATATATTAAACTATAACAATACAATAGTTGGAATTTTTGAAACACCTAGTGAAGGTCCTATATACCCAACTTTGTTGAAAAATTACACAAAATTCCAGTCCAATATAAAAGGAAAATCCTATCCATATAACTTCATATTTAAAATAAACATGCTGAGCAAGTTATTTTCGCTCGTAAAAGCAAAACCTCTGTCAGAAAAAGTGCAATCCCGTGACGCTTTTATTTATTTAGATCGGGTTATATATTATTTTGGCTGGACAGAACCAGTGGAAAAGAGGTATTTATATTATACCAATAATTATACTTAATATATGTTTTTATACCAAAGATGGAGCTCTGCCTACAAAATGTGGACTATTTTTACGACTATATTGGTCTTAATTCTACTTCCGATCTCAATCGTTGTGGAATATGTCCATCGATTCAAGAGCTTTTCGCCTGGAGAGTTCTTAGGTTCCCTGGAGATCTGTGTGAACATGTATGGATGCTCCTTGAAGTGTGGGTACACCATGATGGGGCATCGCAACTTCCAGCAGGCCAAGAGGCTGTTGGATCTCCTGGACAAGAGCTGCATCAAAAACGAGGAGAAGGCCAGGGTGCATCGCTATGTGGCTTTGTCAAATCTGTGCTACGTGCTCTACAATTTCTTATTCTCCAGCTATGTTGTCATCAGTTTCACAGCATTTTTCCTGAAGGGACGACACACCTGGAGAATGTTCATTCCCATGCTCGACACGGATAGTCATTTCTATGTGTCTAGTTGTGTGGAGCTAACCCTCATGAGTTCCATAGTCCTTATGCAACAGTGCACCGATGTCTGTCCTTTGGCCTATATGTCAATGGCTCGTTGCCACATAACCCTGCTCAAGGACCGGTTGAAGGCACTGCGTTTGGACCCCAAAAAGAGTGAGGATGAACACAGCAGGGAGTTAACAGAATGCATTCAGGATCATCGATTGATTTTGGAGTAAGAATTTAATTAAAAACCCAATCAATTAATGATTAAATATCAACTCCAGTTACGTCAATGCACTTCGTCCCGCATTTTCTGGAACCATTTTTGTGCAGTTCCTTCTGATTGGCATTGTTTTGGGTCTATCAACCATTAATGTGGTATTCTTTTCAACGTTTTGGACGGGTCTTGGTACTCTCATCTTTATGTTCGATGTCTGTTTAGAAACATTCCCATTTTGCTATCTGTGCAACGTTATCATGGATGATTGCCAGGAACTTTCGGAATGTCTATTCCAATCGAACTGGATATCAGCGAGTCCGCGCTATAAGTCTACTTTGGTATATTTTCTTCACAATCTGCAGCAACCAATAGTACTAATGGCTGGGGGGGTTTTTCAAATTTGCATGCAAACCAATTTGTCAGTAAGTTGTATTTAAATTCTTTATAACTTTTTAAAATAATACACTTTATTTATTAGATGGTGAAATTAACATTCTCGGTGGTCACATTAATAAGACAATTCAACATTGCTGAAAAGTTTCAGTGAAAAGTTTTCTATTTGAATTAAGCGTTAATAAATGATGAAATAATAGATGAACGAAAGCTTTTTTTATAATTTCTGGATTTGTAATCAGATGTTTCAGATGTTTTTTTTAAAAACAGGAATCGATTGTTTGAAGGAGAAAACCTCTGTCTGTCTAATATGGGTTCTCGGATAAAGATGGGCAGTTCTACAGTTTGCCGACCAAATTTTTTGATTCTTTGCTTATTAGCTTATTACTTAGTATTAGTCTTTAATAGATTAAAGGACGTATTTTTGTATACCCATAGTCTAGGATCAAATATGTTTATATATATAATACACATAATGTATCTATATTAGCTTTATCAAAGTCCATCATCGACTATAAGTTTTGATGACAAACTAATTCAAAGGACCGGCTATGTATATTTGTCTATCATAGACTGTAGTCTTTAGATCAAAAGTAAACTGGATAAAAAAAATTATACCAAACTGGATGAAAGTTTTGAAGGGTTTCTGAGGTGATACGCCCTCTGACCCGAAGGGTTTTTTTTTTGTATTTCATTTGAGAGGCAGCTGTGGCTCTATTAATTATGCACTTTTTCGCATTTGCCAACAAAAGATGCAAGTCATAAACCTTGCCACAACAAACCAATTTCCTATAAAAGACCATTTCCGGTGACCTCTTCTTCATTAAAAGTGGAAAGTCGTCGAAATGTTGAGCAAATTTTTTCCGAGAGTTAAGCAAAAGCCACTGGACGAGCCGGTGCAGTCGCGGGATGCCTTCATCTATTTGAATCGAGCTATGTGGGGCCTTGGGTGGACAGAGGCCAACGAAAAAAGGTAAGTATTTTTATACCCTTGCAGAGGGTATTATAATTTTGGTCAAAAGTGTGCAACGCAGTGAAGGAGACATCTCCGACCCTATAAAGAATAAATATTCTTGATCAGGATCACCTCCTGAGTTGATTTGAGCATTTCCGTCTGTCTGTTTTTACGCAAAGTAGTCTCTCGGTATATGAGATATGGGACACATATCTCCGCAAACACACATATCTTGTTTTAAAATACTTTCAATTTCTTAAAATGTCTCTACTTCCCTTTAAACTTTTTATTTAAAGATGGCAATATATCTACAATATGTGGACCATGTTCACAACATTGATTTTCATTATCCTACTGCCCATGTCGATGGTGACTGAGTACGTTCAAAATTTCCGAAACTTTTCGGCTGGCGAGTTCCTCAGTTCCCTCGAGATAAGTGTGAATATGTACGGATGCTCCTTCAAATCAACCTTCATCATACTGGGCTTTCCAAAGTTCCAGGAGGCCAAAACGATCCTGGACAAACTGGACCAAAGTTGCCAACGGGATCAGGAGAAACTGGGGATACGCCGATACGTGGCTTGGGGTAACCTATGTTTTATGCTCTACCAGATGTCATTCTCCTTTTTCGTGGTCGTCAACTGTGCGGGCTATATGATAATGGGCCGCCATGCCTGGAGAATGTACTTTCCGTTTATTAATCCCGACAAGTATTTTTTCTCCACCAATTTCTTGGAGTGTTTTCTAATGGGTTCCGTGGTTCTCATGGACCAATGCACGGACGTGAGTGCTCTGACCTTCATCCTGTTGGGACGCTGTCATATTACATTGCTTAAAGATCGCCTCACAAGACTTCGACTAGATCCCTCCAAGAGTGAGGAAGAGCACCTCAAGGAGTTGAACAAATGCATTGAGGATCATCGTTTAATTTTGGAGTAAGTCTTTGTTGCTTTGATGAACTTTCTTTATTAACATTTTTTGTAACTCTCTCTAGCTATTTTAATGTACTGCGGCCTGTCTTTTCAAAGACCATCTTCATACAGTTTCTATTAATCGGACTCGTCCTTGGCCTATCGATGATCTACGTCCAGTTCTTCGCGACCTTTTGGATGGGAATTATAAACTTTGTGTTTATGTTTGACGTGTGTCTGGAGACGTTTCCTTTCTGCTATGTCTGCAACTTAATCATCGATGATTGCCAGGAGATGGCAGACAGTCTTTTTCAATCCAATTGGATGTCCGCCGATCGACGCTACAAGTCGACTCTTATATATTTCCTTCACAATCTGCAGCAACCCATTGCACTGACAGCTGGAGGAGTTTTTCCAATATGCATGCAGACTAATTTGTCGGTAATATTATATTAAAATATATTTTCTTTTCGGTATCTAATCATTATTGTATTTTCAGATGGTCAAGTTGGCTTTTTCTGTCGTCACAGTTATCAAACAATTTAATTTGGCTGAGAAGTTTCAGTAGGGCAACCGTCAAAACAATATTCAAAAATTAAATCACAAAAATCACCATTTTACTTATTAGCATTAAGCACACACATATAGTAGAAATTGACTGCAATTATCACTACACAAGTTCAGATTTCAATAAAGGAAATAATACAAGAAAATAATAAACAAAAAAGTAAAACAAACTGATGCATTTTTTATTCCAACTTGCAGTTGGTATTGGGACGTAACACTTCTTCATTATTCAGATAGAATTAATAATTCTCCTAGGTATATTGTTAACGTAACTTAATTAGTACTTGCGACAAATACTAAGAAAATCTACAATCGGAATTCTTCTATAAAAGAAACTTTTCGCGCAACTTAAATGTATTTTAAGATTAGAGTTCGAAGAATATGTTGAGCAGTATATATCCCCTGACAAAGGAAAAGTCTCTGGATGAACCGGTGCAGTCGCGGGATGCTTTTATATATTTGGAACGAGCTGTGTGGGTCTTCGGATGGACAGAGCCTAAAGACAAACGGTTTACATCTAGTTCTAGAATGTGGTAAAAATCTATATATTATTTATTTTTCAAAGGTGGAAAATGTGCTACAAACTGTGGATGGTTTTCGCAACTGCCTTGATAAATGTCCTGATGCCCTTATCGATGGTTGCGGAGTATGTTCACAACTTCAGCAGTTTCTCAGTGGACGAGTTTCTCAGTTCCCTTCAGATTTGCATTAATATATACGGGTGCTCATTGAAATGCGCATTTATCAACTTGGGGCGCCCTAAGTTCCTACAGGCCAAAAGGGTTCTGGACAAGTTGGACGAAAGTTGCCAACGGAATGTAGAAAAAAAAAGAGTGCGTCGATACGTGGCTTGGGGAAACCTTTGTTTCGCCATCTACCAGATCTTATTTTCATTCTCCACGGTCGTGAATGGCCTAGGTTATATGTTCTTGGGTCGACATGCCTGGAGGATGTACTTTCCTCATCTCAGCCCTGACCAGAATTTTTTGCTGACCAATTTTTTCGAGTGTTTTCTAATGGGATCCGTGGTGGCTATGGAACTATGCACTGATGTCAGCGCCCTGACTTACATATATGCTCTTGGGCCGTTGTCACATTACGTTGCTCATGACTCGATTGACCCGACTTCGAATGGATCCCGAAATGAGTGAGGATCACCACTACTTAGAGTTGACCAAATGCATTCAGGATCATCGCTTATTATACCCTTGCAGAGGGTATTATAATTTTGTCCAAAAGTGTGCAACGCAGTGAAGGAGACATCTCCGACCCTATAAAGTATATATATTCTTGATCAGGATCACCTCCTGAGTTGATATGAGCATGTCCGTCTGTCCGTCTGTCCGTCTGTCCGTCTGTCCGTCTGTCTGTCTGTCTGTTTCTACGCGAACTAGTCTCTCAGTTTTAAAGCTATCGTCTTGAAACTTTGCACACACCCTTCTTTCCTTTGCACGCAGTATATAAGTCGGAACGGCCGGGATCGGACGACTATATCCTATAGCTGTCATATAACTGATTGATCGGAAATGGTATAACTTTGGTGTTTTTAGAGTTACAGAGTTCAGATTTTGTACGAATGCTACTTTTGGCAAAATAATACAACATGCCAAATTTCATAAGGATCAGCCGACTATATCCTATAGCTGCCATATAACTGAACAATCGGAAATTACCCAACTTTGGTGTTTTTGAAGATAAAAAGCTGGAACTAAGTACATATTCTATTTTTGGTCAGTTAATACAACCTACCAAATTGCATAACGATCGGCCGACTATATCTTATAGCTGCCATATAACTGAACGATCGGAAATGGTATTTGCTAAAAATACCAACTTTGGTATTTTTGAAGATGGAAGCTTGGTACTTTGTTTTAGATTTTTTTGGTTATATAAATTGGATAAATTGGTTATATTATGATATTCTCATAAGGATCGGCCAATTTAATCCGATGTTTGCGATATATATCCGGTTTTAACTGCAAGGGTATATCAACTTCGGCTCCGCCCGAAGTTAGCTTTCCTTTCTTGTTTTAGAGTAAGTTTGGTATAATTGGAATAATTTTTAAATACTTTTATAAAACAGATTTTAAAACTATTTATAGTTACTTCGACGTTTTGCGTCCTGTCATTTCCCGATCTATTTTTGTTCAATTTTTGTTGATTGGAGTGGTTCTTGGTTTGTCTGCGATTAACGTAATGTTCTTCACAACATTTTGGACGGGGATGGGAACTTGCTTGTTTATGCTTGCCGTTTTTCTGGAGACCTTTCCCTTCTGCCACTTGTGCAATGTGATCATAGATGATTCTCAAGATCTTGTCGACAGTCTTTTCCATTCTAATTGGGTCACTGCTGACCGTCGATACAAGACAACTTTAGTTTATTTTCTTCACAACCTGCAGCAACCCATAACACTCACAGCTGGCGGGATCTTTCCAATATGTTCGCAGACTAATTTGGCGGTAACTATATCATTCTTTATTTATTATTCGATATAGATTAAGTATTGTTATTGTTTTATAGATGGTGAAGCTGGCATTTTCTGTGGTTACTATCATAAAACAATTTAACTTGGCAGAAATGTTCCATTAGGAAACTTTTAAAGACTTTAAAATTTTTTTAGTAGAATATAGAATGGCGTATCCGAAATATTCTCTGTTGATTATTTTCATTAAAACTTTAATTGGAATAAACATTATTTCTCTCTTTATGTTGAGTTTTATTGAGTCCTTTTATATGCCAAAGGTCATGTGCTCATTGTTGAAAAGGACAACTGGTCCGTTTAGTGAATATTAAGATGCCTCCCTTTACTCAATTAAGAATTCTCGTAACTATATGTATGGGACACATAAATTAATAACTAGCCACGCCAAAAGAATGGCGCAATCCATACATTCTTTCCATTCCTATATAAGACTCTTTCTGTCATATAAATGACACTAGTTAAAGTATAATTGTTGGATGAAATGTTAGGTACCTTATTTCCCTGGATAAAGGTAAAGTCCTTAGAAGAAAAAGTAAAATCGCGAGATGCCTTTATATATTTAGATCGCGGAATGTACCTAGTTGGCTGGAAAGAACCACTCAATAAGAGGTGATTACTTTTATACAACTACCAAAAATATTTATTTCCTTTTGCTATTTAAAGGTGGACGTTGATCTACAAATTGTGGAAGGCTACTACATCAATTGTGTTAATAGTACTGCTCCCAGTATCTATGGTTATGGAGTATATTCACAATTTCGAAAGCTTTTCGGTGGGCGAGTTCCTGAGCTCCCTTGAGATTTGCGTCAACATGTATGGATGCTCCTTTAAGAGTAGCTTCACAATGTTTGGCTATTCTAGGTTCCAAGTGGCTAAGAAGCTGCTGGATCGAATGGATGCGAAATGTCAAAAAACGGATGAACGGGCTAGGCTACACCGATATGTGGCCTTAAGTAATCTCTTTTTCATAGTCTATTTCTTATTGTATAGCACCTATTTGGTGGTAAACTTTACTGGCTATTTGCTTACGGGAAGACACGCTTGGCGACTTTATAATCCCCTTTTAGATTCGGAGAAGAATTTCTTAGCTTCGAATATAGTGGAGTTTGTTCTTATGAGTGCTGTGGTTACTCAGGCTCTGTGCGAGGACCTGTGTCCTCTGACCTACCTATTTTTGGGACGACTACACATCACCTTCCTCAAAGAGCGCCTGAGTCGACTGCACTTGGACCTTAAAAAAAGTGATGATGAACATCTCATCGACTTGAACAATTGTATTCGCGATCACCGCCTCATCCTAGAGTATGTAAATAGATATATTTCATATCCCTAACAATTAATCCCTCTCAGGTATGTCAACGTGCTGCGCCCAGTATTCTCTAGAACTATTTTCGTTCAATTTCTATTGATTGGAATTGTCCTGGGATTCTCGATGATTAACGTGATGTTTTTCGCAAACTTTTGGACGGGGCTTGGCACTTGCTGCTTTATGTTTGATATTTGTCTGGAAACCTTCCCATTCTGCTACTTGTGCGATGTTATTATTAACGATTGTAATGACCTTGCCGACACACTTTTTCATTCGAATTGGATAGTGGCCAATCGCCGGTACAAGGTATCCTTGGTGTACTTTCTTCAAAATTTGCAAAATCCTATCGTTTTTACGGCTGGAGGGATTTTTCCCATTTGTATGAATACTAATTTATCTGTAAGTTCACTCATAGTAGCTTTTTTAATTTTCAATTCAATTTACCATATATACATATTACTTCTTATAGATGGTGAAGTTGGCATTTTCTGTGGTTACGATTATGAAACAATTAAACCTGGCCGAAAAATTTCAATGAAATGTGTATGATTTCCGTTACATGCTTATACTTTTCCTTAAAAGGACAATATCATTATTAAAAGCATCGGCAGAAATAAAAGTATTTTTAATTAATTCAATTCATTTAATTGTTGGGACACTCCTTGGCTTCGCATTAAACCACATTCACATCCATAATGGAATCATATTTAAGAGGGACATTTAAATATTTCGATTAATTAACAGAGGCGACAAAAGATTTTCGCATACATTTGTTGTTTGAGTCCTTGGGATGCGTTTAATTTCCATATTCATGGATGCAGGTTGCAAGGTGTCCTTTTTTGTGCGGCACGAGTGCGTGAGTTGATGTCCTCAATGGCAAAGAGTCAATATTATTACGGGCAACTTTTCGTGCTTTTGGTCAGTCTGAAATGACCGTAAAACGTTGGCAAAAATGCTTTCAATTAATGAAACACCCGAAACGCAAGGATATAATGAGAATGCAGTGTGCTGTTCAAAAAGCAAGGGCAATAGAGTTTTTTGAGGGAAAACCAAAGAGTGGGGAGTTGTCCTGAACAACTCAATCAACAATGATAAACAAACTGGACATAAAATTACAGTAAGAGAAATAAATAATACAAAAAGGATGATATTATAATCAAAGAAAGAGTTCAATTAATTTCTGAAACTTTTGGAATGTTTTTTTCCCCAGTGTCGTCTGTCGCGTACGTGGCATGCATCTCATTAATAATACAGATAATGTGTTTGGCGGCAATAATTTTTCGTTTGGATGTCATTGTGGTGGCGCTGATTAACACGGAAAAGACAGACCAAGTCACCGAATTGCCAGGATGGTGGTTGGAAAATTGGTGGACTTTTTAACATCCGACAGTGAAATGGTTGCATCGAATTATTGGCGATATTGGTATTGTTTCAATCAGTAAATGCATTTAAGAATCGGGATAGTCCCTGAATCCTGAATTTTAATTACATTCCATTGGTAAACTTTATTATTATGGAATTTTAAATCGGAAAGTACATCTATTTTATGTAAAAAAAGGCGAGTGAATAATTATTTATACATTTTCGCATAAAGGAGGCATATTAAAGATAAATTTTGTGATTTAAAAATAACTGAAATACGAAGAAGATTTAATAAAATCTTAAAGTGCTGAACAGTATATAATTAAGTTAATTTTAAAGCTATTAAAAAATTTGAGCACTAGCCAAGTTAGTTAGGAAGTTGAAAAAGAACGAACCCTATTTTCCGCATTACTCTACCAGGACCATTAAGCTCAGCGATAAAGCCTTAACTTAAAGTTGGGTCAGTAAATTTACTGCAGTTCTCTCCTTCTCTTTCGCCTGGAGCGTGCTGTCCTTTTCGCTATACTGTCCACTTAATAAAGTGCAAACAGGCAAGTGATTATTTCACAGCTATTGTTCGAAACGGATGCGGGCTGGAGTTGGAACACAGAAAAGGACACGGTCGAGGGGCGGGGCAACAAAAGGATTTGCGTAATAACCAAAGAAAAGTAGCAGAATGCCAAAAAAGGGATAAAAAATGGAGGAAAAAATACAATAGGAATAAACGCGAAAAATTGTGCAGGACGAATAAAAAAAAATATAACCAGGAGAACCCATACAATGGCGGAACGAAAGAGATAGCGGAAGAATGTGTGAATAAGATGGAGTTAGTCCAGCAGCCAAAATTTACGAGTTGCTTTATGACATCAGAACACACACCCGCAAGCTGCAAATGGTCACGCAATAACACTCCTGGGAAGGTCCTTCGTATCCCTTCGTTAAGCCACCCACGAAAAAATTTCAGAGTTTACTTTCATTTTCATTCAAAATTCTCTTTGTGTTCTGTCAGAGTAAGAAAGTTATATATCAGTAGATATATTTATATATGAATCCTTAGCGGAAGTCCTTCAACGATCTGTAGATCGATTTATGTTACAAAAATATTTCTTGCTGCGGAGCCATGTTTTATTCAACTTACATTCAATTTCTATGGCGCATACCTTTAACAGTGGGTCGACTGTGAATCAGTTTGTTTTCTTTAATTGTGATTATTTTGAATTCGTTTTTCAACTGTGTCTCTTTTGAAGGGTTTAAAAAAACGTCATTAGAAAGTCTCTGTGGTAATCGATCATTTGACTTATTTCGCCAAACATTTATTTTTTCGCAACATGCAAATCTAGTTCCCCATTCTATTTAACCCTTTCAAGGACTTGGCCACAAAAAAGCTCACAAATTAGCGCTCATCATCAATCAAATTCTGGGCCAGCAGCCTGGGTTGAGGCCAAAAGGGGGAAATGCTGACGCTAATTGCAATTTGTGGTTTGAGCCAGTTGTAAGAGGAGCGGTGTGTGTACAGTACACTTCGTACCACAGACACCGTGCCCCACACACAATCCCATTACAATCCATCCAAGCCTGGATTTCAATCGAGGTGCAAGATGATGGATTTTGGACTGAAGTGCCGCGAAGCTGAAAAACCACACCGACATCATCACTATATATACTATAGTGCCTAGATTCCATGCAATTTCATTGAAGCAATTTCAGGACTTGAGCCCAAGCCCACACGGAAACCACCTGGTAAACTCAATCAGCTGGGGCAGGGATCTGACATCAGGTGTGCATATTCAAATCAAGTGTGGAAGGCGGTGGCCTGGAGGCGGTTTCTGTTTCTGGCCTTCTGTTTAAGGATTCCTGCACTTCTTTGATCCTTAACCTTTAAGTAAGTATTCTTGAAGGTAAATAAATATTTAAAATATTCAATATACAATATCCTTTCATCTGAATATACAATTTATAACTGGCAGGGGCTGATTAAAATATTCAAGTTATTTAAAATTTTGTTTTTTTTTGAAAGGGTTGAGAATTTAAATTGAAATACTTTTATGCGCATGGGAAATAATAAAATTCCCTAAATTTTTTCCCTTGTTTGTGTAAAAAAAATTACCCTACCTATACTATAATTAATAAGAGAAGTATACAAATGAATGGGTTATTCTTTGTAAATTTTTAATTGAAAAAATGCAACTCATACTAGCCAGATATTGATTTCCACGAAAGTTTTTCCAGCTGGAGCTACTTCCTATGTTATTTTATTTTTATTTTTTAAACCTTGTAACCTAAAGAAATAAATCAATAAATATTGTTTAATACATAGATGAGAAAGTAAACAAGTGCCTAGAGTAAAAATGGCCAACTCATGGCAGCTGCTAAAGGAAGTCTCGAGTCCCCAGCCTTGTCTCCTCCTTTTACGGAATCTCTCCTTTATTCAAGCAGTATTTGTGGCATTTGAGGCATGCGGCACACGCTGCGTATGAGCTATTTTCTTGAGCCTTCAGCTTCAGTTGCCTCCTTTAACCTTTTGGCCGCCTGACTTGGCTCCTTTGTTACTGGAGTCGAGATGGTGTGCTTGTGTGGTATGTGGGGCATGTGTAGCTTGCAATGTCCTGCCCCCCAGGGCCCTTCTTGTCTTATTGAAGGCATCCTGTGAGTTATTTTTATAGAGCTACTTTATGTCCCCATGTGGCATCAACTGGGTGGCTCGGTTTTATTTATAAGTCTGACTAAACTATTTTAAGTCACGCAAATCATGCACTTCCGCATCGACTATTCTATGGTGACGTTTTACATAAATTATCATAAAAGGATATTTGTGGAATAAGCCCTCATTTTATTAATTATAGAACTATTTTTACTTAAAGCTATTTTTTTGCTAAACCTCTTTAGTTTTTATATTTCATAGTTCATCACTTGTTACAAGTGGTAATCAAATTGCTTTTGAGTTCTTCAATCTAGACAAATTACCCAGCCACTCATCTATTTTAGTTTTTTAATTAAATCCAAGAGCTAGCTGCATCCCCGGGGCTTCTGTGGAAGTGGATCTGGATCTGGATGTCCCGAAACTCTCGCCAGACGCATTGGACATAAATCAAGTGAACGAGAACGGGTCGGACATGAACATGGCAGGACAACAAATCCAACAAAACTGCATAACTGCTATCCCTTTGGTCCTTGATAGCTCTTTTCCCATGGACATATAGAAATTTGTAAATTGCAGTTGCCCAAAAAGTCAGGATAATGGGAAAGGGAGCAAGGACTCCAGGGCCTTGCCAGGACGGCCAAAGGCAAAGTTTTTGGCGAAAAACTAACGAGCATCAGTGTAAACTGTCGTCGATGTCATCAATGTTTTGTTGGTTTTGTCTCGTTCAAGTTGCTCATTTTGTTTCGCTTTAAATTTCTCATTTAACTATTTAATATTTAACTTAATAACTAAACAATCGCTGTGTGGGCGAGGGTGCAGAAGATCAATAAGCCCAACTCACTCCTCTTGGAATCCGACACGGCGCACCTGTTGATAAAGGTCTTGAATATGAAATTAAAAAGAATAAATATATCGTACTTCCGACTCATTATTTTTTTTTTTCCTTTTCTATGTTGAGTCCAGTCTTAACTGGCATAGCTGGTGCCTTATAGCCATTGTATTCCCATTGGTCCAATGCCCTAAAAAAACAGGACACCCACTAAAGTTTTAGACTGAAAAATCGCTCAAACTTTTGTTTTACGCACAGCCCGAGAATGTCGTTTTGTCGCAATGTCTTTTCCAAAATATTCACCAGAGACAGCAGCCGAAAAGTATGCAACTTCACAATGCAACAAGAAAACGCAGCTGCAGGCGAAATCGGAAGCTCGGCATCTGGTGGAGTGGGGTCCTTCGCCTTTCGTCCTGCAGCGTGTTGGGAGCCAACTTTTGCGACATTTATCTTCGTTATTATGACGCTCGAATGGGCTATCAGCGCCAAAAGAGGAACGGCTGCTAAATATTTGGAGAGAGGACGGAAATGCATAGAGGCTAGGGCAAAAGGATGGTTAAGGATAAGAATAAGAAAAAGGATGTCACTATTGTGGCAAGAGTAGAGTCCTTTCTCAGCTTTCTTCGCTTTTATTCTTGGCTTCCAAGCCGCTATGTCCAAAATGTTACAACTTGTCCAAACAAAAAGGGTTGAGTATTTTTAAGAGATGGTCAACATTTGTTTCCAATTACTGTCGGAGGAATATTTTCCTTATTTAGTCAATATAATAATAAAATTCTGTTGATTGTTATTGACAAAATTATGAAACTGGATTTATTATTTTGGAAAAAGAATATATTTCACAGTACATTTTTGGTAATTTGTGTTAAGTTTCCCTTTGAAATAAATACTAATATATTTTATTTATTATTTATATATTTTTATTTTTAATAAGAACCAAAAACTGTTTATTTCTAAGTCTCATCACTGATGTCCTTTCAGCATAGCTTCATTTAGTAATATCGGAGCAGACAAAGCCCGGCTGGATCTCAGCTGCTAGAGACACTGTGGCAGTTGCAACCGGGATGGCAATGGCAACTTTTTCCTGCACTTAATTAGTTTGGGCATAAGTGGAGCAGAAAAACTTTTTTCCCAAGAAGACAGTGGGGTGGTGGGTGTGGGGATCCTCCATAGGGCTTGTCAACTGTCCTGGCTTTTCCTCTGTTTCTCCACCCTTTGCCATTTGTGTGCGTTCGCTGCTAAGGAAATTGCCTCATAAATGTTCATTATACAAACTGGCAAGCAACTTAATGTTGGTCTGTGTGTTTTGAGTTCCGAATTTGGATGGATATTGTATGGCGCCATGTGGGTAATTTCCCTTTTCCCAGAAAACCAAAATTTATCCTGCCATTCGTACGGGAAATGGTGTGCAATAAATTTATCTCTTGTTAAAACAAAATTAAAAAAGGAAGAAAGGATAAAGAGCAACTTTCAATGGTCATTTCCCACATCACCTAAGCACAATCAGTTGCCATTAATCATACGCACTGTTGGTCACATTTTGTCCAACAAATTGCCCATACCCCCGGAATCCGAAAATGTTCTCAGATAATGGTGGTACTTCCTGAACTTCCACCCACAAACACGGCATACTCGCAGCAATTCAAAAATATTAAGTGCCGCAGTTAGACAAGTACTTAGTGGCACAACAGACTGGGGCCGAGGCGGCTTCCAGGGGACTGGGAAACAGCCGGCTAAATGCCAGCCAAACAATGTGCAAACAATGGCAGTCGGGCCTGAAAGAAAGAAGCCGAAGGCACGCCTGAAAATGAACCCGCAAAATATTGCTCACAAATAGGGGAATCGACTTGAGGATGGGCAGAGTCGAATGAAGCCGATAGGGGAGGCTTCAGAGGAAGCCACAGGCCAAGGATAAAGCAACAGTGATGACTGCGTGAAAGAATTAATTTAGAATTTACAATATCTAGTTTAAGACATATTAGTTTAACACATAATGGTATCTGACTTATTATTTTAAAAAGCAATTAATATTTTTTTTTTAAATAATAAGTTATAATAATAAAATTATTAAAGCTATCACGTCAGCATCACTGACTGGTAAGATTCAAGTACAAGGACCAGCAGGACATACCAATTGTAAATGTGGCTGGGAAACTGGAAAACTGGGGAGTTGAGTATCAGAGAGCCTTATGGAGGAGCGCCGTTTTGGGGCTACGTTTGTCGGAACTGTCACATTAAAATGGATGATTTATTTGCGCCCCTAATTTATTGCGCCACAGTCACCGGCCGCGCTTCAGGACACTCAGGACGACAGGATATTGAGTACGCGCGTTGCATGACCGAGTATTGGCCGGAATGTGTAAAATGGTAGCACAGAAAAGGGAGTTGCGGGAGGGCCATGCCAGGGAATGGCGGGAAATGCGGAACGTGGAATGAGAATGAGGAACCCTCGGCTAATATAATGAATTTTACACGACACCCGCGCACTTGGCACTTAATAATCGCATTAGGACGCTAAGTAGCTCGTTGACAGGTTGGAACGGAAGGGAAAACCGCATCCGGATAACGGGAGATGGCTATGCACACCCTCCACTTCCACACTTCCGTTTCGTTCCGTTTTGTTTCATTCCCGCCCTAATCTCCCTAACATTTTATTGTCCTGTTTATCGCCCCAAATGAACGAGATACTTTCGTTTCTTTTGTTGTTCTTTATTTATTTATTTAAGAGAATCCCGAATGCTGATTATAAAAATAAGGATGCACGATCATGTGAATGGCGCAGGTGGCGGTAATTTACCTCAAGGGTCAGGCCATCAAATGGTCAGGATAATTCAGTTAACAATGGAAACAATTGAGTGGAAATGGCCTTTAAATTACTGGCAGTTAGATAGTTATAATAAAGGAAAATTGTGAAATAAAGATACTCAAATCCAATGCAATTCCTCAAGGACTGTAGGATACATTTCCCTTGAGCACTCATTTCCCTTAAAATTTTCCTTTGGCAACACTGTCAGTGTCAGAAAATAATAAACAGCGCAACGTAAAAAAGGTACAACTGCCCAACTTAAGAAAGAGAGGGATGAGAGAAGGCTCCTCCGTTGACACCTCATATCCTTTGAACATTTTCCAATAGAAGGCATCCGCTTTCCTTGGTCCATTAGAAATATTGCGGGCCCTTCGTTCCAATTTCTTTATTAGAAAAATCATTCGTTTCTTTTTCGTTTTTTAAGTGTTTTGCTTTTTCCTTTTTGTACTTTCTCTGTTGCATTTTTTAGTGAAATAGTGAAAAAGAAAGAATGGCAAGGACGAGGTGAAGCTTTGATTGAAAAAAAAGACGACTGCTAGACTCTGTAAATAGATGAAATACTGACCGAGATATACCACTATACACCAGTACCAAATACTGTATATGTTGGGGGCAAAGAAAAAAAAATGGAAAATAAAATAAAATAGATTGGAGTAGCTGGGCCACATCGCCTATTCAATTGGCTTTCTCCATTGCACTTTGCGAATTTGATCGACTGAATGGCGTCACAAAGCAGGAAATCGAAATTGAACTTTTTTCTCTTTTTTCCACACTTTTTATTTGTTTTTTTTTAAGAGGTCTACAAAGGGTATGCTTAATGGTAGAAAATGTAATTACAATTGGGATAATTTTGGGGGCTGAATAAGGCCTTTCTCATTTGAATATGTTTGTTGTATTTTTCATTTCCTTTTCAAGGTTAAATTGTTCTATCAAGTGACTAAAACTTTGCATTTTGTTTCCCATGTTGCCAAAAACATTTTCATTTTGTTGCCAAAGCGAATAAATCAAGCCAGACACATAAAACAGCTAAAAACGAACAAAGAATGCGGACCAAAAAATAGTGGCAAACAATTGAAAATGTAGCCACTAAAGTTGTTGGAAGTTCAATTGAATGGACATGCCCCCGGAAAACCTCCCAGGACACGTGTGAAAAGTGCAAGGGAGAAAGAAAAACAAAACAGCCAAACAGGCCCGCAGAACAGTTGCCTGTTGCCAGGCGTCCCTAATCAACATCAATTGCCGTTTTGGCCTCGTCTGTGGCTACCTCGTGATATTTTGTAATTAGAGAAAAAACATTTTTCGAATTTCCATTCGTTGAAATTTGCAATGCATTGCGGTGGCTGGGTTTTTGGGCGGAAAAGTAGCACCCAAGAGCAAACAATACGGGAATATGGTAAAACTCATTAGTGCCAGCGTGCAGCTGCCACACAATAATGGGAATGGAATGGCATCGCGCCTGAAAAGATAGAAAATGAACGAAAAATATCAGTAGGTTCTACCATGTACACTATTATTGTTAATTAGCTCCTGGGGATTAAAGTTTTGTTTGGCGAATATATCTGGTTCAGTGCCTAAAATTTGATCCGTCATTTGCTTGTGGCCAAAAGCCATATTGCTGGTTACCAATTTATATGCAATTTGAATGCCACATTTGTTTGAATGTTTCAAATGAACAATTCTATTGATGGCATGAGTCAACGATGGATGTTGTATGCAATACAATATAGATATCATAAGGAGACCCCAACATTAATTAACTCAAACTTGAATTTCCTTGAAATTCATTTTGAAAATCCCGCCCAAATAAAATCACATTTTCCCGCATCTGGCAAGCACTTTGGCGTATAATGCCGTGAGTTTCACACATTTAATTAGTTTAATTAGTCCGCTGTTCACACTCACACTGACACATGCACACTTTTCACGATTTGCCACGCCCATCAAGACGCCCTTAGCTCGTTTAATCATTAATCAGCTTTCATTTTCTTTGACTGCTACAAACATTCTTTTTTTTTTTTTGTTTTTTGTACCCGTCTTGAGCTGCTCGCTTAATTTTTAACTTTTAACACAGATGCCAGCTTGAATGGCACTTTGCCACGCCCCGCCCAACGCCCTTTGCCCCCTCGTCCCTCTCATCCGGCTGGCTAATTTGCTTTGGGAACAAAGTTGGAGGAAAACAGGCCACTGACGTCATTACCATCCTGACAGGCTAAATATAGAAGCAAAGGACGAAGGGGCTGGGGACGAGAAACTTTTGCGAAACCTTTGTGCGGCATTTTGTCACATCCAGACATAGAAAATTTGTATAATTGAATAATTTTTTTCGCTCTCCTTTTTTTTTCCTATTCAGAGTAAAAATCATTTCGAAATTGGGTTAAGTTTTATAAATTTTCTGGAGAGAGCACAAATCGAATCGTATCCCAGCCACTGACTGGGTCTCGTCCTTGGCGGCATAGAGCTTGGAAGGAAAAAGGAAAATCATTAAAATTAGATTACGGAATCCTTCTCACATTTCCGCCGGAAATTGCACTTTGCGTGCGGCAGAAGCTACAGTGCCCTGGTGACAGGATACGCAGAGTGCAGGCAGTAGACCTGACGTCGGGTGACGTCAATGGGAAAAGTGGAATCGTCCTGCGAGATTCGCACCAAAATGACAGATTAGTTAATAAAATCTTTTTTTTCCGCCCGCAAATGACTTTGGCGCACAGGAAGTGGGGGAAATGGCAATGGGTAGCGGAGTGGCAGAAAATGCAATCCAAGGCACGTCTAAATTTGTCAACCGTCATGCTAATAAAATATGCAAATTTCTTCTGACACTTCAACATTTGAATTTTTCTTCTTTGCTGCTAGCTATGTAGCTTTTATTATTGTTTTTTCACAATTGCTAGTTTTTTGTTTACTTTGTTGCGGTTTTTCCTCTTGTATTTATATTGTGGGTTGCGTTCGGTGGAAAGTTACAAGATTTTATGAAATTATTAATATGATTTTCTTAAAAAAAACTACTTTTTCACAATGAATTAAATAAAAACCCCAATATTGATTATTAAATTTCATATTATTATACTTTTTCCTGTAAAATGGTTTATACAGCCCTTATTTATCCACAGTTATTTGTGAAGTAAACCGACCCGACCCGACTTGTTGAATGTTTTTTATGCAGTTGACATTTCCACACAATTTTTTCGTCGCTTTGCATTGTTTTTGTGGGTTTTTGGGGGAAAATGGTACGTAGTACGTACAATACATAAACATGTTATAAAATATGCACATTATAAAATGTGAGTCGAGCTAGACAAAAAGCCAAAAGGAATTTGCACACTCACGGTCGCTGAAACTAAAGGGACGACGAAAGGAAGTCACTGGAGCTAACATTTTATAAAAGTTTTTCGGTTTTTTTTTTCAACATAGCCAGTGGCTTTTTGTTGTTGTTGAAGTTTCTTGTGGGTTTCATAATTTCCTTCCTGCTTAGGTTTTCTGCTGACAACTTGCTGCAAAATATATTTTGGCATTTATTTATTTGTGCCTTGCATTTTGACAGTTTTCTCTCTCTGGCACTCGTTTCTTTTCCTGTGCCCTGCAATCGCATAAATATTTCCCAGGCACGAACAACTTTTCAAGTGAAGTCAACGCTGCGTATGCGTAATAAAAGCCAATTTCATGTCACTAAGAAATGGGACAAAAACGAAAAAAGAACTAAGGCGAAGAAACTATAAGAACGTGTCGCGCTGCATACAATACATTTTGTGAACCAAATTATTTAGTATACCTTAGATGGATTAGAATAAGAACTAATGGGTTTTACATTTTTATTCTTTCATATTAAATACCTTTTAAGGAAAGGATTCCACTGCGTATACAAAAACATTTAACCTGCTGATCAATGTAAAAAAAATTAACCCCTTTAAAGAGTATTAGAGAACCCCTCAAATCCCAGAAACCTCTAGAATCCCAAATCCAGAGGCAATACTAAGTGCAGTGAACTGTGTACTCCACTTCCCAGATTCTCTGCCTTGGCTATGCAACCAAATTGCAGTTGAAGGCATTGGCTGTTGATGAGATGAGCGCGAACTGCCAGCCCAGCCAGCTGTGTACCACCCGGCGTATGTGTAATGCCGCCCTGCTGAACACACATACACACTCCAAATGCATCCGGTTTTCCGGTCTTGCATGGCTGTTTCCGAAACATTTAGCTCCGGACTGAAGTCACAGCTGAAAATCAGTTGAACTCACAACATTTGAGACGAGAATTCTGTGACATTTCCAGTTTCCCCAAAGGGGATTTTCCTTTTTATTCTTATTTATTTTTCAATGTTATTTTTATAGTTATTATAAAGAGAGAAGAGAATTTGTCAGTTGGTTAAATTTACGAAAAAGGGCATTTGTAGTAGTTCTCTTTTTGAATCACTTTAAGCTCTTATAGGTCCTTATTCAATAAATGAAGCTGCTATTGAAAAGTCCTTCAATTGTGATATTACTTTGAGTTATCAAACATTTATTGTCACTTTACAAGTCTTTAAATATTTATCATGTACTCGTCATATTTATTGAATTTATTTTTCCATTTACCTTTCACATTTAATAATATAATTTTGTTTATTCATTTGAGTTGCCGGCAAGGCTTTTTTATGGCAAAAAAAAAAAACTTGTTTGCAACGCATATGCAAATAACACGTTTCGCATCTGCTGCCGGTTTGGGACTGGGTCAAGCATTTGACTTTTAACACAATTTTACGGCAGTACAGTAAGGTTCATAGCTGTAAGTCAGATCTTGTAGTTAGTTTATAAACTGGATCATTATTTTATTGGCTTATTATTAAAAAGGGTTATAAATTAACATAAATGTGCAACTCATAAGCTAGTATATCTTTTTGTGATTTTCACAAATGAAACGCACAGTTTGGCAATTTTGGACAGGAGGTGGTATATGTAGAAAATATTGCCATTCCAGATGCCGCCACATTCCGCTAATCTACCTCAGCTGGTGAGGGGCGAGGAAAAAAAAGCAGCAACACCCGTCCCATCGGGCCCATTACCATCATCGGACCCAAAACAGTGAATATTTCTGTTGACTCTTCCGCTGATTGATTATTTATGGGCACTTTGTGCCTTTGTATGTGAAAATGCGGAATGCGAAATGCTTAGCCCGTGTGGATACGCAACCAGGCCAACAGAATCGAATCAGAGTTTTTGTTCACGTAGCCACATAAAAAGCCAATTTCATTTTGTTTCCCGACTCGGATCCCTGACAAATCGTGCCCCAATGTCCAATGTCGTGATAAATGTCAGTCACTGTCATTTCTTTTCCTCTTTTTTGTCATTTTTGGTTTGGTTATTTGTGGCAAAAGTAAAGACAGTAGTGAGCTATAAAAAAAATAAATTACCAATAACATCAGTGTTGCTAATCTTATGACTTTATGCGATAGGGATTTTCGTTGACCTTCTTTTTTTTCTTTCCTCACAATTAGCCCGACTCCAGTTGGTTAATGACATTTTAACCATTATAAATAAAATTTAATAAAAGTCAACTTTTGACTGAGCTTAATTATAATTTACTGCAAAGGCACGCGTTGGCCAAGGACCCACTCACTCCTTCCACCATCTGCCATCTTTTACGTCCTTTGGTGGTATATGCAGGTGTAATTGTAATTACTCCACGCACCAAACGACCAAGCATCCAACCATCCAGCCAACAATCTACAACCAACAAAAAATAAAAACAAAAAGCTACCAACAAGCAGCGGGCAAAGTGACTCGGACCACGCTTTTCATTGCGAGAAATGTCCATTTAAATAGCTTGATTTATGCCAGCGTGGAGCTGCAAAACGGTGAACCAACCAAAGGGACAATGGGTGTGCCCTAAAGGATTGCACTCATAATTTAAAAAGCAGTAATAGGAGCAATTTTCGAGTAAGAATATATGAATAAATTCATTTTATTATCAGTTGTTCTTATAACTAACCCTTTAAAATCGTTTTTATATCATATTGACATATTTTTTTTGGATATTTCAATACTTTACTATATCTATATCTTACTATATATGCAATTATAAGCTATTTTAGCAAAGTTCATTATAATTTACTTCATCCCGAAACAGGGCAGGGTCAGTTACATTTTTTTTGTAATAGTTTATCTTCTCAAATCTGTAAGTTTAATTTGTACTTTATTTGTATATTTTTTTTTGGCCTTATATTCTAAATATATTTAAAACCTAAAGTACCGGGTATTAGTTCTAATTATCGGATCATATTATTATAGATAAATTATCAAGCTACTTTTACTTATGACAACCACTGTGCCTTTTAACTGTCCTGACCTAGTCACCGTCTCTCATTTTCGGCTTTTGCCGCCGAACTTTGTCCGCTGGGCCAGCAAAAAAGGGGCGTGGGTGTGGGCGTGGTAGGGGAATGAGAAGAACGTAATGCTTCCCCTCTCGCTTTAAGTGTATTTATTTGCGCTTTATTTTTATGACTGGGCCCCGTGTAATTGGCGCTGTGAGCGCTCCGGAGCGCATTTTGATGGCCGTATACAAGTTGGTGGGAATACGCCAGGATCAGAGGTGGAGTGGTGTCCAGGCGACGGTGGCAGGACTCCTAGGGGGAGTCATAAAGTGCACGCTCCTTGTATTTTATACGCTTTATTTAAATTCTCCCGTCGCTTTGGCCTTTCGCTCACTCCCCATAGAAAGGGCTGCAGTGTTGGTTTGTCCATGTGTGCTATTTGGAGTCAGTCGAGAGTTTGCTCAGTTTTGCGCATTTAAATTTTTAATTAAATTTAAAAAGTGAAGGATGTGTGCGGAGTAATTTGTTAAATATTTATGATATTTGACTTGCACTCGGCATGGCCAATGAATGCCCGGATATTAACACACAAACAAACCTCAAACTGGCCCGAAAACAAGCAAATGCCATTCTTAATTACATGCCATTTAAATTGCATTTCCAAAAAGGCATTTCACAAAATACATTTGCTTGGGAATGGGTGTTAATTGGATAAATTAACCAAAGATATAAACTTCATGGGGTCTTAACAGTGCAATTATTCTAAATTTCGGACATAAGTTTGGATTTCAGGTGTGATAGAATTTTAGAACATCAAGATAATTTATACGGAATCTTATTTTGTTTAATTTTACACGTATTATGACTTTAATAATAACGTATTTCATAAATAGGATTACCCCTGATATAATAATAACTAAAATATAGTCCGTCATTGACATTTTGAACGACACTTTTGTAACACACTTGTTAGCTTACTTTATTTCACTTACAATCTGTTAAAGGACTATCTTATAGTTCTATCTCATGTGATAATTATAATATAAAAACATCGTATTTTCTGTAATTTAATTATATATTTTTTCTGCACGTCTATTGTTAGTTGTTTACAAATAAATTTCCGGTAAACAAGATCGCAGTGCCCACCCAGATTCTGCATTGAATTCATAAAGTTCGTTAAAATCATGTGTAACCAGAATGCGGCGACAATCGGCCATGTCTCTTGCCATAAATCACAGTCAATAAAAAGAGAAAAAATATGGCAATGAGAAAGAGACGGAGAGATGGGGCAACGATAGCAGCTAACAACAATGACAGCCGCAGCTGAAGAACGAGTGTGGCAAATGGAATTCATTTGCATTCAACACGTTGCCGTGTGTGCAAACAGCAGTAGGTGGTAGTGGGAGTGTGGGGCAGAGTCCTAACAGGGCGAAGGTAAGGTGGCAAGTGGAGGGAGGCAGTTCAGTACAGTCTAGTAGGCGTTGTCGTGCGGCAGATGAGCGACGTTTACACCATGGCGTATGTGTAACGTATGGCGGCGACAGATGCCAGGCAAATGCAGTTACAAATGCGACGGTTGCAACTTGTGCCGGCCGAAATACAAAAAAAAGAGAGCCAACTTCAATGCAGTTTACTAAACAAGACCTGGTCAACGAGCAAATGGTATTTGTATGTTGACAGAATTGGACAGGGATGCAGTGAAGGAATTTTCAATAAAAAGCTCCTAAACCTAGTAAGAAAATATATAATTTTTTTGAAAGTTTAACTTAATTTAAAATAAGAAGACTATAAAATTTAGATAAAATACCTCTCCACTTTATTGGCCATCCCTGGTCCTCACAAATCACGCACAATCGGCCATGAGCACGCCCAGACAGTCGCAAACACAAACGGTGTAATCTAATTGCCGACATGACCAGACAACAGCGAATGGGCCAGACCAGAATCGAGACCAGAATCCAGACCAGAATCAAGAACCAGAATCCGTAGCCCGTGCTCTAGACCGGGTCATCATCATGGGGACCTGTGGGACTGGCTGGAGAGTGGTGTGCGAAGAGGAACGGTATCCAAACCGATCAGAACCGGATGCCGCGGTTAAAATTATTGTCACCCAACCACATTGCAGTATCCACAGTGTATATTCATTATAGATCGTGTCTGGCATTCGATGCAGAAGTTTAGTAAACGAGAGCAACTTAATTTAAACAAGAACATTGACACATTTCTAGCCGGGGAGCGTATTAAGTTGATTTAGTTTTTAATTCTAATGCAGGGCAAAGTTGTCGAGTGGTTGAGGGAAGTACTTGCCACTTGCCGGTTGCCAGTTGCTAGTTACCAGTTGCCACTTGCTAATTGCAACGGTGTGTGAGGCATGTGTGGGTTGTGCTTTTACCATGTGGGTTGCCATTCATGAGCTGAATTTATTAGAGGTAACCTCTCGTACACTTTTAGTTAGTTAGTTAGCTGCCGCAAGTGCACACACAAACACTAAATGCACTGCGACCCTGTTGACCTTGCCTCCAAACGAATGCGGCATGTGGGGCAGCTGCCAGCTGGTTATGGCAAGTCGATTCTATTTGCCATCATCTTGGGTGGTTGCGGGTCGAAAGTTAAAGTTACTTTCTCTAACAAGTAATCACAACATCACCTGAGGTCAGCTAGGAATTCCAAAAGGGGGAATTCAATAACAATTCCATTTCATGTTGCCGGGCAGTGATATGATATTGATGGCAAAAATCCAATTCTGGCCATCAAGCCATTCAATCAATTTATGTAAGCGTAATAAATTAGATGACTGATTTGCTATGTTATTAAATTCCATTACAAGTTCTTGGCATATTTCCATTGAAATTGAAACAATTACAAGTGTTGTTATGCCACTTAATGGGCATTGTTTTATTGTAAGAATACGAGAGAGTGCACAATTTTAATTGGTTTACATAATTTCAAATTATAGAATGCACTCTCTGGCTTTGCTCTTTTCTTGGGATGCAAGTTGTATCTTAAAGTTTCAGAAGCTCATATTTGTTGGAAACTCACTGTTGGAAGTTTCATGCGGGGATTTGGTAGCTAATGAGAAAACTGCAACAGACTTGGAAGTTACAAGCCAAAGAACTCCCCCACGAGTGCTGTCACAATGTTAAAAAAACTATCCCCAAAATACCTAAGGGTATTAAATGTACTTGCTTTCATTTATTAAAGAAACAAACTATCAAAAATCTTAGTTTAACCTTGAGACCTAGTCTTCCAAAGATTGCTTCCTTATTACCCTCAGATCCGATTTATTTTCTTTCATTTCTTGTCTTTAATGACAAATGCTTATTGCACTTAATGTTTCACTTTTGCCTTCTCATCGAGGTGGAAGATATATGTATGTATTACTTGGAACTTGGAAGCCAAGGCCCCGAGCTCATTACGGCAATGACAAATCAGTTTTCTTGTCAAGAGCAGCGATGTTGTCAAGTGTGTCTGTGGACTCTTGGAAAATTGTCTGCGTGTGGCTGGCGTTTTCCAATTTTCCAGCCAAAGTCGCTGGCCACAAGCTAGGTGGGATTAGGGCTCGGGCCAAAGCCAGGCTTAAGGGCTGAGGTCGGAGGGCTGAGGGCCAGAGGACGTGCCACAGTTCATTTCGTTTGTCTGTCGACATTTATGACACGCTGCCGGCTGCAACTGAAGTTGCCAACAAATGCAATTTAAATTGAGGCATTACTTTGGTCAACACAATAATCTTTCTATGGGTTTTTGAGTGGGTTGGGCTTTCGAGTTTGTTGAAGTAAGAAATTCCATAACGCCAGTCACGATAATTGCAATCTTTTTACCAAGTGAAGACATATTTTTCTTCTTTAAAATGGAACGTTGTCTTACGCCCATGAATAATTATTTTCTCAGAAGTATTTAATGCAAATTTCCATTTCATGACATATTTATGACCTACTCATTATTATTATTTAAATTCACTGACCTCTCAAGCAAAAGTCTAATTGTATGGCCCTGCTTTTCTCTGCTTTCCTTTCCATTTCATTACAATTTCATTTCAATTTTGTGGACAAAAGTCTCACTCCCACTCTATCTAATTTTATTTCTACTGTGGCCTCGGCCCACTCATTTCCATTTCCATTTCCATTTGATTTTCTTTTCTTACTTAGTTACTTCTCTTATTTTTTTTGCACAACTTTTATTCGCATTGAAATGATTTTAATGACAGCAATTTGTGTTTGGAAATCGCGCAACATTAGCTTTGGAACCCAGATACATGGCCCGAAGGCCTGGACGGGGGACGATGAGCCGGGACTGGCGTTAAATGAACGTGTTTATAACGCTTAACTTTCAAATTAAGGCCCTGGCCCAGGCTGACATGAGGCGGAAGTTTCGATTTGTTGTCTGCGGCTAGCCGGAGGCCTCGGGAAATTCTGCGACGTTTTTCGTCGTCTTTTCTTCCACTCCTGACAGAAGGATAGAAGGAGAATTCCCGCCAAAGCCCTCTGTCGGGTCATTACGTCAGCAAAGTCTCATCATCATCGTCTTTAGTTAAGACGTCATCCTCATTATTGTGGAAACTCCACGAAATTGTGGGTTAGTGGAGCTCTCGTCTTGTTGAAAGAAATGTTTTGTGATTTCTCTGGCTCGTTATTATCACACTAAGATTTTGATTGATGAGATTTCGTAAAGCCGTCAGCCAAAAGCACGTGATCCGAACCCAAAGCATCCGAAGAAACAAAAGCATCACGCACCACCCACCCATCTAGGCCTTGATTTTGGCCAACATTTCGCGCTCGCTTAATGGCGAAGCTGTGGCCGAAAGCCGCGGGGTTTGATTAGTTTTTTTTGCTTCTCTTGGTATCTGGTCGGCGTTTAGGGGCTGAAAGTGACACGAACTTTTTGGTTGGCCCTTTTTTTGGTTTATGTCTTTTAAATGGTTTTGACTGGAAGGGAAGCCACAGGGGTTACTTGTAGAAAGGGTTTAATAGTTAAACGAGTCTTTAATACTCTTTAAATAAAATATCTATGTAGTAACTTGCTTGCACTAATAAACTAGAGTCTATTACGTCTGGCCCATAATAAAAACATCTGCAATAAACAAGTTGCTACAAAAGCTACAGCACTTGTTGCCGCATCAACCTCGCCGCACACAGACACCGCGTGGGGCACGAGCTCTACAACAGGTAAGTGGCAAAGTCAACACCAAAAAAAAAAAACCAACAAAGTGGAGAAAAAAAGAAAACAATTTTTGCGATTATATTGTTCACGTGTTGCCAAGCTTCGTCCCTCTTGGCCTCTTCGGGAAAAATGCCTCCAACATTGTATCTCTGCATCTGTTTTCAGCTTTTTCCCCATCATTCCTTTATTTTTTATTTTTTTGGTCATTTTACAACCATTTTCCCATATTAAATCATAAAATGTACAAAGGTGAGGTGGATACAAGAGGCGCAAGTGCTCGTAATTTATTTGTGCAGCATTTTTATTTACTTTTTACCTCTATTATTATTATTATTTTTATGACTGGCGTCTGACGGGCTTTGGGGATTTGTGGGATTTGAATAAACGAAGATGTTGTTGCTCTTACATTTTATTGTAATTTTTTTCTATAAATGGTAAACCATCTTGTTTTACTTTAATGAATATTTTATTTGACATTCTGCTTACATTTTTGTACATCTTTAATGATTTATGAAGCCCTGTTTTTAGGGTATAATAATAACAAATTAAAAAACCGTATACGGGTTCAAAGCTTCAGTTTATTTATCTCTGTCTCTGTTGCAAATTGCTCGGCGAGTGTTGCAAGAAGCTGCGGCAAGCTGTGTGATAAGTTGTTATACCACCGGCAATAACAATCCACTAACATCTCTCTTCTCTGAGGGTGGTGTCTGTCGAAAAATACAAAACGAACAGATTTACATTTTTCATTCGTTTATGTTGCAACTTCAGTGGAATTGCCGATGTTGCAATCAAAAACTGTGTGAGCTTAATTATGGGGAACTACCAAAAAAAAGATTAAAAACTGAATAATTTCAGTACTTTTGCAAGGTATTCTTCAGAACTTGATAGTCATTATCATCTTTAAAGTAATTTTTTTGCAAAAAGCATCTTTAATTTGGAAATTCCTCCTTGCTGTGTTGACATATTACCCGGTTCAAGTTTTGCATTTCAAATAGATTTCATTAAGGAAATATTTATGTAGACGGTGCCTTGTAATAGCTGCCAACTTCAGGCAGATGCCCAACCCAGAACTCGAGTGCCCACCCAGTAACGAACAAAAAACCAACTCATCAATGAAATAATTTAGTGGGCTGGCCACGCCCCCTATCCATGGCACACTTTAATTTATTGAGGCTGTGCGTGGAAAATATTTGGCTTGAAATTTACGTTTGCTTTTGACGGTTTTCTCTGCATTCATTTGTGTAATTGAACACCTTTGCCGGCTAAGGAGGAGTGTCTTTCCAGAAACAGAAAAAAAAGGCGGTGTGGGTGAAAGAGATGTATCTGTATCTGAGAGATACACAAAGTTATAGACAGAGATGGCCGAAAACTAATTATACAATTGCCGCGCCGAGACGCCGACGACGGCTGCTCCTCTTTCGGCATGTGAATTAATTAAAGCTCCAACCTTGGAAAATTTTGCATACTAAAGAGCCATAGCCACCCCCCTCTTCTCGAAAGGCAAGGTGTGTTCATTAGACTTGCCGGGGTTTTGGTTTAATTTAAGTAAGAAATTCACTTCAGGTTGGTATTCTGTAGGCCTGCTCTGCGATTTGTCAAAATTCTAGTCGCCCCAGAGGCCATTTGCGCTTTAATGGCTTTGACAGCTAATAGCTCTCACTAATTGCTATGATCTCTGACACGATATACTAACTTTCAGTCGCGTTTTTGGCTTTCGGCAATCGGCCAAATACAAAAGAAGAAATTATATAAATAAAAACGGACACTAAAAAGCGCATTTTTCATCACCGAACTGCTAACCCAAAAAAGTGAAAACTATGGCACAAGTATTTAAAAGTCAAGCTTTGGAACAATATTTCATTTTATTTAAATGGTTTTTATTAGCAAATATTTACAAACAATTAATATAAATTTATTATTTTTTAAGCAAATTATAGCAATAATTTAATAATATTTTTCATTCATATAACACTAATTAAATTTTTTCCATTAATATTTTTCTATTTAAATCACTTTTATATTCATTTCTCAGCTCGAGTTTATTTGATGTTTTATTTTTGGTTGTGGTTTTCCCCTGGTGGGCAGAAAGACATTCTGTCTCTGAGTTAAAATGCCAGTTAACAGGCAAATTGCGGTCTGGGCCAAGACGTTTGCTGGCTGACTCTTGACGGTAATGATGACGCCCTGGCTAAGAAAACAAAAAGCCAGACAAAGTCGTCTATGGGGATGTGGTTGAAGCCATGGCTTAAGCTGCAAAACACTATGAGAAAATGTCTTGCGACAGGCTTTTGCTCAATTTTAAACATGAAAAGTGTGAGAAATTGTTAAGAAATGGAATTTATACTATATATATTTTTTTTCCCAGTGCAATAGTTATGGGTGCACACACCCAAAATGGGTCCAAAATCGGCTGCTGCTCCTCGAGAGCTTCTTGACTGACCTTATTCCGGGGGCGGGGGACTTGAGGTTCGGCAGTGGGTGTGGCAATCGCTTACAGCGCGTGCTTAAGTAATGAGGCCCAAAAAAGAACCTCAAGACCGGGCCAAGAAGATGAAGAAGTCGACGGCAATTAGAGAAGACGTCGAAACGAAAAGGAAAACGATGACGCAGGCGACACAAGAACACGACGATGACGATGACGATTACGATTACGATGACGGAGGCGGAATGAGTTGAATCATTTGGTGGTGGGCGTGGCACAGATTGCGCTGACACTAGGTATTACATGGGGGCGTGGCCCTTTGGCCATTTCACAGCAGTGTAAGTGCATGTAAAGGTTAAGCTTTCAATTAACTCGAGTGCAGTAGAAAAAGCAAGACCAGGAGCCACTACAATCAACCGATTCAAACTTAAATCTAAACGAAAAAAAAAAAAGGGTTAAAAGAGAGGAAGAACAAATAGAACGAACGAAAAAAATCATCAAACTGACCAAAGTAATAAAACGAAATGAAATGAAACGGAAATGAAACTTAACGGCTTCCAAGTAAATACACAAACAACAGCCAAAGGAGAAACTTTTCACATACCGTTACCATGCACCCGTTTCTCACTAGCAAATTTTTAGAGATGGCACGAAAAAAGGCATGTCCTTTGGATCCTTTTTTTTGGTTGTAGCTATACTAGTTCATCTATGTGTTCTTGTATTCTATGTTAATCTTAATATAATCTTTCAATGAATTTTATTTTTATATCTTAAAAAGGAAAAGGATATCACATATTTTGTTGACTATATTGATCCTAAATAAGATCCTCTATGATTTAAAAATTCTTTAAGTTTATAAAGATTCATTGACAATACAAAGTATACATAAATAGATATGAGGAAATAAATCTATATATGTATGTATATTATTTTTTAATATTAACTTTAAAATTCTTTAAATTTTTTTTATTTTATGAAATAAGAAACTATTTAATAGTTGAAATAAAAGAATAAATAAGAAACTTTAAATTAAAGAGTAAAAATGTCCTGCCAAAAAGAGCCAACTTACCATTACTAATTCCTTAGCTTATTGCATTCCTGTAGCTTCTTCCCACTTTATGCGCGAGAGTGTATTGTGTTTGTATTGGGCGCTAGTTAAACTTTGCCAGGACATCATCGGCCAGAGGGGAAAATCGAGGCAACCATTGAAGATACGAAGATACAGCGGCAAAGTTTGCGCTAAAAACAAGCCATACTTCCTCCTGAAATTTTCTCCCCTTTCTTCTCACTACTTTTCTCTTTCTGTTTCTCATAAGACCTCTTTGGGAGTTTTTGACTTCTCAAGTTCAGGCTATGTACATACATATATACATACTTTCCCCGTCTCACTCGCGTTTAATGCCAAGTTTTATATTAGTAAGAAAAACAGTAGCATACATTGGCCCGCTTTTTACTTTCGACTCCATTTGGCCATGTGTCTCCCCCACCACCCTCACATCCTCGAAGTTAAGTTAACTTTAGTTTATTTTATTCGATGCAACACATATTTTTCTTGTCTTGTCTGTTTTTCTTGGCTGGCAGTGTCTCTAGTTTGGCTCGAATGCGTAAATTTTGTTGGCCGGTCCAAGTTCTGTTGTGTTCTGGCCATATAAAGTTGCTAATGAATTGAAAGGTGCCGCAAACTCGGCTCGGTACACCATACTTTATACAGTAATCCAAGCAAGGGGCCATAGTCCCATCCTGCCGGAAATGAAACGGAACTGATATTAAAAGTTCATAAAATAGTCGAGTCTCGGACAAGTTGCCAAAGAACTTAATCGAATAACTCTTCAAAGTTTTAAAGTAAACTAAAGCCAAGTTTTTGGGTATTAAATTACCTGGTTTTATTTAATTCTAAAGACCTGGTTTTTGTCTAAAAAAAGTGATACAATTTAAATCATATTTAAGCCCTTTAACCTCGTAAATCAAATAAATATATTAGAACAAAAGGCCACAAATAATAAATTTTAAACTGATAATTACTTAATAAGTCCTGGCTTCCAAATAAAAATCAAATTAAATAATTTAATTGAATTTATTACGAAAATACCGAACAATGGCAGTGTCATCATTTATTATGCAAATCGAATTTTTTGTGAAAATTTATGAAAAGTCTGAAAATTCAAAGTCAACAGACAAATAGCAATGTGTAATAGTTCATTGCTGGCTGTTTTTATATCAAATGGCTTAAAATCCTACAAATTGAAATTAATTGATTGAATAAAAAATGAAATTTAAAATCTAGTCCAAAGGCATTTTTTTAAACACACTTAAAGTGCGTGAGTGTCTCTTGAAACCATTTTGGTTATATTTCAGTATTAACGGCCCTTTATTGGCCATGTGTGTGAGAGTTGCAGTCCAGACCACACCAGAAGTCAGTTTATGACGCTAAATCCACTGCAGAATGCAGCCACAACGTGTTGGCCATTACTTCTGGGCGAAAGGGATGGCTGTGGAGGGCAGAAAAGAGATGGAGTTGGTCCCGGGTTGGTGGCCAAGATTATAGCACACTTTAAAGTGGCCCGTAAGCTTATATTGCACTTAATAGCACATAAAACTAGAACGTGATAATGCAACGCACCAACAGAGAGTGGCCATAACGGGAACGAGATGAAAGCAAGGCCAAAACAAACACAAAAAATGGTAGCCAAGAAAAGCAGGAGCTCTAAAATTCATAACCAAGGCCAGGTGAGAACTAAAATGGTATATACCAGCGCATAATTGGGGTTATTAACATACAACTTACGGCTAATACGGGCAGCTGTTTGGCTGAGATAAAACTGAAAGCAAAGTAAACCGTGGGGGAAGGGCTTTCTTGTTTTAAGGGGTTTACCTTTAACTAACTACCGAGAAAATCTCATTCAAATTTACCAGAAAAATCATCGAATAAAAACCTAATCCTCAGACAATCTAAAATTTCTGAAATCCACTCAGTGTGATTAGTTTGTTCACAGTCTTTCGATGGCCAACAGCCACAAACAACATTTCAAAGTCCTCGAAAATGAAATCCAACCTTTTCTCGCCCTCTAGCATATATTTATATATCTCATCTATCATCGGATGTAAGCCCTGAACTTTGGCCACACCAACCACATCATTCATTATTCGGGGTGGGTGCATTCGAGTGTTCTATTTTTTGCTTAATTGACAACTATTTTGTTTTTTGTGCTTAAAACTTCCACTCACATGTCAAATGTCAAAGTGTCCTTTCGCTCCCACATCTACTCCCCTTCCCCCCAAAAAAGGACAACCAAAACAACAACAAGAGTGAGAACAAAACATTGTCAAGCCAAGAGAAGAACCACAAGAAATCGAAGTAAACAAAAGGACGGAAATCCAAGACGCATTGCACACATCAGCAGTTCAAACAGAACTCAATTGAGCGTAACTTATCGACTGAAATGGGCCCCCCGATGACCACGCCCTCAATCAATCACACGCCCACATTAAGGACAATCGTACGTAACGGTACTGTAAATACACATACAAATTGGTCGTTTCGATTGAAATTTTTGCCACTTTCGGTGAGGAAAACTTTTGGCAAGCAAACAAGTGCAGAAATGACCAAAAATCAAATCAATTTACGACTTGAAATCTGGTAAACATTTCACTCCACAACAATAGCCCTACATGGCACACTTTAAATAGTCCTTTTTGTCAGTCAACCAGTCACTCAGTCGGTAAGTCATTCATTCGGTACTTCATTCACTTGATATGCCATTCATAGGAAGCCATCCTTCCCGACCACAGACACAAAAAACATTTTACTATCGATGTGATTCTCCTATCGCCATCGTCCTTTCCTCTCAGTATCCTTGCAGCAAGTATCCTTTTGCCAATGCTGCTTCATTTGTCTGCTTAAAGATTTGGGACGCTGCTGTGCTTTTTAATGTACAATGTGGAATGCAAAGAAAAATGAAGATGGCCAGATTGAAATTCTATATTACTTACATAACTCTGATATGCTAAAGGACTTTCAATGGGAAAAGTAAGGAAAAAGGACCTCATTTAGAAGCAAAATTTACTATATCCAACGATATATGAAAACAAACCAGAAAGGCGAAATCCCCATTTTTAAGGGCCCATCATGAATCCATTTTCAAGGAATCCCACCACGAAAAATGGACGAAAAATTTAAAAAATATTTTGTTTCAGGATTTAGATGCAGAATGGTGGGAAATCGTCCCAGAATTCGTTTAAGGTACTCCGCTTGAGAATCGGATCAGGATTGGGGAAGATATAGCCATCACTGTGGGCCATATAGGGGAAAACCCCCTTTTCAAGGGGTCCCATCACGAAAAATGGACAAAAAATCTAAAAAATATTTTGTTTCAGGATTTAGATGCAGAATGGTGGGAAATCGTCCCAGAATTCGTTTAAGGTACTCCGCTTGAGAATCGGATCAGGATTGGGGAAGATATAGCCATCACTGTGGGCCATATAGGGGAAAACCCCCTTTTCAAGGGGTCCCATCACGAAAAATGGACAAAAAATCTAAAAAATATTTTGTTTCAGGATTTAGATGCAGAATGGTGGGAAATCGTCCCAGAATTCGTTTAAGGTACTCCGCTTGAGAATCGGATCAGGATTGGGGAAGATATAGCCATCACTGTGGGCCATATAGGGGAAACCCCCATTTTCAAGGGGTCCCATTACGAAAAATGGAAAAAAAATCTAAAAAATATTTTGTTTCAGGATTTAGATGCAGAATGGTGGGAAATCGATATAGAAATCGTTTAAGGTACTCCGCTTGAGAATCGGATCAGGATTGTGGAAGATATAGCCATCACTGTGGGCCATATAGGGGAAAACTCCATTTTCAAGGGGTCCCAACACGAAAAATGGACAAAAAATCTAAAAAATATTTTGTTTCAGGATTTAGATGCAGAATGGTGGGAAATCGATATAGAAATCGTTTAAGGTACTCCGCTTGAGAATCGGATCAGGATTGTGGAAGATATAGCCATCACTGTGGGCCATATAGGGGAAAACTCCATTTTCAAGGGGTCCCAACACGAAAAATGGACAAAAAATCTAAAAAATATTTTGTTTCAGGATTTAGATGCAGAATGGTGGGAAATCGTCCCAGAATTCGTTTAAGGTACTCCGCTTGAGAATCGGATCAGGATTGGGGAAGATATAGCCATCACTGTGGGCCATATAGGGGAAACCCCCATTTTCAAGGGGTCCCATTACGAAAAATGGAAAAAAAATCTAAAAAATATTTTGTTTCAGGATTTAGATGCAGAATGGTGGGAAATCGATATAGAAATCGTTTGAGGTCCCCGCTTGAGAATCGGATCAGGATTGGGGAAGATATAGCCATCACTGTGGGCCATATAGGGGAAACCCCCATTTTCAAGGGGTCCCATTACGAAAAATGGACAAAAAATCTAAAAAATATTTTGTTTCAGGATTTAGATGCAGAATGGTGGGAAATCGTCCCAGAATTCGTTTAAGGTACTCCGCTTGAGAATCGGATCAGGATTGGGGAAGATATAGCCATCATTGTGGGCCATATAGGGGAAAACCCCATTTTCAAGGGGTCCCAAAACGAAAAATGGACAAAAAATCTAAAAAATATTTTGTTTCAGGATTTAGATGCAGAATGGTGGGAAATCGTCCCAGAATTCGTTTAAGGTACTCCGCTTGAGAATCGGATCAGGATTGGGGAAGATATAGCCATCACTGTGGGCCATATAGAGGAAAACCCCATTTTCAAGGGGTCCCATCACGATAAATGGCCAAAAAATCTAAAAAATATTTTGTTTCAGGATTTAGATGCAGAATGGTGGGAAATCGTCCCAGAATCCTGAATCCCAGTTTCAGGATTTAGATGCAGAATGGTGGGAAATCGTGCCAGAATTCGTTTAAGGTACTCCGCTTGAGAATCGGACCAGGATTGGGGAAGATATAGCCATCACTGTGGGCCATATAGGGGAAAACCCCATTTTCAAGGGGTCCCATCACGAAAAATGGACAAAAAATCTAAAAAATATTTTGTTTCAGGATTTAGATGCAGAATGGTGGGAAATCGTCCCAGAATTCGTTTAAGGTACTCCGCTTGAGAATCGGATCAGGATTGGGGAAGATATAGCCATCATTGTGGGCCATATAGGGGAAAACCCCATTTTCAAGGGGTCCCATTACGAAAAATGGACAAAAATCTAAAAAATATTTTGTTTCAGGATTTAGATGCAGAATGGTGGGAAATAGATCTAGAAATCGTTTAAGGTACTCCGCTTGAGGATCGGATCAGGATTGGGGAAGATATAGCCATCACTGTGGGCCATATAGGGGAAAACCCCATTTTCAAGGGGTCCCAAAACGAAAAATGGACAAAAAATCTAAAAAATATTTTGTTTCAGGATTTATATGCAGAATGGTGGGAAATCGATATAGAAATCGTTTAAGGTCCCCGCTTGAGAATCGGATCAGGATTGGGGAAGATATAGCCATCACTGTGGGCCATATAGGGGAAAACCCCATTTTCAAGGGGTCCCATCACGAAAAATGGACAAAAAATCTAAAAAATATTTTGTTTCAGGATTTAGATGCAGAATGGTGGGAAATCGTCCCAGAATTCGTTTAAGGTACTCCGCTTGAGAATCGGATAGGGGAAAACCCCATTTTCAAGGGGTCCCTCACGAAAAATGGACAAAAAATCTAAAAAATATTTTGTCTCAGGATTTATGTAGGTGCAGAATGGTGGCTTGAGAATCTGATGAGAATTGGGGAAGATATAGCCATCAGTGTGGGCCATATAGGGAAAAACCCCATTTTTAAAGGATATAGGAACCCCATTTTCAGGATCACGAAAAATGGACAAAAAATCTAAAAAATAGTTTGTATAGAAAGTTGGAAGTTAGCTTTCCTTGTTTTGAGTTATAACTGATTTTCCTGAAAACATGAATTAGTGGCTAACTTTATATTGCCTACCTTAAGCTAATCCCTTTCCTAAAACCCGAATCCTGAATGTCAAAACCCTCATGGAGAATAAACTGTTCACTTCCTGAATAGTTTCCAGAACTCTGCCACTGGGATTACTATTTTTCAGGTTACAATACGGTCTGTGGCTTATCCCTGCCATTGTTTCACCCAATTGCTTTTGGTCCTTCAAACCAAAAAGAAAAAATAAACCCTCTCACCGACATTTTTCAATGTGTGACAATAAAGTGAAGTCGAGGGAAGTAGAGAAAGAGGGCCACGTTGGGTGGTTTTGGAAATCCTTTAATTGACTTTGGGGTTTGGTCCCCAGCTATCGAGAAGTGGGACGATGAGTGGCAAAACAATTTCTTTGCCCCGAGTATCCATCAATGAGTCTCCACAATTTTGTAGCTCAAACTTTATCCCCATTTTCTCTTTTTTTTTGGCTCTACCCTGCTTGCTTTCTGCTTTGGCAAGCATTTTATTCTATTTCATTTTTATTTTTGCATAATCGATTAGCAAGAGCTGAGCTAAAAGCCGTTCTAATTCGAGGCTGACAGCTTGCCATGACACATGGGAATCATCAGCCGGAACATCCCACAATAATCATCATTATTCCTCATCATACCAAAAATGACTGTTCCAAAAATGCAAATGCTGGAATTGGGCAACTCTTGTTTACAATTATAGATTTTCACAATGATGGCCTGCAGTTTTTGGGGAAGTTGTAAAGATAGTAGAATTCAGCATTAGAATTTAGCATATTCCATTTTGTGTGGCTGGGTTCATTCGTGGCGTTTGCGTTCGTGCCAATAAAAAGAACAATGCTAGCCACATAATCAACATTTTACAAAGTTTTTGGGGAATCCATTGTTCGTTGAATAAAGGGAGAAAGTGTAAAAATTATGATGAGATATAAAAGTTAAATATACAAAATTTTTTAGATATTTTTAACCTTAACAATTTGTATATATTTTTTTATAAAAGTTACTGTGTCCTGTAGCTGACATATGTACATACTTACTCACATATGCACCTATAGATAAAACTTAATATTACCTTCCAGTCTTTTGTTTGGAGCTCTCCTTGCCTCTGGTTGAACCTTTTGTTCCAAGCATCGACTAAAAGGGTTTCTGCCCCTTGACCTGATAATTTATGAGGAGCAGCCCACGCCCTTTATGACCCAAAAATTGAGAGCATTTCCTGTTTAGCAAATTTTGGGCTGACCATTAGCCAGTTTGAGTTATTGGGAGCTTTAAAAGCGGGATTTCAGGTACTAAGGCTTTGGAAAATAAACATAGAAGTATATTAGATTTTAGCAAAGGTGGATTTTAGTTCAAGCAGTAGAACTTATGCTTTTGAATTTATTAAACCTGAAATCAGTTTCTGCAAGCCGTTTTGTTCACAACGACTTAATTCAGTGTACAGCTCTCTCCACTTCCACTTTTCATCAATTTAAATATGTTACTTAATTAAATTATAATTTAGTTGGAAATTCAAATTGATGAGCACTCCACTTAGCTGGACAGTTGCAGTGAATAATTAATATCTATTGCATTTCAATTGCTCAATTATGTATACGCCATGTTGGCTGGCAGCTTATTCATAATTTCGCCATTAAATGTGACGAGGAAAAACGGAGAACAAAAAGAAACGATCCAATTATTTATGTACAAATAAAATACATTACCTCTGACAGGCATTTCACTTTCATTTCAATTGGCAACTGGCCAAGCGAAGTCACTTAAATATCGTGTTAAACATTTAAATCAATTAAATTATGTTATGAGACGTATAGTGCAAAGCTATAAATCAAGGTAGGGAATATTGACTAAAAATTAATGAAATAAAATCAAAACTTCTCGAGTCCCTAAGGACTACTAACTTTGTGCAATGAACACCTGAACAACAAATTAAAATCAAATGTTAACTTACGCCCTGGTCCGCTTGGAAAAATTAATAAATAAATCACTTCAATTGGTCAAATAATTGATATACACAGCCATGCTCGCTAAATACAAACACCAACAGGCACGTGTGTGCATACATAAATTATAAATGAATACATATTTAAATAAATAATTGGGCAGGATTTGTTGCTATTTTTGTTTTTTTCTGCACTTTGTTTCTGCCATCAGACTTTCTAAATATAATTGGCAAAATGTGTAATTTTAATGGCCAACTGCTGTGTGAATATTTTTGCGGTTTGTTTAATTATATTTGCATTTCAGCGACAAAATTCCCCACGGGCACCTCCTCCAATGTCAAATATTGAATGGGAAAGGCAAACATGAAACAAAATAAATCAGATTTACTGCGGAAATTGCTTTATGTTGGTCACAGAGAAATTATGTGTTTAAATATGGTTTATGGTCTTTATAAAATTAAAAGAATTTTCTGGTTTTGACTTTGCAACAAAGGGGAGTAAACTATAGGTTTTTGTTTTTCTTGCAGCAGCCTCTCTGATTCAGCAACTCTGGATCTTTAGAAATTGATGCATGCCAATCAGTGTTCAGAAGGGAAACTGACATTGATACGCCTAATGAAGTGATGTATGCACACAGGATGCAACTGAGGCATACTGCCAATTTCGTGTCTAATGGTAATGGTAACAGGAGGCAACAAAAGCAGGAGCTAAGGACGTGGACAAGAGTATCCTTTGTGAAGCGTATAATGAAAGCTCCGCGAAATTCTTGTCCAACGGCAATAGGCATGGAAATAAGCAAAGTACGATGCACTTGAAAAAAAATCATAAAGAACTATTGATTTGTAATATTTATAACATTACATTAAGGCTAGGATTAATAGAGGATTCTGTTGACAACAATAATGGCTTTTTATTTAATTTATGATTCAATTATTTTAAATACACAATCTTAACCCTAACTTAAACCCATAATATCCCTATTAGTTCTACCCCAAAGAAAAATGCTTTTGGGGTGGCAAGGAAATGAAATTGACCGCAACATTGCCATGGGCAAGTCCAGGGGATTTCATCAGGTGTAATTGTAAGTGTATGTGAGTAGGAGTGAGTGTGTGGCAAAGCGGGTCAAAGGTTGGCCTGCGAATGGTGGCGGGTGAAGCGGAAGATTGTAATGCAGGATGGGACCTTTGCGTGCTGCTTGACAGAGTTAACATTTTAATTGTCATGAAATATTCATTTGCGGGGAGTTGCAGGACGATGTCCTAACATGAAAATAGTTTTTGCATGCAATGTAAACCCTTGCTTACATGAAAATGGGTGGATTTAAACAATCTGATAGATTTATTTAAAATTTAAATAAAATAGTTTATAAAAAAAACTTTAATAAAGGAAAGCGAATATTTAAAGTCAGATTTGAATGGCCTGAAAGCCTTTATAGCACATTTAAATACCTTCAAAAGCCTTTCAAGCTACAATTAATATTAATACCTTAATGGAATTGTCACCAAGACCCTTAAAACTTTTAAATCTCCCCTCTTACTGGCTTTTCTCCCTATTAACTATTTAAGGCGTGACAATAAAGGAGAGACAGCATGTCCATAGCCAAATAGCCGAGGAGTCTTTAAAGTGACTTTGGGTCGCCATTTAAAACTTAGGACAAGCATTATCCCCTCTGACTTTCTCCTCCCCCTCCCTACACCACCACCCCCCGTGACTTTTGTTGTAATAGCTGTTTATGTGGGGGCGTCTGCTTTGTTTGTCAAGCGATTAAGTTGTAATTATGCGATGCTACGTGTCCACAGACTTGGAATGAGTTTTGGTTTTCAGACCCGGTTTTATTTTCCCTCTCTTATTTGTGGGTTCTGCAGGTTGTCCTCTGAGATATCGGTGGCAGGGGATTATGGTTAGCGGCGTCTAATGAGTTTGCGTTAATGGGCGTGGCATTCGGACTCAGCCGAGAGATCAAGTGTAACAAAGTCAGATGCAATGAGCCGAAGGTGAGAAGAAGGAGCTAAAGAGCGGACAAGTGAAGTGAATGGGCCAAGGGATAAAGGACGACACAAAGGAGGCTTGTTAAATGCCAATTAGGAAGACGGATGGCAGAGCAAAAAATAGAAAAATGCTTCAGTATCTGTTCCGACTACCATAAGTCAAAATTGAAGAGAAGAGAAAAAGAACAAAGGCTAAAAAAACACAATTGTAGGTAAAACAGACATGGATAGGTACTGAGAAACAATTCTTTTGAAAAAAAAAATAAGGAAGAGATTTCTAAATGTAAGAAACCCTAAAAATCAGGTCCAGAAACTCGAAACTTTCAGCAAATAGGGAATCGCAATATATCCAAGCATACTTTTATGGGCACAACCAAACACAGACCAAACTTCCATTCCATTTCTCTCTCTTTTAAATATAATTCTAAATAGAAATACTTAAATTTTTAAGCCCCACAAATAACCGATTATCAATTAACAATATTATGCAAACAAATTGCAGACTAAATAAATAGATTTTACGCTTAAATTAAATCAACATTTCACCTACGCCTGGGATTAGATGATAAATAAATAATCGACTGCCTAATTAACATATTGAAAATGTACCCGACAATAGCAAAATTGAATAGATAATGCAAATCAGACGGAGTTTGTGTCTCTCCAAAAATTCGGAGCAAACAATTTACGCAATTAAATATGAAATGTAAATAAGAAATCAGCTTAATGTCGACACATAAGGGAAATTTTTGTATTGGGTGGCAGGGAGCCGGCGTCACGTATGCCATATTAAGATATCGCCTTAGTCGTATACATTTTTAATGTGCTAATTTTTCAAAAAAATATTTTCCCGCGCTCGTAATCTGCCAGAGCGTGAACAAGACAGGAGGAGATAAAAAAAGACGAACCATACATACGCATATGGAGGGGGCGACACACGTTGCATGCCCCACGTGCTGCTGGTAGCATTTTCCTGCTGGCAGTGCTCCGTCAGCCGGATATCCTTTTGTTGTTGAGCGTCTTCGACTTTTATCGCTGCTAATAGGCGCCACGTCACCTGCGAAGGCGGAAAGCAGAGATGAGGCCAAAAAGCGAGCAAAGCAAATCGCAGGCAAAACAAAAAAAAAAAAACAATAAAAAGACGGCAAGTGCAGCCTGAAGGCCTTCCTTCCACTTGAATCACAAGCAGCCGCAACTCACTCGGCCCAAAAGGAGATAACCGAAACAATAACAGCAGGCAAAATAAGGAAGGAAGTACAGTGAAGTCTGAATAAAAAAAGCTTTATTTATTAATTATTTCAAGTGGCTTAGGTTGAGTTTGTAGCATGTAGTTGTGGGACTGTTTCATGGTGAGTTTTAAGGTTAGAACTTTTCAGTAATTACTGTAGCAAAATTTCACGCATACAAACTACGATTTACGGGTAACATATTTGAAAACTTTTATCGTTCCAAACTGTAAAAGGAGAGTGGGTGGTGGCAAGTTTAAGCTTATGGAAAAACGCATTCACATAACTTGCAAATTCTCTCAACTTTCGGAGAATCTTTGAAGCCTCGCCTCGAACCTGAATGGGAACTGTGGAATTATTTCAGGTATTTCAGGGTCTCGACTTAACACTCAACTATTTAAAGCTCCGAACATGCTCGTATATTTCCCCCACATAATTAGTTGCGCTTAAAGTTTGGTTTATGCTGCCATTTTTTTTTGTGTGGAGGCATGGGAGGTTTATTCCTTGGGAGGATGTTAGCCATGTAGGTCAGAAGGGCGGCTCAGACTTCGTTTACTCCCTTTTGGCCACAAAGTGCGTGGTCTCTGTTACAGTTGCAGTTGGCCAAAACTACTTACAGTGCAATGTTGCGGCAATAGTGAAATTTTGTTTTAGTTATAGCTTGTTATTTTTTATAATATCCATAACTATTGTAATTGTTTGTTACCTCTATAATAATATAATTGCCTTTAATTTTGTAATGTAACTTCCTCTACATTCCATATTTACACTTTAGTAATTTAGTTAGCTATTGGCAAGATGTTGCATGCCTGTCTCAAAACTCAGTTTAGGCGAAAAGTCGCTTATTTTTGGGGTTAATAATCCCACAAACAAATGCAAACACGAACCCTAACAAACATTTAATTTTCTACATGCAACAAATGCAGGTTAACAGACTGTTAGCCTAACAGCAGCCATTCTGTTAAGTCTTCGTGTGTTTCTCTATTAAGTGCTCTGTTATTATCTCTCTCGAACCTGTATGATGTTTGCTGAAGTCGTTCGAACTTGGTTCGACTGAAATTTTAAATTTTTTAATAATATTAAATAATTATTACTTAATTCCTAATTCCTTTCTTTGGTATCCTAAATTAACTGAATTCTTCTATGATTTCTAGCGGAAAACATGCCTGTTTATAAATTATAAATGAGAAAATTAAATTTTCACGCTATTATTTCCATTGCCTACTTTTAAGGGCGCCTAGAAGTAAGAAGTAGGATTATTATTAAATTGAAGTTTTGTTTGTCAATCACTGTTTAAAACTTTAAATATAATTTTATTTTTAATAATTTACTAAAATACTTTTATTTTATATCTTATAATCCTAAGCATTGAAGCACCTGTGCCCCAGACCTAACATTCTCGAGTACCCCCGTCCACTATTGAGTTTTGGCCAACAAATCGGTTCGTTTGGCCCATAGTGACTTGGCTTCGTGCGCTGCTCTGTTATGAGTTAACAGTGGCCTCTAAGCCAGCTTCGGTTCTTGGCTTTCAGCCTGCTGTTTTCTGGTTTCAGTTTCAGTCACCTGTGACTGTTCAAGCGCTTCGGACGTCGTCGGTAGATACTCCGGAAAAATCCGGAAAAGCGAGGGAAATTCGCAGAGAGAGTTCTTTCGCCGCATTGTACGTGTGTGTGTGTTTCATGTGTGTCTGTGTGTGCTTGTGATTTTGGTGTTAATTTTTGCATGCTTTCCGCTTATCATTTGCACTTGCAAGCGCATTCTGTTCTCAGAAGCGACAAACAACAAAAGAATTCAAACCAATCCTGTTTAAGAACCTGTTTCATTTTGGATTTTTGGTTTTGATTTGATTTGATTTGGATTTGGATTTGGATTTGTATTTGGATTGAATGCGAAAAGCAACGGTTTCTAGTTAGAATTTAAAACGCGCGCCGTGACGTCGCCTTTGCCGGTGCTGTGAATTTGTCTATCGATAGAAGTTTTTTATTTGGTTTACCGTTAGGCGGCGGTCCAATGTTGTCTCGATTCGAGCCATTCTTGTTGTTGCTTTTCTCAAGTGGGCAGCTCCAGCAGAGCGTGCATCTGTGTTTAGAAAGCCACTTTGGCGGCTGAGACCCCACCAGTCTCTCCATCTTTGGCAGTTGAAAGGCAGTAAAGAGAGAGAAAAAAAAAAACAGACACAAGAACCCGCTTAGAAGACTTAATTAAATTTAAAGCACACTCTGGCTCGAAAAATGCGCCTTTAAGCCAGACTCTACAGATTGACCGACTTCTTGTAGCGAAACCAAAAAAAGCAGAAAATAAATGCTGATAACCGTTAATTGATTTGTTTGTTTGTTGTTTAAATTGTTGCGGAAAATTGGATAAATACTTCAGCCGGAAATGTAAATAAAAAAGTACCAAAAAAACAAGAAAGAAGCTGCCAAAGTTTTGTCATCTATTTGCATACAATTATCGATGACAATAGATCTTTTCAGAAACTGAAAATAAATTAAATTTGTTGAAAAGAACAGAAACTTTTTGAATAAAATTCAGATCATTTTTTTAGATTTTATCATATTTTCACAGTTGCTATAATAATAAAATTTCAACCACAAAAGCTTTGACATTTATATTTTTAATTTAAATAGAATTAGTGATTTGCAAAAATAATCATATTATTTCAACAAAAAAAAAAAAAATTTTTGTATGCAATCATTCATAATTATTACTCTTGGCATTCCATTCGAATTTTTATTCGGTAGTCGTTCTTTTGGGAAAACCACAGGAAACAGGTTGGCAAACAGGTTGCCATAAACCCCCACCAACAAAAACAACAACGTTGCCAAATCAAACACGTGCACGGCAACGGAAAAGGTTAACGAGAACAGCAACAGCAACAACAAAAACAAAAACAGGCAACAAAAATTGTTAACAACATTACCTCTTTTATTTTTTTTTTGCTTTTTATCAGACAAAGCCAAATAAACCAAATTTAAAAACCACGCGCTAACTGAAATAAACAAAAAATCGACTCCGGAAAAATAAAAAAAAAATACGGATATAAAAAAATTTCAAGCGTTTGGCATTTTGTCAACCAGTAAAGGGCCAAGAGAGAAACGAAACAAAAAAAAATAATAAAAAAAAAACAGGGAAGAGTGGTGCACAAGTGGCTGCAACAAAAGGCTGCTCCCGAACCACCGACCGAACCTGCGACCTCTGACCGAAAATCTCCCTGGCCGGAAAACGCTTGTTTCGACACGCGAGCGAAAGAGACGGGTAGAGACGAGGGGCAGAAGAAGAAGCAGCCGGGCCAGGCTAGTGACAAGAAACAACAGCACCAACAACAAAACAAACAGGTGAGAAAGGGGACCTGCATGAATGAATGCGAGGTGGAGGCCGAGGGTGTGTGTGGGTCTGTGTCTGTGTCGGAATGAATGAATGAGACCCAGAACAGTGAAATGTGGCATAAAGTACAGTGATAATATAGTATAAGAAATCTATAGAATTATGGTTTGAAAATAAATAGACATACTGCTAGAACCTGATGGAAATTCTTCTAAAAAAACACACGAAATTTCAAGTGTTTCCCCTACTTCTAGACTCTATTGGAATGCCTACTGTACCACTTGCCCTGGGCGCGATGAAGTGATTGAAACTGATAAAAAATAATAAAAAAAGGCTTTCCCTCTGCGCGAGGATTTTCCCAAACAATTCTTTTTGGCTGTGGCTGTTGGCTGTTTTTTTTTTGTATACTTGGTATCCCATCCGATTCGACTTCCCCACTGCGGAACAGAAACAGGGGAAGCCTGCTCAATAAGCAATTAATATGCACAAGTGTCTGCCGAGAGAGTTCCTCCCGAAATCTTTGAGTGGAAATGGGCGCGGGTTTTCCACTGACTTGCTGTGTGGGAAAAAAAAAACCTGAAAAGAATGAAAAACCATGCCCAGCGTGGCACATTGTTTCGGTTTACCCCGCAGTGTTAAGAGCTTAATTTAGTTTGAAAAAGGGTTTTCAACTTGATGAAAATTGAGTTTGGTTTTGTTTTTTTTTTTCAAAACAAAATTAAAGACCAGAAAAAATCAGTCAAATTACTCAAAAGCAAAAAAAACAGGAAACACTTTAATTTCATTTAAAATAAAATTGTGAGTTCTTTTGAGTTTTTTTGTAATTCTATTGATATTGAGTCCTTATTTGTGTAATTTAATAAACTGACAACGTTTTCTCCCAATTAGACACAAAAAGATGTGTTCTGCGAATGGAAATGAATCATGGTAGGGCATTATCATTAATTTCAACGAAAATCAGGTTCTATTATCTCAATTGAAATTTCCCTTTGAGTAATTTGAGACCAAATTCGATTCCCTTCTTGCCGTGACTGCCATTTCCTTCGCTTGTTTCGCCATTTTTTTGCCCCAGTCACGACTGCAACTTTAATCTTTGGCAATTTATATTTGCTTTTGTTGCTACGGAGTACTAACCAAATTCATTCAGAACACACACAGAACTATTATTCCGGACATAAGCGTAGTTTTAAGTTATTTTAAATTTAATTTAATTAAATAAGTAGTCTACAAGTTTTGTGACATTGATTGAAGTCCCTGTCGCCATTTTTAAATTCATTTCCCGCTCAAGATGGCGGTTAGAATGGCGGTATCCCTTTTTCAGTAAGCCCATGGCCTTGCTGCAAATAGTAGCTAGCCAAGTTAACCAGGAAAAGTTGCAAAACCGTCGGAAGGAATGCCAAAAATGGTAGAACAAGAACAAGAACGAAAAACGTTGAAAGAAAAACGAATTTCGAAAAAGAAAAACAATGCCACAAAAGGGCGCCCAAATAATGCGCTACGTATTGTTGTAGTCAACTCGATTCCGGCGAGACTCTTGTGAAATATCGCACTTTGCTTATAGAAATTGTTATCTATGCTGGAAATAGAAATTCAAGAAAAGTCCGTATAAACAAAAACACAAACAGAAACAGCAACAGCAACAGAAACGTATGGCAAACAAAATGGTCCAAGGGAAGGGGTCTAGGAAAAAACCAAAGTAATGTGAAACACAATAAAACACAATAAAAGTGTCTAACTGTATGAAGAAATGAAAGTTAAAATGTGTGTGTGTGTGGTGTGTGGTGGTGTGTCTGTGCGTGTTTTTTAAGGGGGAAAAAAGGTGGTAAAATGGAAGTCCCTCTTCGCTGTGGAACCCCCTTTAATTTTTACCATCTTACTTCTCACAGCATCTTCGCCGGCTTCATTAGCGGCAATTGAGTTGGTTCCACTGCCTCTATATATTCTCTTTCGTTGATCTTGATCGTGAACTCGAAAATATTTAGAAAATGTGTTAAAGCCATGGCCAAGAATCTGTGGGGCTTAGGAGGGGGAGGGGTGCCCGGAGACTCGTGTCTGGGTTTTGAGAAGAAAGCGTGCAAATTATGGTTTCTAGGAAACTGGGTGCCTACCACCTGCTCGATCATAATCCACAGATACAGTGGTTTATTTAGCAATTAATGGTGTGTTTTTAGACTGTTATTACCTTTCAAGGTGTTGGTTGAAAGGTGTAGAGAAGATTTTAAGATTCCTAACCATTTATCATCTTTGGAAACCAAATCATAACTCAACCAAGCCCATAAAATTGAAAGGCAAAGTGTTTCCTCTGCTAAATGCCAACTGTTTCCTTTCGGCCAACTCGCCACTGGCCTCAACCACTTCCTAAGATTCTTACCACTGTCTGGTCCCCCCTTTCGGGTAATTCAATTATGATCAGGGAGTGTGTCAAGAGCGGGTCTGGGGAGCTTACAAAGCTAATGAACACACTCTGAAGGGTAGTCGAGTGAGTCAAGACGACAAGCCACATCATAATGAGGAAGAGCCCCAATGTGATAATGATGTTAATGTTGCTGCCACTCGGAGGAGAATTTAAAATTCGTTGGAAAGAGAAAAGAAATAAAACAGAGCCGCGGCAATGAACTCGAAAGAAGAAATGCTGGCAAACAAATGCAGACAAACAAAAAAAATAACGAAGTGGTAGAACCAGCGACCGCACCAGAATGCATATCTAAAGTGCTGCTGCCAAAGCAAGAGATGGCTATAACAAAGACGAAAGAGATGGCCAGATAACGCAGCTTGCAGTTGCAGTTGTCGGGGCATCATTATTATCCGGCTAAGATTTTTGTTGGCCTATTAGAGAGATGGCCAGTGGCACAAAGTTTTCATCTTTGCAGCTGCAAAATAAAGCCAGAAATGCACTTGACATAAAGTTTGCAAATTATAGAATTTTCATATGATATTTATGGATATGAAATTATATTATAAAAGAGGCCAATCAAAAGATTATTAAATTTTTATGTTTTAATAATAAAAATCTTTTGAAAACTATTTTTTCAAGTGCCCAACTTGAAGATGCATCTGCTTTATATATTTTTTGACTTAAATGCAGTTGGCAGTATGAAAGAGAGGGTGGAAACGAGCGAGATAGACCCAACACTAGACGTAGAGGTCATTCCTCCGGCGTTTATCACGTTTAGCTATGCCGAACCCCCAACTCCCCCCACCCAAGGCACTTTATTAACATATTTTTCTTTCCCTTTCTAACTACCTGCTTTTTATTTTTGTTTGTTAACGCGTCTACTTTTGTTGTAAAGTCTACCAAGTGTGGTTGCGACTTTAGTTATTTAGTTAGAGGCACTATCTAGTTTAGATTAAATCAACCCTATTTAAAGAGCTTACTATTTTTCTTTTTACAATGAAATAATTCTGAAAGCCTTTGTTCTTTGTTCCATCATAAATAATTGAATTGATTTCAATGAACTTTGGCATTTGTTTGGTTAGTATTTGTATTGAATATAAATACATTTTGAAGGGTATTCCCTTGACGATTACGCTTGTCAGTTGCATTTTGTTGCCCTTTTTTGCGGCCATTTTGCGTCCTCATTTCCTTTGGTGCGCCCACGAGCGACCTCAAAAAAAAGGGAAATAAAACTAGCAAGGGAAATAGAAGCTGTCTAGAAAAGAAACCAACTTGGGGTCCAGGGCACTCCCCATGTCCAAAGTTCTCACTATCCCCAAGCTTCTTTTGACTGCCGAGCTGCTGGTGACGCCTGCTTTAATGCATGCCCGTTTTTCCTTCCGTTTTGTTGTATTATTTTTTTTGTTTTTTTTTTGGCCTACGGTTTTTGGCCAACAGGAAATGGCCGACATTAGACCGGCTGGCACGTGTTTATGTTGCTTTGCTGTTATTTTATGCTCCACGCTGGGTCAGGAAATGCGACAGAAAAATGCATTTGCAGTTTCCATGGAATTTCCCTGCATTCATGGCTAAAAACAGTTGGCATTTTCGCATCTACTTCTCTCGTTCTCGGAGTTTTTTTTTAACACATCGTTTTTTAAGCGATCTGTGTTTTTGGTTGGCTTTAGATTTTATTTTCATTTCGGTTTAATCTAGCAGAGAAATAAACGGAAATTCCAACTATATCTTTTATATAGACACTGAGCCGGAGAAAATTACGTTTTTATGTTCCTGCACCTATAAACCCAAAATAAATGACAATATTCGTTTAATTTTGTGTTTTTTTTGGGTGCTGGCGAAACTTCAATTTTTATAGCTACTATAAAGCGTAACTCGTATTTTAATTTAAATTTTAAACGTGGCTATGGTTGATGAATTGGGCGGATGAAATATAAAGCTAAATAGGTTATATTCTTCATTTTGCAGCCATAGCTAAGAAAATTCTAAGAGAACCCCGTATTTCATTAATTTTATTAACTTTTATTGGAACTGAAATTAAAATATTTAAGCCATAAGTGAAAATACAAACCAAAAATTGTAACGGTGTAACAAAAGATATCTGAGAGTTCTTATTCCACTAAATTTATCCAATTATTTTAAGCCCTTTTCCCCATAATTTAAGCAAATTCTGTACTCATTAAAATGATAATCTTCAGCTGTATCTTTGAGATACATTTATTCAACTGCACCGAAAGACATTGGCCATCATCAGGGCGAAGAAAGGGCTACAAAAACTAAAATGGAAAACTTTGTATCTTCGAGTTCTATCACCCTACTGGTTTTTCCGGTTCCTAGACCAGTTCATTTGCATTATTTTAATTTATTTCATTACCAAAAAGAAAATGGAAAAGAAACCCGAAGAGGAGAACTTAAAATTGATGTTCTGTATCGATAAATCAGAATGAAAATGAAAATGCTGAAGTGAAAATTGTTACGGTTTTCGAAGAGCAGCCGTTATGCTGACTGCCTGCACTTAATTAATTTCCAAATGAAATAGAAAAAAGGAGGAAAACCCACAAAAGTTGCGACGGGGCAGAGCAATCCATATGGCAGAACTTTCAACTTACAATTCAATTTATTTTTCAACATAAAAACAAGAAAAACTGAAAGTAGAGCAAGATAAAAAAAAAAACAAAGGCTGCGATAGAGCAAAGGTAAAAGACAAATTGCAACTTTTCGAGGCACAAAAATCACAGTTAGCAGATAGTTTTACCCCCAAGCCCACCTTCCCCGGTCCATCCCCGCTCTCCTCAGGACACAAAGGCATAAGAAAGTTTGTCCTGCTGCCAGGACACTTGAAACAAATTGCAATTTGTGCCTTTGCCAACAGATAGCGAGGGTTAAATGGTTTCCCTGCTGGTGTCGTGGTGGGATGTACATTGGGGTCTAGTCCTGCCTATAAATTAAGTGCAGCAATTAATAATTAAAAAAGCGTGTTAATTAGAGAGCCACATGCTCGGCACAGAGAATAGTGAGTGGGTGGCGCTTGCCAAAGGAAAAGTGGAAAATCCAATACTCCGTAGGGCCCGAAATTCGTTTTACCTAATTGCAATTTCAATTAGGCGCATTTGGCAAAGCTCTTGGTAAATACCACACTTAGAACAGGAATTTTAATCACATATTCACACAAAAAGTCTATGAAGTTCAAAAAAGAATTTTTAAATAAAAGGTACAGAAATTTTTATACTTTTTCAAAAGAAACGCTGTTAAAAGTTGGTTTAAGCGGATTATCCTTTAATCTTAAAAATTTACAAGTAAACAACCTGAAACAACTGTAAAATTTAATAAACAATATTAAAGTCGTGTAATAAAATAAATTGAGCTTGTCGCATCAACGCAACTAACTGCTTTTGTTATGCTCACTTATCTTATGTTCATCGCTTTATCTGCTTCGCTTACACTGACTAAAGTAAGTTAATTCACACCTACCCCCGACTGCGAGGCATGCGAACACTTTTGGCCAGAACTGTCCAGTGTATATTATCATTAAGGTGGCCATTTCCGCTTCCTTCCGTTTTGTCTCCGTTCTTCGCGCACCATTTCATCTCCAAAAACATTTTTCGCTGACAATTCGCTTGGCCAAGTTTAGTGAGAAATGGTTGGAGGATATGCCCCGCCCCCTTTCAATTTCCCCCCTCTTATATTTCATTTCATTGTGTCCGATTTTTACTTCGCCAGATTGGATGCACCCAGACTAAAACGGCGACTGCTGACTGCTTAATATTTCACAGGGCTTCCACTCTTTGGGCAACTGGCCACCGACTCTACTTACTGTTACTGTTGACTGGTTCTTTTATTACATAACTCGGATTAGATTCACTCGAAGTTCCTCACCGATTTCTGGCATGCCCCTCACGTCCGTGGCATTGCCTAATTTAGTTATGCATCCAACGGCTCCGTCCCACTATATGCTATATACGTAGCCTGTGATTCATAACCGAGGCATTGATTATTCACAATCAATCAGCGTATTGAAACGGGCCCAATCCCGTTACGACTCCGCTTCCAAAATTCACTTGGAAGCCTGAATTAGTTGGCCACCATCCAGCCGGACGGCCACGAAAATTTCTCCTTCGTTTCTCCCGATTGCAATTAGATTTTGGCCGTGCCAATTAGTTAATTAGCAGATAAACGAAAAAGGGGAGTGAAGTCATGGCGATGCCAATAAGCTGGCTCAAATTAATGAAACCCGAAAATAAATATAAATTAACCGGAGATGGGTAGATCTAATTTATTTAAAGGAAGACGAAAGAGAGCTGAAATCTAAATATTTAGAATTACAATCAAGCCAGAGTAACCTAATCAACTAAAGTAAATAATTGTATCGCCAACTTGTCGGAATCCGGCAAGACCCGCAAGCCGCATGTACTATGTATTCATAAACTGAACCACGACGGCATTTAAGCCGTTTTCCAGAACAAAGCTCTGCTCAACCTGAACACTAAACCAATTCCAATCGAATCGACTAAAGCCCGGCAAACAAAGGCTAAAGCGGCTTTGGTGGAAGTGCAACACCGGGACGGTGCATTGTGCAACACTGCGTATGAGTAACAATTAAGTCCGCAATTCAGTGTGGCTATTCGGTCTTTAATTTATTTCCTGGCTCACCTTGCTCACAAAAGACCACAAAAAAATGCAGAAAAAAAGGCCCATTTTCAATTTGTTACAAATACCAAAAAGTTAGCAAATAAACCAAACTATTTTCAGGTGGAAATTCATTAGCCAAAGTCCGCCATTTGGACCAAAAAATGGAGAAAAAAAAATTGGCAGGAAACTTTATGCGAAAATTTTGATAAAAAATAAACATCAGTAGCATAGTTTCTAATGAGGAAAATTAAGCAAACGTCAAACAATTAAAGCAAAAGCAACAAATGAGCGTGTAATTATTTTTTAATTAAATTCCATTTAGCCAAGACTCTGTGGTGGCTGAGAGCTGGCCTATGGGTCGGTTGCCACAGCGCTACAAAATTTGTGTAAACTTTGTGTGCATTTCATTTGCAGCAGGTGCAACAGGTGTAAATTACGACAGCGGTGGGCACGAAAAAAAAAACACAAAAATACCTATTTCAAAGAAATAAGGGTGAGCATGTGGACAGCAGAGGGGTGACAGCTGTAATCGCTGCAATCAACTCGGACAACAACAAATGCCAAAACAAAAGCACAAAGCCAACAACTAAAAATCCGTTTCCGCTACTGAAAATTAGTGAATTTTGTTAGCGGCAGTGGCAGTGGGTCAACAACACACACAAAGCCTTTTGGCCAACCTGTCAGTCGAGGGTCAGAAAACTCGGAAAATATTGCAAACTGAAACTGAAGCAGAGTTATGAAATACAATTAGTGAAAGGAGAGAAAGCAATTTGATTTTCTTTAAACAAATATTTATTCTTTTTGGCAATCTTGAATAAATATACACCCACTTGTAACTTTTCTCATAACTCTAATGTTTATTCTGAAATGGCAAGACAAAGTTATAATTTGTGGAATTATTATTTTTCTTGGCAATCATGGCTGGCAAATATCGGTGAAAGTCAGCCCAACTGCCTCGTGTGCGTGCAACGATTTTGTTTTTATTTTATTCGAATTTTTGCAGGTTGTCGATGGTTTTTTTTTTTTTCTGTGTGTGGTTTGTGCTTTCTGCCTTGTGGGAGGTGTGTGCTGGCACTCGATTGAGCCTTCTAGAGTGGAGTGAACTAGTTTCCATTTAATAGTTATAGCCCAAGAGGCACTGCCAGCACTGGCTGCCCCGGCAAAGAGAGCATGAAATGTGCAACGAATTGTGGCAGCCGCACAAAAAGATTTATTGAAGCCGTTGCTGCTGGTGCAGCTATTAACAAAATTACTTAACAAGCGGCCGAAAAATATATAGCTAAAAGTAAAAAAAAATATCGTGGAAAACCACAGCCAACGGCAACTCCCTAAGTTATTGCCAGTCGGCTGGGCTTTTCAGTTTTCAGGACAGGACCAGGGGATGAGGATGTGCAGCCACACTGGGCGATACGAACTACTGGGCGACAGAGAGCCGTCGACCTTGGAGCCTGCCAGCCGACGATATATTCTATTTAATTGCATTCGCGGTTCAGACCAAAGGAGTCCGACGAACAGGAAGGACGAGAGGAGCCAGAGGAGACTAAGCCGTTGTCCTGTTTTTGGGGGGGCTGGCCTGGCACTTCAGTTCAGCTTCGAGGGCGTGACAAGCCCCCCACCCGTGTATGTGGCATGGTGTGTTGCAACTTGCACAATGTGGAGAATGTTAAGACCCGGATTACAACGGACATCAAAAGTGGGCGGTGCTGGGAGCTTTGATTTATGATTGCGCAATAGAAAGATAGGGAGACTACTATCCTCACACGAGGGCATCTCCATGCCACTGTATTTAGTTAAGCTTCGAATGAAGTGGCCCCGACGGTGGAAGTGGCAGGCTTATGAATAGAAACCCTACAGAATCGGATGAGGTTTACTCACAAGATGGGGAAAGGCAATGAATTTTGTCAAAAAATTATAAAGGTTTTCGAAAAAGGGTTACTTTACGTAGGAAACTGGACTTTAAAGATTAAATTTGGGATTGAATTTCATTATAATATTAGTTACTACTGATCAGGGTATACTTTTTCCTATTAACCATTTTCAAACTATTCCTTTATACAAACTTTCCAAAGAAAATTAAATACTTGGTTTCCTGTGCATTTAACATTTAGCATTGATTGGTATTTTCCTTTCCATCGAATCCTTTGGCTGCCTTGCCCTTTCTATGTTATAAATATTCGCTAACGACGCCCCTGACACTACGGGGAGTTGTTTTGTTTCGTTTTTTGGTTCCAGCCCGGGACTGGGACTATCGTCCAGTCGCAGTTCCAGAGGCAGAAGCAATTGCGGTTGCCGCCTGCCAATCGGCCAAAAGTTGACGACCGCAGCTCTGCCATTGAACGGCAATAAAGGAAACAAAATAACAGGGGAAGGACACTGGCAGGCGATGCAATTTGTTATTTTGAATTTTGCAATTTTCGGATCGGAACTATTTCTGTACAGCAGCAGCAGCAGTAGCACCAGCATCCAGCACCCAAAGCAATCGAAAACAGGCACAAAGCGATGGTTAGAGTGGATGGTTTGGAATACTGACGGGGGGAATGGGAATACGGAAAATGCCAGCATCCAGATTTCAGTCTGTCTGCTATTTAATTAAATGTTGCGCGGATTCTTTTTTGAGAAAGAGTACGAATATCCCCCAGACAGAACGTGATATGTTAGTGAAGAGCCAAAAACGCTGGAAGGAGGCGTTGTGGCAAGGCTATTGATGGGAGGAGGCTCTATTATTAGCCAGACCCATCCATTTGGGGATTGTTAAATGATTATTGGTTCGATGGCAATCATGCATTTGCTCTGCAACTATTTTTAGTGGCCTTCGTCAAAATTCGTTCCAGGAGACTGCCATTGCCATCATCTCTCACCTTTTTGAAACGAATGGATTTTTTCCTGGGTATCCTTCGTCAGGGACGCTGAGGCGTCATCGTCGGTGGCGAGAAAAAATTCGCAAAAATTCCCAAGTCAAGGGCTAAATAAACTTTGTCGCTTTGGCAAAAGAGCAAAAGTGTTTGACAAGCTTACAGTGAGAAAAAATTATTTTAAATATATTAATAAAATTATATATGAAATATAAAAGAAGTAGCTGTACCAAAGCTCTTGTTCTCATATTTCTTATATGGCTTGTTTTTAGACAACAATTTAGTTACTTTATTTTTCTCTGCTGGTAAAGGAAATTCCAGACCTTCACTCACTTAAAAAATCTATCGTTTTCCCGCTTTTCTTACACATACTCTCTATATGTTTGTGTGTGTATATATAGATGTCTATCAATTTGAGCTGCTATCCTTGTGCATATCCTTTAGCTCACTGTCGGCAGCTTGTCTGCCCTGCTTGCTACTTTCTACTCCCCCAAGTCCTTCTGTTTTTCCGCTCTTTATATAGAAAATTTATTGAATTTAATATGCATATTGTAAGAAAAATGTATTACCATTTTCTACCATATGCTTTCAGTTTAGTATCGTTTTCGTTGTCACTAAATATTGTTTTGTTTTAAATTGTTTTCATTTTATTTATTGGCATCCATTGTTTATCATAACTATATTATCTTACATTTTAATTTAAAATTTCATTTACGTTTTATTTACTAAATATTGTCTCTTCTTCTATTGCAGGTGTGTAGAAATACTCTTAAATAAATACAAAAACAGGTAAACCCTTTAAACACCTTCATTAAATTTGAACCAAAAATTTAGACACAATCTCCCATTGACCTAAACTTTGACCCACTGCGAACCCCGCTGAGATTTCAACTAATTACGTGAATGCCAGAGTGTGTGTGTGTCTCTGCATGTGTGTGTTGGACACTTTTACGGACTTCTCTCAAATGACCCATTAAGCCGGGCCATTAACTTCCAGCCCAATGACCCCGCTAAGACCAACCAAAAAAAATATCAGCAACAGAGAAATATAAAAACAAGAGAGAAACCAAATTAAAATTAGAAATATTTGAGAAAGACACAAATGAAACACTAAAATTGCACATAAAACAAAATAAATAACCAATTAAGACGGCGACGACGGCTCCCCGGCGGAATTTCGGCCCGGAAAATCCAGTGCGAATTTCATTAATTAGCCATAATGGTTTTGGCCCTCTGCAGGAGGCCAAAATGATTGAGGCGGCGGAAGGCGTGGCGCGGGCGATGGGGCGATCGTAAATGTCCATTGGCTATTGGCATATCAGAAACACATGTCGCTTGTCATGTGTGCCAAATGTGGCATGCAACATTTAACTGCAAAACAACAAAAATAACGCAAGCAACAACAACATAATCAGCAGCAGTGGCAACAACAGCAGCAGCTGGCAGCAAAACAGAGCCATAAACACGGCTAATTGCTAGTGGAATGCCGCCAGAAGGTCAGGTCATGTCACAGCGGAATGGCACTTGGGGGATTCTGATACCGATTCGCCTCCTGTGGGCATTACACTCACAAAAACACTAATAAAGTAAGGTTCTATGGTCCATAATAAATTATTTGGGAAATTATAGAGCCATAAACTCGAGAGAAATTATGGAAAGAGGTGCTATCATTGTGGGAGATATCACCAGACATTGTAACTCCATTAAAGCTGGAATTATGGCTCTGGAAATGGTTTATAAAAGGCTACTTTATGAGATACAAATTTTTAATTTGGTGTCTAAAACTCATATATTATTATCAATTTAGGAAACGAATTTTGGAAAGTCGTGAAAAATGGCCAGAACTGACTCCCCTAATTTTCGCCCCAAAACGAATGGATTTCAAATGCTTTCGATTTTCAAGACACCAATAGGCCATAGCTTTACCACTATTCCTACCAATTCTCTTAACGCTTCTTTCGGCCAAGTGTAGAGAGGCCGGCACATAAGTAATATTGTTTGGTATGTGACACGGATTGGCAGCTTCGACCGGGCCGGCGTATGGCGCGTAAATTGGTGAAGAGCCCAGATTAACCGTTAATGGCCACGAGAGCTGGATGCCACCGATGTGTTTCTTCTGCCACTTCTACCAATGCTACTGCCAGTTGCCACGCTTTTTGATTTTCGGGCATTTAGTTACGCTTCCCAAGCCAACGAATTTCCAAGCCAACTTGTTTGTTAACTGGTCACTGCTCGAAGCTATTCAGCCAACTCGATTGACTCGTTTTTCTGTTATTGTTGTTTTTGGTATTTCTCCTCGGACTTGAGATTTGGGACTCGGACTGTCTTCTTGGCCCAAGACATAATAATGATGTTTGATGATGCGGTAACTGAGATATACCGATGTGGATTCCGTGCCGCTGCTTGCTCCATTGGCAATTTGCCGATGTTTATATGCCTATTTGAGGCCGTTTTTCAACTTGGCTTGATTCCGATTTCGAGCCCGAATTGAATTCCATTTTCAATTGGTTTTCAGTACGAACAGTTTGCTTTTGGAAATGCGATTCGCATATATAAGCATTATAGTTTATAGGCGGTAGAGTAGATGGGGGGTAAATGGGGAAAGTTTGGGGCACTAGGTCCCAAGGTAATTTAACCTATTTCTGGTTAAAATGACCCAAGAGATAATTGTATTTTAAGATTTTAATTAGGCATACAAATAACTTATAGAAGACATGTCCAACTGAAACATAAAACGATAAAAGCCCATCAAACTCCTAACATCAATGTGTTGGAAATTACAACATATTTGCAGATAAATAACAAAGCCAACGATACAACAATTTAGGCTGAAGTCATGCGTATTAAATGCCGTGAAAAACGTTGGAAAAAAAATGCAAATCGACGCGCACGAACTAAATTGCAGGCAATCATTTGGAAATCCAAAAGTCAGCCAGGCTCTATTACAAAAAAAAGAGGAAAATGCATGTATATATAGACCAAAAGTCGAAAAAAACACACAACTGTTGGCTGTCACGATTTAATGTCTATTTGTATATATATATGTTCATATAACTAAGCTTAAACGGTTTCATTTAGTGATTCATGTTACTAACTACAGCTATATTAGAGCCATCGATACCAGTATCTTTCACTCGCAAAATGGGGTAAAAAAAAAAAATGTGTGCCACTTGTGTAATTATTCCATTTGACATGTGATAGGAGAGGGGTGGGCAGTGAGGACACTATTTAATTTGCAGCGATCTGCCAGGGAACTAAATCAGTGCAACTAACAGCGCAACCTGTTTGAGCCGCGGAGCGAAAAACAAGTCCCCTCCAACTGGTAGTAGCCTGTAAATTGGCCCGCCGATGGCCAAAGAATTCCTGGATACCCCCTCAGTCGTCAGATTGGCCCCGTTTTCAAATACACTCAAAAAAAAATATTTAGAGTTAAAGAAAATATTATCCTCTGGGAGGCTAATGAAAGCTGTGCCATTTTTCTCTCTGTGCCTTTTCTTCCTGAACCTCCAACACAGCCGCCACCAAGCGAACGGGACACTTAACGTTTTGGCCATTGACAACGATTAAAAACGAGTTTCCTCTCAGTTTCCCCGGCACCTCCCCCTCACTCTCATCCCACTGCCGTTGTAGCCCCCCTTCCGGGATCAAAGAAACCGGGACCAGGGCACTTGTCCACCCAAGCGGGTTCACTTGTTTGCTCTGCTGATGTTGCTGCTGCTGGTGCTGCCTCGGCCGACGTCAACTGCATTGCTGACCCACATATCCAAAGACATTCAATCGAACTGTTTTCTTTTCTACCTCCCCCTCTACCTCCACGGCCCCCTCAATGTCGCCTTCCACCTCCTCCTTGTGATGGCCTTGAGTGGCCCGAGTATTATGATTTTGATGGAGAGCGCTCTGGCTCTATGGGTTCAAGTGGGACCAAGGAGGTTTTCAAGGGGCGCCCAGGGCAAGATAACTTTATCATTTAAGTATTTAAAATATTTAGGGTATTTTCTTAAATATATTCTAGAATATAGGAATATAGAGTATTAACCCATTTAAGCCCACCTTTTTGGGACTTGAGTTAAACTGGAGCCAAAGCGTAGATAGCCTAGCTTAGACGTCAACAAGCCGCGAGGCTTTCCTGCATCTGTATCTGTATCTACAGCTATATCTGTATCTTTGTGTGAGCTTTGGCGAGTATCTTTGAGTGTGTGTTTGTGTATGTTTGAGTGTGTCTGAGTATGATGATTTACCGTTGTGGCCTCCTATACACACTGGCCATTCTGCAGCGCTAGAACCAAAAAAAAGAAAATACAACAAAAAGTCAAAATGGGGGTCTGGCTTCATCCTCTTCATCCTGATTCTGCTGACGTCGCTGCACAGTTGTTGTTCTTGTTGTACTTGTACTGTGTGCCCATTTGAACGTTGGCTACACATAGTTGGCTTGTTAGCCACGTTAGTTGCGGAGCATAGTACGGTACCCTGGCTCTCGCTCAGGTGCTGAAAAGAAATCTTCCACAAAAAAAAAAAAACATAAAAGGGGACAACCCGAAACTTGCCGGGATGGAGAAATGTTTCAATTTCCAGTGAGAATCCAGAGATTTAGTGTAATGGCTTAACTACTGGTGAAAAATGGTTAACATTTAATATTTATGGAGGGAATCCGTTTTAATAATTCTATTGTGGTGGTGAACACTTTAAAGTTTGTTATAAAATTTTAATTTTTATGAGACTAGGATTAATTTTACTTAGAAAACTCCTTAAAAATTCTCCTTAATAATAGTCCTGACTCATCTTTGACTATTAACTTTTTCCAAAAAAAAACCCTCTCCCCTGAAACCCAAATCATAACCTTTCGAAGCCCTTTTTTTTTTGTAAAGACCGCAAGGGTTTCTCACACAAAAGAGCAAGTTGGCGAAATGAATAAAATGGGAACACGCACCAACAACACATTCGCAAACTGGGCTCAATTCTCATGTGTTTGCCACGCCCACACAATACACCCGAGGGCGTTAACAAAAGGTAGCAGCCGAACGATGAAAAAAGTATGATGTGGATGATGTTGATGATGAAGCCCGCAAGTCATTGTGCGGCCAGGTGAGGTGAGGTGAGGCCATTTGAGGGTTAAGACGGGACCGAAGCAGGAGGTTGGAGTAGCCCTAGTTGCAACATAAGTATTAGCTTCATTTTTGCAGCATTTAACTTGGCTTTGGCACGCCCCTAGCCTTACCCAGTCTTACTGAGCCGAGCGCCCCCTTTGGCTCGTTACCCTTTTGCCTTTGTAACTTTGTTTGCTGTTTTCTTCTGCTGCCGATGCTACTGCATTTTTTTTCTCCTTTTTTTATACACACACTTTTTTTTTGTGTGCACAGCCGAGCCTCAAATGAATTGAATGTGAAAAATTTAAATGCAAACAGCCGCAGTCGACGCAGCAATAAGAAGAGGCAGTTATACACGGAGATAAAAAATGTTATTAAATAATTTTTATTAAAAAAATAGTAGCTTAAGATATTTATTAACCTTTTTTTTATAGAAACCTTTTTTTTATATTGTCTTTCTTAAATTGGTATGTGAATTATATTCTTAATTATTAATATTTCAAAAGAAGAATATCATGCTAATTTTTTTTAAGTGCACATCCTTGCTCCACCCGCGTTTTCCACCATTTTCCCCCCACATTTTCTTTCTGTGATGTTTCTGCTTGCCTTGCATTACACAAGTCGACAAGCCTTACCCCTCGTATAGGGCCTTAAACTCCTCCTCTCCACCCACCACCACCCACTCGGCTCAGTCTAGCAAAGTTCATTGTACCATCGCGCTTAGTTGAAGAGTCTATGAGTCCAAAACAAACGATGCTTTTGATTGCCGACTCGCCGAGGGGGTTGGATAGTTAGTTGGAGGCGCCACAGATTGGGTCAAAGACTCGAGTTTAGGGCCTAAACTTTAGCCCTATGCTGGGTGCTTTTACCACAACCAGTTGGTTCGCATGTTTGTTTAAATTTCGCGAATTATTTGGGTGAGTTTTTGAAAAACAAAAGTTTTTATTATGGCCACTCCCTGAAACCCATTTATTAGCATTTCCAAGCACTTTCCTCGAACCAATAGCCTTCATTTGCGAATCAAATTAGTGAAACCACTTTGAAGAAATGCTGTCTTCCAGTTGACAACCAAAGATCTTTTCAGATCTGTCCCCCTCCTATAGTGCGTAGAGCTCATTAGCACTGAATAGATTTCATTTCTGCGCAAACATTCGGAGGCGAATCTTTAGCACCTTCACAACGATTTGCTTTTGACGGATTTTTGTGAAACTTTCTCAAAGATGCCGAACTGAAATGACAAGCCTTTGGCTCTGTGAATGGCCAACAATAATTAGCACTCAACAATCTCAAATAAAAACGCAGAAGTTGCGGAATGCCAACCGCCCACTTGAGAGGAAAGTGCGTGCCATAATTATAAATTTGTTTAGACATGTAAAGTAAGCCCATCCAAGGTTAAATGTTTGCGTTAAAGAATTTTATTATGCATTTATGTGTGTTACTTTCATATGCCAGTGAGAGTCAAGACAACCTCTCGAGGGTGTCAACTATCCAAAAGTTAACCCACCTCATGTTGGAATCCTACCCAACCCCCAACCGCTTAACCCTCTAAACATACCCTCGAAATCCTATTCATTATGCCGGGCACGCTTTCGCCATGAGTTTGTGGCTCGGTTATCTGGGCTCCGTGCTTTAGTCCTAGATAAGGACCCTCTTTCAGCCATGTCCTTTTTCGCGTATTTACTTTATTACAATGTGTGACCCCAGCGAGGAGGATGCCATAGGATTCTTTCACGAGCTTTAAGGATTTTATAAAAATGGAAATAGTGAGGTGTTAGTTTCTATAGAACTCATAGGGTGTATTTTAAAAAGACTGTTTTAGTATCAGGCAGCTTGGCTAATTAATCGCTGACATCGCTTAAAACAAAAAAAATGATACACGAACAGTGCTTTGTTAAAGATGAAAGCTTCACCCGGCTCTGGTGCGTTTATGAAAAGCCTTGCATAACGCAATTTTCATCTGCAGTCTGGCACAGGACATAAATAACGTATACGCCGCATTGGACAGCCTGTTCATCTTTCTCGCCCTCCTGGCGGCACTATCTCCTCGGCTGCCCTCCGCTGCCACCATTTCGCAGCATATTCTTTCAGTCATTTATCATTTTTCATGGCGTTGACACTTTCACTTGTTTCGCACAATAAACTGGAAACCACAACAAGAAAAATGAAACAAGTGGAATAAAAGCAAAACTGAACCATTGACAAGTCAATTTTTGTATGGGTTTTGGGTTCTCCATCTCCACCCAACTTAATGCTCGTTATGGCCTGTCAAATTTATTAGTTTCGATATAATTTGACAACGAGAAAATTTGTACATTTACATTTGTTTTTACCTACGTAGTACCATAAGTATCTTGCCCCAAAGCCATGGACATTTATCAACGCTTTTGACCTCTTCGTGTCTTGCCTTTGTTTTCTGTGCGTTTGCTCGCTTTTTATGTTTTTTTTAAATGTTGGCTCTTAACAGAAATTTATGTTTATTGCACGATGGCCTTGGCCAGAAATTATCATAAATTGCACTGTCATTACAGCAACAACAACGAAAATAAAGCGAAATGTGACCATAAATATGAAAATACAGTTATTCAGAGTAATTGCCGAGTGCAGTTCATTTTTTTAGTTCACCGCAGTTCATCGCTGGTATCACTACAGTTCACTCTCAGTTAACTCCGGTTCATTTCACTGCCATTCAGTGAAATTTTGCTTTCATCTTTGAGGCACGGCGGCATGGCGAGGCGCCTCTAAAAACAAAAGCAGAATTGGTAACAAAAAAAATGCGCTTAAAGCAAGAAAAAAAAATGAAGTGCGAGTCTGTCCATCTGCTTTGCTTTTTTATATTATTTTGTTTCAAGTATTTCACTGCCTTCGCATCTTCATTTTATTTTCTTGTTACATTTCTGTAATGTTTTTGATGGCTTCATTGTGTTTTGGTTTTTTTTTTCTCCTATCTAGTGCTTATTATTTTTATGTTGCTGATGAACTTAATTAACATTTGGCACGACTTTCAATGTCAATGGCAATGGCGATCTCACTTTGCTGTGCCGCACAAATGCCAGCAAATTAGTTAATTTCTTTGATCGCCAGATAAAAGAAATACTTGGCACTAATGATACGAAATATTTGCACCAAATGATGCACTTTTCTCTTTTTTTCTTTCCACTCAAAATTAAGTTTTCCATAATTTTTTTTTGTTCAACATAATTACACTGTGTAGCAGTTCCCAACTTGCCATTTTATGTTTCATCAATGACACTTACATCGATACCCACTCTTGGGCACTTCCAAATCAATTTGGAGACTGCCAGGCAGAAACTCCGGTCCGAACTCTAAAATACTCATGACGATACCTAGAAGCATACATTGCGTATACGTATTACGTATACTTAACATTTAACAAGCACTCAAGTGGAGCTGAAGCTTACGAGCCAATGCACTTAAGTTTATTTGCTTGGGGACACAGCACCGACCAAACCTTCGACCAAATGTGAGGGAAAGAGTTAAAAAAAGGATAGATTGGTGCCGAAAAAATAAGCTGGAATTGGAACATAACCCATTGGGTAACATCAATCCAAACGGAGCTACTTATCCCAAGCTCAAGGTATTCCCATTTGTTTACAACTCACTTGGCTGGCCACACTCTTCCATGTCTATCCATTTTGTAGACCAACTTGATCCCAGTAACTCTTGACGATGCTTGAGTTTCACTTTTAAGATGGCAAGTCAGAAAGGGAGCAGCATAATTTATTTGTCTGCTTATTGATGCCTCTTCGATGCTTCATATTGATTAGTTGTCATTGATGCTTCATGCCGGATAGTTGACCTTGATGTCGGGCTGAGCCAATCGATAAAAAATGTTAGAGCTCACGACTCCAAGCCAAGCACTTCCTCAAAAATATTTTTGGGTACAGTGTGAGGCAAGAGCTCATAAAAGGGGTTAAAAATATATATCTTTAAGCCCTTTTAGAATATTTCGAGAATCAATAAAAACGAATCCTCTTTTTGCGAAAAATTCATCTTTTTTAATCTTAATCGTTGCCTAATAAATATTACCACCTTACACTCATAAACCCCACTGTAAACTAATGAATTTTTGGGGTTTTTTTCGTGGATCTGCCCACATCATTTTGATTCGTCATCTGATCTGACCAGCATCATCAATTCCTTCCCAACGTATTAACATCACCGACCGAAACACTTGCCATTTTATACCTTTATTTATTTTCTGTTTTTGGACCTCTGGCATTTGGTCAACTTTTTAATCGGTTTTTTGCGGCTTAATTGTGTGTATTTTTTTCCACAGTCTCTCACATATTTTGGATACGTTTTTTACGCTTCATTGTGAATGTTTTTCCATTAGCATATTTTTTGTTTACTTGCCACCGACTGGCTGACTGGCTCAACTGTTGGGCATTAAAAGTTTTGTACGATTGCCTGGCAAGTTTTTCGCAATATCAATCGACTTTTATATGAGCATTCTATGATTTCCGATTGGGGGAAGAAAAACTTAGTCCGTTGTGTTGCATAAACAGGAAATCGAATGCCAAAATGCCGTTTGGATTGCTGGTAAACACAATACAGCAATACAGCAACAATCCAGTATGTTATGATTATTTATCAATGGCTGAGATTGGTAGCGACAACATTTGTATTGTAATATTCTGGCGAGGTCTGTGGACTTGATACTCGATTTATTTATAGACAGATGATTATGGTTGTATTATGCATGATTTGGCACGAAACTGGTTAAATGACGGAACTTGGGCATCAGCAATCATTGGACCTGAATGTCTAAAGGCCATAAAAATACAAAGATGGTCCATTCGATATCTATAGGCTAATATCCATGAAAATTTGTGCGTTATTCTCGGCTGTTTTTTATGGCTTTTGGTGAGTGTTTACTGGGCTGTTTGATTACGGGTCTAACATAGGGAAATTTTATTTAAACTTTTACTTTTTTGATGGACTACGAATCAAAATTTGGGTCATATTTGAATCAGGTCACATCGAAGTGTAACTCTCGCTTCAGATTGTTTTCCCACAGATTTTGATGCAAACTTTAGCCACATTAGCGTTGGACCCTTGGGACCTAATTGGGACATGAATTTATTCATATATTCCGTTTCTGAAAACACCCAGAAATCTTGTGTGCTGTGTCAGTTGGTGGTGTGTATCAATATAAATCATCTTTGGTTGTCCCACAACTGACAGCCAAACTCTTAATGTATACAAATCATATTTTCCAGTTTCAGTGCATATTTTGAATCCTTCGACATCCTTTCGAATCCTTCACAACCCACAATCCCAAAAGTATCGCCCAATTCACGTAGCAAATCACTTTACAACTGTCAGACAAACAATGCCAAAAACTGATGGCCAAAATCGGATTGAAAGAGGGCCAATAAGGATGTGTGTGTATGAAGGGGTGTCTGTGGAAAGATATCCCTCACCGGATCCTGTCCAGGCATTTGACTTTATCACGCAAATTGATTGCTTTGACCCGAAACGATTGACGAAATTTGATTGATAACTTATTAAGTTGTCCATTGTCTTTCTGCGTGTATTGTGGGTGTGGCCCTGCCTTCTCTTTCTTTTCTGCAAGCTGGCCGAAAGTTTGTAGGCCAAAAGCTGGCACGCATGAGTGAATGCTTAATAAAGATAAATATACAAGATGCCAGTTGGAAGTCTCATCCTAATATCTCTGCACTTGCCCGGCAGCAGCTTTGGGCCTGTAAAAAATAACAAATCCCCCACGAATATATCACATTTGCCTCAGCTCATATATAAAGAAAAAACACATTCCAGTTAGCTCGTTGAAATATATATACTTTTTTCAAAACCGCCCAAAGGCCAAGCAAGACCCGACAGCAAGGAAATTATTGGCCGGACCTGAACAGAAAATACAAAAAATTTACTTGAGCATCAACAACAAAAAATGCTAATTCAAAACAAGCAGATTTTGCGGTTTATGCAAATGTCCCACAGACAAGACCAGATCAGACCAAGACCAAGTCGAAAACCAAGACCCAAACAAGTCATAACAGCAAAAGCAACAGCCACAAAAGATGCCTCTGGTCTGTATATCGTTGTGTTAAAAATATATAAAAATAAATAAAGATTTAATGTTTACCAAGTAGAAGAGAGTAAGTGCCAGGCGGCAAAAAGTGAATTGCCATATACTCCCATACAAAAAAAGCTATAAAAGCTACTCTCTTTAATCTTATATCCAACAATGAAATCTAAGAACCTTACTGCAATTGCCGAACAAAATATTTTGCATGCTGGGAGGATGTAAAATAAACTTTTTAAAACCTCAATGGAGAGCTGTTAGTGGAAATGGATTTAATTCCTGAGTGCCAGAGGCAAATTAAATTTGCTTTGTAGATTTAATTAAAGCCAGCATCCGCATTCTCGTAATAAATCATATTACAGCCTTTCTATCAAGTAACCTACATATACGTATTTTTGGCCGAAAAGGAAAAAATGTATATATATTGGCAAGCAGACAAAACAATTTCGTATTTTTTTTGTTGTCCAGCTGGGTCAGACTTTGCAGTTCAAGGCTGTTTAGACTCGGCCCCAAGTCACAGAGAAAAAGTTTAAAATATCAGCCAAGATGATGCCAGAAATGCCATTCCTACGACTGCTTGAGCTACTTTTTCGCCCTCTTATGTTTATTTAACACATACACACACTTAAACCTTAACATATAAAAGCCAAAATGAGTTTGGGCCAAAAGCAATAATTCATTTTGTCCTCCCTTCTGACGGAAAACCTTTCTCCTCCTCGTCCTATCGCCTTCAAATTGAATTCAAGCTTAAACATCATTTGGCTATTTTCAAATTGAAACGATTTCTCGCATATATGTTTGTATTTCTTTACCACAGAGGGGTTCTAGCCATATTGATTACATTTTATTTTTTTCCTTTTGGCCAAACAACAATTTTGAATTTGTGTTCATTAGTTTGGTTTGATTTATTTTTTGCCAATTTCCCTTACCAATCGTTATTTGCCTATTTCGAAGTTTTTTTTTGCATTGCACTTAATGTGCAAAGCATTTAAAAGTTTTGGCCAAAAAAATTCTATTTATTTTCAGCTTATTTTGTTTGCTGCAAATATTTTGTGTGCTGAGATGATACGAAAGTATAAACAAGAAACTCGAAACGTAAATTAAATCTATGTAGTCTTTATGGATAATCTGAGATTGGGGCTTCGGCAAATTGATTTTTCCCAAAATTCAAAACATGTTATACTCTAGCTTGCCTAGAGTGAGTGTCTTTCTAGCTTTAACAAAAATGAGCAGTATTTTTTAAATACATTTTAAATATTTGATTAGTCCTTTCCGTGGCTTAACAATTAGCAAGCGAAAAAAAAACTTTTTCGTAGGAATTGTGGAATTTTTGGACATCCAACTTTTCCGTGCTGGACAACAAAGCCGCAGAATGGAAATGCGGGCGGCAAAGGCTTCCCCCTATATGTACATACATAGATAGTTCTGTGGCCGTAACACCCACATGCTATAAATAATTTTCATGCACAACTAAAGTTTCACGGTATTTGTTTTTTTCTCGTATAAAAAATAAAAAGTTTTCACAGAGCTCCACCCTCTATCAATATTAATCAAGTTATATCTCTGGTTTTCTTTTCAGGTATGTCTGCAAACTTTTTAAAGCGTTAAAATATTGGTAGTTGGACTTCTTCTGAAATCTGAGTGCCGCAATCGAAGTTGCCGCCTCGATGTGGGTAAGTGAGACGTGGAAATTGGCTCAACAATTTGGCTCAAGCTCAACACTTTCTTTGCCCTCGCCTCCCCCTGGAAGCCATCAACGCCTCCTTTTGGCCGCCCACTCCAAATGTGACCTTCAAAGAGCGACAACAATGGCTTGTCTTCTTCCCAAGCATCTTGACTGATATTTTTTTTTGGGTCATTTCCGTGATTTGGTTTTTGGCTTTTGCTTTCCACGATGTCGAGATCTAGAGAGACTTCCGTCTTGGCCTTGCACTCAGACCCCCCCACCGATCCCCATCTCGAGTGTTTACTGTTTACACTCATTTTCGTTTAAATTTGCATTTTAATTTATTTGCCCGATGTCTTTGTTTTCCTTTCTGTTTGCTTCTTTTCTCTTTAGTTTTTGTTATTTTTTCCCTTCTGTGGTGTCCATTGCACAATTCATGAAGTTGCAGTTGACGTTATTGCCGCTTTTGTCTTAGTCTCCCCCCTAAATGGGTGGTGCTTGTTTTTTAAAAAATTACACAGAGAAAACTAAATATTTTTTTTCATAAAAGAATGCATTTTAAGAATACCACTCAAGGGCTTCAATATTTTTTCTTATTAATATCCCTGCCTTGAATAAATAAAAATATATGGAATTAGATTCTTAAAAGCTTTAAAATTTTAATATTATTTTAATAAATTTTTCTTTTACTTTTTGTGCCTTGTCGATTCTGTAATTTTATATTGCTACTGCTGTTTGGCAACTTGGTCCATTTCTGTTTACTATTCGGCTTTTTTGCCTTCCGGCTTCAAACGATTTACTTGCTATTTATGCACTGACCTGTTTTTATTGCAGTTTTGTTTTTGTCTTTATATTACTCTCTAATTAATTTAAAGGTCATTTACAAGACTTTACTGGCATACACTAGCTTTTACCATAATCTTAAGAACCACTTACTTGAAACCGGTAATTCTGTGACAGAAACCATTTTTTCCTATTTAGTTATGTCCAGTATTTGGTTAAAAAAAATACCTCACCCTTTCAGTTAACATTTAAATAAGGTTAAATGACATTTTTGCCATAATTTTGTAGTCATTTTTTGGTCCGTTCTTTGTATAAAAAACATAAGCTGGAATTTATACGTATTTATTTCTGTCATGCTCGGGTCCTGTATATATTTGCTTAAATTTATGGCAAATTTATGCATTTAATCGTTGGCCTATGAGTCCTGACAGCCCATTGAGGTCGTTCGTTTTATGCCGGGAATCAGGAACAGAAATAAACTCTTTGTCGGTCAGAATCATAAAAAATGTTTATCAATCCCAGCCACAGGCTCGCATCGTTTGCACGAATGCGTTTTTCAAAAATTTAAATGAAAACCAAAGTGGAAATAAATGCATATGTTACTCTTTATTGTTTTTTAAATAAATACATATATGTATGTATGTATGTAGGTAACAACATCAATTAACAACGCAAAGTAAAAAGTGCAATCAATGATAATTTCAAAGTGTCGGGCGCAGCCATGAAAACTTGAAAATTAATGCTCTTGACCAGAAAGTCCATTAACATAAATCGTTTACGGCCAACATATTTTATTGGGAAATGAATGATTATATCGAGATGATATTAATATTAAAAATAAAAAAAATACAAAAACCTCTTGAAATTAATTGAATTTTTGATCCTCCACTTAATAATAACTCTTTACGTTTTGTTTAATTTTAGTTTTTTGTACAACTTCACATCTTTTTAATTTTGTTGGAGTATTTTGAAAAAACAAATCTGTTACAATTCTGTGTTTGTGGGGGGAGATGAAATCAATAATTGGGCTTCCTATTTCCAGCCAGTGTTCCTCTTGGATAGAACCACCTTCTGCATGTGGTCCTCGTGGGTGTGGGTGGTGTGGCTGCCGCCGGCATGTCGCGGAGTGCACTTCACCATGGGCACACCCTTGGTCCAGGCACTGGTGGCGTGCGGGAACTCGTCCTTGCGGTAGTAGCCCATGATGCCCGACTTCCGGATGTTGCCCAGTTCGTAGGTGACAATCGGACCCAGGCCGGTGGAGCCCTTGGCCGTGGGCAGGGATGGGACCTTGGAACGTTCCACGGTGCGCATCACACAGGTGGTATCGCAGGACAAGCAGGCCAGCTCCTGCATGACCTTCACCCTTCCGGCGGCGGCGGCACAGTCATCGTTGGTCATCTCCATGTACTTCTGCAGGGCCTCGGCGATCATCTGGACCCGCCTCTCGATCATCTCGCGGAAGTCCTTGAGACTCAGCTCCAGGGCATCAATGCCCAGGGTCATGCGCAGATTATCGATGATCTGCAGGACGTTCTTCTCGTTGAGGCTAATGATGTGCCGCACCTCGCAGAACATCTTCTCCAGCCTGGCCTTGTACTCCTCCAGCTGCTCCAGGGACACCTTGGTGGCCAGTTGCTGGAAGTCCACCTTCTCGGCCAGCAGCAGTTCCACCTCGTTCTTGTCTATCTTTACCTCGTCCAAGTGAGCCACGGACTTCTTGAGAATTACGATCTGCGTGGTGGCATCATTCAGACGACTCATCATGGTGGAACTAGACTCCTTATTCCCGGCAACATAGAGCTTGATATCGCGCACAGTGTCTTGCAGCTCCCTCATCATCTCCATCAGACGCTGGGAGTCCTGCTTAAGGAGGGCCGCCGCCAGCTCGTTGACCTTGTTGGTCAGAGCACAGAACTGCGACTTGAGGTCCAGCAGCTCGTTGAGCATTTTGTCGGGGGAATAGCATAAAGTCGTCTCTAGTCCCAGCTCCTGCTCCTCCTCGGGCTTTTCCAGTTCCGTGGGCGTCGAGCTCTCCGGGACCTCCTCCTCCATCATTTCCTCCTCCTCGACCCCGTGAACTTCGCCACTGCTCCAGCTTACCGACACCTCATCCCCTGTCGTCATAAGAACTCTCAGTTGCTTGGCAATGTTGCGCAGAACCTTGATCCTCTGCGGGTTCGGCTTGCGATCGATCAGCAAGTGGGTCATATTGTTCACCTGCTCCATAGTCAGCTTCAGCTGCCCGGTCAGACTGGTCACGAACTGCTGCATCTCCATGGAGGCCTGCTCCTTCTGCAACTCCATCTTGGACACGCGACGCTCTAACCGGCTAACATTGCCGATCGATCCATCGAGCCGGGTGTGAGACTTATCGCGGGTCGAGGAGCGCGAGGACACCCGCGAAGCTAGGGGCACCCCTTCCAGGGACTTATCATCGCCTCCCCTGGCCTCTGCATCTTGAGCCTCCGATTCTGGTGCCGGGGTGGGGGCGCCAGTTTCTACTGGTTCTGGTTCTGGTTCGGGTGCTGGTGTTTCTGCGGGTGGCTGTGGCTCTGGTTCAGGTACTGGTTCAGGTGCGGGTGTGGGTGTGGGTGCCGTCTCAGCAGCCTCAGGTGCCGCTGGTGCCTCCTCCGCTGGCGGTGGTGGTGCCTCCTCGGCGGGCGCCTCCTCCGCTGGTGCTGCCTCACCTTCAGCTGGGGCCTCCCCCTCAGCATCGGCACCGGCAAACAGACGAAACTTGGAGGGCTTGCCCAAGGTCACTGTGGTAGTGGAGGACATAAATATAGATATTTAAGAACGATTTCCCAATACTCACAGAAGCTGCTCTGCATCCGTACATTGGCCACCATGTAGTCCTCCTGCTCGACAACTTCATCCAAGACGTCCAATCGCTGGGCAAAACACGTTAGTAGAACATGCAAAGCATAAAAGTTAACATGACCCGACTCGGGTGAGCCAATGGCCACGTCAATGAGTTCTTTGTATGTGAAAGTCATTGCTTGTTTTGGGGAAGTGCTCGAATTTTGTGGCAATTCTCTCAGAAGCGAGCCAAGAATTTTTTCCTTTCGAATGCGATACAAATACCAAAATATGAGAAATACAAATGTGAAACTGAACTGAATGAGGCAAGGGTGTAGAACAAAGTTGTTGGAAAAATTTGATGGAAAATTCAGGGGTCCTTTTGTTTGAGAGTTTCCCAAAAGTTTGACAGTAGAAATACTAATGTCTGGATTAAACAGCCAGCTTTACCAATTCATTGGTTAAACCACAATTACTTAAATACCAACCGATAAAAAATATTGTTATTAGTTATGGTCGCTTAAATTGGGCAACGCAATCTTGTTTATGTTCCGCCGACTCGATTATACATAATTATGCTCAGACAACGTGTGGGTTGCGCTTTCCTAAAGCTCCGCTTCTGTTTTTCTGCGAAAGCGCTTCACAGCTATTAGGGGTTAATTAATTTTTACACCATTTTGTGTTTAATATTTGTTGCCCTGGCAGTTATTATGATTGCGTTCGTTTAATGAACATCATCAGAGCCGTTAAGTTTCATTTTTATGTGGCCACTGTGTGTGGAAGCTGCTCTGAGATGCAAAATGCTTGGAAAGATGATGCAATCATCTCCCACAGAAGCAAGACTTAACTCCCAATTCTATTGAGACATTTCGACTAGAATTAATGTTTCAATTAGTGGTAAGAAGGTCGAAGGAGAACCTGTCTTTGCCGCTAGCCAGATTTATGGCTCTAACGTGAGATTCTGGCTTCTGGGTGAAAATTTAAGCCACCTATCGCAGAGCACGTAAATACAGCCTCAGCTGGGTGAGGCGGAGAAAAAAATAAAAAAAAGGAAGGATAATCCAGGAGTGGAAATCCCATTTGTCATGACTCGACTCAGCAATCGAGAGGTAGTCAATGTTTGTGGCCCCGTAAAATCTAATTTAAATGCAAACGCAAATGTCAAAAATTGTAGAATTAAAAATCACATACGGTTTGATTCAGTCAGACATGCAGCGTTCCGACACATTCCAGTTACGTTTCAACTATTCCCAGAAAGGGCGAATAAAAAATAAAATCCTCCGATAGACGGGGCGTATACGCAACATATTTTTCAGCAAACTGTCACATCGCGTATACGCAATCAGTCGGCAGCCAGTCAGTCAACAGGATGCCACATATTGGTAAAAATTCGCACTGATAGTAAAGTTGACACAAAAAAAGAGGAGACCTGTAAAGGGATAGAATAACAATATACTTGGACTATTAAATACCTTTTGAAATATTCCATAAAAAAAATAGGAGCTAGTTTGATTTATGATAGTCTGCTTTTTTAGTAAGAATATTATTTTTAATAAAACCATATTTTTATAATTCTAATATTCCATTTCTAGTAAACAGTATCACTGCCAGGGTATTTGTATATTTTGTGAAAATCCTTCGCCATCAGCAAGATGCGTTTGAAATGTTTTTTTCATCCAATGTCAACTGTGTTTATTAAACTGTGTGGCCATCAAAAGCAAACATTTTTTCACCGATGGCAAGCTAAATTTCATCAATATCAAATTCTGAAAAAATATGAAGAAAGCATTTGGTTTTCGTTTTCATTAGATTATAAGCTTTATGATGTTGGAAAACCCAATAAATGGCAAAAAGTTATGAACGAGTTTGGGGGGAAAAATGTTTGCCATACGTAGAATTTCATATAAAATGTAACTTTAATTTATGCGATGAAAGGCAGCCAAGAACTGCATCTCAGGTTGCCTTTCGCAGCTAAGAAGTTGACAAAAAACTCAGACAAAATACCCAGACATGCTCATGTGCCGAAAAACGGAAACGGAAACGGAAATATGCGCAATTTCTCAACAAGACAATGTCTGGAAGAAGACAACCCAAGGCAGGGGAAGGAAAGGACATGGAGTAGGAACTTGTCCTTGTCATTTTCATTTCTTAAACTTTTCTCAAAAAACTGTTCAAGTTTTTCCTCACTTTGAGCTTGAGTTTGAGTTTCGCTCCGATGTTTCTTTGTCTTGGGTAGATTTTTAATATCAAGTGGGATTTGTCGAAGGAAACTTTATATAATTATGCAAGTGCCTGATAAAAGTGTGTGCCAACCATTTATGCATAATTAAAACTTGATTATGCGGTTATCCGCCTTACAATTCCACATCATCATGGATGTGGTATTCCATGGTAACTATCACTGCTGTAATGGACTCTGATTTATTTGATCTTCCGGTTGAACAAATTTACTTTATTTATAGTTTATTGTTTATGCTTGTGTCGGCAAAATAAAGTGTTCTTTTTCGAGCAATTCTCCAGTTGTCAGTTAATTGAAAGCAAAGCCTTTTTCAAACTGTTGAGCAATTAGAAACGATTTGCTTACATTTGCATTTACATTCTCCAATATACGAGTACTATCTCTCCAGAGCCGCCTTCTGCCCACTGTCTGGTTCATAAATGTAATTCTTTTTTCTGGTATTCTCCCCCTCAAAAGCCAAGTCAAATGCCAGCCACTTGACTTCTGAGGCCGGAAATTCTTTCTTTCGTTGTAAGCCTCGCAGCAAGAGGCCGAAAGAAAATAAAACTTGGCTGGCTGGAAGCTCTGGCTGGAGGAAATCTCAGCTGGGTGCAAACAATGGACTGCGATAAATGGCAAAGTCGCAATAACATTAACCGTTAGCAGTGCCTCTGTCTTGCCACTTTCCCGCTCCACTCCAGCCATGGCTGGGCCCAAAAATGTGCCATCTGACCCAATTCGTAAAACGCTTGCGTTCCCATAGCCAAGTTTGAGCTCAACTCTTTCAACGGATTTCGATTGAATCGCAGCAGCAACACAAACGATAGCTACCTTATATGGAGCACACAAACGCATGAAGCAGACAGGAAGACATTACACTGAGGGAATAATGCTTAGTATTTAAGTAATTAATATTAAATTTATTACCATAAATATTCATAGGAATTTAAGGCCAACCTTTGAAGAGATATAAACTTTTTAGCTCAACTCTATTTTCATTTTCTAAAGCCCCTTTGTTTTCTGTGTAGGTTTCGTGCAACTTTTAAGCAGCCCATGGAGGCACTTATTCCACTTTGTCTAGCCCTGTCTCTTTTCGGCCACCTCTGCTTCTGTGGCAAGCCGCTGACGTAATTTACTTGAACATCGCCAAATGCATTTCCTATTAGAGATGGCCAAGTGGGTCTCTGGTAAACAGGCAGGCAGTAAGGTGCGTTCCACGTTACGCAAAAACCAAAATGGCAAAAACTGAAAATGGGTCAGTAGTGGAATGCCATAGATGATGATGAGCCATAGATGTGCGACAGTGGAGCTATCTTTAATGATTTGATATTAAATATCAAGGCTTGTTACATAAAAAATAAAACAATTTATAAAGAGTGTTATATGGTATTTAGTAGCCTTCTACCTTTTCTAAACTACATCACAGCGAAAATCTAAACCACAGTCAACTCTGCGCAAATGTTTGCGAGGCCAAGTGTTCCCGCTGGCCAACGGTGCGTATGTGTGTTTTTGTGTGAGGCTCTCGGCACTCGGCCCTCACTATTTGTTCGCCCTTGTTGTTCTGGTTGCTTTAGCGCTTCCAATTGAATTTCCAATCCCGCTGACCCGACCAATCCCGCTGGCAGCAAGTTTTTCAATTGCTTTCGGAGTGGAAAACAGCAAACTCCCTGGGCATGTGCATTTCGCCGTGTTGACTTCGGCTTTCGGCCAAATTTAATTAGCCATTAAAAATGAAGAAGCTCGCGCGATGAAGCGGACACGCGCCGAATATTCACCATAAATATGATGTCGGTTCCTCTGGCTTACAGATATACATGCGTATACGTTTATTATATTTTTTATCATTAAAAAATGCCGGTCCTCGCGGGTAATTTATATTTATGCCACATCGGTTGGCTGGTAGAGAAATTTACGCAGATTTCTTTGTGCTTCTTTTTGGCTCGGCACTTAAATTTATTTATGCTGATATGTGAGATTCGCTTCATCATCATTTCAGCTGCTGTGGCAGGGAGCTCCTTGCGCCCCTCCAGCGTCTGATTTTGCCACTTAACACCTTTCTGAAAGGCAGAAGCAGCTGCCACCGCCCCACCCAAGCCCCCACCCATGTTAATAAATGTCTACGAGCCCGGTCTCCGTCCTGACTTCGCAGCAGCCTTCTGACAGATGAGTTGATCTGCGTAGCCCCAACTTCGTCCTCGTCCTGCCCAGAGCTGACTGTCTGTCCTGGCGAGGGGGAGCCAGGGATAGAGCGGTATTACAAACTTTTTAAGGCTTTAAGCTGCAGGAAGAACAATTCTCACCCGAAAGGCAAATATTTCCCTTTGCGAACAAAATAAAAGCACTGCAAGCCTGGTGTTTACACGACCTCATATCAATAATCCCATTTGGGAAGATTTTCTGGTTTTCATTTAAGTAACTGGAAAATCATTTGAAACAGGGGAAAGTAATACATGGAAATGGGATACGAATGTGGGGGCTTGCGAAGCTTACTTAGAAGCAAAATATCTTTCAAATTATAGCCAAAGTTGTGATGGTAGTCTATTTCATTTCCTATATTTTCATGTATATCCAAAACCATATATTCAAACCCCAATCATCACATTAGTTAAGGCCACTTGGGCAAGCGGATGTTACTCAAACAAAAATCAGTAATCAAAATATTTTTTAAATGGCCAAACCCTGTTTAACATATTGCCATATAAACAGATGATTTCATCTAAGCCACAAAAAACAAGAAAAAATAAATAAATAAAAAACAATGAAGGCGTCCATCAGATGCCTCCACAAGAAAATAAATTAATGATCCACCCATACATCATTATCCATCTCATGCCCATGATACTTGGCCATCAAAGAGCGCTAATTGGTGGCAAACAATTGGCATCTTCAATTACAATTATTTACCATCACTTTGCCGGGGCTCAAGTGGCAAGTACCCGGAGATCTGTTTGGTGGCTAACCTTGTAACCTCCTCGGAGGAAGCGAGCGAGTGAGTGGGTGACACATGGAGAGGGCAGGTAAAAACCGCCTACAAACATTCATAATTTAAATTCATCTCCTTACTTATGCATACAACAACAGAAAATTTATAATAATCCGCTTAAGATGCGTGCCCTCCCAGATTGCAGTCACAAATATACTCGAATGTATGAGATTTACATACCGACATGTATTCGAGGTGGGGCTGCAGTTGACAACAACAGAGCAAAGGTGGGAAATATTTAAGAAAATGAGAAGTAATCCCACCTGTCTTAACGTGAATTTGTCGCCACTCAGGTTGGTGTTATTGCTGAGTGATGCTTTACCATGATTTAAGATTAATTTTTGTTCTGAAGAGAGATTTTCAAAGTAAGGCTTGGGGAAATATATGAAATATTTTCTACCTATTACTAGTTTCTGCCCCTACAATTTTATTATATTTTAAAGAGCATTATCAAGTCCATTGCTTAATTTAAATTTGGTATTTTTTTCAAGTGATTCTCTTTTTATTGCTTACTTTTAATTATTGAGTTGTGAAACTTATAATCTTCCCAGTTCAGGTCGTTTTTTTGTGTTTTTTTTCGCTTACTACTATGAATATGCAAATTGGTGCAGCTTTGTGGCGATGGAATGGATGGGTCTGGGAGCTGGTTACTTTGGCTACTGCTGGATGGTGGCTCCCATGGATATCTTTTCATTCGCTATTATTATTTAAGGTCTCTGGCACTTGGCGAGGCTTTTGCATATTTTATTATTTTGAGGGGCGAATTCGGGCTAAATTATGGTCTGTGAGCGGCAGAGACGAAAGGAGTGCTTATCATTGCATTTTGTTGGCTGAATAATTCATGGCGCAAACAGTAAGATATATATATAAAGTACAGAAGAGAGTCCAAATGCAATCGTCTTGACTCTAGAAAAGGACAGGGATTTTTTATGATTTTTTTTATGATCCTTCGACAGTTGGTTCAATAGAAAATTGAAAATCTCAACGAGTAACTCCTCAAACTTCTGTGTGTGAGTGTGTTTGCTATAATTCAATTTTCTCTGCAATATTGTATGTGTGTATAAAAAAGGGAAAACTTTCATTAAAAATTCAACTGCATCAGCAAAGATTGTAACATCGACCCACACAAAAACATGGACATACAAATAATAGGTGAACCACAAAACCGCCGGCAAATCGATTGGAAGCGAACTTCTCCAATCAGACCATTTCATGCCAAATTGAATGCAAGAATTTAATTAAGTTTCTCTTGACTTTTTTCCAATATTATTTTATTGAGAACATAAATGTAAATGTGTGTGCATGAATATCCTTTTCAATATGTTTGGCTATTTTTTATGGACAATTTATTCTCTGATTTATTAAATGGCCATTCAATCCGCATAAAGAAAACGAATAATAAAATCATTGAATCAAGTTCTTGATGGCGTCATAATGTTATTCGATTTAGGTGACAGAGGCAGGTTTAAACGTTTAAAAATCTAAGAAATCTACTCGGAATCCCCTTAAACCACTAAACGATAAGTTAGCCAAGTTAATTCTGCAAAGTCTAAGCCCTAAAATGGAAGTGGTATGTGGTAGCTGGTAGAACTAGGCACTAACCTGCAGTAGCAGATTCCCCGCATTTAAGCACCAGAAAGTGCAAGCAAAAGCCAGGCATTCCCATTCTCATTCACATAACTCCTGCCCTCAAATGCAGTAAATACAAATTTATTTTACACTCGAACATTTTTGGTTAAACAGAGGAGAGTGTGCGCCGAGGGAGGTGGCCTAAACAGAATAGTGTCGGAACATTGTTGCAGGCTTTACGAGGCAACAACAGGCAGGCAGGCAGGCAGGCACTCACTACCACTACAAAAATGTACACAAAACAATTATTGCCCGTAGGTAATTTACTGGAGAAAACATTACCGGCAAACCCGAGAGCTAACCAAGAAAACCAAGTAGGAGAAATGTTTTATGTCTTCGACGCCCCCTTTGCATTTTTGGCCGGCGTGTGCGCTTAAAATAATTCCAGTTAAACATGGCCCACAATTTGCTTATGGCCCAGACTGGGAACTGGGAAATTGGGAACTGCTCTCAAGTACCGCCCCAGGCCATGCCCTCCTTTGCCCCAACCTACTGCTCACCACAAATTCCCCGTCGTATTTTTGGGCAATTGCTTGGCCGAAAAGTTTTCTGGTTTAAGAAAAGTAGCAGAAGAGTTTTCCTCGCTTTCCTCGCCTGTCATTCAACTTGGATTTTCAGGCGGATTTTCTCGCGTCTGGGAAAGTGATTATGTGATTAAATTTTGGACCAACATCTCCAGAAGGTATTTCACTGAAATGTTAGAGTATGTAGTGTTTTAAAGTTTTATTTATTTATAATTATATAGCACCTATGACACCAGCTAAGAGTAGAGTATATTAGATATACAGATTATATAGTAATATATATTTTAGATATTTTTTGCGCTTTCAGATCTTTACTTTAAAACACATATCTTTAAAGAAAGGCTGTACTTTCAGTAAATGCCCCACAAAGTCTCAACTTTTCGCCAGTAACTATGGCCCTCATGAACTGCGGCCCCAAGTACAGGCCCTTTTCAGTGCTCTTTGTATCCCCATCGAGTCGTATGATATAGTCCTTGCTTATCAGCCGATCAGCCATGTCCTGTTCCAGATTGGGTATAAGTATATCGTACAAGGTGCCATCGCCGGCTGCCGTCAGTCTTCGGTTAACGATTGTGCAACAGTTCTCGTTCCTAAGGATCTCCTCGAACTGCTGCTTCACCTGGGGCAGGGCTATCCTCTTGGGACATCCGGAGAGCTTTTCGAAGCACTTGAATTGGTAGAAGCGACTCTCCAACTCTGATATGTTATCCAAAATGTGCTTGATGGGAGGCAGCTCATCCGAATGGGAACGGGACACTCTGCAGAGATCGGATAGAAGTTGCTCTATCTGGGGCGTGAAAATATCCTCCACCTGGGCATTGCTGAAAATGTCCTAAAAGGATAAAGATTTTATGATTAATAATTAATTATTTAATAAAACATAAGTACTTACTATAAGCTTAAGTATTGCAGAGTGTAGTAGGGGAATTATAGTCAGATTGTAGATTTCGTGCATTTTTCGTGTCTCCATGTAATGAAGAACCTTCAAAGCCTCGTTGGTGTCATCGAAGAGTCTCTTCTGCCGGCTAACTGGAACAGCCTGAGCCTGTTCCCAAACCTTAAGCCAGGTGTTGCCCTCGGTGGTCATTCTTACACTCAACTGATGTTTCTTCTGGCCATTTTCTGGAATAAAATATAAATTATAAACCAAAAATTAGACTTTATTTAGAAGTCTTACCATCTGAGACCTCCTCCCAGTCCTTGGGGCTGTACCAGCGTATGAAATCCTCTATCTTAGCCCTGGGATTGGCAGCCTTGAAGGCCTCCATGTCGGAGAGCAAGGAAGTGCACATCATTTGAGTCGTCAGACCAGAACCAGGTCCTAGCTTCAACATGACCTCTGCATCGTCCTGCAGCTGATCCTCTGTCTTGGGGACAGGTTCCTGGGTCTCTGGTATGTAGAGATACTCCTCAGGCTCGTCCAGCAATCGCTCGTCGTTCAAACGCTTCAGGCGACCCTCGGGCTTTACACTTAGAACTGCTTTAGTCGGAGAAGCAGAACCGGCGGTGGGCTCATCGCAGTCGAAGAATTCTCCCTCATCGTCGTCCTCCTCCTCAGCTGCCTCCTTCTCCTGGGAACTGGGCCTCCCTCCCTCGGATTTTCTTTTGCCAACTGCCTCTTGTTGCACGCGACGCTCCACGCAAACGTTGAGCATCTGGAGCTTTTGGTGGAGCAGACAGGTGCGCGTGTCGGGAAATCCAGCGGAAATTCTAGCCAATGGAAAGGTGTAAAGGAAAAGTTGTTATCTGGCTGAGCAGTATCTTAGGTGTTGACATACAATACGTTTAAGTAATTAGGCTTAGTGTTTAATGAGGTTATGCTTTCAAGGAACTCTAGCTTAGTCATAATCTCTTCTGAAGAATCATTCATCTGTCTTCAAGATATCTTCTGGAAGCCCTACCTTACTGCCTTTCTTCAGCCCCTGGGCATATCGGTCACATTCTTCTACCCAATCTCAGTCTGAGCTTGACAAAGGCGGCTCTTGTAAGCCATGAATATATCAGTCTAGCAGAGGTAGCCCCCCACTCTTAAGCCAATTGATATTCACGCTCATCACGGTTGTCAACGCGTGCGTGGCCCTCTGGTCTTGCATAGCCAATGAAGTTGGCTTAAATAATGGTGGAGTCAGTAGATGGAGGTGACTCAGTGGCCAGAGTTCACTGAACTCCAGCTAACCAAAAGCGGAGTCAACTTGCATATAGAAGAGTATGAGGATGAGGATGGAAATGTGTGTGCTGCATTAGGGGGAAGTGAGTTATTTGGACCACGGCAACGACAACGACAACGACCATGGCCGAAAAAAAAGACCAGCAACTCTGGAAGCGGGAGCCCTGGAGCCCTGCTGCACTTGGCATTTGCATAAAACTTGCCTTATTAGTTGGAGTTGCGTGGACAGCTGCAGGGAAGTGGCGGCAGCTGCTTAAAAGGTTTTAAAGTGGCTAAAATTTGCACTCAGCCGGCTGACAAATGGCTTTTGGGTTTTATTGGCCCAACACTAGCTGGTCATCTAGCCACCATCCTCTAGCCATTTTCCCCAAACACTTTCGTTTTAGTTGCCATGAAATAAAAACATCAAATGTACTCCATGTCATTAATTCCTTGTTTATGTTCGAAAGCCTGGTAACGCCTCCATTCGCATCCTCATCCGCATCCGCATCATCATCATCGTTATCATCACGAACTGGGCCAATAAACTAGACCGAGTTACGTTTATTTCTGTTTGCGGCCAAGAGAACAATTTTCTGGGAAGGATAAGCTGCGGTTAAATGGAAATTGTTTTTTGGCCACACAACAAAAGCTAAAATATTTAAGAGGGATTTCCTGAAAGCCTATATATTAAAGACTCTATACTAATATTCCTAATATAAGCCAAAGTATTTTTATTTAAAGTGAGATTTTTAAGAAAGACATTAATAATTCAAAATCAGGTAACTTGGCAGACCTCTTAAAATATTCTTAAATATTTGCCTTCGAAAACCTTTCCTCTAGCCAGAGCCCAAATTAGTTCTCCCTTTAAAAACACCCAAAAATTAATATGCCCCAGAAAGGCTTCAGACTTTGGACTTCATCAGGTTAATCCCAAAAATGATGATGGTTTTTTCTGGTTTCGTGTTATTCTTGTTGGACGTCGTTTAATTTCTGTAGCTAAGCCGACCCAAGAGATTATCAACCTGCTCACACTCTCTACAAAGTACCAACCCATTTCTATATAAAGGCGCCCTCTATATATACCTACAAACTTTTCAATTGACAACTTTTTCCCACAAAAAAAAAACAAACTCGCTTTTTTATAGTCAACCTCAAAAATTCTAATCCACTTAAATGCTTAACAGCATTATGTGACCTTAAGCCCAAGCGCCGGCAGAAGTGTGCCCAGCTTTTGTTAAATAAAACTTCAATTAAAACATTTTTTGGGTGGAGGGGTGGAGCAGAAGATTGCCCAACCTGGCCCAAAGGCAAGTGGACGGAAAACAGAAAATTACCAAAATAAAAACTCAAATAAGAAAAAATCAAGCGGTTGGACCATTGTCTAAAAATGCAAATTTGCCAAGCCAACAAAAAAAAAAATAAAAAAAAGAGTGAATAATTATGTGGCCAAAACAAAAAGCGACAAAAAAAGAAATGGACTTTGAGGGAGAGGGATAGAAAAATCATTTGCACCTTTCAAGTTTTTCAGGTGAGAAAACACAAGCAAAAAATGCAATTTAAAGGAATTTTTAAGGGGTTCTAAAAGTGGCTTAAAAATATATACATTTAAGCAAAAATTTTTAAAAGTAATATAGATTTTTTTTCTTTCTGAAAGACATTTTTTTTTGGTGGCCATTTTGTAGACTGCCATTTTGTTGCTGCACAACTGTACTTTATTCCTTTTTCATTTATTCACTCAGAAGTCTGGTTGTAGGGGTGTGTGGGGAGTGCCTATTGTTGTTGCAGTTTTTCTTTGTTTTCCCGTTGCAATTTTCGCACTTTTCGCGCATTAAAAAATTTAGTGATGCAATTAATACGCAGAAGGAAAACAACAAAAGCAACTGGATGGAGAAAAAAAGAAAAAAGGGAATAAAATGGTGCAAGAATTTTTTAATTAAATTTGTGGCCAGACAGTTGAGTGAGAAATGAGAAACGAGCATAGAGCATACCCATGCTATAAGAGAAAAAAATCCAGAGAAAATGAGATAGGGTTTTGAGATTGTGAAGGAAAGTAGGTAGGGGGGTGAAGCTTGCACAGTGAAGCTTGAAATATTTTTCTGGCCTTTTTTTTTGTTTTTGTAAGTGCGACTTAGCCACGTAATGCAATTTATAAGTGGAATTAAGGAAGAGACAAGCCAACACAAACTAAAACCCAAAGTGCCATGAAAAATGAAGTCAGGCGCGACCAACAATTGAAACATCAACCTCAGATACTGCAGACCCCAGGGGGAAGTATCTGATGGATGCAGGGAGGCGTGACACAGCTGCCGAGGAGGAAGATGGAAAAAACTATCAATCAAAAGACAAAATGTTGATTATTATTTGGGCTGCAGCGAAGCGTGCAGTTTAATTATTATTCTGCGGCTTATCCGCAGGCTACAAATGCCAATGGCATGGAAATAATATTCAATTTGCAAATTTCATGAAGAAAAAGTAAAGTCCATTCACCTGGTTTGGGTACTCTCTCCACCTAAAATCACATAATATAACAATGATCTAAAAATACAAAGAATTTTCTCAAAAGAAGCCACAATGACCGCCAAAAAAAAGGGGGAAAGAAAACTGTGTGTCATCATAACTCATGATTATGCAAAAAGGTCAACAGCTTCTTTGCTGACCCTCGAGTCATTGGCCATTGTTTGCCTGGGCGGGGAGAGAGGTGAGAGGTGAAAGAGGGTTAAACGTCACGTGCTTGGCTTTTGTGAAAAGGCCGCTAAATTAAATTAAATGGCCAACAAAAAAAGCCGCGTCGCGCAACTCATTTTTTTCTGCGAATATTCCTTCCTGGTTTAGCATTTTGGGGACGTTTTTGTGGAGAACCCTAAAGGGATGCAAAAGGATTTACTTTCGCTACATCTTGCTTTCCGCCTTTTTATGCCTATTTTATGGCCCAAAGGAGCTGTGAGTAAAGTGTCTGGGAGCTGAAGCACCTCGTTTGACAGGCGCAGCCAGGCAGACAGGCAAATTAATCAAAACTAAACTGCCCCAAGGATCAGGACGGGACTCCTGAAATGGGATGGAATGGCGAAAAAAACAGGGGGATCCTTTCATGGACTGTTGGTTGCCTAACGAGCATGAAAATGAAATCGAAAGTAGCCTGACAAACTGATTGATAAAGCATGCAGTAGAAAAAAAATAGGTATCCCTATTCAATTAAAAGATTCATAAGAAAAGACAAGTATATTTTTTTCTGTGCATCCTTGCTTTCACTCTCACTCTTAATTCAATCCTTGACCAACTGACCAAAGAAAGATATGCCTCAGGGATGGAGATTTTCCTGCCAGGCGACAGTATTAATTGGGTAATTTATGGCCCGACAGGCCCAGACAACCTTCACTTTTTCAACCTCCACCCACAGCTGCTCCTCCAACCCACTTATCCCAGCCACTTCTCTAACGCAAATTTGTCTTCTCCTATTTGTGTTTGCAGCTCTATGCCGGCACCAAGATGAGACCTGGCCGAACGACAAGAACAACGCTCCAGCTCCTGCTACTCCCACTAATCCTGACCACCTGGATTAGTCCGGCCCACGCCCAGTGTCCCTGGCAGAGGGATGTGCCCGATTTGCAGACCAGCTGCATCTGTGCCTACAACCTGGGCCGGGAGCTGTCCGTGCAATGTGATCAGGTAGGAGACTATTAACCCAACATCCCTTAGTACCTTTAGTACTAACCCTTCTTCTCAGGTGGACTTCCAACAACTTCTGGAGGCAATGAACACCCATGCTCGCCTCAAGCCCGTGGATCTGCTTTACGTGAACAACGCCTCCATTCCGGAGCTGCCCGACGGAGTTTTCACCAACCTGAGCCTCCACAATGTCCAGCTCTCGAGCTGTGGCATCCAGCGGATAGCTGCTGGCGCCTTCAAAGGCCAGGAGTCGGTGCTGAGGAATCTAAATCTGCAGGATAATCTGCTCGCCGACGTGCCGGTGGAGGCACTCAAGGTGCTGGGCAAGCTGAACCTGCTGGATCTGTCCAAGAACCAGCTCACCCAAATACCCGATGATGCCTTTACTGGCCTGACCAAGCTCTCCACCCTCAAGCTGAACGACAACAATGTGACCCTGGCCGCTGGCGCTTTTCGGGGCCTGGAGCAGAGCCTGAAGAACCTAAATCTCAAAGGAACCAAGCAGCGCCGGGTGCCGGAATGCATCCGGGGACTGAAGAGCCTGGCCTTCCTCGATCTCTCCCAGAACGGCATCAAAGAACTGCCCGGCGCTGGTGGCATTCGGGTGTTCGATGGCCTCGATGCTCTGACGGCCCTCAACCTGGAGAGGAATCTCATCCAGAGTATTGGGGAAACGGCATTCGCGGGTGTCCGAAAGACCCTGAGCTCGCTCAGTTTGCTGAACAACCTGCTGGCCGAGTTCCCCATCGGAGCCGTCCACTCGCTGAAGGAGCTGCGCGTTTTGGACATTGGTTTCAATCTGCTGACCACTCTGCCGGAGGCAGCCTTCCGTGGCAACCCGGGCATCACCCTCCTGGCTCTCGATGGTAACCCCTTGAGCAGTGTGCCCGAGGGCGCTTTCACCCACCTGAATGCCACGCTGCGGGGCCTGTCGCTGGGAGGCAGGTTCCTCCACTGCGATTGCAAGCTGCGATGGGTGGCCGAGTGGATACGGAATGGAGACCTGCAGGTGAGTTATGGCACTAGATTACCAATTTCTCTTTAAATATTTTGGTTTATTGCATACCTACTTTTAAAATATATTCCAATTTGTCCATTTAAAACATGGCCCTTATCGGGTCTTCTTGCCAAATGGACCATTTCCGATTAGAACACGTTTACAAACTTGCCAACACGCTCGTTTCATTAACTTGCCAACTGTGTTTCCCCTTTTTGTGCCCTCAGGTAACATCGCGGGAACGGAACCCACAGTTCTGCGGCACTCCCCCTCGCTTCCGGGACCGTGGCTTCTACTCGATTCAACCCGAGGAGCTGAGCTGTCCGGACATAGCCGATGCGGCCCTTCGTGGTCCCGTCGGCCTGGCCGATAACCTGAAGCCCACGCTCCCGGCCTCCCCCGACTCTGTGGAATATGAAACGGGCACGGGCACGGATGCGGGAACTGGAACGAGTACGGTCACGGGTACGGGCACTGCCGCCTCCTCTCCGGTGGGCAGCAGTGTGAGCAGCCCCTCGACTTCAACAACGACGCCCACAACGACAACCACAACCACCACTCCGGAGCCAACAACGAAGCGCAGCACGGTGAGTGTTCGGGTGATAAAATACGGAGGACTCTTGAGCTCAAAAGGGAGCTAGGAAGGGGAGTCCATATCCCTAAAAAGTATACCTACATCGAGTATTCCAATCTTGTGTTTTAGACTCGTCCACCCACCAAGGCAGCTACCACTGTCTCGGCTACCACCGCCTCACCAACTTCGAATCTTTCGGTGAATGGCACGGGAACAGTCCATGCCACCTCCATAACCACGAGCAGCAGTTCCTCCACCTCGACTGCGGGCCATGGAAATGGCAAACAGGCGCCAGGATGGCGTCAAGGAGTGACCAATGGAAATGGCAACGGCGCAGGAGGGTCGGGTCTCCACAAGCCGCAGCGGCCGCCACTCGTCCTGGGGTATCCTCCGCAGAGGGGAACCCGAATCGACGATGCCAACGAGGTGCAGGTGAAGCACGCCTTCCGACAGGATAGTTCCGTAATCATCCAATGGGATTCCGACACCGCAAACATCCTGGGCTTCCGCGTGGTCTACCGACTCTTCGGCGAGAAGGCCTTTAAACAGGGACCCCCACTGGAGGCCAGCGAGCGGGAGTTCAAGATCAAGAATGTCCCGGCCCAGGAGTGCATCATTGTGTGCGTCATCTCGCTGGAGGAGCTGCATGTGACCCCAGAGACAGTGCCCTATCAGCAGTGCCGCGAAGTGAGGACAGTGGCCTCCCAGGCCTCCAACATGGACAAGATAACGATTGCGGCCAGTGCGGCCATTTGTGGCACCATCATTGTGGCCGTGATTGTCTTCATAGCTGCCAGCAGGTGGGTTCTCCAACTCCTATCCTCTATCCTATATATATATTCCTTTTTATTTTTGTTTTCCACCCATGACCATGAGTTATGGGCCAACAACTGAGCCACAGACAAAGCCAATTGCTGTGCAAAGTGGCTAGCTGATTTATCGCAGGTCCTTAAGTCGTTTCCACATTTCTATAGAGTCGCTCTTTTATATCTTCCCCCCCTAGTAGTGCGTAGAATTTGTTACGCTTTGGCTCTATTTATGCTCCATATCTACCAAACACTTAATCATCTTCCAGTGCAGCCTCATTATGCTCTTCCTAAAGATACTTTAACTATGACTAGCTATTGAAACTATTCCTAAATGTTCTCGATACTCGAAACACTACTCTTCTCGAAATGACTCTATTTTAAGCCATTAAATATTATGCAATTATTGGCTCGCAAGGGTATTAAGGCCCCTCTAATTCCTCCTTTCCATTCGAAACTCTTACAGGCGCTCCCGCAAACTGCAGAACAACCAGCAGAAGAGCCCGCTGCCAATTGGAGGTCTGCCCGTTAATTGCTGCGGTCCGACCGGTTCACCCGGACCACTTGGCTCCATTGCAACGCTATCGGCCTTTAACAATCACAAGGTGAGCTCCCATTCCACTACCCCACAACTTGTATCTCGACACGAAGTTTGCCAAGTTTACTCCTCCTGGCTGGCTCCCGGCTGGCTGACTGGCTGATTGTCCGGATAGCTGGCTATTTGCTGGCTTGGAGGAATGGGTTAGACCATGACTGCTGGAAATTGGCAGAGTCGCGATTTGATGACTGCTGATTGTATTTATGGAAGACAACAAATTAAATGGAGCACAGCGCGGATAAGTCAGTGCAAAAAGTATCCAGATTGGCAATCTTCAGCTCACTTCTTGGCAAGGTTGCTTGCCAAAATGTCAGACTAAATAATGGCTGATAAGTGCATAGTTTCAAGGATATAGTTTTATAATTTGTTTACTTCATTATCCATTTTCCAGGAATGGGATCAAGTATCGGCCTACAGTGGTCGCTCCATACCGCGTCCTCGCATTTATCCCGTTGACCAGCCGGACGACATGCGTAGCCACTTCTCCGGAATGCCCGGCAAGGTGGGCAAGTCAAGGTGAGCCGACACGACCTTCCATCCTCCGAACGAATATTTGCTTGACCCACAATGCCAGCTTGCTGCATTTTTGTTTGCATTTTTATTTATTTGCAATTGTTTCATTTATTTTTTTTAAATTTTTGTTAAACCCATCCACACACACTTGCACAAACACACCACCTCCTCACACACACAACTACAGCAGGTCCGTGGCGGATGGACAGTCTCAGCACAGCTTCTCGAACAATTCGCACCGCGGCTACCTGAACAGCGCCTTCCCCTCGAACCTGGTGAACTCCCGGCCGGAGTTGCGACAATCCCGGCAATCCCTGGCCGCCGCCTCGGAGCGCATGTCCCGGGCCTCCTACGCCGGCTCCATTCATGGGGGCGGTGGGGGTGGCAACGGCGTCAATGGCGGAATGCCCGGTGGTCTGCCCGTCACCAGCCTGATGGCCATGAGCGGAATGGTGGGTGGTGGTGGGCCGGCCAGCATCGCCTCCAGTGCCAGAAGATCGCGTCCACGTTCCAGATCACGCGAACAGCTGAACGCCACGCACATACATAACCATCGACCGGGAAGTCGGTAAGTAGAACACCAAACACCTCATCCAAAGAGTGGAATCACGGATCTAAAAAAACACCCACACACCTCTAAGTCGCACCCACCAGTCACACCATCTGTCGCCGTCGGATAGAAATCAAAAATCGTAACTCCAAAGGCGATTATCACAAATCACACACGTCTTGAATTACACTTTCAATTCTTTTCTTTGAGTTTGTTTCTTTATTTACGTCTTGCTTTTGAAAGTTTTCTAATTGAATGAGTTTTTTATGGCTTTGGTGGGTGATTAAATTAATTAGCTTTTTTATGTGCCAGGCGGGTCTTTGTTTTTGGCAATAGAACGTCCCAAAACTCGGCTTAAAGCTCCCATTTAATAGCCTTTCAATGATTTATTTGTTTACATTTTTTTGGCTTTGAGTTCCTAGAAATCGTGGGAATATAAGAATTATATTTAAAGTAATTAGTGATTTGCTCTCCCATCTATATCCACTCAATGACCGTATTTTAAAAGTTACTTTAACAAACTAAAACTGCAACACTTTCGAATAACTTCCTCGACAAACTCTTGTCTTGATTGGCAACTATCCATGGCTGCAATCAAATCAAACTTTCATTCATGTACAAAAATTCTGTAACTAACAACTGTCTATAACATGCATTCCTTTCACCACTAAACCAACCAACCAACCAACCATCCATCTCAGCAAACCCCTTCCTCCACCACTGCTGTATAAATTTTCTTGGATTCGATTAAATTTAATTGCGTTTCGCTTGGTTTCGAGTCAAAAGACAATCATTGGGCAATGCGTTTTGGAGAGTGAATCTCTGATATAATCGATTGCTATTCCAGATACTCGCAGGCGGGATCGACGCACACCTTGAACAACTACTGCGACACATCGGACAACTGGACGGATCACGACATGGACATCTATATGGCCCGCAATCCGACGACGCGGAACGGTTTAGTGCCATTATGAGGGCGGCTCAGCTTATCCTGATATTTCAATGTTGTATTGAACTGGGATGGCATTTTCTGACAATATCTGACGCCGGCTATTGAGGCGGGGGGGAATGGCCGGTGTCAGCAACAGCAGCAGCAACCAATGCAACATTTGAGGAATGAGCGACATCAACAACAACAACAACAACAACAACGACATCATAGAAACAATCAGCAATTGGAGCAGCCATATCAGTCAGCACAGCAACAGCAGCCGCAACATCAACAACGATTACAGTACTATATGCCACAGACGGAGCGTTGCACCTCACCCCCTGATGTGGTGCCTCGAGCAGCCAATTTCCATAATAGCAACAGCAATAATAGCAACAAAATAGGCAACAACAACAGCAACACCAGCAACCTGCAACAGTTGCCGCTGGCTGCGCTGACAGAAGCTCTGGTAGATGCAACACCAGACACTGCAGCGGCGAGTGGCATTGTTGTTGAGAACTATTTTAACGAATATGAACGTCAGGAAATCATTTATCATCATCCCACAAAAGTAGCAACAGCAACTGCAGCACCAGCAACTGAAGAAGTAGCTGCAACATCAGCGACAGCAACAGCACGCCACCAGCAAGTACCCCGCAGCAATGCCTTCCGTTTACAGTTACCCGCAATGGCAACAGCAACGACTAACAATATTTTATATAATAATAATCTTAATCATGATGCAACCAATTATAAGACGCATACATTTAGTGATAGCTGTAATTGTACATGTAATTGTAGTCTAAGCCACGAGGAGGAGATGGATGTCGAGGATGGGAAGGCAGTAACAGTGGCACTGGAGGAAGAGGATGGCAGCTCATCCTTGGCGGCCAGCACTTCGGTGTCAAGCATAGAACAAGTAAGACAGGCGAAGGAGGAGGAGCAGGATGTGTCCTTGTCGCTGAACTTGACATTGCCTGACACTGAGACACCACCAGAGGCAGCAGACCCATCTGGAGACAGGGCCAAGCCTTGAGGGCCTCCCATCTGCTCGAATCTAGATGCCGCTGCTGTTGTCACCCCCCGGCCTCTAAAAATTTGCATAATGCATAACAATTGCGATGCAAAACACCTTAAAGTATAATCCAGAAAGAATAGAATATTTTTGTATGCTGTTTAGAGTGCAATATCCGCTAGTTCTTCTTGCAATTAGTTGAGCGATCAAAGAACTAAAACCTTAAGTCAATATGGTACTAACTAAACACAATAGCTATTAGATCGGATTAACGAATGTCTAGACTCTAGACTGTAGAGTTTAAGGAATCAAGGATCGTTTTGTATGCTGGGATAGACAGGCATAGAAGTCGCTGGAATAGCACAAAAAACACAAGCAATATGTAAATAATTTAGAAGAAATAACAATAATGTAGTTTACTTAAAATCACTTCCAGTTTAATTATCATTTCTAGCTCAACTCAAATTTCATCGTTTTCACCAAAATTTGTTTTTCATTTACGATTCTAAGTTTGTCTATCCCAGTCTCGAATCGATTCGCCCACATTCCAGTAGTTTTTGAATCAACCAAACCATTCTACTGCCCAAAAACAGTTTTATTTTAACTCTCATTGAAGTCAGTTTCATTTCGTTTTGTACAGAAGCTTCAATTGAAACCTACCGTGCTAAGTTCTTTCTTAACATTTATGATTTCCTTATTCTTTAGAACGATTTTAATAAAATTTACATTTTAAAATTGAAACCGTTTTTAGTTGTTTATTATTTTGAATCGAATTCTCAGGCCCACTTGTCCCAGACAAGCGTCTGTATATCGTTGTATATAGGAAGTACTTAGGCATAAGCGTTTCAAACGATTTCCGTTCTTAGCCTTATCGTTATCATTATTGTTGGAGGGACGAGTCCGGATGATGAACAGTCCGGAGGAGTCCGAGCGAAACACAGTTGACAGTTAACAATATTTAGTGCCCGTGGGCAGGAGCTCCCCCCGGAGTTCCAAAACAACGCCCATGCGAGGCACTAAATACTTAGTGAAGTAAGAAAATATCCATATATATATTATATTCTAAACGTTATTCCTAAGAACTATATAGTTACAGACAAGGCTTTGAGCATTAGAGAAGTAAGCACAATTTAGGTGGAAAACGGGAGCAATTATTTAGAAGAAACCACAAAACAAATATTCCAATAAATCTTAGGCAATAAATTTCCAAATCGATGAAATGTTTCACAGACAAGTAGAAGAATCAATATCCCCAAACTAGTGTGTATAAAATTAAATCAATTTTAGAGTTAAATTAAAACTTAATTAAACTGCCTTAGCACATGGAGAAGGAACGAAGCACTTGCTTGAATTTAGTTTAGCGGCACTTTAAGAACACCAACCAGAAACGAGGAATATTTTAGGAGGTAACACCAACACCAAAACTGCCAAACATTGTATGGATACTTGTAGATTATCTCCAGACGAAGACACCAAACGACAACACCACCAAGCCCCCACTGGGCTTCTATCGAAGACAGTCCCATTATGAATGTGCGTTATATTGTTACTTGTAAATCGAATTCAAATGTTAGCTTTGCGGCTTCACAGATTAGCAAACTAAATTTACTAGAATATTTACGAAACGTTTCGTTTTTCGGATTTAGATTCGTACGCATCGAGTTCCAAATAAAGCATATTTTTGTTACGACTTCGTTGTTAGTATTCTGTCTTTTATTTTGGCGATCACTTACCCCGGCACTGTCAAGGAGTTGTCCCACAGCAGTCGCAGTTGACGAGTGAAGGCGGCCCACAGCTGGGCCATGCCCTCGACGCCTCCCAGGTGGGCGTGGCAGTTGGCCAGGAGGCAGCTGAGGCGGCACACCAAAGAGTCCGCAGCAGCACTCTTGATTCGCATGGGATCGAACTGAAAAGTTGGTGGGTTTATATTAAGGTAAGTATTCAAGTACATTAAAGAATAATTAACAATCATTAACAAACATTAAAAAAATGCACTCAACAATTCTTGGATCAATAAAATATAAAGGATCCAGTTTTTTGTCCATTTTTCTGAGGGATGCCCTTCAAAAGTATGAAAATGCATGGGAGGGACTCTATGCCCCACAGCGATGGCTGTATCTTTGCCAATATTGCTCAGATTCTTGAGAGAATTACCTTAAACGATTGGTGGATTGATTCTCCACCAATCTGCATCAAACTCTAGGAACAAAATATTTTTTAGATTTTTAGTCAAATTTTCTGGAGGGTCCCCTCCAAAAATGGGGAAAGTACATGGAGGCACAATATGGCCCACAGCGATGGCTATATCTTTGCCAATAGTCATCCGATTCTTGAGCGGAATACCTTAAACGATTGGTGGATTGATTCTCCACCAATCTGCATCAAAATCTAAGAACAATATATTTTTCAGATTTTTTGTCCATTTTTCTGGACGGTCCCCTTCAGAAATAAGGAAAGTGCATGGAGGCACAATATGCCCCACAGCGATGGCTATATCTTTGACAATAGTCATCCGATTCTTGAGCGGAATACCTTAAACGATTGGTGGATTGATTCTCCATAGATCTGCATCAAAATGTAAGAACAAAATATTTTTTAGATTTTTAGACAAGTTTCCTGGAGGGTCCCTTTCAAAAATGGAGAAAGTGCATGGAGGCACAATATGGCCCACAGCGACGGCTATATCTTTGCCAATAGTCATCCGATTCATGAGCGGATTACCTTAAACGATTGGTGGATTGATTCTCCACAGATCTGCATCAAAATCAAGGAACAAAATATTTTTCAGATTTTTTGTCCAATTTTCTGGAGGGTCCCCTTCAAAAATGGGAAAAGTGCATGGAGGCACAATATGGCCCACAGCGACGGCTATATCTTTGCCAATAGTTATCCGATTTTTGAGCGGAATACCTTAAACGATTGGTGGATTAATTCTCCACCAATTTGCATCAAAATCTAAGAACAATATATTTTTTAGATTTTTAGTCAAATTTTCTGGAGGGTCCCCTTCAAAAATGGGGAAAGTGCATAGAGGCACAATATGGCCCACAGCGACGGCTATATCTTTGCCAATAGTACTCCGATTCTTGAGAGGATTACCTTAAACGATTGGTGGATTGATCCTCCACCAATCTGCATCAAAATCAAGGAACAACATATTTTTCAGATTTTTTGTCCAATTTTCTGGAGGGTCCCCTTCAAAAATGGGAAAAGTGCATGGAGGCACAATATGGCCCACAGCGACGGCTATATCTTTGCCAATAGTTATCCGATTCTTGAGCGGAATACTTTAAACGATTGGTGGATTGATTCTCCACCAATCTGCATCAAAATCTAAGAACAATATATTTTTTAGATTTTTTGTCAAATTTCCTGGAGGGTCCCCTCCAAAAATGGGGAAAGTGCATGGAGGCACAATATGGCCCACAGCGACGGCTATATCTTTGCCAATAGTCATCCGATTTTTGAGCGGAATACCTTAAACGATTGGTGGATTGATTCTCCACAAATCTGCATCAAAATCTAGGAACAAAATATTTTTTAGATTTTTTGTCCAGTTTTCTGAGGGATGCCCTTCAAAAGTATGAAAATGCATGGGAGGAACTCTATGCCCCACAGCGACGGCTATATCTTTGCCAATAGTTATCCGATTCTTGAGCGGAATACCTTAAACGATTGGTGGACTGATTCTCCACAGATCTGCATCAAAATCTAGGAACAAAATATTTTTTAGATTTTTAGTCAAATTTTCTGGAGGGTCCCCTTCAAAAATGGGGAAAGTGCATAGAGGCACAATATGGCCCACAGCGACGGCTATATCTTTGCCAATAGTTATCCGATTTTTGAGCGGAATACCTTAATCGATTGGTGGATTAATTCTCCACCAATTTGCATCAAAATCTAAGAACAATATATTTTTTAGATTTTTAGTCAAATTTTCTGGAGGGTCCCCTTCAAAAATGGGGAAAGTGCATAGAGGCACAATATGGCCCACAGCGACGGCTATATCTTTGCCAATAGTACTCCGATTCTTGAGAGGATTACCTTAAACGATTGGTGGATTGATCCTCCACCAATCTGCATCAAAATCAAGGAACAACATATTTTTCAGATTTTTTGTCCAATTTTCTGGAGGGTCCCCTTCAAAAATGGGAAAAGTGCATGGAGGCACAATATGGCCCACAGCGACGGCTATATCTTTGCCAATAGTTATCCGATTTTTGAGCGGAATACCTTAAACGATTGGTGGATTAATTCTCCACCAATTTGCATCAAAATCTAAGAACAATATATTTTTTAGATTTTTAGTCAAATTTTCTGGAGGGTCCCCTTCAAAAATGGGGAAAGTGCATAGAGGCACAATATGGCCCACAGCGACGGCTATATCTTTGCCAATAGTACTCCGATTCTTGAGAGGATTACCTTAAACGATTGGTGGATTGATCCTCCACCAATCTGCATCAAAATCAAGGAACAACATATTTTTCAGATTTTTTGTCCAATTTTCTGGAGGGTCCCCTTCAAAAATGGGAAAAGTGCATGGAGGCACAATATGGCCCACAGCGACGGCTATATCTTTGCCAATAGTCATCCGATTTTTGAGCGGAATACCTTAAACGATTGGTGGATTGATTCTCCACAAATCTGCATCAAAATCTAGGAACAAAATATTTTTTAGATTTTTTGTCAAATTTTCTGGAGGGTCCCCTTCAAAAATGGGGAAAGTGCATAGAGGCACAATATGGCCCACAGCGACGGCTATATCTTTGCCAATAGTACTCCGATTCTTGAGAGGATTACCTTAAACGATTGGTGGATTGATCCTCCACCAATCTGCATCAAAATCAAGGAACAACATATTTTTCAGATTTTTTGTCCAATTTTCTGGAGGGTCCCCTTCAAAAATGGGAAAAGTGCATGGAGGCACAATATGGCCCACAGCGACGGCTATATCTTTGCCAATAGTTATCCGATTTTTGAGCGGAATACCTTAAACGATTGGTGGATTGATTCTCCACAAATCTGCATCAAAATCTAGGAACAAAATATTTTTTAGATTTTTTGTCAAATTTTCTGGAGGGTCCCCTTCAAAAATGGGGAAAGTGCATAGAGGCACAATATGGCCCACAGCGACGGCTATATCTTTGCCAATAGTACTCCGATTCTTGAGAGGATTACCTTAAACGATTGGTGGATTGATCCTCCCCCAATCTGCATCAAAATCAAGGAACAACATATTTTTCAGATTTTTTGTCAAATTTTCTGGAGGGTCCCCTTCAAAAATGGGGAAATTGCATGGAGGCACAATATGGCCCACAGCGATGGCTATATCTTTGCCAATAGTCATCCGATTCTTGAGCGGAATACCTTAAACGATTGGTGGATTGATTCTCCACAAATCTGCATCAAAATCTAGGAACAAAATATTTTTTAGATTTTTAGTCAAATTTTCTGGAGGGTCCCCTTCAAAAATGGGGAAAGTGCATAGAGGCACAATATGGCCCACAGCGACGGCTATATCTTTGCCAATAGTACTCCGATTCTTTAGAGGATTACCTTAAACGATTGGTGGATTGATCCTCCCCCAATCTGCATCAAAATCAAGGAACAACATATTTTTCAGATTTTTTGTCAAATTTTCTGGAGGGTCCCCTTCAAAAATGGGGAAATTGCATGGAGGCACAATATGGCCCACAGCGATGGCTATATCTTTGCCATAATATATCGGACTCTTTAGAGGATTGGCTTAAACGATTGGTGGATCGATGGCTTTATCTTAGCCGATTCACATTTGATAAGTTGGCCAATAACCTAAATCGATTCGAAGATTAATTTTCTTTTAATTTATATTCTTAAACATTTTTAAAAACAAGGTATTGAATATTCTACTCACCTTATCCTTAAAGTTTTTCTTGGAATATGGATACAGGGCCATATCTGGATGCATGTCAGGAAACAGGTATGCCAGCAGCTCACTCAACTCGCTCTCCGTCATGGGTCCTGGCAGACGCTTTGTTAGACCAGCCTGAGAGGGCAGATTGAAGCTCCGATCTCTGCGTGAGGATAGCTGGTGGGAGGTGATTCGATCCAAAGGATTGGAGGCACCTTCAGCTCCGCTACTGATACCCGAAAAATTACTACCCACATACGATTCCAGGGAACGAGTAATCTCGCAAACCGATTGGTAATCTTTCAGACAACAAGAGAGGTACGAGGAAGCCTCGACGGACAGGTAGACCTTTCCCAGTGGAGCTTTTGATGGAACAAAATCGGTTCTTTGCTCGCTATCGAAGGCCACATGCTCCGATAGCTCTGGCCAAGTGTAAACCAAGTAGATTTCCGTGCAGGACTCCGGAGTATAGCCATGGGGCAGGGCGTAGAAGTGTTGAAGCTCCAGCTGGAATACCTCACCATCCACGACTATATCCTCGGAGCTGAGACCATGATCGAAAGCCACATACATGGGCATGCGAATGCGCATGGTATCTAAGGCGTAGGTGGTGCAAACCGAAATCTTGGCCGCCTGGTTATAGGAAGAAGGTACCTTTTCCCGGAACAGGGTGAGAAGGCCCATTAGAAAACGGCACTCTTGCGGAGCTCTCTCCAGCCCAATTAGCCTAAAGTTAGTCCTCAGAGCAGGCGCCAAGGCCAAGCCTGTGTAGAAATTCCACTTGGGATCGTAGATCTGAACGAATATGGGCACCACACTCTGAACTTCCGCAGCTACCACGGCAGCGGCGCTCAAAAAGAAATTGAATTCCGAAGTGGACTTCATGTATTTTAGATTGGGGCTGGCAGGATGCATAACAATAAACCTTCTCAGGCCGTAGATCCTGGCCAGCGTGTGCAGGTCCTGGGTGCTTCGTATTGGCGGCCCAAAACTGTTTCCAATGCTCATTAGATCTTCGTGGCAAACGGTGCGTTGCAAGCATGTATTTTCCTTGATCTCCTCTCGCGGCGTCTCTCCATCCTCCTCCAATACGGCTTGGTGGTACTCCACTTCAATGCCATTCGTATTCATTAGTATGTCCAACTTCTCTTGTTGCACCTTCCACTTGCAACGAAAGATTTCCTCGGGTCGCAGACTCCGGCCCACGTCAGAGTCGGAGGAAACATCCCATTTCTGGAGTATTTCGCCCAGCTGGGCATTGAACACCTCCCAATCGGAGTCGGCGCTGAAGTTTTCTCTATAAAACTCGTTATCATCGATTTCTTCGGCCATTCTTGAGAGTATTTGTAACGCGTATTTAAAAAGTCAACAAACAAAAGTAGCAGACAAAACAATGACCAGAGCTGCCAGACCCAAGAATTTTGTTGGTCAGCTGTTGGTTGTGCCACTTTGTTTTTCATAAGTGCTGGAAAACTCTTAAACTATTTAAATAAATTACATTTAATTTAAAAACTAATAAAGCTTTAAAAAGCCTTCTATTATTATGCGAAATAAAATCCAATCAGATGCCTTATAACACTTAAAGCTATTAAGTTATCTTTAGTAGTTTTACAATAAAATATAAGCCTTAGTCCATGTCTAAATTGAAACACAAATCATTAATTATATTACTTCAATTAGTATACAATTACTAAAATAAAAACAAAAGCAAAATTTGGATTGAACATTTCTTCGTTTCTTGATTCTGTTTGCTAGTCTTCTGCCACTATATAATTTTTGTTTCCACTTGATTTCTTGATAGCTCCCTCTTGAGTTCGAATGAATACTTCGTTTGTTGTCAGCCGTTTTGTTTGGTTGTTTTTATTAATTTATACATCAATCCATTCACTATGTAGTTGGGGCTTAAACGATAACAGCTCTCTGGGTGTTTGCTTCTCTCTTTAGCCAACCACGAGAGTTCCCTCGTCGGGGAATTCGTGGGTGGGCACCTCCAGATTGAGGGGCGCCGGTCCCTTGCGGATCCTGCCCGAAGCGTCGTAGTGGGATCCGTGGCAAGGGCAATAGTAGCCTCCAAAGTCACCGGCATTCGCGATGGGCACACAGCCAAGATGCGTGCACACACCAATGACCACCAGCCACTCGGGCTTGATCACACGTTGCTGCGGGAAAAAGATAATTATTATAATTATAACATATCTTTTTTTTAGAAAGATTACTCACATCATCGGTTTCCGGATCACGGAGTGTGGCTGTCGGCACCTGGCGCTCGGTATCGATCTCACCGGCAGTACGGTGGCGAATGAACAGCGGCTTTCCGCGCCACTTGAACGTCACCGACTTGCCCTCGGGGATGTCCGAAAGCTTGATCTCGATCTTGGCCATGGCCAGCACATCGGCGGTGGCACTCATCGATCCCACGAAGGTGTTGACCAGACCCTTGGCCGCATAAGCGCTTCCGACAGCCGCTGCTCCGACCATCAGGTAGGAGAAGGCCTTGCGCTCCTCGGCGGACTCATTACGACGACGGCTATCCTTGACAGAGTCCCGACGGTAGTCGGTGAAGTCTGGCACCTGCAGGTCGGTGTGTCCCTGGCGGTTGGCTGAAAAATAAATAAGCGAGTGAGTTAATGATGTCATTTGTGGTTAGATTCTGGTCCTGTTCTGGTTCTGTTCCCGCTCTGAATACAGTTTTAATAGGTATGTTATGGTTAACCACCTGTTAAGAAGTATTACAATACTATTGTGTTGCACTTGTTTTCCATAAACAATCAGAATTAGCCATCCTCGATATGTTAGCCCTGTAGCTGTCCATCTTAAGAACCTTGTTTACATTTTAGATTCAAAACATTTAGTCAATGTTTTTATATATATATTAACCAAATCCCTCAACACCTTTCAAGGAACAGTTGCCCTATATTGCGCTTTCTAGTCTCCGTCCCCTCCTTGCGAATAGTTGTTGTTGTTGGACGAGGTTATGTTGAAATTACGTAAGGAAGTTTGCCAATTCTCCTCCGTGGTGTCTGTAAACCGCTTCCTAGTTGGTATTCCTTGTATTTGAAGGGTTTTAATAAACTTTTCCCTCTTCCATTCATTATGTAATGCGTGTGTTTTTCTGCCTGCTGGGCCTCCTCGCTGAGTTGGGAACCTTCTTACCCATGGAGTTGATGGCCACTCCGGTGGCCTTGAGGCCGGTGGAAATAGCCTGGACACCGCCTCGGACGTAGGCTCGCGACACGGCGTTCAGCATTTTGTGTGGGTATACGTTTGTCGGATGAAATAAATCACAAAAATATTCAAGTCGAAAATTTCGACGTTCGTCGCTATTTGCCTGCTGAGCACAGGGTTGCAAAGCGATGGGACAGGGCTGCCATGTTTTTTTGTCAGCTGATAGCAATGCTGCCGGACTGCGAGGCACAGTGGTTTATTTTGTCTCCTTTTTTTCTCCTTTGTCAATATTTTATTTTGTTTGTTTTATATTTATAATATTTTATTATAATTTTAGCTAAGGGCTTATTTTTTCAGGCCTCTTGCGCTGGGAGAGTTATGGGAGAGCGTTGCCATATATTTTGTCAATTGAATGTACTACTAGCGCCATCTATCTTAGAAGTTTATTTTTTAAAAATATTTTTCAGGTGAATTTTAAACTTGAATATTTACCTTAAATATACTTGCAAAAGCTATACTTGTAAGCATACCTTAGCATCCTAAAAAGTAGTATGTTACTTTTAAAAATACTTCTCATATTTTAAATCAATTATAAAGTGATAACATTTTATAAAAAGGCGAGGGAATTTTATTTAATATTAGTCATAAAAAACAACTTAATCTTTGTTTAGAAATGTTTTTTAAACTCTACAATAATGAAATAATCTGAATAAAAATAACAATTATAAAACAAAATACAAATATACTATTTCCACTGCATTACTCGTATTTAAAATCGCTCTATATACCCACAATTAGAACTATACATACATCATATATTTTGAAAAAAAGAAAAACTTAAGAAGACTCTTTAGTTTTTAATTTAATATCATTTTCTAAGTACTCTTCAATAGTTTGTTGCTTAGAGATATTTTCTGAATTTGACAAATTGCATTTTATTTACCTTTCCATCTAACCCTTTCATCCCCCACTTGCAGCATCTCCCAGCATTCGTGCCACCCCTGTTTAAAAGAAAACTACCTCCCAAATTAGCAACTGCAGCGGCTCAGCTTTTCCCAGATGAAAAAGGGGTTTCCATGGCAAACCGGTTAGGCTCGGAAGAACGACATTCAGACCGGAGCTCCGCCGAGATGGAAAATCCAACCACCGAGTTTCCACAGTTTTTCCACTGCAGTTTCCCATTATGATGTCACTGATTGGACTCCGCTCGCATCCCCGATCCCCGTTCGGGGTGGATTCGCTTAGCTTAATTAATAAGCTAACCTCTTGAGTTATTGTTGGCAATTCACAAATAGTTCCCTGGCTGATATCATCCAACGCATAAAATGCCAATAAAAAATTGCATAAAAAATGGCAATGGAGGGGTGTGGGAATTTGTTATGCGCATAAAAGTAGGCAACCGAAATTTGGCGAAACTTTAAAACCAAAAAAAAACGTCCTCAGCTCCGGAGTTAAGGCCGTAAAAAGCTAGAAGAACTCTCCCACAGCCGGCTGAAATGTAATTCCTCTGGCGCCAGCCCTGTGATTATCGAAAGTAGTTCTTTTTGATGTCGAAAGTTTGCTGCCTTCCCGCCTACTCCGCCCCCGTCTGTAGGTGGCAAGTGAAAGTGAAAGCGAAAGGCGAATGTCGGCCCCCGTATCCGTCTATTTTCCTAAAATGTGGAAGGAGGGGTGGGAGGGAGGCAAAATCTGCGCACATAACAGTGCCTCTATGTACTGTGCCACAGGCACACACACACAGTCACACACCGAAGCATCCAACAGAGGGGGCAGGACGGTTGCAAAGCTGGGGAGAGAGGTGGCAGCAAGGAAAAGTGCGTGAATTTTTGCGAAAAAACAAAAATAAAATTAAAATTTAAGAAGGTTAATGTTGAGAAAATATTCCTTTGATGAGATCTTAGTTATTTTTTAAATTTATATTTAATATATATTTTTAAAATAATAATCAACTTTCAACTTCCTCATCTATTTTTTAATGTCAACCACGACTTTCAAATTTAATTTTTTGGCAGTGCGTAGGACAGAAAAGTTAAAACTATGCCGCGTAGGCGTCGTGGCAACAACAGTCTCCCGCCTCCCACTCCCACTCCCCCTGGCCAACCACCAATTCCCCCCATTCTACTCCCCCGCATCAACCGCATCCTTCACTCCAATTTAACTCTGTCAGGCTTCGGCTGCGTTACACTTTTCACCAACTTTTACATGGGAAACTGGCGCCAACTACAACAAGAAAAGCAACAACAAACATACAACAGTGGGCCAAGTTACAACCCTGCCTCGGGACAGTTGCCTCCCGCTTTTGGCCACCAGCCCCCTTTCCCTCTAGAAATTTCAGTGTGGCGTGTGCAGCATTGCGGCTGCGGCAGAAGCAACAAAAAAAAAAATACTTTTACACAGAGAAAAATTATAAGATTATTTCTTAAATAATTTTGAACTTTTTGGTATAAAATAAAATATAAAATTTTGTTTTTAACTATTTATAAAAAATATATATATTTATTTTTAAAAATATCAAAACTATTTTCCTGAAACATTTGCTTCCCAGTGGAAATGCGACGACTTTTCCTGCTTATCGCAACATCAGCCAAGCATAAAGCTCAGCCTAGCACCCACCCCCCGCTCTGGGGCACTACCCTCCACCTCCCCCAACACCTCCGACTCGTTCTACTCCCTAAAATCCACTCATCCCCCTGCTGGAAAAGTTGAAAGTGGAAAATTGTGCGAGGCAGGCGAAAAGTTTTGTGCGGCTCCATGACTGACAGTCTTCCACAGATGCCAAGGCGCTGCCACGCCTACTCCCACGACGAGTCCCCTTGCAGTGCCCCGTTCACCCCTTTTCCCCAACCCTAAAACGAAAATTAAATGAATCAGAATCATCTGTGCAGCATCAGGCCTAAAGGAAAAGTGGAGCCACCGTAGAGGATCTGGGAAATTCCGAGTTAAGCAAAGCCTTGTGGCATGTGCAGCGGTGCTTTGGATCCAAAAAATTCGGCACAGCTGGCGGTCATTTATGTGCTCCGCTCTGGAATCCCGACCCGGAGCTTTTTGCATTTAAAATTATTATTTCTTAGCCGGGCTCAAGTCGGGGCCATTTTCGGGCAGTCGGATTAGGTGACCATGACAATGGACCCGGCCAGTTTGTTTTCATATTTTATGGGGATGGTTCTCTGGGCTTTAAGGCGTGTGAATAATGATGTTTCATTGTATGTTTTTTAAGGGGTCTACGAGTTCTACGAAATCACTTCAAATGTCAATGGAAGGCTCTTTCTTGCAAGTGGGTTTTTGGGCTTTAAAGTACTATAATAAATACTGAGGTTTGGGACAGGGTGAAATAAATATTATAAAATAAAATATTAAAATAAATATATGATGCAAATAGAACCTCTTAAATTGGGTTAAATACTAATACTTTTTTTTATTATATTTTCTCTTGTAAATTTATAAAATATTTGTCATCTTCAGGTATACCATAATATCAAGTACCACATATATTTTTGTCCTAAATTTTCCATCCTACTTCCCAACATACCTACATATATCCATTTCCGATCCCCAACTCCCCATACCATGCTCCTTATCTGCTTGCCAGCTTGAAAGTTTGTCAACAACTCTCGCCCTGGCTTGGGGCTAAGCAGGAAAAAGTCTAAAGTTCCTGCGGCAGGATACGTTTTTATTTTAGGTTTAAGGCGGGAACGAAACCTGCCCTAAATTCGGCCAAGCGGCTTAAAAAGAAAGCAACCGAAAAGAAAAATCGTCAGGCACGCGCAGCAGGAAGGCATCCTGAGTTGCGTTTTTCTTTCCCCCCCGCTCTTCCCAACAGATTGCATGAAAAACAGGAAATATTTGGGGCTGGGGGCACATTCTTTTGGCGGAGGCGCAGCACGCATAAATCTACGGCCCAAATTACATTATTTTGTCATTTTCATTGGGGCGCCTCCCTGGGTGTTTTATTTTCTTTTTTTTGCTTTTCTTTCCTTTCCGTTCGTTTGGTCCTGCTGCAGTGTCCTGTTTGGTCCTGTGCCCAGCCCGCCAGGCACATAAAACACAGTCGAAAATAAACTTTCAAGAAAATATACCCCACGCACCGAGTACAACAAAAAAATGCAAAAGCTCTGGGGCAAAAGTTTTCCCGGCAAATAAAAAAAACAGGAATACAGTCGCGAGTACATTATATGCAAGCGGAAAAAAGAGAAAAAGGGGGTGGCGGGGTAGGGGTGGTTTCTGGGGGTGGGGCTTTTGTTGGGGTTTCCACATTGCCTGGGGTTGCTGCTGAAAGTGAAAGTAAATGCAGTCGCAGTCGCAGTCGCTGTCGCTGTTGCCGTCTCCGTCGCAGTCGCAGCTACGCTGACTGAGCTGCTCTTCCCCCCCCATTTACCACCACCTTCTCTCATTCTCTATCTCTTTCTGTTTTATTATCCTGCAAGTAGCCAAGGACATTGGGGCCATTAAAAATGAAGCAGCAAAAGCTTTCCTTGGTAGCCAAGTTTCTTGAGACTAACTGCAACTTGGCGACTTTTCTCCGCCTCTCTCACTCTCTGGCGCCTAAGCTTTCGCTCTCACTGCTCTCGGAATTTTCTGCATTGTTTATAACTATTCCTGGAAAATGCGCTTGCGTTGGCTCTCTCTTGCTCTGTCGCTCTTGGGGGAACTTTCACTTTCCTCGACAGCCTTGTCCTTTGCCTTCAACTTTCGCTTTCACCCTGAAAGTTCGACGACGTTGCTCCTTCTCTATCGCGCCAAAGTCTCTCTTTCTCCGAATGCTACCGTCTCGCTCTCACTCTGACAACTTCCTGTGTGGGCTTCCGGTTTTGTTTTTACAACTGATAAGGCGTCCTGCCGGCACTTTGGCCACCCCCACCCCCCTGCCTCTTCTGTGTCCTTTCGCTCTGTCTCTCTTGTTCGCTCTTGGGAAGACGACCAGCAGGCGCCAGTGTCTGCTTCTTCTTGTTAGTGCTTTTATTATGGCTGTGCGTTGCAAGGATCAAGGACGTTCAAGAAAATCCACGGCCAAGAACAAAAACAAAAAACAAAACAAAACCAAAAGGAAAGTAAAGCCAAAAGTAAAGTAAATAGCAAAAAATGCAGGGCGTTGTTGAAGTTTTTTTTTCTGTTTCTTGGTGGGAGTATGACTTTGACACGGGTTGATGGGTTTGAGTGAGGTGGGGCGGAGGGGGGCATATATATCCCACCTCCCTGCCACTCCTTCCACCTCCCCCCTCCTTTTGCGTGTGCGTTTTTTTTTTCGGTTGCAGCTTTTATGTACTGTACTTTGTGTATATAAATTCGACCAGATGTGCGTGCGCCGGCGCCTATATACAGCATTTTGGGATGGGAGGCTTCTCCCCCGGCTTTATCCTGGGGGAGGTGGAATTTACTGCAGTCCTTTATGGGCGAGATGAAGAAGAAGAAGAAGCAGTGGGGGAGAAAAGGGGGCCAACACTCACCCCCACAACCAGACGACCACTCGCTGCGTTTGTAATTTTGGCGCCTTTGTGCGTGTGCAGCGGTGAATGGCAGCAAAGATGGTGGCGATGATGAAGAAGGACCCAAAGGAGGCAGAAGAAAAGGAGCAGAGGTAGAGGGTGGTAGAGGAAGCAGGCATAGAGGAATGGGTTTCGAGGTTTTTGGGGGCTTGGGGATTGTACAGTGACAGAATGTAATTTGATATATTTTGAGAAGGCATTTTCAATGCCTGGTGGTTAGGGATATATGTAGGTAGTACATACATAGGAAAAACAGATCCTGTAGGTTTAAGGACTCATTTTTCATAATTTTTGTTTTGAAAACTTTAAAGATATAATACTATTTTGGAATAATTTCAAGCTTAAGACATGAAAACCCTTTTCCAAATCCACTTTCTTCCTCCCAAATTATATATAAAATTTCTCTCAGTATATCAGGCACATTTTCTTTGGTTCTATGTGAGTGACGTTGACTTTGTTGCGGTTGTTCTGGCCGGGGCTCTATGTGGCATATACTATATAGACCATGGTGTATATAGAAGTTTAGCTTCTCCGACTTCCTGCTCCTTTTCCGTGTCCTTTCGAGTGGTTCGTGTTGCAGGCCTGCTTTTCACCAAATTGCGTAGTTTGGACATCTTTGTTGTTTCCCTCCCGTGGAAATGCAAGAAAAGCGAAAACAGTTTTCCGCCTTTGGCCATTTTTCGCCTTCAACAATGTGGGTCGTCTGCTGCTTCTTTTCAGAATTTTCCTTCCATTTTCCTTCAATGTGCCACGCACTGCATAGAAATGAGTTCCAGAGTGTGTGTGTGGGTGGGTGTGGGTGTGCTTTGGCTTGCGGTGCGTTAGTTTAAAGTTCCTTTTTGGGGAAAAAAGGAGGGGACCGACGGGCGGTTGGCTGAATTTTCCGAGTTGCGGCCAGAACCTTCTGCTTTATTTTTACTTTTTGTGGAGTGGTGAAAATTCTCTTTGAGGTTTGAGGTTTTTATGTTGTCAGATGCTTTTGACTCCACCATCTTCCACTTTCCACATCCGCCGGTTCTTCTTCATCATCCAGATTTTTTTTTTCTTTTTTAGCCAAACAGTTTCTACGGTTTTCTAATAAAGTGCCTTTCCTTGTGGCCAACTGGAATGAGTGGGAGGTTGTGTAGGTTGGTTAACTCGAAAATTAATTGCAATTTTAAAGGCTAAGATGGGTGTACATATATTTAAAGGAAGTATTTTTAGTAATAATAACTTTAAAAGTATCCATAAGTATAACTATTTATTTTTAATTATTTAAAACCTTCCTCCTTGAAACTGACAACCTTTTAATTAAAGTTTTCCAAGAGTCCTGTCAAGTCAGTTCTCTCCCCGCAGGACTTGCTAATTAATTAAATGAAGCCGGTGCCACTTGTACAAATGTTGCATTCTACGGCTGCCGCCAACTTTCCTTTCCTTTGAAAGTCCAGCTTCTGACAACCCACCCACTCCTGATTTTGAGTTTCTCATAAAATGTCAATCACAACATTGCCTGCCGCGCACTCCCCTTTGATCTCAACCCTTCTCCCATCCATCTGGGAGGAAAATCGAGGACAATTAAAAAACAGTCTGGATTAAATGTATTTGTAATTATGTATTAGCTGGAAGTGCTGTGTCTTTGCTTGGAACTTCCTTTGAGCTTTGATGCTGCCACTGAGGCGCCAGTTGTTGTTGCTGTAATGGCTCTTGTGCTGATAACAAACACCAACACAGGCTCACCAGGCACACAGATAGGCAGGATATAGCAAAATCCGAATTCTATGTAAAAGTTGTTGGGCACAAAGGGGGGGATGCAAGGGAGTGGGCGGGGCGGAGACAGGAAACACGAACATCAGCAACAGAAGCAGCAACAGCAGCAGCAGCATCAGTATCAGGAGCAGCAACATAAGTCGGCTTGCATTGACAACCAGCAGGAAAGGAAGTACACTTTAAAAAATTGGGTATTTCAAGAAAAATAAAATATTTTACCTTAGCTTTAAAAATAAACATTAAAAAATTTTAGATTAAAAAAAAAATATATATTAGAATTCAATGAAGCAATTATTTCTCTAAGTGCATAGGGTCCTGTGCTTCAGCCTACGCACAAGCTCAGGCTTTCGCTCACACCACCACACTGACACACTGGCACACCGACTCAAACGCACACAGATGCAGAGTAATTATGTTTCGCCAGCAGCTTCCAACCCCCTTGCCAACCCCAACCCCCTTGTCCCTCTCATACATCTCCATGGTATTTTTAGTTGGGTTTCTCCTCCACCTTTTTCGTGGCGCTTCTTCTCTGCTTCTTCTTGTTTTCATTGCATATCTCCTAAGCCCTCCTCTTTCTTCCCCCATCGCCCTCCCCACCAGCCATGTAGCTCCGTCTCTGTCGCTCCCAATGGCCATTGACAGGGAGCTGCGGCTCAATTGAAATTTGAGGATTTTTGTCTCAGTGCCCTAATTAATTTTACGTACCATGAAAATCATTGTTTGTTGCTTTTGCTTTTGTTATTGCCTTTGCCCGAGTCCTGTCAGTCCTGTATATTGTATTGCTGTCGTTATTGTAAGGCCTAGTTGTACATGAGCATAATGCAAAATTGAATATGTAAGAGTGTAGGAGAGAGTGTGAGTGGGAGAGTTAGAGTGAGGTGGAGAGTCAGAAATAGATGGAGACTTTAATGAATTAGAAGGTCAAGGTGGGAGACATTCCTTAGAAATACTTACATATAGTATCCTGTCCATCACAGATCTTAACTCAGTTTATAACAATGAACAACCTTTTATTATTATTCTTAGATTCCAATCCTCATTCTCTCCTCTTACCATTTTATAAGCCTTATCCTGTTTCCACACGTTTTCCTTCTCCTGAATATTCATTTTCTGCATTTGCATTTTTAGTACCCAGAACACCCTGTTACTGTGATTTCCCCCCAAAAAGCCCCAAAAATTGAAAAAAAAACTCCAAGCGATTTAACTCGAATCTCGACGGGCTTTGTCGGAATTTCTAACCAGCAGGCTTCCTCTGACAATCCTCCCGATTTTTCCTTTGACTGCCCACGTCTCGTTGCTTGGGAAATTTGAGAAAATTAGGTTATGCCTTTGTTGCTGCTCTCGTTTCCTTGCCCCTTTCCCCGTGCCACCTGGAACTCGGCCCATGTTTTTTCTCCTAGGTAATTAAATGCTGGCCCGGCTGGACCGCAGTTACCAACGTTGCTGGCTAACTGGGTTTCCAGGCAGGTTTAGGGGGGGGGTTTGCTAATCAGCAATCCCAGTCGATCTCCACCCAGCCCCCTTCTGGCTAGTTGGGTGGTGGAAATTATGCAAATGGCAAGCACGGAATGTGAAAATTGTTTTTTCATTGCTGCATTTGGGGAAAATATGTTCCCGCTCACTGACAAATTTTAATTAAAACTTGTACGACTTCCAAACTTGAGCTGCATTACAGATTAAGTATTAAATTTATATGTATTTTTAAATTGAAGCTACACTTCCGTACTTTTATTAATTTGCGAACAACCGCCCCCCTGGTTATTATTTATATTTTAGTCCTAGGTCCTATGTCCTACGTCCTACGTCCTAGTGGTATCCATGGCAGCATTATATTGCGAGTAATTAAGTACCCTGAGCTGAAGTTTCCTTGAAAAGATACGAATTTTAATTTAATTTCCTTTATATTTCAGATGGTCCTGCAGCCTCTATGATTTATTCACAAGTATACTTCATAACTTTTTTTTGTTGGTGTCTTGTCGGACGGTGCGACCATTAAATTAATTGCAATTTATCGATTTTCAAATTGCAATCTCAACGGGCCATAAAAAATATCGCTGCCAGCCCCCATATTTCGTGCCCCATCACATATCGTCATGAAAATGCCGCAGCACGAGTCGCAGGACGACAGATAAGGCAGCTCGGAAAAAAATGAAATAAGCAGCCATGGGTGGAGGAGACTGCTCCAGGATCTGGGTCTGGGTCAGGACCTGGGTCCGAATCCTGGCCTGAGACTCAATGCATTGCATTCACATCCGTGACAGCTGGGCAGGAGAAAAAAAAGAGTCGCGGCCTCTGGTGTATAGAAATAAATTGTTGGTCCACGTCGGGCAGACACGGCGTATGCGTAATGCCAAAGGAGTGGGTAGAAGGGTCGCAAGATTTGGAGGGAGAAGAAGAAGGCTAACGAGAGTAATGCTTTGCGGATAGGTGTAGGGTATTTATGGGGGTATTCTGGTAAAGTCTATTAAGAATCATCATAAATATTTTCCTTTTTTGGGAAAAGTACAGAGTACAAGAATTCTCCTGCCATTTTTGGACAAAAATATTTTTATATTTTCTTAAACAATTTATAGAGTATAACCCCTGTTCATATTTGATTCCTGCAACATCCACCTGCTGGCCAACAGGCAACCAAAGCAATAATGAAAAATATATGTGTGCACCATTAAAATACATCAGATAGGCATAGATCACATGACCAGCGGGTTTTTGTGGATGCTTTGGTGTGTGTGCGGGAGTGTGCGGGTGTTCTAGCTGCTGGTCATTTGCTTGCCACATGCATTGACATGGTTGTTGTTTTTTTTGGATTTTTTTCCTCTTGCCAATGCTGTTGTTATTGCGTTATCTTTGCTGTCACAGCAACGTCAGGCGAGTTCTGTCCATCCTCGTTTTCCTACAAGTGCCTGAAAGTATGGGTGTGTGTGTGTGGCTGCCCCATGGGGCTGCGTGTGTGTATATTGGGGGGGTGGATCAGGGCTGGTTGGGAGGCCTCGTTAGTTAAATGTGAAACATATAACTTTAATGAGGTGACGGTGTTTTTATGGCCTAGATCAAGTTTGGGGAAGGGTAACTACAATAAAGAATGCCTAGTTAAGTGATTTAAAATTTTCATCTACGAATTATATTTTAAAATCCTGATTTCTGAAGAAAATCATGTGGAATTTCCTGTAAAATCTCTTAAAGTGCTATTGGTCATTTCCTTGGAACTCAGCATATTCCATTGGCAGACCAATTTAAGTAGCTTATCCCCGGGAACCTGCAAGCCAGGCTCTCGGCGCAATTTAAATTTTTTTTCTAGGCGAGTCGGCAAGCCGAGGCCCAGAATCCAAGCTCAAGGGCCTCTTGACTTGTCCTACTTGTTACCAAGCAAAGAAGCTAACAAAAAAGGAGCCGTAAATCCTCTGGCCAGAGGCGGACCAGGCCCAGGACCTTACTTCGCATGTGTTGTGGTCTTCCATCACAGGGTCCAAAAAAAAGAAAGAAAGAAGGGACTGAAGAAGGCATAGGCTGAGGCACATCAAGTATGCGCACCGTTGGCCATGCCAACCAACCAACAACAACAAAAAAGAGCACAAAAATATTGTGTGCTTGGGAAAAAGTTACCGTTACTTTGTGAAAAGTGCCACGTTACTGTTACATTCCCCTTATATGTACATCCAGCCATTTCTCCACTTCCTGCACATTTTTTGGGGCGCCCCAACGAAGTGCGTGTGTCTGCATTGTAAAAACTTTTAATGGCCAACACAGCCAGAGCTCCGGGGCGAGTGGAAGCCTCCTTCCACGACCCCCCGGGCCATTGCATATGTGAACCACAGGTGCCTGGGCGTCCCCAGGACTCAGCCCCCTTTCCTTCGTCATTTTTCGGTAACAACTTTACAGCTGTTGCCTCAATTCCCGGCCATAATCATTAACATTATTGCTGCCCAGATTGCTGGGAGAATTGCCGGCTTAAAGTTTGATTTTACATTATATTTCCTTTGAACTGGAAGCGTTTCTTGTTATTTTCGTTCATTTTCCGGTTGCCCAATGCATTTTCAATATACAGTTGACAACGTCGACAATTTATTTGGACTGGGGCCATAAATCAAAAATGCGTAAAAATTTTTACTTCGTACGCATTGGACGGGATAGGGCACGCCCATTCAGACCACCCCCTAACCATTCCCGGACCCATCCTGGCAGGCCAGAATACAACAAAAAAAAGTGTATATAGGGGGGAAAGGCCCATTATCATCATCAACAGTCAGCAAAATGGCAAAACTTGAAGGACAGGAGCATTGGGTATTCAGGGGCAGGACAGAAGCGACCGGAATAGCAACAAGCAGGCGCACCTGAAGCCCCCCCCCTGGAAAGGCGGAACTTTTTCAGGATGGGCGGAACCATCAAGGGTGGCTCTAAGAGTTAGAGGTTTGGAGTTTACAAAATATTATTAAAAAAGCTAGAATAAATATTAAAAAAATATTTAAGTTAAACTAAGAACCTTTAAAACATTTTCTTCAAACCTTGAGCTATATTCTTATTCTTATCAAACAGCCCCCGCTGTACCACCCCTTTTTGTAAATGTTCTCGCAACAAGGTTGCAATAACAACAGTGGCAGGAGCAGCAGTAGCAGCAGCAGGAGCCGGAACAGCAGCAACACAAACACATAAACACAAGCAGACAACCGATTGCCAGGAGCAGTAGAAGCTGCAAGGAAGCAGAGGGTTCGATAAAGTATGGGGGGGGGGGCAAGGAGTGAGAAGAAGACAGTGGCAAACATCCAGGTGGAGGGCGGTTTAAATGGGGGAAGGCCAGAGCCCCAAAAAAGGTGCGTACAATCATTTTATTGATTTATATGCCGAAGCTATTACAACTGACATTCGAATTTTCCAACCGGTGGAAGTGCTGCGAGTGGGCGGGTATAACGGCAGTGGGTGGTGAATATTATGAAAGAAGCAGCAGCAGCAGCAAAAGTTGCGTGTGGCATGTGGCAACCCCAATGTGCCAGGAATTGCTGCTGTAGCTGTTAATGTTGTCACTGTTGTTGTTGCATTGTTGAAGCTGCTCGTGGCCGAAAGTCCGTGTCGCCCAGCAACGTGCAGGCAAAAGCAACAAAAATAAATACACAGAAACAAATTAAAGGTATTAGGTTTTTTTCAAATTAAGTTATAAAGAATAATATGTATTAATAACAATGAATATATTTTATTTAAATATTTTTTTTTTTTGGTGTAAGTACATGCTTTGAAGACGCACTAGCAGCAGCTCCAAAAGAAACAACAACAACAACATACAAACTTGTCTATATACTTGGCCAAAAACGAGAGCCCCCAACCCCGCACCTAGCACCCCCTCTTTCCTTTATGTGTAGCACACTTTTAGGCGAGGCTTTTGTCTTTTTAGTTTACTTACTTCTGGCACAAGGGGGGCCGAGTTGTAGGCGTTTACACAAAGCACGGAGAAAGTAAGAGAGAGGTGGAGAAGTGGCAGGAAGAAAGGAGGAGAAAGCAAGGAAAGATCTCAACCGAAAAGAGGATGCTGCTCAGGGAGGGGGGGACTTGTAGCTGACAGCCTGACAGCCTACTCGTTACTTTGACAACAACTACCCCCACCACTAGAGGCCGAGCCACTCGACTCTGCTTCATCCCACCACCCGCAACACCCTCTTTTCTGTATCCTTCAGATACTCTTGTGCGCTGCGCTTTTGCACTTTCACTTTCACTTTCGCTTTCGCCTGGTAGGTATATAATAAGGAAAATCAATTCTCTCCACCTTTTGCTGCGCCAACAATGTCACTGGGCCAAAAATTAATTAAGGTCGAAAAGGGAAAGTACGCCTCCTGCTCCCCGTTGTTTCCAGCTACTCTCTATCTTTGCATCTGTTGGCTTAGACTTTCGCAGCGATGTCTGTGTTTGTGAGCTCTAATTAAAATTTATATATGCGCGATAAGTTTTTAGTGGTTTACTCCACTTGGGCTGCGTCTGCCGGGAAATTTCAAATCCCTGATTTTGACAGGGGACGATTAGAAAGGCACGCGAGTGCGGATATCTAAAATCAAAGGGCAATAATATAAATTATTAATATATCAAGTGTTAGAGGCAGGATTTAGTAATCTAGGGCTGGAAACTACTTGAAATCAAGTAGGTAATTAAACCATTTCGCTTGAATGACAATAAAAACATTAACAATCTCAACCCCCAAAAAAATCACCAATCTCCTGGCACTAATATGACAAATTTTTGGCAAATTGTAAGCCAATTCAAGATATTAATTGCAAACATCGTTAATTTGGGTCATTACAAGTACGACAGCTTCAATATTAACCAAGGAAAAGGGGAAGAAAACCCTGCAGTCATCCCTTGAAGGGAAAAGAGAGGAAAATAAAGGAAAATAAAGGGAATTCCATAGCACAGTTTCCATTACAACCCCACAAGAACGACTCCAGCTCGAAAGTAGTGAAAGTAATAGCAGAAAAAACTTTCTGACACACTTTTCCACGCACACACGAACCCAAAAAGGGACACACTGCAGAACGGGATACCAAAAAGAACTCTTAGCCAGGCCAGAACCAGGATAAACCGGCACAAGCACACGCATTGTGTGAAAAAAGGCAAAAAAAAGGGGATATGGCAAGCGGTTCAACATAAAGGGGATAAACATGTTGAAATTTATTATATTTAGTTGTAAATAAGTGAGCGTGTGTGCGTGTGTGCGTGTGTGCGTGGGATTGTGGTCCAAAAGTGCAAACCTCCCAAAAATCCTTCCATCCCCCTTTAAAAAAATATCATACATATAGACTGCCTTACTTGGTCTGGCGTTAAATGAGATATTTAAGTCATTCAGATGCTATTCGCCGATAAGCAAATTCAGGTCAAGCCCTTTTGCCTTCCAGTTTGCCACATCCTTTAAATGTGTGTGGGTGTGTGTGTGTGTGAGCTTGGACCCAAAGTAGGTGAAAAATAATGGGAAAGGTCTGTTTATAATTTGTTTTTATTTCGGTCAGCAGAAAGTTTTATTTTGCATACATATTGCAGAAAAGGATAATTACTAGCTATTTGATGTGTGTGTTTTTTGTAATCTGTTTAATTTCAAAGTTTTATTATGTATCCATATTAATTTTTGGTAGTTTGGGTTTGTTATGGGCTTCGTTTTTTTTTAATTTAAAATGAAAACTACTTTAATTTTCTGTTCAAACAAAAGTTATCTATTAATTGAGCGAATGGAAAACAACTGTTGCATACTTTTTGGGGGAAAACTTGACGAAGAACTGGGGTTTCTTTGGGTTGGCCTTTAAATTTAATAACTGAGGAATTACTATATTTTAACTAACTTTTAAAGTATATTTTAAGCTACAGCTTTTGTTAATAATCAAAGGACATTAATTAGAACCCAAACTTTAATAGGAATGGTTATTTAATATATACATATTTTTTCCACTTTAAAATCTGTAAAAGCTATAGGCACTTATCATTCACCCATGATTTGTTATTTATACATTTTTTATAACCCATTTTAACCCTTTTTTATGTAATCCATTGATAATTGCATACAATTACCCCCAATTTGGCGTTATCTCTCGTTCTGTCTGCTGTCTGTCTCTGCCAACTCAACCTATAAAAATGGTTAATATATGTCAAACCAAAACAGAAACAGCCCACAAAAAAATTTGATAAAAAAAGGCCGCAGATGACATTCGCTCGGAAGCATATACCCTAGATATATTCATACATTTACGCACAGTTCGCCGGTGGCCAGACCTAGACTAACATAATTATCATCATAGATTATATAGGAACAGCCACACGCTTCGCTTGCTAGACCCCAAAAAAAAAATAATAAAAAAAAGCTAAACAAACTATCAAAAAACCCTACACACATACAATATACAGACATGCGTTGTCCCAACAAAAAAAAAAAGATTGTAGTTGTCAGCGAAATAGAACGCACGATCGGCTAGATAAGTTTCGGTTCTATAGTGTAGGTTTTCTTTGTCAGACAGCTTTTTTTTTTGATTTCTTGTTGTTGGGGTATTAAATATAAATAAAATATAGAAAAAATTCAGAACCCAAGCCAAGATCGAACCACGCACTCTACGAGTGTTTTTACTCTCAGGTTTCCAGTGAAAGAATTTTATTAAAATGATATTTAATCTTTTTAATAATTTACTTTGGTAGTACCTATCAATGGATTCCTTTTTCAATAATTTTCTCTCCCTTCATCTATCTATTAATATAGTTCTATTCTTCTCTTTCTTACAATTCTTCGAAAAGCCTATATGTATAATCTTATCTGACAACATATGTACCTATACAACTATAGTTCCCCACAATAGTTAAAGCTAATTTTTTGTAGTTTTTTGGTTGCTTTTTTGGCTTTTTTTGTTGTTTTTTATTTAATGGCTCATACCTTGAACTTCACCGAATTTTTGCCATTTGTTTTGAACATTTCGCACACTTGTTGTTGTTTTCTCTTAATTTGTGTTTTTTTCGCATTTCTATTTTGCGAATGTTGATAGTTTGTTATTGTTTGGCTGAAGCAGCGTGTGGGGGTGTGCGAATTTCGTTGTTGTTTTCCTTATTCTGGATCGTAATCAATTGGGTGGCTGGTGCGAAATAGTTTCGGATGATTTATGCTGGGTGGTTGACCCGTTTTGGAAAGGGGGAATACTACTTGCTGATTTGCGGTGAATCATTTACGATTTATTAAAATTAATATACTATTTATGGTTAATTTTTTTGTTTAGGTCAGTTAAACTATTTTTATTGAATTATTTATATGTATATAGAATATACATAGAAAATGACATAAATAAAGTATCTCTTGTAGATCTCACAATTAATTTTATGAAAGAGAGCCATAAAAACTAAAGAATTCCCAGAACCGAAAGTGTTCTTACTAGCCCCGATTCCAGCACTATGGCTTGTTTTTGTGTAGAGTCTCCTCCTCACTTCCCTCTAAACTCCACTCAAAAGAGGCAAATAAAAATAAAAAGCGGCCATAAATAGTCAGAAGAAATGGCCGCAAGCAAAAAATATGCGTGTATATATTTGCATTGAAAATGTTGACCAATTTATATACCTTCTCTCGCCCCAGCCGATGTGCGTGTGTATGGGTTAGTTTCTTTATTTATTTTTTTTTTTTTGCGTGCAGCCCCCCCAAAAGTCCGAGTCCCAAAAGTCCGGCGAGAATTCTACGTCCAAATAAATTATGTTATTTTTGTGCAAGTTTCTTGTCCCCTCCTCCCAGCACCGCCAGCCCCCTTGTTCGGTTTTCGGACTTGGGACGTTGCGTTTGGCGTGAATGAACTTTTCAAGGTGAAACTAGAAAGAATAGTCAAAGTGTAGCCGAAAAGAACGCCGACCGAGGCAGAGACACTGGCAGAGGACGCAACTTGCAAAAAGAGAACAGGAACCGCTTCTCTATAGGTGTACATGTGTGTGTGTGTGTTAGAGGCTATGCATGTGTGTAGGCGAGTGTGTGCCGGGGAGCGTGTGATTGGGATTGAATCAACAACAACAATCCACACACGCATGCGACGGGTTTTTTAGTGCACTGTAAAAAAAATATTTTCACAAAATCATTCACATTTCAAACTGAAAGAGTATTTAAACTTGTAAATTAAAAAGAAAAGATTAAAGAGTTATTAGAATCCTAAAGAAGTCACTATTTCCCTATTTCTTTCTGTTTAACTTTCTATTAAATATAATACAAAATTTTTTGTCACACAGGGCGTATGAGTGATTTTAATATTTTAGCAAAATTATATTCTAATTATATAAAAACACAAACAATCACCAAGTTAAAATATAATGGTAAGAATTTGAAGCAAACATTCCCTTTGAATATTGGCATACATGACGTATACTTAATATGAATCTTGAAAACAATCATAATTATGTCAACATTTTTAACCAAAAAATCTATAAAATATATTTATTATAAAAAATAAATTATTTTTCCTAGCCTTTTTAGCTAAAGTATTAATAAATGTTTTACCGGCCAACAGGGCGTATGATTTTCTTGCAGTGACCCATGTGTTTCTATCTATTTTTTATTTTATTTTGAGAAGACCAGAGTCATCGCTTGCAAGTTGATGGAGGATGGAAGATGGTGATGAAGACCACGCACTGAACTGAACAAAAAAATTGGGAACTAGAAGTAGAAATGAAAATAGAAGTAGAAGTAGGGACAGAATGAAGAAACCAGCCAAGAGCTGGCTGGTAGACAGAGTTTGGCTTTGGCTCCACTCGCTTAGCTGTGGGTTCGCTTCGCTTGGCTTTGACTCTGGCTGGTTGTTATTCTTTTGGTTGAAAAGTCATTTTTGTGGGCTCTGTTATTTCTGCGTTTATTCTTGGCCCCGTGTTAACCTCTCAGCCCGCCTCTCCCCATTCACGAGGCCTGGTCACTGGTTTTGAGTGGCTGCTGATGCTTTGCACTACCAGTTTGTTTTTTTTTTTTTTTGCCCAAGTTTCTGTTTTGTAATTTGAGAAATCATTCACTTTTAAAACTGAAAGAGGATTTCAACTTTTAAATTAAAAGAAAATATTATGAAGTTATATAGAAACTGAAAGGATTCTTCCTTATATGTCATTACTTACTTATGTATATAACTTATATCATTACTTATGTATATAATTTTTGGTAATCTTATATTTAAAAGAATAGCTAATGATTTCACTGTATTGTTCTAGGCCAACATTAATTTCCTTTACTTCCAAAAAATATTCATTAATTTGAAATTGCGTTCAATGAGTTTTTGTGCTACGGCTCTCAAGTACAGAAACGCACAAGAATCGAGTGACTGGCGGGGCCTACGCATCTGAGACTTCCTCTATTTCCCTCCTCGATTCCTCTGCTGTTTAACCAATCAATTTCATAGCGAAAAAAAAAACTTTTGGTTAATTAATTGCTTAGCAGCCCAAAGAACAAGCAAGCGCAGCTCCAACAAACAAAAATTTATTCAAACTTCACGCAGTTTTTTCGATATGGCCGCTTGAGAGTGTTCCAAGTTGCGTATGCATACTGTAGAGTGGAATGATCGCTTGTACAGCTTTTCAAGGTTATCGAAGCTGATTTCATTCGAGCTCGTCTTCTGGGGTCTCTGCTGGTCTAGGCCTATGCCGAAAGATCTCTCAATTCGTTAGAGAACCATTTATCTATATGCAAATTAGTTGAATTTGTATGCAGTATATGGGGAATTATTAATGGATCTTGTCACTGCCTATGGCGGACATGGGCGGGGTTTAAAAAGTGCGTTGAGAATTATAATGACATTGCGTGAGCTTGGAAAAGTAAGAGTGAGGAATAAATGGGCTATTTTAGAGATTTATTTTATATAGAGCAATATACAAATTTAATTCATCATTCGGATTGAAATTATATACTTTTGAATGGCTTATCATAGGGTTTTTAGGGGTTAATAGGGTTATTTGAATTTATCTGCATGATAAGTAGCTTTAATTGAATATTTTTTATTAAGAAGTATGTATCTCATAGATACAAACAGTTCTTGTAAAGTAAAAGCAATTACCAGCTACCTGGCTCAAAACGGATGGACACCCCCGCTGCCACTGCCGCCTTTGCAATTCGTGAGCGATCCCCAAAATGAGAACGCTGAAGAGAATTAACAAAAAAATGTAGAATTAGAGAATTAGAGATCTCGCATTAAGGAAAGGAAATGCTGTCTCTAATGACGCCTCAGTCGACGCTGACATGAGCAGCGGCGTCAACGGCAACGGCAACGTCAACGCTGCTGATTGGTGCAGGACAGCAACAACATGTTGCGAATACTACAGATATGGCCACACACACTCGAGTACTGGCACACATGTGTTTGTTTTATTTTATTTTTTGCGTTTCTAATAAAGTCAATGAACCTTTCTATGCACGATGCGGTAATTTTTGGGTCTCCCCCTCCACGGCTGCTTCTTTTTTGGCTTTTTTTTGCGGCTTTCGCGAAATTTCGTTTTGAGTATTATCTTTTAGCGCTAAATTGTTGTTGCTTGGCGCTGTGTTTCGGTCAGAGTGCAATGACTGCTGAAAACAGCCATAACAATGATCATCATAAATATATTTTTGACATAAAGCGTGGGAGACAATAAATTCGAATTAATAGATATCAACACAAAACCAACAAAACACGAATAAAACTAAAGAATCAACTATTTCAGTCATAAATCTTGAAATTATTAACATTTTAATAACTATAAATCAATAAAAAATTGAGTGACTCCTGTAAGAAAACTTTTTAGCTTTATTTTTCATGGTGTCATAAAAAATTTGGCAAAACAAAAAACTTAAAAATACACAAAGAGATACAAAATAAACTTGTGCGTATCTATGGGATTTAGAGTATAAATTCTGACATCTGTATGCGTGCCAAAAAGTAAAATTAGAATTTATGTGCGTACGCCGCGAATGGCTAATCATAACAAAGAACCTGAGTAAAAGTTGTTTTCTATTTCTTATACGCTCCCTTTCTCCTCCTTCCATTCCCTCCAACATTTTTTTTATCACACTCTTTCCGTTTCGTTTGCTACCTCAACATAATATTCGGGGGGACTTCACGGCCGCTCAAGGTCACGGTAACAACTTGTCCAGCATTAAATCATTTTTCGATCCAAATTAATGTCGATCCATAAAGATTTTATAACTAGGAAGCCAGAGATAGGCTAAATGCCTCTAAAATATGTGTCAATAAGATAACGAAGAGCTTGGAAGGTTTTTTGAATTATTAGAGGATCAACTATTACCTGATAAGTTTGTTTAAATGTACATTAAAAACTATCAACAAAAATAAATAAATAAAAATTTACCTTATTAAAATATTATGCTTTTTCAAAAAAAAAAACTGGTCAAGTATTTTTCCCCTTTAATCTTCTATATTTTGATGCAGATCGTTGAAGATTGGATGCCTAATTCAACTATGGAACTCCTTTTGAAAGTCGGTTGTAAAATGGCTAGAATATAAACTAAAAGGTCTCTTAAAGTTTAATTTTGTCCAACATCCACCTTACATGCAGCTTGTAGGGCATTATTATACATAACTTGGACAATATTATAGCTTGTAGTATGGAATACTATCATTCTCGAACAAAATCTGGGCAAGTACAATCCGACCCGACCTGCAATGCAATGGTATTTAAGACCCTTATTGTTTATTATAAATTTTACATCATCATAATTTAATCCATAATGAAACTACTCACTCCTCTTTTTCTTTTATATTTTCGATAAATGTTCTTTCCCGATAGTTTCTTAATTTTATGAGGGCTTTTTCAAATGCAAAAAACTTGTTTCGAATGGACTTTGATGAATCGCCATCATTTCTAACGCTCCTATTATTCATGCAAACCACACCACCGCCACCTCCAATCCTCCCCCTTCCCTTCTTTACAACCTATTTTATTCTATTCCCTCCCATTCCATTTAATTTCAGCCGAAATAAAAAAACAAAAGTCGTGGAAGCAAAGTGCAGAGTGCGTGCTAAGAAGGGGCAGGAAAAATAAAAACAAAATGGCAACGAAAGAGTTGGGGAGCATTTACAAACACAGATACAAATACTTATAGATACATGGATAGGTGGAGGTGTGTGTGTGTGTTTGGCAAAATGTAAAAAGCAAACACCAGGTACAGTAAATATTTATTTATAAAGGAAAAATATTTATAGAGTTTCTATTACAACAAAAAATAGCACTGGCATATGGGGCGTATGAGTAATTTTTAAAAGAAAATATTAGGCCAAAAATGTTAGCCTTTAGCCAAGCTTCACTGTTCTCGAAATTTAGTTTCTGGCAGGCTGGCGGCGTCGAAATGCGTGTATTGCATCATCAAATTTAGAAAAACAAATTCCAAAAAGCCGAAAAAAAAGCGAAGAGAACACACTCCCGCACGCACTCCCGCGAACACACACACACACACAGTCTTGCACACCATGTTAGAAAGAAGAGCGCAGAGAATAGCCGAAGGCGTTCGGCAATATGCTTCGGCAATCGTGCGTTCTTCGCTGCGCTTTTGCTGCTTCTAGCCGGTGTCCATGTGTGTGTGCGCGTGTTGCGTATTTATGCTGATCATGGGCCATGTTGGTGGAATTTTTTTCGTACATTTTGCACCAATACCAATACCCTCCCGGCAGAACTTTTGGCCGCGCTTAATTGCTGCCGACGCCGACGCTTGACGCCTGACGTTGCTGCGTTGCGTCGCCTACTGACTTTTTTCGGGTTTTTCGCTTTTTTTTTTCCTGATTATTCTATGTTCTTTTTTTTTTTTGCTTAGCATTAGAAAGTGCAATAACCTCGTGGTGAAATTTTCGGCACTCAAGCAGTCAGTGCCTGACATTTGTGGCCGGTTGATGGCAAAGTGCTTTTTGTTATTTCCTACTTAATATTTTCCATCCTTTGTTTGTGCAGCATACATGGCGTATGAGTAATTTTTATGGTAGGTCTTTGTTTCAAAGTAGCACTAATTATCACAATGTACAAAATGTATTTATGTGAGGTTTTTTAATTAATTGTTCTGTGTTTCGTTAATTATTATTACCTTTGATTATTTTAATAAAACAATAAAGGCCTAACTTAGGGCTTTACTTTTAAAAAAAACCCTATCCCACATGACGTATGAGTAATATTATATACTTTATTTCTAAATTATATTCTGCCTCTCATATGTGTGCTATTTTAGGTTATTGATTGCCTTTTAAATGCTTAATTTTTCACTTATTCGCCGGGCATAAAATTTCCTAAACACAATATGTTCATAAAACGCATAAAACATCGCCAGTTGTGTAAAGAATGACCTCACTCCGATTTATTTCATCCAGCAATCACATGATGCCTCGACAAAAAATAATAGTTCCCCACTCCACATCCCATACCATACCATACCATACCATTTCAATCCAAGCCATTTTATTCCCTTGCACATACACATCGAGCTAGAACTTTGTTGTTTGTGGCAACCATTTTGCACTATACAACAAAAACATATCTGGATAAAAAAAAAATGTATAAATGCGAAAAGCAACAGCCGCAGTAACCAACAAAAAATCTGGCTCCAAAGTTGTTTACGAAAGTGCGTGTAAAGGCAGAGCAATGAGAATTATTCCAGTAAACAACATCGGCGGGGGGAACAAAGCCTTACCTGCTACCTGCAGCGTCCCACACTCACACACCAAGGGAGACTCATAGACAAACTACCTGTCATTATTATTTGTGCCTGAAATTGGATACCCTGTAATTACAGTGTCAGGAAGGGATGTCTGTTTAGCAGTTACACTATCAATATTGGTAATTATTTTCATTAATTCATAGGCTGCTTTGATGACTAATCATTTTTTGAATAAAAATATTGCTTGCTTTAATCATTGTTTAAATTTTAGTAATACATATTTTTTTATCAGGCTACGAAGTACTCCATATTTGTAATCTTGAAAAATGGTTCCATTCTTCTCGTCCATTCAGCTTCTCCAGCTCCCAGATCGCCATTTTTGTTGCTCCATGACATATTTTGGTTGCCTTTCGCCTGTTCTTCACGCACTGCGACTGAAGAATCGAAAATGCGAAAAAGCTCAATTAAAAACGCTCAACAAGCAACAAAAAACTAAAATAAAAAAATGTATAAAAAAGAATCAAATTGCCTCTATCGCATTTTTCAAAGTCAGTAACCCTCTAACCTTGAATGTTGTTCTATGACGGGCCGGGTCCGACCCAAGGCTATAGTGCGTGTGATCCATGATCCGCATATATATGTATTTATGGCATATGCTTGTATGAGTTTATATAGCAGCGATGAGAGCTGTTTTGATAATGAAACGCAGCGGGGTAGCTCATAGATGTAGTTATAATATAATATATACATATATTGATGGAATTGTGTTTTCTAAAAATGCAAAACTTAGTAAGCAATCTTTTAGGAATTAAAATATAAAAAAATTCATATTTAGTTTGTTTTTATAGTTTCCGGTTCTGCTATCGAAAATTTCTTTAACAAAAATATTTAAACATTTGGTTTTCCATTACAAAGTGCGTAAGCTGCATGCCACAAAAAGATGGAAGCTCGCTGGCGAACACAAATGCGTGCCGCGAATGACAGCTGTCAAATATTTTGGTAAATTGTTGTTATTGTTGCTGTCTGTATGCCTTTTGATTAATGCGTTTGTCTTCTTTCTAATTTTGCAATATTTTGTTGGTTATTTTTAAACGAATATATTTGAAAAGCCTCTCAAATAGCAGACGCAAGTGACAAACTATTGAGGTAAGCATTAAGCATGAGGGTGGTCTGATGTTTTTCAAATAAAATACAAAAATCTCTCTAAAAATTTTACTGAAGCAATAAAATAAATCAAAAACATTGTACATACAAAGTACCTACTGTAGGACTCATTAAAACGCACTTATTCAGCCCTCAAGTGTGAATGGGAAACCCAAGGGGGGCGTGCCAAAAGTCGCGGATTGAATTGAAAAGAGGTCTTTGGAAAGGGGACACCCACTCAGCGGCAAGTGGGTGGATGGGTGGGATTAGACACATAATACATACAGTACTGTATGTACCTGACTATTTCATAAAATTTAATTACACATTCACACTTGCGCTTTCAGATGCTGGCCTGGCGTTTTTGTAGGTGTGACAGGCACGCGATTTCCTAGCTTCACCTTTCCTCTTTTCTTTTTTTGGCTCTTTTGCTTTTGGTTTTGTCAGTCATGTATCCATCCCACTTTTGAGCTTCTGTTTAGCGAGCACTTCATTTTGACTTTGATTTGTTGGGCTCCTCCAGCGTTTAATGGTGACAAATATGCGTATGTGCGTGGGCGGTTTTCTTTTTTTTTTTTTTTGGGCTTGGGGACCTTCGTGTCTTCGGGTTTAGGCCAAGTGCATTGTTTTGGCCCCTTGCTCCCGGGCTTTTGTTTACAGCTTAATTACGGAGCTACTAATTACGAGGCGGGTGTCTCCCTGATTTATGTGATTTTGATTTACAGTTGACAGTTGTGATGAGGCCTGGAAAATGGAAATAAAGATATGACTTCTGGGTCGACTTCTAAATTGGGGGATTGAGATTCTAGATTACTTTATTGTAGAGTCTTTAATTTGATTAGAAAATCCGTTTTTATGATTCTATTTAACATAATCATAATTTTGTAATGGGCCTTGCATTGATTTAACCTTCCGTCCGATTCAGATAAGATTAAATAACTTCCGATTGGGGACCTCCGAATAATTACAAAAACCCACACAAAGAACTGGTCTAGCCCAGATCATAATCTGTAATTCTTTGCATATCAAATATGAATAGTCAGAGCTCTATGGCCTTGCATCAAAAAAAATATTTGTTAGGTGACTTCATCAATGTTTGGCTGCAAGTTTTTCTTAATTTTGTTTGTTGTTTTTCGTGGGCTTGTAAGTCGTTGTAAACGCAGCTAGAAAAGAAAAACGAACAACGTATTCGACAATCGACAATGGAACGACCTTGAACACCAACACACGCACACACACCAAGAGACAGACACGAGCATTTTTCTTAAGGGCCCCCTGCCTCAGTCACTGCCCCTGCCTCTGCCCTATAAAAAATGCCCTTCACATCGAGTCTCAACAACAAAAACTCGACAGAAACAATCGACAACTTCAGCTTGTTGTTGTTTTTGTTGGAGCCCTGCTATCAATGCGTATATCAATTAAATTTATTGTTGTTGGTGGTTCGGGGTTCTGCTGTGGGAGACCTTAGCCCTTCCATATAATGTGTGTGTGTTTTTTTCAAAGTGCGTAACTAACTCATTTCCGCAATCGGTTAAGAACACGTTTCCAAACACGCTCCCTTTGTTCGTTGCGGTTCAAGTTTTTTAAAAATTATTAAGACAATATTTAATAATTCAGAACAGAATCACAAAAAAATCATAACAGTCCATTAATAATATTCTACATTTTTATTAAATTTCATTTCCAGTAATTGTAATTATTTTATTGATTAGATGTATGGAAGTCCCTAAACCCTCGTCTTATAAATAGATACATATATTCAATTAAAACAATTCAACATTTTCCATAATTTCGTATGGGACTCTTAACAGCTGTCTTGGAAACGCCTTAAAACTATCCAATTTTCCGGTAGTTATGAGAAAAAGTTATAGCGTGCAATTGAATATCAAAACTCAACCCGAAATCACTTTCCGGTGCTGTTAAAATATTTAAATAGAGCCATAAACTTGTAACCTGTCGGCTGTTTTCAAGGTTACCCTTCGATTTGGCCTCTTCGGTGATTCGATTTGGGTTTGTGACCTCTGTCCGGTGCAGGGCCAACTGAAAAACCGTTGGAATGTCCAATGCACGTGAGTCTGTTCAGGTGTTTGGTATTCAAATCGAAGTTTTGTCGATTAACTCGATCTTTATAGTGTTATGCATTTCATTATAAATTACAATCGAACCTTGATTTATGATCAAGGAAGAGGGGGGCTGTAAATGGCCCTTGGAAGTGTTTAAAAAATCAATATATGAGGTAGGGGCTAACAAGATTTTAATTACAGCAATTAGAGTAGTAAGCTGGGGTTTGGGTTTAAGACTTTATGGATAAGTCTATGATAATATAATAAAACTATCAATAATTTCTCTTAAATTTTCCAACAATTAATTCATATTCAAATTTTATTTAACCCTATTCCATGTCATTCTAATTGAATGCCTTGAGAGTTAACAACTTAATTGTGATGTTAATTGGAATGGGTCTGGGTATAGGCACATTATGTACCATATTCCCCCATACCTTTGTACAAACTATACTGTTCACAGCTAATGGCTGACAAAGTATATAGTTTGCAGTGCAAATACAAATCAGTTGCGTAAATAATGCGTATCGCTGTGAACTCCCCAACAGCCCCTCTTGGCCAAAAAAAAGAGGCAAGTTGGGCATTTATAAATTACACTCCAACGACAGCGGCCCAAGAGCATTAGGCATTTTGATTAGCAGCTGCAAAAACTACACACAAAAAAAGCTGAAAAATGCTGTGAGTTACATACACAAATATGTTATTCATATAGATACAAGCATATAGCCAAAAGTCCAAAAAAATATGCGTAGCAACAACAAAAGTGGCGAACTGGCAAACGCACTAACCAAAAAATCCGACACATACTGCCTGCTTACAAAGTACAACAAAAAAACGCCTGAAATTCATTTGTCGATGCGATGCGTATAGCCCTGAACATAACCTTGAGTTGGGTTGACTTATAGTTGTTGCTTTTTTATTTAAAGATTCGTTAATTTTTTATTTTTCATACATTTTTGGGAGCTTTTGTTGAGCAAAATGCGTTCGGGTGGGACAGAGATGGCGATTGAAAAATGCGTTACGCACATGAGCAACGCACTCATACTCCTGCACTTGCCACATGGCGATAGACGCGAATCGCACACAGATACTAACCAATACAGGCATAGGCCTAGTCATAGGCGCATGGCACTTGAAGGCAACCGAAAAAAAAAACTCACACAAAAAATTATGCGTTAGCAAAGCTTTCGGTTCGTTATGGGTCTGGTGGGCATTATTAATGCGCTTCCGAAAAATATATATGCTAGTTCCAAATAAGGAATTAAACTTGTGATTTAACTTGCAAGATGATAAGTCACTTCCTGTTGACTTAAAAATATGCAATTATTAGCGATAAGCATAATTATTCATTTAAAATATATTCATTATATGTACATATATGTACATATAAAATTTACACAAAAATGAGTCAAACCACAAACTGCATGGAAATTTCCAAAAAAAACGAATTCGTTATAATTTTTATAAAAAAAACTATTTATTTATAAGACTTAACACTGAGATTAAAAATTTCCAGAAAATGATGCAATATTTATATTTAATTTTTAACCAGAAAAAATGTAGAATTATAAAGTTTTCATAGAAAGTATTAATATTTTAAGTAAAAGTACCGCACTCATCGAGCCCCCAAAACTGAATTATTAAAGCCTATGACTCCAACGCCTGAGCTACGAAAATGAAGCACAAAGCAAATGCCGAATGACAGAAGACCGAAAGAGAAGAGAGAGATAGCTTTAGAGGTAGAAAAAGACAACGAAATCGAAATCTTTTGCCAAGCGCATAAAATTCTGCGTGCGGTTTCTGCTGCTCCTCCGGCTTGTTCAGCCTCTGTTTGTTCGACCCCTGAGCTTAAGTTTTCAGTTTTTGTGTTAGGCCCAAGATTAGAGCCTCTACGAAAAACCAGAAATTCATTTTTTTTGGCTGTCATTTCGGTTCAAACATTTTGGGTTGCCAAGCGTCCGGCGAGTTGTGATTTTTCGATTCACATGTGTGCGAGGGGCTCTATGTGGGCCTGAAGTTTAGATTTCGTTGTTAACACAACACGCATTTTGTGCGTAAGGTCGACGCAGTTTCGGCGTACAATAACCGGTAATTATATGGCCAAAAATACACACAAATAAACACACGCACAGGCGTACAGATCTATGGATCTATGGGCTTAAGCAAACAAAATGACGCTGCAGACCCGAGAGCCTGAGAAAATTACTCGAATCTAGTCATCAGCAAATAAATCACTCGACATTTCCGCATTTCAATTGGCCTGCCATTTAGAATTTTTAAGTTTTGGAAGAATTTTTTGAATTACCAAACGGCCAGTATGTTAGTTGAGATGCAAACCATTTGAACGAAACAAGGTGCAGATCCATTTGCCTTTCGTTCAACTTGACGAAACAGCAATGCACTCTTAAGCGATAAAGAGCTCTCTGGCCAAAATGCGTTCTCTTTTGGCCTTGTTTCTAAATTGGCAAAAAGATAAGAGCATTGTAGATTTGCAATTTGCACGGTACACGTTGCGTATGATTCATATTTTTGCGTATGAGTGATATTTTTTTGTATAATTTTGAAATAGTTCTCTATAATATAGATAATTCCTATTAAAACCTTAAAAGATCTACTTTGGCTGGAATCTCTCTAAGCTAAAAAAACATTAATATTTATTTTCTTAATAAATTTAAAATGAAAAAACAATCATAAAACCAAAAAAATCCTTTAAATAACCACCATTCTCTTAACCTTCCAAAATTGTTAGTCCAGAAAAAACCAAAGCCCCCAAAAATCATTATCCTTATTGATCAGTCAGCGTTTTTTTATTTTTTAAGGGGGAATAAGTTTGTCAGAATTGTTTGTAGTTGTCATTGGCATTATTAAGGCGACAATTGGTAAGGGGATGGTCAACAAAGTGTGGGGGGATAAGCTTATCCAGAAAGTTCTTAATGTATTGGCCTTTTCGATGGCTCCTTCGTCCGTTGTTCTCCCCCAAAAAATCTCAATTGAAATGAAATCTTTTGTATCCCTCTGGTTTATTTTGTCATTGACTTTCACTTCCTGCCACTGGCGGTCACTGGAAATGTGTGCCACATGTTAATGTCTTTGTGCCAATTCAGACAGGACTCCGGTCTTTGTTTTTTTCTTTCATTTTTTGAAAACTGTCAGTAGAACTTTTGCCTTTGACAGCCTTGTTTTATTGCCATTTTATATTTTTGACATTTATTGGCAAGTTGTTTTTTGAAGTGTCCCCTCACCAAATAATAAACTTTTAAAAAATATTTGAGATATAAGTAGGTTGGGTTTGTTTTTTTCCCATTTTCGTTGATGTTTCTGTTTGCTTTAAAGGGTTATGTGCTTGAGAATCCTGAGGAGTTATTACTTAGCTAATGTTCTTTTTTTTATTATCTTTATTGAACTTAAAGACAGTTCTTGCCATTTTACAAACCATTTAAGGTTTAGTCTCTCCAAGTTTGTAACCCCTGTTTTCATTAACACCCCTCCCCATGCTGCTTATGGGTTCCCCCTAAAAAAAAACCGACTTCTTGGTCTATCAGTCCATTGGCATCGAGTCTGAAGACCCAGAAAATTCCCTTTTACTTTCCCATGCACTTGGCCAAGAAAAATTCTTGCTGGCGTTATATTTTGTTGTTTTCGTGCCCTTCGCTTATCAATTTAATGGCCAACTGGCGTCAGCGGGGGCTGGTCCAAACAAAGCGGCCAAAAAAGGAGTCAGACCCGCAAATGTCACAAACAGTCGAATAGGAATCCGGAAAACCAGAGAGGGGAGACAAGGGCAATGTCAGACCCAGTGCACCACAGACACAGATATATGTTCCGTTTATACAGTGAGGCAGTGAGTTAACCATTAAACCACCACCCCAAAGCCAAAAATTGTGAGCGTCGCCAGAATGCAATAACATTGTCTGGGCCAGCAAATTTGTTTGGCCCGAAAGGAAAGAAGTAGGCGAAAAACAAGTCAAAGATTAAAAACAAGCGCATGAAAAAATACACACAAGAACGTATATAAACTATACAGATGAGATTTGTGCTGCTGTTTGTGTTGTGTTATTTTTATGGGCCGTCAGTAGGCGCCAGGATTCCTGCTTCCTTCCTAGGCTCAATAGTTCTTCAGCTCCTCTTTTCACAATGTTTTTTTTTTTTTGGGAGGAGTTCTGTTTCCTTCAGTCAGCGATTTTCGCCTTCACTTGCACATTTCATTCCCTCTGATTGGATTGGTCTGGTTGGCTTCGGTTTCAGATTGCCCGGCGCTTCCTTTCCCTTTCACAGACTTGTTTTTCGCATCATTTGCTTGTTCTCCCCTCCTGGAACTAATTTGAATGATTCTTTCTAGCGTTGCGTGGGCATAAATATATAATTTTTTTCTTTACTTTATTATCATATTTTTGTTTTTTGGGGCTTGTTGTGGGAAGAGACCTTTTATGATCGTTAAATGTTAAAACAGGGAAGCAGGAAAAAACAAACCTAAAAACTAATAAAATTATGGTCCAAAAAACCGGAAGAATTTTACTTAGTCGCATAAAATTAATAAAAATAACTTTGTTGCAACTTTTCCTCCATAGGATCCACAGTGAAGACTATATCTTCCCCAATTCTCATCCGATTCTTAAGCGGAGTACCTTAAACGATTTCTGGATCGATTCGCCACCATTCTGCATCAAAATCCTGAAACAAAATATTTTTTAGATTTTTTGTCCATTTTTCGTGATGGATCCCTTGAAAATGGAGCATGGACCCCATAGGGTCCACAGTGAAGACTATATCTTCCCCAATTCTTATCCGATTCTCGAGCGGAGTACCTCAAACGATTTCTGGATCGATTCGCCACCATTCTGCATCAAAATCCTGAAACAAAATATTTTTTAGATTGTTTGTCCATTTTTCGTGATGGATCCCTTGAAAATGGAGCATGGACCCCATAGGGTCCACAGTGAAGGCCATATCTTCCCCAGTTCTCATCCGATTCTCAAGCGGAGTACCTTAAACGATTTCTGGATCGATTCGCCACCATTCTGCATCCAAATCCTGAGACAAAATATTTTTTAGATTTTTTGTCCATTTTTCATGATGGGATGCCTTAAAAATGGAGCAGTGGACCCCATAGGGTCCACAGTGAAGACTATATCTTCCCCAATTCTTATCCGATTCCCAAGCGGAGTACCTTAAACGTTTTCTGGATCGATTCGCCACCATTCTGCATCAAAATCCTGAGACAAAATATTTTTTAGATTTTTTGTCCATTTTTCGTGATGGATCCCTTGAAAATGGAGAATGGACCCCATAGGGTCCACAGTGAAGACTATATCTTCCCCAATTCTTATCCGATTCCCAAGCGGAGTACCTTAAACGATTTCTGGACCGATTCGCCACCATTCTGCATCAAAATCCTGAAACAAAATATTTTTTAGATTTTTTGTCCATTTTTCGTGATGGATTCCTTGAAAATGGAGCATGGACCCCATAGGGTCCACAGTGAAGACGATATCTTCCCCAATTCTTATCCGATTCTCGAGCGGAGTACCTTAAACCTTTTCTGGATCGATTCGCCACCATTCTGCATCCAAATCCTGAGACAAAATATTTTATAGATTTTTTTTCCATTTTTCATGATGGGATCCCTTGAAAATGGGGTTTTCGCTATAGGGTCCACAGTGAAGGCTATATCTTCCCCAATTCTTATCCGATTCCCAAGCGGAGTACCTTAAACGTTTTCTGGATCGATTCGCCACCATTCTGCATCCAAATCCTGAGACAAAATATTTTTTAGATTTTTTGTCCATTTTTCGTGATGGGATCCCTTGAAAATGGAGCATGGACCCCATAGGGTCCACAGTGAAGACTATATCTTCCCCAATTCTCATCCGATTCTCAATCGGAGTACCTTAAACCTTTTCTGGATCGATTCGCCACCATTCTGCATCAAAATCCTGAGACAAAATATTTTATAGATTTTTTTTCCATTTTTCATGATGGGATCCCTTGAAAATGGGGTTTTCGCTATAGGGTCCACAGTGAAGGCTATATCTTCCCCAATTTTTATCCGATTCTCAATCGGAGTACCTTAAACGATTTCTGGACCGATTCGCCACCATTCTGCATCAAAATCCTGAAACAAAATATTTTTTAGATTTTTTGTCCATTTTTCGTGATGGGATCCCTTGAAAATGGGGTTTTCCCTATAGGGTCCACAGTGAAGACTATATCTTCCCCAATTCTTATCCGATTCTCAATCGGAGTACGTTAAACGGTTTCTGGATCGATTCGCCACCATTCTGCATCCAAATCCTGAGACAAAATATTTTTTAGATTTTTTGTCCATTTTTCGTGATGGGATCCCTTGAAAATGGAGCATGGACCCCATAGGGTCCACAGTGAAGACTATATCTTCCCCAATTCTCATCCGATTCTCAATCGGAGTACCTTAAACGTTTTCTGGATCGATTCGCCACCATTCTGCATCCAAATCCTGAGACAAAATATTTTTTAGATTTGTTGTCCATTTTTCGTGATGGGATCCCTTGAAATTGGGGTTTTCGCTATAGGGTCCACAGTGAAGGCTATATCTTCCCCAATTCTTATTCGATTCTCAAGCGGAGTACCTTAAACGATTTCTGGATCGATTCGCCACCATTCTGCATCCAAATCCTGAGACAAAATATTTTTTAGATTTGTTGTCCATTTTTCGTGATGGGATCCCTTGAAAATGGGGTTTTCGCTATAGGGTCCACAGTGAAGGCTATATCTTCCCCAATTTTTATCCGATTCTCAATCGGAGTACCTTAAACGATTTCTGGACCGATTCGCCACCATTCTGCATCAAAATCCTGAAACAAAATATTTTTTAGATTTTTTGTCCATTTTTCGTGATGGGATCCCTTGAAAATGGGGTTTTCGCTATAGGGTCCACAGTAAAGGCCATATCTTCCCCAATTCTCATCCGATTCTCAAGCGGAGTTTCTCAAACAATTTCTGGATCGATTCGCCACCATTCTGCATCAAAATCCTGAGACAAAATATTTTTTAGATTTTTTGTCCATTTTTCGTGATGGATCCCTTGAAAATGGAGCATGGACCCCATAGGGTCCACAGTGAAGACTATATCTTCCCCAATTCTTATCCGATTCCCAAGCGGAGTACCTTAAACGATTTCTGGACCGATTCGCCACCATTCTGCATCAAAATCCTGAGACAATATATTTTTTAGATTTTTTGTCCATTTTTCGTGATGGATCCCTTGAAAATGGAGCATGGACCCCATAGGGTCCACAGTGAAGACTATATCTTCCCCAATTCTTATCCGATTCCCAAGCGGAGTACCTTAAACGTTTTCTGGATCGATTCGCCACCATTCTGCATCAAAATCCTGAGACAATATATTTTTTAGATTTTTTGTCCATTTTTCATGATGGGATGCCTTAAAAATGGAGCAGTGGACCCTATAGGGTCCACCACTGTGATGGCTATATCTTGCCCAATTCTTATCCGATTCTCAAGCGGAGTACCTTAAACGGTTTCGGGACCGATTCGCCACCATTCTGCATGAAAATCCTGAGACAAAATATTTTTCAGATTTTTTGTCCATTTTTCGTGATGGATCCCTTAAAAATGGGGTTTTCGCTATAGGGTCCACAGTGAAGGCTATATCTTCCCCAATTCTTATCCGATTCTCATGCGGAGTACCTTAAACCTTTTCTGAATCGATTCGCCACCATTCTGCATCAAAATCCTGAGACAAAACATTTTTTAGATTTTTTGTCCATTTTTCGTGATGGATCCCTTGAAAATGGAGCATGAACCCTATAGGGTCCACAGTGAAGGCTATATCTTCGCCAATTCTCATCCGATTCTCAAGCGGAGTACCTGAAAAGGTTTCTGGACCGATTCGCCACAATTCTGCATCAAAATCATGAGACAAAATATTTTTTAGATTTTTTGTCCATTTTTCGTGATGGGATGCCTTAAAAATGGAGCATGGACCCTATAGGGTCCACTGTGATGGCTATATCTTGCCCAATTCTTATCCGATTCTCAAGCGGAGTACCTTAAACGGTTTCGGGACCGATTCGCCACCATTCTGCATGAAAATCCTGAGACAAAATATTTTTCAGATTTTTTGTCCATTTTTCGTGATGGATCCCTTGAAAATGGGGTTTTCGCTATAGGGTCCACAGTGAAGGCCATATCTTCCCCAATTCTTATCCGATTCTCAAGCGGAGTACCTCAAACGATTTCTGGATCGATTCGCCACCATTCTGCATCAAAATCCTGAGACAAAATATTTTTTAGATTTTTTGTCCATTTTTCGTGATGGGGTTGAAAATGGGGTTTTCCCGATTCTCAATCGGAATTTATGTGATGGCTATATTTTCCTGAAACAAAATATATTTTATTTTATATTTGCCTACAAACCTCAAAAAACTACTATATTTATTTGCATTTATTTCCTCGTAACCTGCAACAATGAAATGTCGCACCCATCTTTCTAGTTTTGGGAGACCCCTTGAGGAGTTGAGGAACCAAAATTGATGAGACAGGGCCGAAAAAAGGAATTAGAATGAAAACGCAATTTCCCTATAAAAATATCCATTGAGTCCGGGCCAAGCCTCGGAAAACGCAGCAAATAATGAAATTATTTAATTTTGTAATGAATTTTTATTTCACTTGTGCGCATTAACGCAGAAGGAGGCATAAATGAAGACCAAAGAATGGCGAATTATTTCATGCATGTTACCCCAAAAATTTCCATTAAAATGCAATAAAAAAAGGAGGGTAGCGTAAAAAGGACAAAACTAACTACAGCCGGCAGACGGCTGTAGACGAGGCGGGAAACCACAAAGAAAAAAATTTATGTGAAAATAATAAAATTAAAAGGAAATTTTCCATGGGCTGGTCAACGGCCCACACGGCGTATGTGTGCTTCATGATTTCGAATGCCATTTGGCCATTAACTAATACTAAGGAAACGGTTATAGAGGATATACGGGATGGAGAGTGGGGGAAATAAGTTCAGGTGAGGGTGTCCTGCAGCAGCAGGTGACCTGCGTGCTTAAACAAAGAATTATATTACGTATACGCCGCCTTGGTTTCGGTATTTCATTTTTTTCTCAACTTTGATTATAGTTTCCTTTTTTTTACTGGGCGCAGCTACATATGTACACGTACAAGAAAATCCTTTTTGGGGTTTTTAAAATATGGCTTTGTAAATTAAGAGATTTTAAGAGGGATATTTTGGGAGCTATACTTTTGGGAATTAAATGAAAATATTTGAATTTGATGAAGAAGTGAGGTAGATGTTTGGTTCGAGAATACTTTTTTCAACTTTTTACCAAAATTTATATATTTTCTTATTAAATAAGCTTATTCGATATCCTTATTTTGTAGAAAAAAAAGCTTTTCTTTGCATAAAATATAATATTCCCCCTAGTTTCTTAAAGTGCATCAGCAATTCGTTAATAAAATAATCAAATCCTTTTCCCCACTTGTTTGATTTATTAGTACAATAGTTTTTACGCACATTTTCCACATTTCCCTGTCCAGTCTCGCCCGAAATGCAAATTAGTATAATTATGTTATACCATCCACTTTGCGTGAAAAACGGAAGAGAGGACTTGACGAAAGGTGGCCCAGGAGTGCAGCTAACACACATACTGATTATAAAAAAGAAACCACAGCACACACACCCTTTTGTTGTGTGATTTATGGTTTTTCTATGCCCTCTTGGACTTTTTTGATTAATTGCCAACTCGGCCAACAAAACTAAAGTAGTTAAATGCAAAATGGTCAAGCGGAATCTGGCCAACTCCATCTTGTAATGAAGAATTACAAAACTAAAGCAAGACAAGCTACATTTCCGGTAGGCAGAATGACCTACCCAAAAACCAAAAAAATTGTGAATCAAAATGAAGTGGCACATAAAGGCATAGAGGAAGAAGAAGAAGAAGCCAAAGCATTATTAGAAGAACAAGAAAAGAGCAGCAACGGCGGCCACAACAATGGATCATTAATTCAAATGCCGCCTGGACCAGTTCTTCTGGGGCTCCAAGATTACAACAAAGCAAAGCAGAAAAGCACAAAAGCAGAAAGCAAAACGCAGAAGCAAGAAAGCAAGCAATCAGCAGCAAGAGGCACAAGTTAGAGATCGCAGCAGGCAGAATACACAGTAAGGGTTACATGAATAGGTCACTTTACCTAATTATTAAAATTATTTTAGTTCCATTGATAAGGCACATTTTTTACCTATATTAATTTTAAAAATTAATTAAAATTTGTTACCTGCTCCTATGATTCCTTGAAGCATTGTATGCCTGGCCTTTGAGCATATAAAGGCCCCCAATGCCCCCCCTTCACCAACCCTACGAATTTTATGCGTGCGCATTCCAAGCCTATGCTACGCTGCTGTTGCTATTCTTCTTGCTGTTGCTTTTGCTCTTTGCTTTTTGCCTTCTGCTGTGTGCTGACATTCGTTGCGATGAGGTAATCAGCGAAGAGTGCGTGCGTGTGTGAGCGAGATGGAGCATTTGGGGGGGACAGGGGGCTTCGAGGGAGCGGGAGGGTGAGTGCGTGAGCGCAAAGCTTGAAGTTTCGGCTCTCATTGCACGCGCCGAAATTCACCGCACCCTCGAATGCTCCCTCTCTCGGTCGCCCCCAAAGACTAGCCCCCTTCCCGCTCCCTCTTCTCGGGCAGATTATGGCCCTTTGACATCCCATAAATTTCATGTCCATGCCGCTCGTCGACAAAAGATTAACAAAGCAACAACAACAACAATCCAAACATAAGAGCCAAAAAAATAGCAACATCACTAGAAACTAAAACGAATTCCTGGATTTGATATTTCTACAATGTAGAAACTTGTACTATTTGTTTCTTTTTTTAGTTTTTTGTTTTTGTTTTGCAGTAATTCTTTGTAAAAATGTTGATCTTGGATCTGGTCTTTAAATATTCAACATTTTATGGCAAATCGAAGCATTTCGGATTCGTTTAATGGGCTTATAGATGAGGCTTTAATTTGTTCAATCAATTAAGTTGTTAATTTAAACAGGTTGGAGATCAGAGTTCAACAGTTTGTTTCATACATTAATATAATATTACAATATAAGCAATATACACATCTGGCAACCATGTTATCTTGTGCATATTTTCGCAATATGCGCGATCGCCATTTTTTCGCATCCAATCAGAAGCTTGTTCTCTCACAGACACACTCTTACGAGCATGCTTGCCAATACACTTGCATTCGCACTCTCTTAGTCAGTCGGCGCATACAGATGCAGTTATTGGCACAAGGATAAAGAGAGCGTTGGAACGAGATGGCGCTTATAATTCCGAAAAAATGACGAACTTAAGTAACATAATTAACTAGAAATTGGCAGACATGATGGAAATACATATTTTTAGTACCACTTGAGGCGAGTAATAGACAAAATGATTGATTAACTAAAGCCCAAGGGCTTGGCCCTTCTGTGTGTATCTTCAAGATGCGCAAATATCCAATATGTATCTCGCAGTTCCGCTACTTCGACAAAGTCATTAATTTGCAATTAGTTCAAAGGCGTGGGAATAGAAATTGCCTGCCATTTTCCCCCAAGATTAGTAAAGTCTCCACCCAAAGAAATAAGTAGGTATGATTAATAATAATATTTAAAAGTAAAAAATTATTTTCTTATAATTTAAATAATTTCTATTTTAATTTATTCAACTTTTTAGCTGAACTGGAATCTATAATTATTTTATAGGCTCCAGTAGCTTCCGTTTTTGCGAAATGGCATGCAAATAATATCGTTCTCAGCATTATTTTAATATTCACAATTGGCTTTTGCCTTCTGATTGTTCGAAAGGCGGCGGCCCACCTCCTCCATCTGACACACAATTGAATTCTTCCGGTTGCTGTTGCAAGCAAAAAACTTGACGTCATGCCACCCGCCCTCGACCCGCCACCACAGCGATTCGGCTCGGCATTTACAATTCATGCATAATAAACAAATAAAGAAAATGTTGAGAATTGCCTATGAACGTAGGAATCTCTGCTCTTCTCTTCTGCCATTAAATGGTGCAAGTCCTCTAGCTTGGCTCCTGCATAAAATAAATATAAATAAAGGAGGAAAAACAGGAAAAACAAGGCGGGAAAAACAAAAACATTGAGGAAAACTGGAAAACCGTTGACAATTGTGGTTGTGGAAATTGTTTTTGGGGTTTTCCGCTGGTCTTTCAATTTCTTTTTGCATTTTTTCATCCTCTTCTGGGTTTTAGTTAATTTAATTTATGGTTAATTGGGTTGAAGGTCCTGGTAATATGATTTTATTATGAAGTGATAATACGAAGGGCAGGGTCTGGGTGGGTCTTAGGAGGAGTAAGTTATTAAAATTTAAAATACTTTAAATAAGTTTAATTAATCATCTCCATTCCATTTGAAAACCCATTTATTTTTCTTGATTCTAAACAACTTCCAGTTGATTTGTTGCTCTTACATAATGGCTCAGTGGTTGCACAGCAGCAACATCTCGTCTAACGATTGATAGATTGCATTCAGAATATTACCCAACCCCCTCGGTGGGAGGCAAGGGCAAACCCCGAAACCCGAAAAGCCGAATAAGTAAAACAACAATCGGAGCGAAGATCAAAGGCAGAACAACTGCGTCAGCACGGCAACAGCAGCTGAGGCAGCGCCATCGTTGCAACATCCACCAATACACAGGCAGTCACATGTGGATTATATGCAGTGACCCACTTACCGAAAACGACACAAAAAAAAAATGAGTTTGTTGTTCAAGTTGTGTGTTAGAATTGCACTTACCCGGAGGGGTGGGAAAGAGAAAAGGTGGCCGAGGGGGTGGGGAATCACCCACCGACTAAAGAAAACTGGATTATAGTGGTGTAAGTTTACAAAAAATATTAAAAAGGGGTTGCAATTGATGGATTACAAGGGATTTGTTCAAAAAATAAATAAAACAAATAGAGAAATAGATTTTAACTAAAGATTCTTAAGATTATATTTGTAATATCATATTATTTGTTATCACTAATTCAAAAAATTGTAAACTGCATAGTTCAGTGGCTTGACATTGCCGGCTGATGATGTGTATCTATGTACGTATCTACGTATCTTTTCATCTGACTGGAGAGTATCTGTGTGTGCGTAGCTGCAGCGACAACATGCGTGCGTGACCCAATTTCCGTCCCGCTCTATCTCTCGCCCATCATTACAGTACATTATGCCGCAACTGCCCTTCAGATACATCACCCGCTGCTTGCTCCAATTCACATAGGCCTCTCCAGCGAATTTTGACCATATTGTGAGTTCTTTGAGGTCTTTTATTAGAGAACATAGGACCATAGATTTATTTTATTAACTAATTCCTGGAGAACCCCCATATGCAAATTACTTTCCGTCAACCCACTCCAGTTCATTCACCTTAACATCATAATCGATTGGTGGAGTCCGTAAGGTAAACAAATGCCTAAAATAAAAAAAAAAAAACAGGACTCTAAGAAACCTTGGTAATAAACGTAAGGTGAAAAGGCAATCAATGTCGTCGTCCTAGAACTTTGCCTTCCGACCTGCCCCTGCCCCAGATTTCATTCCATAAAAAAAGGGGAGGGCCCTTTTCCCTTGATTCCATGCTATTTTTTTTTTTGTGGACTATTTCGTCCTTGCTCATTGTGGGTAATAGAGCATTCAACTCAGTCCCAAATCAAGAGAAGAGCAACAGGAGTTCCCCTCACAAAAGGCCAAGGCGCAAAAATTATTACATTAGCCGGGGGTTTCCTTTTGCGGCTGCTTTTCCCCCTTTACGTTGCCCTCTGTCCTCTGTCCTCTGCCCTCTTGTAAGGTAGTAAAAATTATGTGTAAAATGTCCTTGAAACCCTTTTTTTTATCTTTTGTTGTCTGTCTTCCTTGGCGGGGCATTGTTGTTGCGACTCCGCTTATTTTCGCCTTACTTTTAAATGAAAAAGAGACTCAATGAGTGGGACAAGCTGAAATACGCAATATTTTTCTTTATTTTCATTGCGTCGTAAATTTATGTAAAGAGGATTTTGTACAAGAAACAGTTGCATTTTTCTAACAGGACTTTTAAATACTAATAGTGATTTAAAATCTATATAGATAATTGGTCGAAATACTGAGTAACCACCACATCTCCTCATAAAAAAATGAGAAAAACAAAAAAATATACCACCATACCCCAGAATTAAATGTGCTGGCATTGCTACAAAAATAAATGATATCATCTTATCTGCAACAGCACTGATATCGGGGGAAGGGGGCCATAATAGGGGCTGGGGTTGAAGTGGGTGGGATGTCCGTGAAATCCGAAGCGAATGTGTTGTGTTCGAGTGTTTGTTTATTTTTTGAGAGTGGAGGGAACGCAGCTCAAGCCGAAATGTCAATTCAGATATCCAAAATATACAATATTTATGATGAAAAATAAACTTTATAAACTATTCATCAAAATATAGTTTATTTCAGGCCCACAGGGCGTATAGTATTATTCCATGCAAACTTTCTCTGTTTCCGGAAATAATACTTGTTATGGCCCTGTTGTTTGTGAAAGATATTCCAGCTTGCATAGGCCCATGTCCTTAAATAAAAATAATATTCTCCGCCAAAAGCATAAAAATGCAGTATACACACATAAAACTGAGTTTTTTTTTTGTTTTTTTTTTGTTGGTGGCGCATATTGTACAGCTCCCCAAACCGAAAGCGAAAAGCACAAACAAACAAACATATTTATGTACAAAATAGGCAAACAAACCGACGCATACAAACGGTTACTATACGCTCTATGTATAGATGTGCAAGTGTATATATACTATATAGACGAATGTAATTGCCAAATAGTGTACATAGGCGAGCCTACGCACAAACCCAAAAAACGAAGAGGCAGCCGCAGCGAGGCAGCAACCAAAGCAGCGCAGCAACAGCGCCGCTCTGCAGCGACGTCAGTGTGAGTACATAACAAATAAATGCTAAAATTTCACGAAATACCAAAAAACGCACACCCAAAAATGCGCGCACACCAATACAAACACAGACAGAGGCCCAGCCGCAACGCACGCGCCCCACACAAACACCCGCACACATATACAGTAAGCCCAGTACATACACATACATACATACAAACATACAAACGCAAGCTGCAAAAGTGCGTTCGAAAGCCCAAAAAGTGGAGCATATAACGCACAACCACCCACACCCATGGCAAGGCCCCCTTCTGCCGACCACCACCCACCCACCACCCACAACAAAAAAGTGTGTAGCTAAGCAAAAAGCATAGAGAGGTGGGGTGGGGTGTGGTAGGGGGGTAGGGGTCCAAAAAGTGCGTGCAGCACTGCAAAAGCAAAAGCGAGAGAGAAGAAGCAACAGCAAGGCGGATGCTCAGGGGTGGATTTGGGGGTGGGAGTTTCCATAAAGTGGGTGGTGTGGGGCTGTCCAACAACAAGAATGCAGTGGATTTGCGAAAACTGGAAGGGTTTCGTATACCGGATACAGTGGTCAGCCAAAAGGAATTTTTTAGGGAATGATATTAGTGACTTTTAGAAGAGATATTTTAAGGTCAGGCTACAAAATATCATATTTGGAACATTTATTTTCTTATAAAATTACCTAATATTTAAAGATATTCCTTGTTTTTTTAACCTTTTAAAAATCTACCCAAAGTTAAATCTCTATTTTAAAAATATTATTATTTTCATAGTCTCAAAACCCCCTAATATTGACGTTTTTTTCAAGTGGGGTCATAAATTAACAAATAAAACAGTTCTCAATTTTCAAAATATATCAAATTCGGTACACAGAATAAATGCCTGTGTGGCAAGAACTTCTCATAAGAGTTTCATTTCGGTAATTAATATAATGGTCGCCCAGGGCTGAGAATTCAACGCAATCAATGTCGATATTAATTGCCCTGCAATCGGAATCCGTCCCTGCGATATGCGTCGCTGCCAGCGCTGGCGTTGGCAGAGCGGCCATTGTATGCTGCCAAAAATACGCAATTCACCCACACACACACACACGCATCTGGTATGCACACGGCGGCATATAAGAGAGCTGCATTGGTGTGCGGCAAAAAGCTCGTGCTTATTGGATTTCCAAAGCATAAGAGCGGCGACGCCGGCTGCGCTGTCGCCGCTCCACGTGTTTCTTGAGTTGCGTAAATTTTGGTCGGGGCTCCACCCCCCGCCCCCTGCCATTCGCCCATAAGCTTTCATTGTCATTGTGTGCATAAAATGGCAGCACCAGCAGAGAGCGGCAGAGCGAAAGGGAGAGCGTCATGCGCTCTCCATTCTTTGAAGCTGGGGAAGTTCTGCCGCCGCGAAAGCTTGGCATTGTTATTGTTGTGTTCAGGATTCCACGGTTTTCTATTTTTGCAGGAGAAAACGAGTATTTTTCAACAGGGTCAGTTTTATTTTTTTTATGCTCTGTCTTTGAAATTGGCTTTGCTTTTCGAGAGAATTTTGTGTCTTTGCCCCGCGAGTTAAGAATCAACTTTTAATTAATCGAAATAAATGAATTGTATTTCTTATTTTTTTTTTTTTAGAATTTCGGCGTTGAAATTACGTTTTAATTGTTTCGATGGTTGTGGAATTTGATATTTAAGGTTTTTTTTTATTTTGAAAGAATTGCATTCGAAGAAGGGATAGTGACACTTGTGGGAATAGGAAAGAGATTTTGGGTTGAAATGGGACTGAATTTTGAGGGTTTTTCGTTGGGATTTCAAATATGCAAATTAGGTTTTAATTTTAAAGAAAATTATAACTGCATTGTACTTTTAACTATCAAAAGACTATAATATTTTTTTGAATTTCCAGTTATAGGAAAGAAAATACTTAAGGTTATCCTTGAAACTTAACTCGTATCTAGAAATACTTGAATAATTTTTTCTATTATAAATCCGCTTAAGGAGAAACCCTTCTTATTGCATCCATGTAGTATTACCGCATTTGGACCACCTGGTTGGGAATCTCCTGCTGGGCGAATAGGTTAAGACCAAGTTTACGTTCGCTATTTATGGACTAGATTTCCCTAAACATTTTTCACTTGAACGGAGGACCCATAATTACCTCATGTCCTTTGGCTTATGCAATTTCGCCTGCATGGCCCACAGAGGGGTGCAAGAGCAGCGAGACAGAGAGAGCAAGAGCAAGGAAAGGTAGATAAACTCACCCCCGGGAAGGATAACTCTTATCCTGGGGCGGCAGTGCATACACACAGAAAAAGACATGCAAAAAATCAAATGCAACAATGATTGTTCTTAGGAGCATTCTTTAAAACTCTTCTATTATGATTTGGGTAATTTCCTTAATTATTATATCATTTATTATCCATTCTGGGAAAACACATTCGTCCTTATTGGATCCAATCTGACCATTGCAAGTCTCTCGCCTGCATTCCAATTGGATTAATAGCAGAAAGTGGTTGTCAGAGAGCCAGGCAGAGCCAGCTGCTGAGAAGCAAAGTCAAAAACAAAAGCACACACACACACTTGCAAACACTGCGGCGGGGGCGATTTTGGGCCAATGCAAAATGGGCGCACTCAGCGCCAAAAACAAAAACAACATGAGCAGCCCCAATGCTGGCGAAAAAGCACACACAGCGACTGCGACGCCAGCGCAGCTCGCACGAACAGTGGGGCAAAATTAATTGTTTTTGTTGATATACATTGGAAAAATATAAGTTTTTCTAAAGAAAATATAAGAATAAGTGGTTCTGAGGTAAGGTTAGGTTTTATTTTATATTTTAAAAGTTTGTCAGAAATTTTTTTGATTTAAAATTTATATTTAAAATAAATTAAAATGAATTTTTAAAGAGTATTTTTCTGACTTATAAAAAGTGTATTAATATTATAAAGAAACACCGCTTTCAGTATTCGCCCTATTTCAATATTTCTAGCCCACTGTTTTTGAGAGAAGCTCTTGCCTGCGCTTTGCTGCGTTTTTACTCTCCGTCTGCTATTGTTTGGCTCTGTCGCGTCGCTGCCACAGTGCAGTCGACGCCGGCCGAGGCAGAGGCAGCCGAGAGAACGCGCTCGCGTTGTGGTCCCACTGTCGAAAAAATCTCCGGACGGAAAGGTCGCCGTCGCAAAACATAGAAACTTCGGTCTATTCGGTCCTAGGTTTCGGTGGTGCTCGCAGCTCGAGCGCGTGTGCATTTTGTCGTCTCTCGCAGCAGCAGCGCAGCACAAGTACTGCCCAGAAACTGAACGTTAAATTGCAACATTTTTGAAAACAACACAAATCACTGTTTTCGAAACATCTAAACAGCCGCACTTTTATACCATTCGTATTTTCGTCTATATATACATACATATATATATATATATTGTCGTGTGGAAATGTGCATTTGATGCAACAACAGCAGAAGATTTTGCGGCATTGAACCTTTAATTTATTATTTCACTTTTGTTTGTGTTCGGGAAGCAAATGCGAAAACTGTGAAAGTGATTTTCCAAAAGGTTTTTCGACAAGTGATTAAAGGTAATTTACAAAAAAGTGATTTAAAAAATTAAAAAAAAATAAATATCTGAAAAATATTCAAGAATAGAAAAAGGACTCGTTCTAACATTAATGCAACAAAAATTTGTGCGTGTGTGTGTGTGTGTATTTGAGAGGATTGGGGTGTGTGTGCGTTTAGAACTCCCAGATTCTAAAAACTGGATCGGGGAAAAAGTGAAGCAGAAACTTTTATGCATAACGAAAACGTCTGCATTTTTAATCAAGCAACAACAATAGAAACAGCAGTGCCGTGCCAGCAATAGCAACAACACAACCAACACCAATAACAAAAACAACAAGAACATGGAACAATAAACAACCCTCCCCGTGATCCGCCTACCCCCCCCTGGAAAATAAACAAGGCGCAATCCCAGTGAACTGAACCCCTTTTTTTGCACTATATACCGAGTATGTGTGTGTTTGAGTGTGTGTGTGTGTGTGTTAGAGAGTGTGAAAGGAAGTAAAAGGACTAGAGAGTGCGAGGCAAAGTGCAAGAAATGCATAAAGAAAAATGCAATTAAGCCAGGACACTTGTTCAAGAAGAAAAAATTTCAAAAAAAAAATATAGAGTTTTGTATTCAAAAGTGTGAAAAAATGTCTTTTAAAAAAAGTGACTTTCTGCCTCCAAAACTGAGAAATAATATTAATCTCCACCCCAAAATGTTATAGTTCATGGAGCCAAAAATGACATTTACCAGAAGCCCAATGGGAAAAACAGACCGGAAGATAAAAATTTCCAATTGGGAAAACAAGATGTGAAAACCAAAATAAAATTTAAGATAAAAATCTTTAAGTAAAGTGAATATTTCCCAAGATTAATATTTCTTTTATTTCAATTCCCAAAGCGCTTCTGGTAAATAAATTTTAATTTTTGGTTCATTAAACAGAGCAATAAATGTATTATTTTTGAGATATTTTGAAAGTATTCTAACGATTCTCTATTTCCAGCCAAATGTCACTGTGAAAATGCATCTACAAACTAATCACAATTCAAATTTCAACAAAAAGAAAAACATTCAGCGACAGATAGTCTGGCGAATGCAACAAAATGCAAATCAAGCAACTAATTTTGAACATTTAACCATTTAAACACAAAACAAATCAATGATTAAATTAAAAATAATTTTTTGAAAATTATAAATATTTCATATTAAAATGAACTGAAAACAAAAAACTACCGAAAATCAACCGCAAAATTTTCAAATTGGCAACATCATTTTTGGTCTAAAAATAATTCAACAAAAATTAATCCACAGAAATATTTAAAAAAAAAACGATTTTTGGCAAGCTGCGTGGTGAAAGAAAGCATTAAAATAAAATATATAACGAAACAAAAAAGTATAAATTATCTTAAAAACGTCCACACGTGAAAATGTTTTGCAACTAAAATATATCAAATGTAACTTTTTGAAATCAACGTAAAGGCAAATCGGAAAGAAAACCAAACACCCTCTCAGAAGCCCAATTCAAAATCCAGTTAAAAATCCAGGGGAAGTCTTTTTAGAACAAACGCAAAAAACCGCTAAAATTTAAGCCACCAACTAAATTGGTCAACTATTCAAAATTATTGGTTCGGACAATACGCAATACTATACAACACAGTAACACAGCAGCAACAACAACATCAACAGCCATAGCAACTGAGCCGACTACAGTAACTACAGTAATCACTACAGTAACAGCAACCGCATCAGCAGCAGCAGCAAAAAACGTGTGTGTTAGTTTGCATAAAAATTTCGTTTCGAAAAATATAAAAATCAAAGCATCAAATATTTAAACAGACATAATAAATATAATAAAATATAATAATATATCTATACAAAATATCTATGCATACAAATTATATCGAAAAAAATATTTGGTAAACAATTTTTGAGTCTACTTAAATAATTAGTAACTATAACTAAAAACAAAAACATTTGGCCCAAGTGCAGTGTAAAATAACAAAAATAAAAAACTTAAAAATTCAAAATTAACATTTGTGAAGTGTTTAGAACTTGAATGATTCTGGACTTGGATTAAAACGAAAATTTGCAATTGGATATTAAGGTGAGATTGTAGAAGAATTTTAATAAATATAAATTATTAGTATTTTTTTAATGGGTTTACCTGGGTAACAAAATGAATAATGTTGCTTTAGAAAGTGTCCACAAACATTTGCAAACAATTACTGGCTCAAAACTCGGCCTGTAATTACATTTATAATTTATGCAAAAAAAAATATTTAAAGAAAAGCATTCAGAAATGGAGGAAAAAATTGCCTACGCACTTGGCGTATGATTTATGACACTCAACTTGGCGTTGCATATTAATAACGGGAATGCGTGAAGAAAAGCAAAAGTTGCTTAGTTGACATTTCTACATGTGTACATCCCCTTTTTTTTTAGGGTTTAGGGTTGTGCATAAATTAAAAATATATTATTTTTCTTGTGCACCATTGTAGTTGTTGTTGTTATTGTTGTTGTTGATTCATCTAAGCCAAAAACTGCGTCGCAGTTGACACGCAATATTACCCTATTTGCCCCAACCACCTTCCTGTTAGCTCTGCCCTGACTAGCCGACTGCGCTGCCGGCGCCGCTGCCACTTTGACCTACTTAGCAGCGCAGCGTGTTCCAAATTTTGGTGCGCTGTTCGGTGGTACTGTTTGTCCGCTTGCCCCCATCTCGCTCGCACTTCTAATGCCATTGCGTGCGCTTGAAATTGTAGTTTTTGTTTTTGTAACTGGGGGTCTTCCGCATTTAATTAAATGCACAGCAATTTTTTCTTGGGTAGAACGCATTTTTGAGATACAAAAGTATCTGTGAGATACATTATAAAAGATAGTTTTGAAAAAAGATACTGGAATTTAATAATAAGTTTAAAAAAAAAAACCATTTATTTCTTTCCGTGTTTTTAGTTTTCTTCAAAGTTTCATGTCAGCTGCATTTTCACTTGTCGGAAGTGAGACGGCCAACACCCTCTTTCTCTCTTCCACTTTCTCACGTGCATTTGCACAATCGTCAAGTTTTTTCTTAGAATTCAGCCCCTCTCGCTTGCTCTCGCACTGATGTAAGCAGACAGCCTGGCTGGGCTTCTGCTCTGCTCTGTAATGTGTTGTAACTGAACGCAATGCAACCGTCTTCATTATTTTTGTCGGCACTTGCGTAAAGTGTCTACGATGCCCCTCCCCCCTCTCTGGACAGTTCTCGTCTGGAAATTTTGTAAGTTTTATGACTTGCCACTGCAGTTGCCGGAATTTTAATGCCAACAATTACCCAGAAACGTTGCAAGAAAGTGACCCGCACATGGTCTTGGATTTAGGCCTGAAATGCATTTAATTGGAAAGCCGCCAAGAAAAAAACCTAGTTACTATGTAGAAGCAACATATAATAAGGAAATGTAGTATGCAAATATCTCTTAGAAAACCTAACTTGTTATAAAACCAGGTTTTTATAGTTTTATTAGCCATTAAGGCCAAGACACGCACTTTTTTCCGCCAAGGGCTGCAAAAGTCTTAAGCCAAAAAAAAAGAAACTTACACGAGACTTGACCATAAAAATTCATATGAAATAATCGCTTTTATGAACTGCTAATTAGGCTTATCAAAAAAAAAAAAAAAGAGCAAGGTTTATGTACATACATACATCTATGTATATACATATAAGACTATGTATGTATGTATGAGGCTTGGTATAAGGGCTGGGGTCTAGGCAGGGGGTGTGGTCGTGGCTCTGAAAACCTGTCAGTGTCAGTCAAAGTGACAAACTTTTCTTTTTTCTGCTGGCTTCTGGTTCCTCTTTGTGTTCCTCTTTCCATGCCACTTAAATGTTGGCTAAATGCGAAAAAAAGTACAACCGCATAGGCCTATCGGAAGAGCAACTGAGATAGTGACTCACACACACACATGCAAGTACACTAAAGGCCAAGGTATTAGAAAATAAAATATTTTAAATATTAAATAGGTTTTTTATTTAAAAAGGTATTAATATAAAAGATATTTTTATATTTTAATTAAAAGTATAAATTCATGACAATTTTTTTTTTTGAAAAATATCTAAATATCTATCTAATATCTTGCATCTTTCTTATAAATTATAAAAGCACACACACCCTTCCACTGCCAGAAACGAGGTCTATAATATTAGACCCAGCTGTATTTACAAAGCCTATTGAGGTTTGGCAAACTCTATTCGTTTTTAAGATATTTTTTTTCGCTAGTTTTGTTAGATATTTTTGTTTTTTTTTTGCGGCCATTCCCCAGTTGCTAATTGCCAGTTGCCTTTTGCTCCACTTCGCTACACAACTACACACGCACACGCACACAAAACTTTTGCATGCAATCGCCTCCTATATGTGTCTGTGTGTGTGTGTGGGTGTGTATATTTGCAATGGCCGCCGCAATAGTTTGCCGACTAGGAAACGCATTTCATGGGCGGACATTTTCTATCTTTCTCTCTCTCGCTTTTTTAGGTTTATCTGCATGGAACAGTGGGTGTGTGTAGGGTTTCATTGCCATTTTTCAGTGAGTGCGTTTGCGTTGTGGGGCGGGGGGAAGGGTCATAAAAAAGGCTTATATGACATGGATGAGAAATGTCTGCAGAAGATGGTTTGGTTTTCAACAAAAAATAGATATTGGAAAATATACATAGTTTTTCTAGATTTTTTCTCCAAATGAAATATTGGTTGGAAATCTTCTTGGAATATGTAGATTTCTAGAAAATAAATGATCTCATTTAATTTATAAAATTGCAAGCAAATAAAAACACTGAACTTTGTTCATTCTAAGTCTATTACATCACTACCCAGAAACAAAAAAAAACTAATGCTGATAAATTCCGCCCCAAAAGCTACACAAACACATGCAGAAGGGCGCAATAAAAAAACACAACAAAAATTTAGAAAAAAAAGCACAGCAAAAAAAAAAGCCAGCATATAGTCGAAGTGGCTATGTAATAGCAAACAAAGACATAAGCACATAGGCCTATGTACACTTGCCAGGCCATGTAGGAGGGCAGTCTGGCCGTCCTCTATCTCTCTCTATCATTCTCCCTCTCCCGCTCTGCGAACGCAGCGCAAAAAAAAAACAGCAAGTCGCATCAAAAAACGCGACAAAATGTGGCGAGATCTACAGAGTTCATAAATAAATGCGTGGCCTACAATTAAATTGGCTCAAAGTGCCTAGGGAGCAGAAAAAAAAAAGGCCAGGAGAGGGGGTGATAGCGTTTCGAGTTGTTGAGAGAGGGGGAGGGGAGGGGCGGCCTGCACAGCAACAAAAATAAAACTACGAAATAAAACAGCAGCAGCAGCGATAGAAAAAAACCTTGAGCTGGCACAACATAATTAAAAATGTGCGTAGACGCACTCATACACACACACAAACATACCAACAAATAAATGCCCGAAAAAAATGCCCGCACACAGTCATACATATCGCTCTCCCACCAACACACACACACACACACACACTCAAACTTTGCAGTGCGTAAAGCTTTTCCTGCTTCACAAATGACATTCACGCGCAATAAATATCAGACTACCAGCCAACCGAAAAAAAAACCAACAACAACAACAAGAACGCAAAAAATCATGAAATCAAAAAAAAAAAGCTCCACTGCAAATCCAACAACAAAAGGAGGAAGTCTAAAAATGGCAGCAACAAAAAAAAACTATAGCCCCATAGGCCTAATGGCGAATGCAGAAAGAGGAAGAGAGAGGGAGGCCAAAGCTTTCGGCACGCACTTTACAAAGCTTTGATAGGCGCCACGCACATTGAAGCCGAAGCTTTTTTGAAATGATCATAGGTTGGCGATCGAGAATATCTGCAATTTAAAGTAACTAGATTCTTTAGCTTGAAGATACAAAATCTTCAAGATACAGATATCTTGATACAGAAAATTAGAAAATAGAGATTATAAATAATTATAAATTAAAATATTAAATTTTTTACTAGTATTTTTTTAGAACTCCAAAGGATTCTAAAAAAAACATAGCCCACTTTTCCGAGCCTAATTAAAATGCAACGGTGACACAATTTCCCATTGCGTGATGCAAACAAGAAACACAAAACAAAAGAAAGGAAAGGAAACCGAAATGATTATATAATTGGAGAACCTTCGGCTCCCCCCAATTTCATTTTAATAACGGTTAATTAAGTCAAGAGTAATATACGCATATTAAAAGCTACTCCAGAACACTCTCGGAAACACATGCAACCAAACATAATTCTTTGAAATTACCCCAATCTGTGGATATCTTTTCCCTTTATATGTCACATGAGATTTTTGTTGTTGTTGATTTTTTTTCAACTTGACATTTCCTCCATTTTTTCTGGATGCGTTTCCACCTTTGTAGCTTCCTTTTCCCCAGATTTTCCTAATAATTTTTTTTGTGACTCGAAAGCAAGTGAAGCGAAGACGATTGGAGTGCACTCGCCAGGGGGGAGTGCACAAAGCGAGAAGTGGAACAAAAAGCACAAAAGAAAAATGGTTAAGGAAATTAAAAAGCATAAAAACAACAACAACAGCAACAGCTTCCGTTAAAACAAAGCAAACTCAAGTGGAAGAAGGAACAAAGAAAGCGAGCAGCGAAAAAAAAGGGTTCCCAAAGAAAGGTCGTTGGTTAGGGAGGGGCCAAGAACACATATGCAGCATTTACCGTTAACTCTTCGAGGGCGTTCATTTTTTTTTTTTTTTTTCCTCCTCAACATTGTGGTTAACTCTTTTTTTTTGTTTTGTTTCTTTGTTGCTTCTTCTTTGCCGGTGTTTCTGGTTCGTTTGATATGCAGAACTTTGGGATTTTGGTAGGATGATGCACTTGGCTTGAATGGGAAAATAATCAGTCAAGAGGAGGTAATTTGTTGTCAAGTGCGTTGGGAAAAAGGGAAGACCATACGGTAATTATATATAAATCTAAGACGGGCACACTAAGGCATGCAGTTCGTCACCTACTAGCTTAGCTGTCATGGTAATGAGGATTTTGAAGGAAAGAATGGAAACTTTACATCTTAATCCTTACATGCATCAATTAATTTTCATATTAACCCTCTAATAGTAAATTTTAATACTAATTCCACCCCTGAAAACCTTACTCCTCAACGGATGACTTAACCCATGTTATACAATGTCTTTTTTGGCCACATGCTTGGGTGATTCATTCATTTGGTGGCACGAACGACTACCCCCCCTCCCACATTTGTGGCACTCTGAAACAATGTAACAATGCATTTACGCAACTCTTGCCTTGCACTTGCCTCTCTGATGACGATAATGATATTGTTTGAGGTTGGAAGATACCCAAGCTTAATTTATGCATTTTCTCAAAGTTTTTTTTTTTTTTTGTTTTTCGGGCGTTATGCGTGGGTGACTCAAGGTGTTTCATTCACATTGCGATGACCGCCGATAAAACACATTTTAAAATCAACCACCTACCTACCGCCTGCAGTGACGAATGTATCTTCTTTTTTTCTTCTTCTTTTTTGGTCTAATTAAAATGCACCAACTCGAGTGCAACATTTTATGGACGTGATTTACACAGGAGTGTAGATTTTTAAGGGGAATGGGAGGAAAACCATGAAATTGAATTGCTACTTTGAAGTGCACTCGATGTCAGTGGAAGGGCCCGAAAGGGTTAGCTGCACACATGGCTGCACGGCTGATAGACAGCCCTAAAAAAAAAAAGTGGTGGTCCCACCGGGGGGGTGGAGTGAGGTAAGGTGTTGGAGCCATCACAACCGCCGGGCCACCTAGTTGCCCACACTAATTACGGCAAAATGCAGCCAAGGCAACGTCGCATGTGCACAGCGGCAACATCGCTGGGTTCTAAACTCGTCTTACTTTTTTTTTTTATACATTTTTTTACTACCCAGTTTTAACAACTTCATTAGAAGAGTCCATAAAAAACCGTTGCTAGAGGGCTCAGTTCATGTTGCAATTTCCTTGATTGGAGGTTTTAGTCTCGAAGGACCAAAATTTTTAATACTTAAGGTTATAAGTTATAACTATGAATATTTAATATAAACTATATTTTTAACGTTATCACCTTTAATTCTTTGCAGGTAAGCACAACTGAGGCTTTGTTCGAGCTAATTAGGCCGTCGTCTAGCGCCTAAGTTACCGTAAGTTCCCTCTATGGCCATAATTGCATAAACATTTTTCATTTCTATGGTGCAGACTTATTTTGTGTCGTATTTGTTTTTGCATTTAACTCCCCCACGTGCCCCACGTGCCCCTTGAGGCCTTTTCCATTTGCTTGCGCTTCGGTTCAGCTAAGGGCTTGCCGGTGGGACCTCCCTGACTCCAGTTTTTCTCCAGTATTCCTGACCATAAATTTTGCAATTAACGACAAATGTCACTTTGTCTGGCCGATGGCGACGTTGTCGACGACATCCGACCATTGCAACCATTTTGTTGTGGGTGTGGGGGTGGGATGTGGGATGTGGCACTCACTGCCTTTTTTTTTTGTTGTTGGCTGAATGCTTTTAGCCCAGGACCAGCGAAGCATGGCATGGCCTCTGAACGGGCTAAATAAACCCCATCCTCTTGGGCCGCCCACTTACGGTCTGCTCGTCCTGCAATTGCATTAAAAAGCATAAATTTACTTTAGCCCTGGCCCAGGAACGTTATAAAATCCATTTATGCACTTCACTTGCTCTCTTTTGCATGCCCCAGACCCCCTCACTCCCCCTTTTTGGGTGGTTGCATGCTGCTGGTCAGACTTTGGATCCCGGGTCCTAGCGTCCAGCAGCAGCGCCAGCACCAGCTCCTCTGCAATCTACAATAATTTCTGATTTCTTTTTTGTGCCGTTCCCATTTTATATTTTTGCTGCCAATTCTGCAGTCCAGGCTAGCGTAAATAGAAAGAGAAAGAGAGCATTGTGGGGCAGAGAAGAAAAAGGATAGAGAACGCGGGGAGGCAAAAGCTATGCAATTTTTACAAAAATTCCCAACGAACCCGGCCAAAACCCACCAAGCAAACCCACTTTTGCTTTTGTTTTGTTTTGTGTTGTGTTGTGACGATGATGAAGTTTAATTTAGACACGACCCTAGTCCGAGCCTCCTGCAGCACCCGCATGGTGTGGCAGCCATCTGTGCCATCTCATACCCAGCACCACCGCCCATTTAAACCACTGCAGCCACTTGGGCTGCCACCCACTAGCCAGAGGGTAGAGCCAATGCAGATCCTGCAAAAGTTTTATAAATTGTTTTTGAGAGTTGCATTCTTATGAAAAGCTTTTAAATATTTATTTAAATACAAATTTTAAAAAATGAAACCCTAAAGGTGGATATATGGGTAATCCTTCCCTTAGGAATCCCTTTTCTAAATTCCTAATTGTTTTTGTTCTCTGCATTCTGGAATTGGTTTACTTTTTTTTTGTTGCACTTGCTGTGCCATTCATTAATCTCCTGGTATCCTTTCCCTCCTTGCAACGAAGCTATTTCCTGGACACATCTATATATGTTCTACCTCCGCCTATGCATATACATACATATGTATATATATTTTTTTTTGCCAACTATTCCCTGGCGCATACCTTTTTCTATCTATGTGAGTTTTGTCCATTTCCGTTTTTTGCTCCGCCTCTAATATAATTTCGATTTTTCCTATCCAGTGTGTGTGTATGTGTGTGTGTCTGGAAACTTCATTTCCTCTAGGTACGGGGCGTGGCAAAAAATACTGCAGCTGCCCCACCCTCGGCCCCATTCTACTCATTTTTTAGATAAACAATCAGCAAACTGCAGCAGCAGCATAAAATAATAAAAGAGGCAAAAATTTAATTCCCTTTTTTTTCTCGTTTCTGGTAAGCGTTTCCTCTTTGAAAGTTTTTGTTTGTCGACTTTTCTGGCCATGCTAGGGTAGTAGTAGTAGTATGTTTTTTCTCGTATCCCTATCTGTTTGTTTTGCATGCGCTTTTCTGCAGAATTTTCGGCAATATTCCATTAATACTTCTGTGCCCATGGGGGCAACAAAAATGGAAAACCAGGGAGGGGAAGACTTTTGTTTGCTTTGTCAGTTGCTGCGCCAAAGTTTTGTTGATAAATAAATTTTTTAGCGATAAATTTTGCAGAATGCAAAAATCAATTTTCTTCCTTTTTGTGTTGTGTTTTCTCCACTGCATAAATAAATCATCAATGCACTGTGGGGGGAATACGTTTTTTAGCCTTATGGGTATTCGATTGCAGTTTCCTTCCCTTTACTACCATACCCCACCCAGGCCCTATGAAATTGTGAAATTCTGCATTTCTGTTTGGGAAAATATGGCTGCCAAGCGTAAATGGAAAATGTCAGGCTATTTTTGTATCAGAAAACAGAAGTTTGTTTTTTTTATATCTTTGCCAAAGGGAATTTATCCTACAAATGGAATTTTTAAATGGTTTATGGCTTTAAATAATGACTTTATTTTGAGGGGAAACTTTTGAAAAGTTTACTTTTTTTAAAAGCTATTTGACTTTGGAAGTTATGAACTCTTTCCAATAATATAATATATCATATAGAATATAAATTATATTTATATTTCAATAATATCTATCCAAACTGAACATCTATCTCAAAATTGAAAACTTGGAGATTATGGAGAATCAAATTACGAACCTTTGAAGGTGTTTCGCTCAAGGATCGGAAGTATATAGCCTCCGCTCTGGACCCTCCATCCATACCATGAGTTCAACCACATTTTGAAGGTATAAACCTTCTAATAAATTCTGTATTATTTTTATTAATTATCAGAAATAACCAATATTATTTCAAATTAATGCCTACAATATCTCCCTTGTTTATCCCCCAAACCTATACATTTTTTCAGATCTATAAAGCCTTTGTAATCCCCATGGCTCCTTTACCATATTATTGATTCATGTTCTATCCGAAAATTCCTAAAACAAAAAACATCCTTTTAGCCTGAGCCCAACTATTGATGGATACCCAAAACTCCCATAGACGGAAAACTAAAACCTTTTGTCAAAGATAAATAAAATGGGGAAAATGGGAAACTGGGGGATGGGGATGGTGTGGCATGGTGGGGTTGCAATAGGGGTTGCCAGAGTTGGGAAAGCCTGCATGCGACAAATGCAGGCAAAAAAGCTAGAAAAGCCTGAAGAAGGAAAATGGGAAAATGCCAGACTCTCGGCAGCATATGTGAGAGGATGGATGGATGGTTGGGTGGTTGGGGTTGGGTTGGATGTGGAAAACCTCTCGCCGAAAGCCAATGTGCAATGTCTATGCAAACACAAGGGGGTGGTGGCAGACTACTGCTTTCTTTCTCTCTCTCTCTCTCTCTTTCACTCTGTGTGTGTTTGGAAACTCCAACAACTGCAGTCGACAAATGTGAAATAAATTAAAATATTTTTATCTACACTCATGCACGTAGCCCTGCAATGTGGAAATTGCTTCCATCTTCCCGTCAGTTGTAAAAGTTTTTCGAAGCTTTGGAGTTTAACCAACCCTCTGGTGGCAACCTCCCCTGCCTCTCCCCTCTCTCTCTGTGTGTGTGTGTGTGTGTGTGTTTGTTGAAAGTTTTGTTTTTGCAGAGTTGCATTTTGTGCTAAAATGTTTTTTGTTGTTTGAGAATTATTGCTGCATCGCCGAGAAAGGGTTGCAACTGCAGTTGTTCTCTCTCTACTCGGTATCTGCTTTCTCTTTTCTTTCACTCGCTCTGTCTCTACCACTACCTCTGCTTTATGGCTTATACATATGTGTTGTCTGCTTTTTGGCGCATTGCACTAACCGACTATAAATGAAATGCCGCATGACGGCCCCCAAGCCACACCCCCTCTTCGGTGTTTTTTTTTGTGTGCCACCCCCTGCTCTCTGCATGCAAAAAAGTGAAAGTTTGTGCTGCTCCTTTTTTGAGTTTCCCTCGGTGGAAAGGAGAAAGGGCCAAAACGGAGAAAGGGAGAGGATAAAGATGAGGATGAGGAAAAGAGAGTACTAGAGAGAGAAAGACAGACACGGGGGAGGGTGAGAGAGCAAGGGGTTTGCTGTATGCTCTGCACTTTGTTTGGGGGTTGCACGTCGCCACCCCACCACCGCTGACGCCCCCCCTTTTGGGCCAAGTGCTGCAGTCGAGGGTTGTTGGGTTTCATAATGATGACAGCCCAGAGTTCCTGATGCTGCTGCTGCTGTTGCTGCTGCTCCCCGATGATCATCACGGCACTGATGATGATAATGACGTTCCATGCAGGGGATACAACCCTCATGCAATGTTGTTCCTCATTGATTTTCCTTTTTTCCATTTTTTTTGTTCGTCCTGCCTCCTACCTCCTGTTTTTTTTTTTTTTTTTGGGTTTTTACTTTTCCTCCTCTTTCACTCGGGGAAGGAAAACTTTTTTCCAAGCAACAAAATGCATTTTTTGTGCGCCGCCTGCAGACAATGCGACAGACAGTGGGCACCAGAGGGGGGCGGTGGCGTAAGAGGGTGGAAAAGGACGATGGGTGGTTGGGCGTACTAGTGTAGTGGCTGCCGCCTGCATAGAGAGAATTCATTTGGCTTGTCTGCGTCTGGCTGAAAGTCTGGCAAGGAAATCACAGACGATAAGGAAATGAGTGAAAATTCATTTCGGCTTTTGGCCTGGTCTCCTGCATTCCTCCCTCCCTTTTTTTGTGGATACACCCATCTCTTTCTATTTGTAGTACTCGTAGTTTATAGTATTTTCTCCATTTTACTACAGTTTCCCCCCTTTGGCACGTTCAGGCTGCTGAGTGCTGTCGGGTTTGTGGCTATAATTTGCCTGCATTTTCCTGCACCACCCACTTCCAGCTGCCCCCCCCTCTCCCGATGCATTTGAGCAATTTATTGCTGGGACATCATCCTTGTCAATGGTCGGTCCTTTCAGTATTCTCGTTTCCTTGACTATCCTTTATCCTTTTTTTGGTTTTTGTCCTTTGTGGGTTTTTGTTTTCTGCGGCTAGCACAACTTGAACTCTAATGAAATATCTTCTCCAAGCCTCGCTTTTTTTTTGCCACAATTTTTCATTAGGATTTCTGAGCTGTCCTGCGGCAGTTTTCTCTAGTTAATTTGTGTGATTTGCTGCATTGATCAAAGGGAGGAGGGAAAAGGACTAAAAAAAGGGGGGAGAGGCAATAAGTCATCAAGTCAGGATTGAGTTATACAGGGACATTCTACAAAAGACATGAACAATTTTAAAGGATTCTTAAAGAAATATCTGCTATAACCACTAAATAATTGCATACTTGTTAGGGCTGTTTAAGCTTCACACCCTTCCTCCATCTGCAATCCCTAAACTCTGTTATGTCAACTGCAATTTGCAGATACAAATCTAATACTCGAGATACTTACAATAAAAGAGAAACGAGGGTGACGAGGGCGCACCCACACACTCAACACTAAACACTTTCGCTTTGGCTGCCAAAATGTCATAACTTTCGATTTCGTGGCAAGTCGCGAACGCGAGTCGCCGGCTTAACCCCAGACAGACCTCGATACCCAATGCGACCCAGTACCGAATTCCTCCAGTCGCGAATTGCGATTTGTCGCACTTCCAAGTTGTTGCACGCCACAGAAATGATAAAAAAAAATATAAAAAAAAGTAAAAGTCATGCGACAATACAATCATTTCTTCTTTTATTTTATTTTGCAGTAAATTGCATGCGACATTTCATTTTTTTTTTTGTTGGTTTATGTTTGTCTTTTGTGTATTTTTTTTTGAGCGCCTTTTGTGTGACTGTCGACGTCGTGACAAACGCTGTCTGGGACAACCTGAGTGTGACTTTGAACACAAAGATACACACATCCACCACTCGGATATAGTACACTTTTTTTGTTGTACTTGTGGGCGTTGCAAAGTGCCAAAGAAATTCCACATTTTCAAGCCTGTCTTTCACTTATTGAATATCAATTGTTTTTTTGTTCATAAACATTTGACATTTTGTTGCTCATTTCACTTCGTGGGTGGGTGGGTTAAGAGCAAAAGTCACGATAAAAATACATTCAAGTCGATGAAAGTGAATTTTATAATTAAAATTATTATTAATGTTGGTGTTTGTAAAGGCTTTAATTATTTAATAAAAAAATTGTCGAAGATATGAATGAAAATAATTTTATGCAAAATCAGACACACACACTCTTGGGGAGAGAGTATCTCTGAGCATCTCCGAGTATCTGTATCTGTATCTGTGAGTCATGTAAAAAAAGTAATAATAAAAGAAAAAGCACGGCTGCGAAGGAAAAAAAGACAGAAACAGACAGAAAGTGAAATAAAAATCACATTTATCTTGAACTTGAACTTGAAAAATGAAAATGAAGACATCGAAGTCGGTCGACAGTGTTTTTATAGCTGCTCCGTGTTTTTGTTTTATCTTGTAAATTTTTTTTAAAGAAATATCTTGATGATAGCTGCTGCTTTGAATAATAATTTTAATGATATTAATGATGATATTACAATCAAACCTTGCAGCTGCAAAACTTGTTTATTTTTCTGCGCAAAAGACCATTGGATGCACACAGAGATGAGATAATCGCTGAAACAAATAAAGAAAAAATTAAATAATATGGTTGGAAAAAAGTTAATCATAAAGCAGACTGACTAGCGGCTAAAAATAACCACAAAGTACACATACACACATTTATATATGAGAATCGGAGAATAAGTGGTTAATGCATATAACTGGCTGCAATGAGAATAAAGCTCGTGTCATTTAGCGACTTTTAATTAGTCTAACATGGCCAAATTTAATTTGATGAAATATGAGTTGAAAAATGCTGAACACGCGCTTGATTTATGGCTTAAAAATAGTTTATAGCTTCTTACAATAATTGCCAGGGACATACATAAGTTAATATTAATTAATAATATCTACGAAAGTCTAGCTTAAAACTAGTATCAATTAAAGCCAACTAATGCATTCATTATTAAATGTCAAATATCGCCAGACACAACTGTGGCAACAACAAATGGCGACGCTTCCGTAAATAAACACAAATTCCAATAACAATTTCGACGTCATTAGACCAAGTCCAATGAATTGTGGCTAAATAAGTGTACAAATGTCCAAGGAGGTGAATAAAATGACATAATAGAGCAAATAAATGTATATACTGCCGGCATAAATATGTATGAGACTGGTATAATGCTGTTGGGGGATTAATAAAATGGAATGCAAGTTCATAAATTAAAAGGGGGAGACATTTATGAGGCAAAGAGATACAAAAAAAATACAATAATATTTATAAATTATATTTTAATAAATATATTTAATATACTAAATAATTCAAGTACTTTGTATCTTTTTTTTTAATCACTATCTTTTGTCTGCACTTTGTTGTCATGGTATCTGTATCTGTTCTCGCACTCGTATCCGTATCTGTATCTGTAGTCTGTCTAACTGTGCTCTTGCTCTTCTGTCTCTTATTATTATGTATTAGCATTATTATTTTTGCTCCAACTTTTTTTTCCTTCCTTTTTTTTTTTGTTGTTTTGGCAGAAGCAGCGTGGAATGAGGGATTCGTGGAATTGGGACACTTGTGTGCAGTGCGAACGAATTTTTGCGAATTTCTTGTTGTTGTTTGGCTTTTAGATATTTTTTTTTGCGGCTCTTGGCTGTTTGCTTCCCATCAGGGCTTTCTTTGTGTGTTGTGGCGGCGGCGGGCACTTCATTGCAAAAAGTCTCCCGAACTTCTGTTAGTTTTTCGCCATTTTTTTGCGCGTGTCCGTCAATGTCAAATGGAACTGTTTCTTGCTATTATTTCGCATATCTCTCCAGGTTCGTTTTTTATTATTAACAGGTTGGTTAAATATTTGACCAAAGTTGCACTTGTTTTTCGGCAGAAAAATTTTCCACTCCGTACCATGTGGCGTATGAGTAATTTTTTGAGCTGCACTAAAACGAAATGAAATATTGACAAGCCAAATCTATTTCTTTGCATAACTTGAAATGCAAAAAAAAGCAACAAATCTCCTTTTTTTTTATCTATATACCCGAAAACTTGAAATGCGCAAGCAAAATCGCCAACAAAAATCGCAAAAAACTGAACAAAAATTGAATTTTTTGTTTTTTTTTTGGCGAGCTAACAAACACACTCAAAGATTGCAACCAAGGTCACTGATGAATAACAGCAAATGCGCTGTTCTCTATATATTTTTTTTTGTGGGTTTTTTTTGTACCAGTCGGAGATCTCCACTTGCAGAAACGAGTGGGAGCGGGATGGGGGCGCTGGGCGATGGAGGTGCTAGAGAGAGAGAGCCGGCGAGATGGAACCAAAATGCGTTCTTTATTTTTCCTTCAGTGACTTTTTGGGGGGGTTTGCCGTACAAAGTAAATAATTTTGTTTGCCAGTCTCCCGGAATCGAGTATCCCACACATACTAGATCGACCTTTTTGCGGGTGTATGGGTTCTATATACCCCGATGTTTCGGGCTTTTTTTTTATTTTAGCTGAATTTTATTTGTGCATTGTGGTTCGGCGAGTGCGATCAGTGAAGAGTTTGGGTAGTGTATGTGGATCTATTAAAAAAAATTGTGTTTTTTTATAAAATAAATATACTTCCTTGTATATAAACTTTCCGCATACTAGTCATGATTACGATTGCGGCAAAGTTTCTCATCATATGCATTAATTGCTTAATTGATTCACATTTTATTCAATTCATTCAATTTGGTATTCAAACCCACACAAACACACTCTCGGTTCTCCAATTTGGTGGAGATCTTTTGGGCTTTATTTTCTCACCTTTCATGCATGCGCGACTAATTCCTGGAATTCCTTTGACTGACTAACCCAAAAGTTGTTGTTCTCACACGCGCAGAATACAAAGGAGAGCCCAAGAAATGGCGCCGAATATCCTTGAAAAAGGCAAAAGCCGATAACGAATAAAGCCAGAGAAGAATTGTACAAAAAACAACAACACTTTGCGGCAAAGATGCCAGCGCAGTGGCAGGCTGCAACAACAAAAGCAAAAACAACGGAAAAGATAAATCAAAAAGTAACCAAACACACTCACAAATGCAATGTTAAAAAAATAAAACAAATTTTAAAACAAAAGAAAGCTTTTTTGAGAAAAAAGATACGACAAAGTTATACCTCTTAGATACATTTGTATCTTATAGATCTTCCACATTCTTTAAAAAATATCTTTAAAAAATATAAAAAATTAGAAATTAATTATTCTACCCTTTTAAAAAAAAGTATCTCACAGATACGCAGCCCAAACAACTGTTGGCTTATTCTTGCTATTTAGCAAATAAACTGCATTTGACCTTGTTTCGCAGTGCCCATGTATGGGTTAGTTTAGAACAAACAAGATATGTACGTTTATATAGGCATATGTACATACAACCACACATAGATACGCTTTTAAACAAATGTACATAAGAGCGGGAGCGGGATAGAGCTACTTAGATGGCTGTGTGCATGCGAATATTCGCGATATTCACTATCGTTGTTGTTGTTTTATATTTTGGGGCTTGTTTGCTTTGCTTTGAGTATTCGCTGAGAGAGGGAGAGAGTTGTAGAAAAGAGAGATAAAAGATTTTAAGTTAAGTTTTAAGTTTTTAAGTTAATATTTTAATAAAATAAATAAATAAATGAAGAATAATAAAAGAACTGCCAGCACCTCCAGAAGCATATTTCCTCTAAGGAGAATTGGGAAATTTCCCCAAAAAACCCCCAATTCTCTGCTCTCTCTTATTGACTCATTTATCGGCAAATGCCTGCAATTTCTAATTCTTGTTGTTTTGCCAAAAAAGCTAAATCAAAATGTAGGTTAAATTTACGGAAATTGCGACGAGGGTCGCAACACACACATGTCTGGTGTGTGCGTTTGTGTTTGTTTTTTCTTCAAGTGTATGTGTGCTTACCAATAGTATAAAAATATAAAATAGCCATAAAACAAAAATAACACTAAACAGATACGTGTTCAGATAGCACGCTCACACTCTCATGTGAGTGGTTTTTGTTCTTGTCGATGATGTTTTTTATTTTTATTTTTTTTTTTCTAATTTTTTATACCGCTGTCCATTTGGATTATGCAATAATTGAACGAAGAGACAAAGTGAGATAGTCCGAATGGGGTATGACTAATGATACGGAATCAGCTGCAAACAGGTGCTGCCACGCCACAGATATGAACTCTGTGGCTTTCAAAAAACAATTAACTAAATATAATTCTTATTAGCCATATAGTAGTCTCTTGGCCATTTGTGCGCGTCCAATCAGAATGCATCGAGGCACTCACATTTGTGCATCATCCGACAGGGACAGAGCTAGCAGATACAGATACATAGATACTCGCACGAGCATTGCATTTATTTTGTTTCGCTTCTCCACGATCGCTTTTAGTTGCCATTGTTCGCTCGGTACGACTTCGACTTCGGTTCGCTTTTTTATCGTTGCATTTTTTTGCAATTTTATTTTTTTTCTACTTCTGCTTCGGGTTTGTGCACTGAATTTTAATTCGTTGTTGGAATTATTTACGCTTGACGAAGTGCCTTCGGTTCCCCAGCTATTCGGTTGTGCATTCCTCTTATTGGATAACTAACTTTGTATGCATTATAGGCTTCTCTACAAACTAAGCCGAAAAAACTAATTGTATTTCGTTTTTATCTCTATCTTTCCAGGTAAATAATCATCTTCTCTTGGACTAACTTGATTACAACCAACCCACCCCTAGTAAGTCGTCCAGTGAGATACAATATCTTCAACATCTTTGGCTAGTCATGCCGCAGATGCAGAGAAAACCTGCCACGTCATGACCAAACAATTCCGTTACCCAATTTAGAGGCAACCACCCACCCCCAACTAACCGGAAACCATAAAATCCAGATCCATCATCTGAGCCAGATGGAGAACGGCCGAAACTTTAAGCCACCACCAAAGTTAAACGAAAAGAAACGTCAGTAGCATCCCCCATATTGGGATTTGCTGCCACTTTGGTGTGCAATGAAAACAAAACTGCAACAGCGCTTTTGTGGCACGGACTGAGGGGGGGGGAATCTTGTCCGGAAAAAAGAGGAAAAACATCCTTCGGGCACGTGCTGATAATGAACCGTCCTCCGGCTACCCATGTTGCACATGCAACCCCCTTGTCAGCTAGGGTTGCTAGGGTGGCAGATCCTTGCCTCTAATCCCCTGACTGCAATCCAGCTGCAGCATCAAAGGATTCCGTATTCGATTCGTGGCGCCGGCTAACCCTCGAGTGCAACTGCAACAATATTCGGTCCCTGTTAATTAACCGTTGCGTCTTTGTTGCAATCGCCACAAGGGTTGAAGGGTTGCAACAAACACACAGGACACACAGCCGGGCTAAGCTGATGCGACAGGCCTGGCGCGTGTCCTGCCGCACAACTAATTGCAGTTCTCAATCAGAAAATCCTTCCCCCAAAAAAAAAAAATGCCCTGAAGGACAATAGAAGAAAGGTTTTACGGAAAACTGGTTTCCATCTCTTTAGGGCCTTTGTTGCCAGGAGTTTCCGGACAATGTTGCTTTGAGCTGCGATTTGTAGATATTTTTTTTTTGTGTATGGCTTAGTCTTAAATACTTATTTTTTTTATTTAAGAGTTTATAAAAATATTAAAACTGTAGAAAACTAAAGTTTAGGCCCCTCAGATATTCCAATTACTGCCTTCTTGCCAAGTCAACACCTGAAAGTTTTACTTTTCCTCGAACATTTGGCGAAAGTCCTTGAAGGAGCAAATAATTTGTTGTCAATCCCAAAGAGTCCTTTTGTTTCCTTTTTTTATTTTGGCCCTTTTTGTGCTCCTGCCGAGACCCACAAAAAAAAGCAATCGTCTTGAATCGCCTCGAAATGTTTCTGCCTCAATTTGACACATTTTCGATAGTCACCCTCTTGGATACTGCTGCTGCCCCTCGTTGTTGCAGCACTTTTCCCCATCAATCTCCAAGGGAAAACTCAACAGAAAAAAAGAATATAGAAGAAATAGCAGAAAGGAAAACATTTATCCTACATAGAGTGGAAAAGCTGAAGGCGAAAGAGTCACGCCTTGGTGGCTCATCAGAATTTTTGGAGAAACTTTGTGTTGCAACATTTTGTTGCCGCCTGTGCGCAATTGCCCAATAACAACAACTACTACTGGGGGGGGCCTTTGGGCTTCGGGCCTCTTTGCAGAATTTTTTTTTTAATAACAGAGAACAGGCCAGGGGAGTTTAACTTTTGTTGCTTACGTCATTGGAAAGGCTATTTTTTGGCAAATGCGTGACGCGGTCGAAATGTCACTTTAATGACATTTTGTTGTAAGTTTGAGGAAAGAAAGTAAAAGAAAGTATAAGGATAAAGTGTAAGAGGGAAAAAGCCTAAAAAATAAAGTTTATAGCACTTTATAAAGGAATGTTAGAAACATTTTATTTATTGCCCGACAGAAAGGTTAGCCCATAATTTATAATGTGAGAGCATATCCCCCATACTCCTTGATACTTTCTCCTTTTTTTCTCCTCTTTGTTCTCCTCTTTATCCTCCCTTCTCTATTCTCCATTCTCCAGCTCGCCGCTCATTCAATGCACGTCCAACGAAAATGATTGTGTATACGCCTCAGTGCCCTGCGGCGAATGCGTGCGGCAACTGAGTAATTAGCAGACGCAGGACACTCGGCAGGATACACACGCTCCCGAGGCTCACCAGTACTCCTACATATACTCTAATAATTGCCTAATTGCATTAGCCCAAAATTATGCTGCATTCTTGCACTTCAAAGAAAGCGAACCATATTTTTTTTAACTTTCTCTTTCTCGGAAAATACTTCCCTTGTGTTTCATGTCCTTATATGTATTATTATTATTTTTTTTTTTGGCAAAACTGGGTGACAATTTGCTGCACAAGTGCGTGACAATAGCAAAGTGTGTGTGTGTGTGTGTGTGTATTGGTGTGCAACCCCCAAAAAACGCACAAATTTCGTACAACACCACACAGCCCACCCTTAGTCCTGCGGGGCTCGCAAGAAAATTGATTTTTCCGCAGTTTTCCGTTTTCTGGCTGCAGTCTGCGTTTTATGTGCGCTCCTTTTTTGTCCTGTCGAGTCCTGCGAGTGCTTTTGGGTCTCCTTGGGATCCTGGTACATGGGCATAAATTATGTGAGTGTGCGTGTGTCTAAGAGAGGTGTTGAGGAGGCCTTAGATGGCAGGAGAAGTGCTCTTGCGCCTGTGCGTTGCCTGGCATTGTTTTGGCACTGGAATTGCAGGAAAAGTTTATTAGAATTTGTCCTGTCAAGAGCTTATCCTTCAAACTATGACTAACTTTTGTAAGCCATTCCAATAAGCCATTAAATTTATTTAATTGGTTAATTGAAATTCAAAGAGCTGTCCCCAACCTCCAGAAAATATTTATATTTTTTTTCTTAAATATTTATTCAAAAAATTTTCTATAGAACAATATTTGTGTTTTGTCATTCAATGTTGATTATTTTTTTGGCCAGGACCACCCTTAACGAGTTGTGCGTGTGGGTTGTGCCACGCCCATTTGCTGAATGAAAATCACTTGACTTTTCATTAATAAAATTGGCAGCAGACTTGCCGAGGCTGGGGATAAAGTTTAGAGTTCTAGAGTCTAGGGGGATCTCGATGAATGGTCGTCGGGCCATATATGCATTTAATACTTGCCATACCCAGAATATGAAACCCCTTTTTTTTATTCATTGTTGGATTCATATATTTTTGAATTTTTTTTAGAGCATACCCCAAACTTTGTGGGTTCTTTTTTCGCGTCAAGTGAGACACGCAGAATGCGGCTTACCGAAAAGTGAAAGGTTCCTCTATCCACGCTGGTCGCGAATTTCGGAAACTTCTTTCCAAAACCGGTAGACCCAACTCACTGACATATCCCTCACACTTCTAAGGATATTGCAGCAACCCCAAAAAGTGAAATTCATTACAAAAAATTTGTTTTGAAGACCAAAAAAAAAATTGTTTTCCATACGCATTAATGCAGCAATGCGTAAGCAAAGAACTTGGCTGAAAAGGAGGGGATAGGCTGGATAGATTTTGTTATGATTATGCCATATGAAGTATGGCATTCTAGAGGGTAGTCCTTGCAAGGGCTTTGCAGTCTTTGATATGCTTTGCAGTCCACAGAGAGCTGGAGAATATTTATAGCTCCATTTTTTTTCAAGGGAATTGATTAACGTAATTGTTTGAAAGTCATGGGGTTGCGTGAGGGACTTTAACAAAATGTGAAAAAAATATTTAGAATTTAAGGGAAAGTTTTCTTTAAGAGCTTCATGCATTAAGTATTAAGTACATGGCTTTTTTTGGGGCATTTTTTGTAAATCATTCAACATCCATTACCATTGTTTGTTTTGAACTTTAGGGGTATCCTTTGCCCATCCTTCGGAGACTCTGGATATCGTTGTTCAAAATTCAATGAGCAAAGTGCCGCATGGACGTAGAATTTATTGAAAAATCATGATATGTAACCATCGAAAAAACCACAGGATGGGCAGGATCAGCCGAGAGTCTGGCCGGGTACTGGGCCTTGAGTTTCGTTGAGGTCTGGTATGGTTCTGGTCTGGTCTGGTATGGTCTGGCATGCAAAAGCGTCGATATGACAGCTTGACTGAACTAAAACCGCGTTGCCAGAGCTAGACAAAAGGCCAAAATACACAAACAGAGGCAATGGGGGGCTGTGGGGCAAAAGGGACAAAACAAAAAGCACCCACACATCCACACACACACACGCATGACCAGGACCAGGACCAGGAAATATGATTTTTTCGTGCTTGTTGAGCAGAAGCTTCACTTTTTTTCAGAAAAATGTTAGAGAGCCTACTACCATGCCACACGCTGATTGACGTGCCTTTTATTGATGCTCTTGATTGGTTTTTACCTTTTTACACAGACATGCGGGCGGTGGGGTGGTCGGCGCCTCCCTCTCCCCATTTGAGGCCTCCCACCCCCCCTCCGTTGGTCGTTAGTTCAATATGTGCGTCGGTGTCTGGTGCCACGCCTCCTGGTTATGATTTTTATTACAGGTGGGAGATGATCTGGGCCATAGTACCCCTGATGAATTGTTGGGCCGCTCTATTTGCTTAAAAAATTTACCTCTTTTTTGGTGTATTTTCAATGTGTATCCTTGATGGTTAATTTTTTATGCACATAGGAGATTCAGAATTCCCCCTCGGAGGGCTGCGGGCTGAGCATCAAAATCTATTTGCGTTTTTAATCAAATGTTCAAATGTTGAACGCATATCGCTCGCCCAGGATCGCATCGGATCGAATAGGCCGCCAGCCCGGGTATCCTTTGGTTTGTTTAACTTTTATATCGTAATTGCATATCGCAGGAGGCGGCTGAGAGCGGAGGGAGTCCAAACAAACTAATCAAATGTCTGCCATCGTCCTGCTTCTATCGCCACTTCCGTTTCCGTTTGCATCTCCACTTCACCCTCCAGTTTTGTTTTTTTTTTCATCCTCGATTCGCTAATGCTTTAATCCTTGCTGCCTCCCTGGTATCCTGGAACACGGCGTGTCCTGCTCCTGTCCGCGTGTATTAAATCGATGAAGTATTAACGACTTAATTGCATGTTTGTCAGACATTTTGCATTGACCCTCTGTGCTGTCGCTACTCCTACTCCTGCCAGCCTTTGAAGTTTATGAGAATTCGGCTGTTATCCTTCGGGGCCGCAGGAGGCGTTGCAGCCAAGTCCTGCGGCCAGCACTCATTTCGGGAAATGCGAATTCGATTAAAGTAATGACTTTTTGAGTAGCCCCGAAGCACTCCGGGGCTCAGGTGGGCTCAGGTGTTATCTTTGGGCCACGAAGAGGAAATTTCGGTAATGAAAGTGGGCTGGGTAATATGAAAGAAGGCCTAAAAAGTTTCCAAGAATAAGGATATTGATTTTTTTTGTTAAATGACTTTAAGATGGGAGAATAATTTAGGAAAGAAAATGGGCTGTCTTTAAACATTTAGGGTTTAGATTGAGCTTACCTTTCCTACCTAAATTTTGATTAACTTCTTCCTGGTTTTCTAAAAAGACTAGAATCTGTAGAATGCAGTCATTTCCTCTTCATCCATAAACCCCCTTGAAAAAAAGCAATCCAACAATGCTTTCAGTCTTCGGCTCTTGTATTTCTAATTCCAATCCACTGCAGACTCTCAAAATGGAAATACAACAGCAGCTTAACGTTCTAATTGACAAGCAAGCAAAAATATTTACGTACTCAAGTCCAAACATTCTAATCAATGCACTGCGATGGACAAAGAAAGGGCTAACAGGACCAACAAAAAACATCGGGGAAATGGGAAAAAATCGGAAGGAAAGTGGAGCCAGAGATTGCCCATCGATGGGATATGAGAGGAGGATATATATATAAGGGATAGCAGGACAACGAAGCCTTTGAAACAAACAACAATCGTTGGGGCTCCGGCCAGGAGCAGGCACAGTGAAAATTCATCAAAGTGACTCAAGCCAGGAAATAAAAAACGAACCCTGTGCGTCGTCGCTCCAACTGTCAAAATGCGTCGAAGCGAACATCATTGGATTTGTGATTGAACAGAAATTTCCATACATTGAGACCGTTCTTTGTTTTTGTTCTCTTTTCCTTTTTTTATTTTTTTTTTGTTGGATTTATTTAGCGTTTTCCTCTGCCCATTTTCATTTAGAAAATGCATGCTGGAGTGATAATGCCACAAAGGCAGTTTTGGGGGCTGGACGGACAACCTTCATTAGACCGGGACTTCATCCCAATCCAACCCAACCATCCATCCATCCTTCCATCCACATCCCCTTGAATCGAAAATTTATATTTACGGATTTGTAAGTTATGCACTCGACTGATTCTCGCACTGTGGATTGTCTGTCAAATGTCGCGACAGGCGGCATGGCATGGTATGTATGTCCCTGCCACATTTTTCTTTTCTGGTTTTGTCGGAGTGGTTTTCGGTGTAACCAACCCCCTGGCAGGCCCCTGCCCTGGCTCTGAAGCGTTCGATAATTGTGTAAAACGCTTTCAGTTTTACATTTCAATCTTAATTTAGTTTTTGGCATAACGTTTGCCTGCCAATCCTCCTCCTGGCCAACCAATCGCCGGACAAAGCCCAGTTAGCACACACCAAAAAAACAAGGGGTTAAGTCTGTGAAAGGGTTAAGGATAGGAGGTGGATGGTTATTTTTGTTGTTCGCCATTTGGCCAGTTGATCTTTTGGCTAATGAAGTTTGTCATTGAGCTTTATTTAATTTGGTGATGATGCGAATAAAACAACAGGAGATCAAATGGGGGGGTTTGGAAGGCCTTTAAAAAAAGGGATTAGCTTTGAAAATGGTGTGAGTTTTTGAAAATGAACTCAAAAATACTAGAAACTCCCTGAATAAGGAAATATTTATACAAATTCAATATCCAATAACTAAATCACTTTCCCCTGCTTCTGTTTCGAAAACTGACACTTTTCAAACTCAAGATGACAACTTTAGCTGTCACAGGCACACAGGTTACACAGGCAAATGGTGAGAGGTCAATTCTTGTATTGCCCACCTGCAGCTGTCAACCTTTACAACCCCCTACCCCTTGGCGTTCGATCCAACAACGGAATTGCTTAAAACAATTGCGTATACGACGCGTGGCCTGCGTGAAAATTGCAACATTACAACGTGTAGGTTGGAAAGCATTTGTCCAAAGTGGAGTGGGTAGGATGTCCGTTCGGTGGACGTTCCTGACAGTTACCTTTTTGACATTTGATTGAGATTTGTTATCGGCGAATTCATCAATGATATATACAATAAAAATACACACAACGCACTGCTGCTGCCCCAGACACTGAGACGCACTGGAAAATGGGGGAAAAAAACAAGAGTCCTGGGGGAAAAGGCAGCTACCCAGTGACCATTCATCCTGTGGGTCCGGGGCTTCGTGTCTGGTTCGGTTTTTTGGGAGGATGGATGGGCGGTGTTGTTCCACACCCACCTGGCAATAGTTATCGGCCAGGACCAGTGACATTTCTCGGCAGGACACCCTCTGCCTAACTGCTGTGTTACTTCTATTAGATTTTCCTTTCTCATAAAAAAAAGCCTGGCCAGCTACCCAAGCAGCTGTTGTTTGGTCCATGCAGCCCCCACTCCCTCCCACTTTTCGTCCTTGTTGTGTATTTTTGCAATAAAGCAACGCACCGAAAGGGGGAGGGAGGAGTGACAGAGCTGGCCATGCGTACCTTTCGATCCTTGTGTGACATTTGAATTCGGCAAACGAGACACGAGTGGGGAATGTGTGGCAGTGGCAAGAGTGGCAGCCAACATTTTCTTTTATACAACTTTGGCAGTTAGCCCTGGCCCCCCTTTCTGTTACTCCCTTCCCCCTCTTACCAAAAACGAAAGGCCAACGTTTGCGTATCTATTTTTTAATTTTGCTGACGAGGCACGAAAACATACAGAACGCAATTGTTCCAACGTCCACAATGCATTCCAGTTACCCTGCTCCTCTGTGTATCCTGGCTCCTGTTTTGTGTCCTGACATGTGTGCGTCTCATGCTGATAAGCAGTAGCCGTACCCCACCAGGATGCTGGGAGAAGGATAAACCACCCACAGAAAAGCAACTCAACAAAAAAAAATATTAAAACCTAGAAGAGCAGCCAAGTTCCGCGCCAAATGAAAAGTTAAACTGTGTGACGCGTGTTTGAAAAACGGGTGAGGGATTTCAGGCCCCCTTCCAAAAGCCCCGCTTTTTTGGAAACCCCGCCAGGATGTTTGATTCGATACCTCCGTTGGTCCCGCTCCTTAAGCCCCATACCGCCCATGGAGCCAGCATTTTGCTGGCTTGGCGTGATGAATATTTACTGCGTGCGCTAACTGCTAACTACCTACAGGTATTCCCCATTTTTTGACATTTTTAATTGGGTTTGAGCGCAGTCCCGCCATCGAGGATGGGCTCTCAGGGTAGTGGGGTCGACAGTTTTTGCCACTTTACGCCTGTCTGTCGAGCCTTGTTTCTCGTGATTGAATGCCCGCCAGAGCAGAGGGTTCGATTTCAAGCGAAACTTAACCATCTATTATGGGTATTTAAAAGTTAAAGATCCAGAGACTCCTATACTATAAATACTATACATTCTTTTAACTCTTTTACTAATTTTATTATATTCTTTTTTATACTTGCAGGTAACTATGTTTGTTCTGATTTGTTGGGAAACTACCATCTGCCTTCCATGCTATAATGACGTTGTAAGTCCCCGTCTAATTATGTTTCCAAAAACAATTAATTTGGGATCCTATCAAGTTTCTTTCCATGGGGGAGAAGCAACAATAAAAACAAAATAAAGAAAATCAAATGTAATTGCGACAAGGGAAGCGTATCTTGAAGATACATATACTAGACTTGTACTCCAAACTGCATTAACATAATTTTTGGAATTTTTTTTTCGGTTGTTCAGCGAAGCGTATTACCCGAAACTGTCAACCGTACATTTTTGTTAACTGTTTTTTATATTTCAACCTAATGGTAACTCATTTGTAAGCCATGGACTTGCATTTCAAGTTGGTTGCAGTTGCGTGCATGGCTAATTACCAGAGCGGCACTTGATGGGGGAAAGCTCTATAAAGTAGGGGAGTTTTTTTTTGGTAAAAATTATTGAAGCTAATCTGCTCGCCACACAGATTTATGCAATATGACATCACAATGTCTGTAATAGCCAAAAGTTACTCAATTCCCCAGCTGTTTATCAAATGCACCTGATCCTGGGAATCCAGCTGCGTTCCCAGCCATGTGTGTGCTGTAACTCTGAAGCAACTCGTATTACAGAATTTTATGCAACAGCTTTGATGTGGAATGCCACCCGTGGCGAGTTTACTTCACTGGCAATGCTGGTAATATGACATTTATTCAGAGATCTTCTGGGCTGCACATCTGTTGGGGTTCTAGGCTATTATGCCAACAGGTCTATTAAGGTTTTCGAACATTTGACAAGAGCTGTCAGTGGCAGGACTTCTTTAAGAAAAAAAGGGATTGTCTTTTCAAAGAAATCAAGTATTAAATCAAGTAGGTCTTTGTTTTAGTCTCTGTGTGTATCTGTATCTAGTAAGAATAAAAATATCTGAGAAATGTGGCCTCAAGGATTTTTAACCTTTTTTTCGGCACTTCGCCGCAACTTTGTGACAATTTTTGTCTATATAATGATCTACATATTAGTTATATTTTTTAAGCTAATGGTGGATATGTTCGTTCCAACCAAGATTTTTAAAAAGAGGACGGTTCACATATATGTGAGTATGAAATAAACCCAAAGTGATTGCACAACCCTTAATCAAATGCGTTTTGTGACAGACACCCGAAGTGATTTCATAATAAAATGCGTCATATCCCGGAGCTAATTGCCATTGAAATGAAACGAGAACAACGAAAATGTATCCATGAAATACTCAAGATATGCTGTCTGCCTCCAATGCACTTAAAACCAAATAATCAAAAAAAAAAAACGACAGAAATGTGAATCACGGAATTGAATTGACGTTTTTGTCTAAATAGCGCGCAAGGTCAATTAGATGAAAGAAAATATATTCGAGTTTTTATGGCATTTCAATGTTGTTTTGAGAATTCAGTAAACAAGTCAAGTTTAAATTAAATAAATGTTATAAATTTATATAATTATAAAATTGCGTAATTTCGTATTTTTTTTTGGTGATGACCTGAAGAAGCAAAACAGGATCAACCCCTTAACCTCCCCTGAAGCTACAAGTTCTTGATCCAAAAACGTTCCTCACAAACCCAAGAAGAAAAACAACTTTTATTTCATTGTGTGTGTGATGTGTTGTGTTCCTGGAACGCATATCCTATATCTGAGCTTGTGTTTGTGAAAAGGATTTACGCGTTTTTTTTTTTCTTCCTTATTGTTTACTTGTGTATTTCGCACATTTATTGCCGCCTGTGTGGATGGCTGTTTATTTTGGAAGGCAGATAGGTTACCAGATACCTGAGCTATGATTTCGCCTTGAGAATTCAACCATTCAGGTGTGTGTGTTACTGGAATTGTGATCTATTTTTCGGCTTTGGCTTTTTCTTTTATTCTTCTTAGGCATTTTGTGTAATTGAAAAAGCATTTCAAATGCAGCTGCGTAAATTTCGCTGCGTATTCCCTTCTGACAACAACAATAGGACTTTGTGGTCCTTGTAGAGCCAAAGCTGGCAAGTACAGTTGAGCTCGCAAAGCTCTGGAAGGCAAACAGAGAAGGAAGCCAGCGAAGTGCAAAAATAAAGGAATGCCTCTAAGGATTTGTAAAACGCATATCCTTCTATGGGGTGGTCCAAGAGGGGATGATAGCTACGCACCTACAGATTCATTCGAGTTACAAATAGATAATTAAAATAAACTCTAAATTATTGAACTAAATTTAATAAAAAAAGGTAATATTTTATGGCAGTAGCATCGATTTCTTTATTGGCCCTCAAGGGCAGCTTCCAACCACACCTCCTTGCTGAAAAGAATTCCTGTTGCCGGACTCCAAAAACTGCAAACTTCCCAGGAATTTCTTAATAGCTTTTTACCGATATCTTTTGCTTATTTTTTTTTTTGTGTTAACCCCTCGTCATTGAAACGAAACCGTTGATTTTGATGGCCAACAAGAGAAAAAAACGGCAGAGAAAGAAATAAAAAAGAACACTGAAGCTACGGAGGAGCTTCCATAAAAGTTGCGAGTCCACATTTTTCTAACGATTAAACAAATTCGAAGAAAACAAACGCATCCCATGCAACGATGACAGCAGCCTCACCTGCAGTTTCCAGGAATCGAAATCCGAAAACAGGATAATGGGCCAAGGGGTAGTAGGATGGAGGACAGAGGAGGATGGATTCTTTTTTTTTTTTTTTGCTTAGAAACCGTAGACGAAACAAAGTCAACGGAGTCAGAAATCAGAAAGTTTCTCGCTCGCGTTGCATCAAAGCCTTTGGACGGCGGCATTTTTGAGAGTTCCTGGGCAAGTCCAGAATTCCCAGAATTGAATCGTATATCTTTCGCTTTTTTTTGTTGGCCTTTGGAGTGGTGGTTGAGTTCTTTCTAAATGCTCGATTAATTTCTAATAAATTGGTTGGAAATGCTGCAGGCCAACGATATATAGGGTTACCAACACAAATGCGATGCAGTTTCTACATCGCAGCCGCAGCCGCAGCCGCAGCCTGGCTTTTGAAATTTGAGTTTGGGGAAACGTATTTCTCGGAACTACTTCGATTGGGCGCTGAAATTGTTTTCCGATAGCCCTTTTGCAACTTGCATCGTTTTTTTTTTTTTGTATTTTATTAATTAAAAGAAGATTGAGAAAGCAGGCATTGGGTTTGCCATCCAAGTTCAATGTCAAACGCATCGAAAACTGAAACTAATCGCACAATATAATTTTCGTCATTCTCGTTGCAGCATTTGTCGTGTTCGGATTCGGATTCGTCGTTGTAGTGTGTCGTTGTTCGTAATTTAAATAAACCATAATTCGGTGGATTTCTTATGCCAACGCCACCATCAACAAATCTATTATCAGCAACAGTTGAAACATCAGCAGCAGCGGAAGTACTCCGAAAACCGGAATTAAACGCCAAAAAAACGAGAGCAAGAACGCGAACGAGAACGACAAACCAGAAATTATATAATCAATTGCAAAATTCCCTTTGGCTAAGGAATTGCAGCGGCCGAATTGCTTTTATGCTCTACAGCCAGCTACAAAATTCCACGAAATTCCATTTTGGCAACACGATAACAAACAAACAAATTCGTATCACTCACCAAGAACTCCAAAAACCAAACCTTAAATCGAAAAATCAACTAAAACATCAAATCACTTGCAAGAAACATCGTTGCATTGGCGTCTGCATCCTGCGACTAAATAATATCAGCAAGGATACTAAGGATAACGGTACAGATATAGGCGGTGCAACGGAGACACAAGCACAACTGCTGGCAAAATGGATCCACAGCAGCAGTTCTGCCTCAAGTGGAACAGTTATTCCTCCAACTTGGCAATAACATTCTCCAATCTGTTCAAATCGGATCTACTGGCCGATGTCATACTATCCTGCGATGGTAAGTTTGAAAAATATTATCTATATTTTTTATAGAACTAGTAAGCTGGCCCTGACTTTGTTAGCAAATATATTATTGTACTCCTATCTAGCTTTTACTTCCGCGTTAAAAAAGGACTTTCCCCATCAGAGCCTCCTCCAATTGAGTTATTCTTATTTACCTACGAGCTCCTGCCTTTTATTTTTTTTCCACTTGTGTTTATTTTCCTTTTATTTATTTATTTTTTTTTGCTAATAAGCCTGGCTGGCACAGCCACCAGACATTGATTTCTTTTCGGCCCTTTTGCCGCTGGCTGGCTGGCTTGATGGAGACGCGAAGTTGCTTTTATGGCTTGTCTCGTCCTTGTCTGTCAGTCGGGCTCAGCCATTTTCCTTTTGGCCCGTCTACTAGTTGATTTACGGCCCTATACTACAGTTTTTATGCTGGCTTATTAAATGCCGAATAAATGCGGGCCAACCTATATAGCGACTGTGTGAGCCACAAACAATATATACATATATTTATACAGGCTTTGGCTAAGGTCAGTTATTTGGGAGCTTCATTATGTGTTTGTATGTGTGTCTTATTTTTTGTGTTGTGGGACCAGGGACCCTTGTTAACCTTCTTTTCCTTCGCTCTTGATTTGGGTTTAAATATTTTCCCTTGCCGGTCGTTGGGTGTTTCAAGCATCTTGGCTTATTTTTATGATTATTATGTAGAGTATGTTTGCCATTTCATGTCCCCTAACCTTGAAAATATTTAAATTCTTTAAACAGAATCTTTAAAGTGAAAGCCCTCTTACCCCCCCAACATTGCTCATACGCCATGTGTGCGTAAGTATGGATTTTTTGCATTGATTGAATGTTGAGTGGGTAAAAAACCGCGTTCTAGGATTATTCGTTTGGTTGTTTTGGCTAAGAGTGGGTGGGACATACGCAGACATCCACAAACACCAAAAAAAAAAATGAAATCGCGAAAGCCTAGACAAATCCTGGAACCCTTTTCCGTGCTTCCTGTTCCGTGCCGCGTTGTCATTCATATCAATCGAAGTGGTACTACTTTTGATTAAAATTTCCAGCGTTATCCTCCCGGCATACACTGGCCGCCTCCCACCCTGGTCTAACCCCTTTTTGCGTTGGCAGCTTTTAATTGTGGTTTTTAATATTTTCCCGGGGTCTGCTTGTTGGATATGGGAGTCCATCCGAAATTCTGCATTTGTTATGTTTGATTTAGCCCCCACCACTCTTGTCTTTTGTCCATTTGGAAATGAAGCATTAAATATTTGGCCGTCTGCGAGAACAAAAGCAAATAACGTATGTTTTTTATTGTTTTTAATATTCATGTGGATATTTTTGGGCATTTTTTGTTTGCAAGGATAATAAGTGCAAGGCTTTGAAGTGGAGGAGTTCCGGGGGCCTGCTTAGGACTTGAGAAATGAACATTTTTACCCAAATGAACATTTACTTAGCCTGGGGCTATGTTTTTGGTTTACTTGGGGGATGATTCACTTTTTAGGGGTGATTCTAGTCCTTAAGAAGGATGCATTTTTGTGGCCATGCCTTCTCCTAATCATGACTCATTAGACTCGATTAGATTATCCCAAGTACAAGTACTTGTTATTGCCATACTGTGCATATTGGCAATAGTGGAAAAATAGCCGAAATCAAAACAAATTGTCGAGTAAACGAAAAAACGAACACGAGCCAACGCAGAACGTAAACAAGCGCACGCCAGCTGAAAAAAAAATACATATATAATATATATTATATGACATTTCTTTATCAAGGCCAGGCCATACAGACATATCGGAGTATGAATTTGTATCAGTATCGTTTTGGGTGTGTATGTGCGTTTTTTTGCGTTTCTTTTGTGGTGATTGTGACCCAATTTCTGTTGTATCAAGTGTTAGAAAATCAACCCACGAAATAAAACACAAAAACTCTCGTCTGATACACAGAAGCATAATCACGAGAACGAAAAAGAATCGAAAGTGTAAACAAGTGTGTGCCGAATGTGCAATATGCGTAGTCCGTTAAGGTCTGGGTATATTAATCAGCACAAGATTATATAATTCGAAACGAAATAAAATTCCATTCGCAAGCCAATGAGTGACGCCGTAAATAGCGCATACGCAGCGTTGCCTGAATCACTTCCGAGTGCTTTGCAATGCGTTTGATTTTGACCTTGATGTCATTTTGTTTTGCCTCCCAAATGAATTTGTTATCAGGCCTTATCAGGGGAGAACCCAAAGGCGAGAATTGACACAATTCTGCCGAAATTCACGCATAGCGATAAGGCCCACAAAAAAAAAAAGAAAAAAGAATTCTGTGAAGTATATTTTTAATGCATTTTTGCGCTTCAGCTGCTACGAAAATTTCACAAAGTGCCTCCGAAAAAAAAAGTGTCAAACTTGAGATATATTTATGAACAGTGTCGGCGGTAAATAAAAATTGTAGTTCCTTCCCTGTTGCACCCGGTGGCAGAGTAGCAGCTGTCCATCTCTGTCACAGCCACTGCTGGGCGATGTTGCTCCAATTTGGCTTAAGTAATGCTCGCTGCCAGCACAACAAGTGCCCCATAAAGGAAAAGACATAACTTTCAACCTACAAACCACCCTCCACCGGGGACATAAAAAAGGAGACGAAAATCTGGAAAAAAGAAACAAGAGAAAGTCGAGAAGAAAAGCGTGAAAAATTGAAGTAGCGCCATCACCACCCACTCAGACATAGAGAAGAAAATATACTTAGCTCACATTGCGTATACGCCGCGTTGGTTTTTGTGTGTCAGGTATAGGTAGCAGGACCTACACAAAAGACTCCCAGGACCAAGACGACATTGATGTTGAATAATAACTCAGACAGACTCACCCACCCAAGCACCCAAAACACAAATACTCACACAAACCCACCAAAGCCCCATAAAGACACTCATGTACAAATATCAAAGGGAAAAACAGCCACTTGGTGGGTGGCTGTGTGTGTGTGAGAAAATCATTTCCTTGCTGCGGCTTTTATTGTCCTTCTGGTACGTGTTTATGTATGTATTCGGGTGTATGCTGTGGGTATGGTGTGAGTGCGAATACGAGTATATATTTGACATGATTTTTTATGAGTTCAAGGTCTCGGTTTGGCGTTTTTAGCGCAACCTGTTGGCATCGTTTTATGGGCCAGGCTTTAAAAGGAAAATAAGGCAACTCTTAGGGCATGCCTTAGGGCATAGTTTTAATTTATAAACTTTAAAAATATTACAACTTATTCTAATAAACTTATATTCCTCTCTTCAGGCGCAGTATTCAAAGCACACAAACTTATCTTGGCGGCCTGCTCGAAAAAGTTCGCCGATCTGTTTGAGAACACGCCCACAAATGGCCAGTGCGTCATTATCCTGGAGGCTACCACGCCGGACAACATGGCCGCTCTGCTCGAGTTCATGTACAAGGGCGAGGTCCATGTCTCCCAGGAGGCACTCAACAGTTTCCTCAAGTCTGCTGAGAGTTTGCAGGTAAGATTGCCTTTTAAACCAAAAGATTATGGAAAGTGGATCTAAAATATCACACTCCTTTCAGGTCAAAGGCCTCTCCACAGAGACGGGACGCCTGGCGGCCCAACAGGCCCAACAACAACACATGGGTGACTCCTCGCCCCTGGACTCGCCGACGGGCAGGCGCAGCATCCGCAACAGCCTGAGCGGCGGCGGCAACATCGTCCACGGCGGTGTGGGTGCCGGAGGCGTGGGAATGGGTGGCGGCGGAGCCGGGGCCAACTCGATACCCGGCGGTCTGGGCAACGGCAACGGACTGAGCCTGGCCGGAGCACTGAGCGCTGCCGGGGGAATGGCAGCGGCCGCCAGTGTGGCTGCCAGCGGACTGAGCGCCTTGGCGGCCAGTGCCAACGCTTTGGACAGATGCACCAGTGCCGGTGGCAACATCATCGGAGGCACAGCGGCTGGTATTGGACCGCTGAGCGGAGGATCGGGAACCGGAGCCGGTTCGGGCATCGGAGGAGTAGGAGGCAATGGCGTGGGCGGAGGCAACAACGGACCGATTAGCCTGGGTAGCGGTGCTGGCGCCGCTCTCCACCTGGGCGGATCTACCGGCAGCCTGAAGCAGGAGTGCGACTCCCTTATGCATCCCAGCAGCAGCAGCAGCTCCTCCGGAATGGGCTACACCCATGTTCCTCCGATCTACCGACCCATCTCGTACGAACCTCTGCGGAAGCGCGCCCTGCGCAGCCCGTATGCCGAGCAGGAGCAACGCGGCTCTGTCCTCCGTGACGGATCCAAGAACTCTCTGTCTGAGTGCCCGAGTCCCATCAACAAGCCACCGTACCACCGTCCCTCGTCCAGCGCCTCCTCCACCGCGCCCACCGAGGCAGATACCATGCACTCGGAACGAGCCTCTCCGCAGTCCAGGTGAGTTCGAATTGGATGTTATACCATTCCTCATTTATAAACTATTCCCGTCCCATAGTCGATACGAAAACCACAGTCCCAGCACCACAGCCGGCAATGGAAACGCCACCAGTGGCCTGGATCGCATTGTGAAGTCGGAGCGCAACAACGGCAGTGCCAACGAGGCCAACGATGACGATCGCGAACTGATGGATGAATCAACTGATGTGAGTTTTTGAAATATTTAATAATCGAATGATTTTAATATGAAATTTGAATCGAAAACACAACAGAACGGAGCCGAAGACCTGCGCGTCAAGCTGGAGAACTCGAACTACTCACCGCCACCGCCGCCAAACTCGAACACCTCGTCGACCACACCGAACGCCCTGCTGGAGAACCTGAAGAACGCCGACGGATCGCTGTCCGGCAACCTGGCGGCCTCGATAGCTCCGGCGGACATGCTGAACGTGTGGAATGCGACCAAGATGAACAACAAGAACAGTGTGAACACGGCCGATGGTAAGAAGCTGAAGTGCTTGTACTGCGACCGCTTGTACGGCTACGAGACGAACCTGCGGGCGCACATCCGGCAGCGCCATCAGGGCATCCGGGTGCCGTGCCCCTTCTGCGAGCGCACCTTCACCAGGAACAACACGGTGCGGCGGCACATTGCGCGGGAGCACAAGCAGGAGATCGGACTGGCGGCGGGGGCCACCATTGCGCCCGCCCATGTGGCCGCAGCTGCGGCGGCGGCGGCGGCCGCCAATCACTCGCCATAGGAAGCAGCCGCAACAGCAGCGGCAGCAGTAGTCATGACCGCCCACAAGGAGGCGGCGAAGCAGCGCAAACGTAAATCACTCAAGATGGCATTGGAGAAGTGCATGCAGCGACGGGATGCACTGGTGGCAGAGGCCACGATCACCACACCAAGCAGCACAACGGGGGCAGGAGAAGAGGAGGGGGCGACCGGATCCGACGAGGGCAAGGAAGGACCTGGCGCCGGGGCAGGAGTAGCTGGTTCAGCGGGCACTGAGCCACCACTCACCTACGAACAACAACAGCAACGGATGCACCAAGAGCTGGCGCACCAAATCAAGGCGGCCATGGCCGCCGAGCGGGCTCAGGAGGCAATGGATGCTACAGTTAACACCACTGCCAACACCACCACCACCACCACAACCACCAACACGACGGGCACCACCAGCGACGGCAGCAGCGATGCCGAGGCCAGCGATGGCAGCGAACGGCCCATGGAGGTGGACGAGCAGCCGCCAGAGCCCCAGCCAGGATCGGAGCTCCTGGTAGTGGAGCCGAAGATCGAGGTTCTGTCGGAGTCGGAGGAGGCAGAGGAGGAGGAAGAGGAGGACGACCACCACCACCGACTCCATCTGCACATGTCCGAAGAGCCGGAGATCCAGGCCGAAGCTGTCTACGATCGCATGCCCACCACGCCCACCAGCCCACAACAACACATAATACCGCCCAACGAGACGCCCACATTGACCTCCACGCCCAAGGTCAATGTGGAGCAGTAGGAGCCACTGAAGAGTGCCCCCCTAACAATGCCCCCAAAGAAGCTGCTAAAATTTAGGATAAGTATACACGACGACGATGAGAAGTGATGAGGAGACCATTGAGAAGATGAGTGATTTACAAAGAAGAACATGAGAAGATTTACGCGCGAAGAAAGATGACTACTGTTGCAACTGCTGTTGCCCTCGGAGACCAACACCACCACCAACTACTAGCACCACCAAGCTAAAGACCCAGAATCTGGGCAGATAATTAAACTAACAAAGAATTACTAATAACGATAAGATATACAGAGAAATACGTACACCAGCAGGCAGAGAAGGCAGACAGACGCACACACGAACAGAAGGCAGTATTTGATGTCCAACTTTTTGCAGAACATTTTTATTACAAATTTGTGTTGAAGCCACCAACCATTTTCGCAAAGAAACAAAAAAAAAAAACGCAAATTCCCTTAAATTCACAATTCAACAACAATTTGTAACAATTTTCACCAAAAGAAAAGCCAGTAAAAAGAAGGAAACCACCAGAACAGTAAATACAGTAAAGCATCACAAAATACACACAGTAACAGTAACAGAAACAGTAATAAAAAAAAAATAGTACAATTGCAATCAGGCTGAAAAATTGTTTTCAGGGTGCTACAATCAATGCAACAACCAGGGCACTTGCAACAACCAGTGCCACGCAAAACGAATAAAAAATTAAAACTAAAACTATGAAATAGTAAAATGCAAAAAGTTTGAACGTTTTTGATTGGTACAGCCTAGTATGAGAAATCGATAGGAGAACTAAGTGTAACAAGTGTATAACGAATTTGTTTAGTCGTGTGTGTTATAAAAAAAAAGGATAATTTACATTGTCGCATATATATTTTTGATTTCCTATAGTAACAACATTACAAACTGCATTACAAGTTGCCTCAAATCAAACGAAACGATAATGCTAAAAAACAAAAAACACAGAACTTAAGTAAATTGAATTAAACTAAAGAAACAATTAATGAATACTGTAAACAAATAGCTGCAACAGACAAACTACAAAGCAACAATAGCAACAACAAAACCGCAACCACAAGTACCTGCAATAATTAAATAGTATAAAAATAACAAAAGAAACAAAATACAAAATAGCAATGAGAAACGCTAGGAGGGAGCCGGCCCAGGACTCCTTGGGGTTAGGTGATCGTCCGAAGTCCCCGCCTCCGACTGCCCGTTTGTCCGGTTTTTTGTAAATAATTTTATTAAATTTATCATACGAAAAGGCAAACCAGGGACATCAGTAGTGTGGGGTCAAGTGATAGGGTCGCCCTCCAGGGAGCACACCTCCCACGGCCTGTGCTCCACGACATAAACAATATTTTTTGCTTTAACGAAACATACAATTTTTGTTTTGTCAATTTTTGCATTATTTTATGATTAATTTTTTTAATCGTGTTTAGGCCTCAAAATTTCAAACAGAACTGCTTTTCGGCTAACAAAAAGAAAATCAATATCAAATTCAATTCCGAATTCAGAAGTTTCTAATGAAGTAACATAAAAACAATTGGTAAATTGGGTGCCTATAAGAAATATATAATTAAATGACTACTAGTGAAATTTTATAAACAAAGGAAGAATATATTTAACGATTAAACGATGGAAGAGAAATGGAAATAGTAAGGAAATCGTAAAGTAAATGTAATTATTTTTTAATTGAATAATTCTAGCAAACATTAATAATTCAATGTTGATTGAAAAGCAAGCAAAGCGAAGCAAAACAAATGATTGAAAGAATAATGATATAATAGCAGAAACCACTCAAAAACGTTCTCAAAAACTTGACGGCAACAACAGCAACAAGCAAACAACAAAAACAGCAATAATTACAGCAAACAAAATTCGAAATCAAAACAACTTTTGGCACACCTTTGGAAAACATTTTTCGTACAAAAGAAAATTCACCAAAAAAAAAAAATCCAAACCAACAAAAATTCAAAATTCATTTTTTCGGCTCTTATAATTTCGAAGGCTACATCAAAGGAAGAAATTCCTAAAATAAAAAATATCCACAAATAAGCTGTAAAATACTAAAAATTAAAAGAAATTGTTGTAAGCGAACGAGTAAGAAAAATCTAAAGAAACTGCAATTGAAAATATTGAGAAAAAAAAGAAAATAATAATCTGCCAGCATGAAAATGGGCGGAACTTGTAAATACATTTATTAGAAATGCATATATATATCATTAGAGATTATATATGCATGACCTCAGTTGTATAATGATAAAGCCTAGATCTAAATATTAATATATGTACGTGTATGTATACATAATGTACTAAGCGCATATGTAGGAACACTTTAGGCTCGCCAAAACTGAGAGAAGGAAGAAAGGGTTTTATTTTAGATCTTAGAAGCTAAACTAAACTGAATTTCAATTGTGAAACTGTTTTAATTTGTACGTTTTCCGTTAGCAGGTTATCCAGCAGAAAGAGGTTATCCAATGATAGCAGCAGGGTGATAATTGCACACAAACTCCGAGCAGAATCCATAGCCAAAATGTTAAATATTTAAACTACTTTTAATAACTGTTGACCACCACATCACACCACACACCACCAAACACCAAACACCACACACCCCACACAAAACAATTTCAAACTATTTTTTAAACCCAGTTTGTTCTGTGATATCGTTTTGAAGTTGCAAGAAAGTTTAGTTCTTTTCGTTTTCAGAAATCATTCAAACTCGAATTTTATTTTGGCATTCGTGTTGGGCTGGAAAGAAAGAAAAGTGCAACAGAGCAATAGCAATATTTTAAAATTACAACTAAAGTCTGGCAATATTTTTAAAAACCAAAACTACCTCTTCACCACACCCCTCCTCACGCCCATGAGCAGATTTCTTTCAAGTTCTGTGGCCAGTTTTCAGTCTTTGCATCCTTTCCAGCGTTCTCTGGAGTCTGAATTACATTTTATTTTTAAGTACGTTGGCGAGGTGCAATCGCTCCAGCTGGCACACAGGACCAAGCCATCAATCAGTCAAGCAATCCGTCATTCAGTGAATCAATCAAACAATATATATATCTGCTAATCAGGGGTTAGAAAGATTAAACGTAATATTAATATTAATTTTACGTACTTTTAGGTTTTATGTTAATTTAGTTTTTAAGTTCAGTCTTCGTTTTTCGTTTTACGTTTTACGTTTTACGTTTAGAGTCTAATCAAACTCAGGAACTCATATACCTCAGGAAAGAACCTACCTCTTTGTGTTTAGTCTTGTTTTAAATATTTTTATTTTTTATCCATATAACGAGTATAGTTTTCGTATGGGACAAACAAATAAAACCAGGAATGAGGAGAAACACAAGAATACGTTGTTGTAATCGAAGATGCTATCAAGGAAAGCTTTAGATTTAGTTCGATTATTGGTTAGTTTTAGTGAGGATTAATTTTAAAACTTAAATGCAAAAGACACAATCACATAAACACACGCCCAACACACACAATAGCAATAATGGGAAACCAAAATACCAGATCGAACTGCAATAGTAAACTGAACTACCTCAATTAGCCATAGACTGTGCAGTAACGAAATGAGCATGATATAAATGTAATTTTATACACTTCTTGATCTTAATTTCGCGATTTATTTTATTCTTTTTGTAAAATGGTGACACACGAACATACAGACACAGTCCAAACCCTTTGGCATTTGACAAGAAACTGTTTTAGTTGAAAAATCTTTTGGTTTTCATGTAAATATGCGCTAAAAAGGAAGGTCACATTAACGTAAACCTACAACAAATATATGCTTTTGGCTAAATTCTAATTATAAAATAAAAAATATCCTCAAGTTTTACTATCTATGTGTAGAGAGCAGACGTAGGCGATATATGACCAGGATTAAGATCATTTGTATACATCAATTTCGGCAAAGCAACTAAATGAGGCAAACCAAACGAAGCACGCGTTCGAGTTGCGTGACTCATTATAATCTAACTATAAAACAAAAATACAAAGAAATTATTTAAGGCTACAAAATTAATCCAAAAAGGAAGAGAAAATCCACAGAAACACTAACGTGACGACGGATCCCAGTGAATGGTATACTTTTGCTTGAGCCAAGTCCAAATGGCCAAATACGACAAAATTTTGAGCAAAGAAAAAAATCTACATTTAACGAAATTCAAAGCAAACCCCACATGGTTATAAAAAAATATATAAAATTTAAAGGTAAACATTTTGCTAAACAAAAAATAAAATTTTCTAAAAGAAACTTGCGTAATACACACAAAAAAAAAACATTTTAGGCTTAAACTTTTGGCTAAAGAAAACAAAATTTAAATATTAAAATTATTAGGCACACGCAAAAAGAATATGTATATGCATAAAATATTATACATTAATATTTATTTAAAAAAGGTAAAAAAAACGGAAAAGAAAAAGCAAAAATACTTTATCTATAATCAGATTTTAGGCCCAACTTTTCGACAAGCGGCGTAAAATAATTTCTTTGTAAAATATGTTTGCAAACAAAAAAAAATCGAAAGAAAAAACCCAGAAAGCGTAATTAACTTAATCTAAAAATAAAATTAAAAAAACACAAATGTCGCCATTTTGCATTTAGAGCGTACAGTAAAGCACACAAACGTCGACGACAAAAAAAGCGTCACGAAAACCAACAATTATTGTACATAAAACATATAAAACAAAAACGATAAAAAATGTGTATTGTATATTCGTAATTTTTGAATCATTTTTAGTTACCAGTTACCTTTACCCTTGCGTTGTATAAATTAACTTTTAAGCAGAACCCCATAAAATAAAAAACGAAACTGTAACAAGAACGCAAATATAATAATGGGAATAATAATAATATATAGTGTGTGCACAGGTACAAACAAAATTTAAGTTCAATTAAAAGTGCAAATTAGTGCACCGAACACATTTGATAAGAACTCGATGTAATTTTTGTTATATATTTTTGTTAGTAATTGTTTTTCTATTAATATATTTAGTGCGAAATGTCAAAACAAACAAAATAACACGAAATCCCCCCTTCAACAAGCCAATTGTACTTACGATTTTGTTTACGTTCTTATATATATATTATTTTTGTGACACTTTCCGTTGACAGTACAGTGGGGCCTCCAGCTGGAGCCTCCTAGTCACAAAATTGCAATAGAACCGCGCTATCCCCTCTCCTGGAATTACCATTATCTTTACTTTACTTAAGTTATTCCAAATAACTATAAAATAATAAAAGGAGAAAAGCGAAAACTGCTTGCACTAAAAACACACACAATTTAAGTTTAAGAAGCACCAAGAATGTAATATATATTTTGTAACAATTTTCGTCTGGTTCTGTTCGATCGCAACAAATTGGCTTGTTTACACATCTTTTATAATTTGTAACAATTATACGATTAAATCTAAATTTATAATATAAACACGTAAATGCTAAAAACAAAATGCAACTAAATAAATGTTAAACCCCAGAAAAAAAAACAAAAACATCTAATTGGCAATTTTCATTGGTTCTAAATCTAAATTAACAAAACACACTCAAAATTCTCCTCTCCCTACAGTACTGACACCCTATGGACTCCAGAACGCACTTCCCCACCCCCAAATACCCCCGAAATTAATTGTAAAAAAATAATGTATACTAAAGTTTACGATAATCGAAAGTAAATCGAAGAAAAAATTAATGTGTTTAGGCCTAAGTAACTTTACAGTTCAGTTCATTGCAAAATTTGAAGAGGATAACGCTACTCGAAATCGACTGTACGATATCCGACTATATATGGTAATATATGTGGTATATAGTATGCCCTCCCCTCTCTCAATGTGTAAATCAAGTTGTTGTAAATTTGTCTAAAACGATAAATCGAAGCAAGTACAAATTATATTTAATGTATGTGTACATTTTAATTATTTTAATATTCCAATTTTTTCGTATTATTTTTTGTTTTTACTTTGAGTTTTTATCGTATATAAGGTCACACTTAAAAGAAAAAATTAAGGAGAAAAGAAAAGCTACAAAACTTTTGGAACAATGATGAGTACAAAATTTCAGGTAACACAAACAAAATTTAGCAGATAAATTAAAATTAATTAAATATATATAGAGGTATCGATGAAGGCAAAATCGTACAAATTTTTCGGCATAAAGTATAAAGTTAAAATTTTAAGGGAAACTGTCAAAAACAGGCAGTTGGTGTGACTTTAAGAATTGAGTGATGATTGAAGTTCAGTTTCATCCGATCTGGATCTATTTTAATCACCTGTGGATTAGTGCATTTTAAGTTTCTTTCTTTTTCAATCAAAGGCAACAAAACTTGAGTTACACATGACAACCTACGTTAAATCATAACCATTTGATTCAACTTTGTTCTGAACTGAAGGGTTTTCCAAAATTACTAACATTTTCACCATTTAAATTCGACGAAAAATGAAAGGTTCGAATAGAGTCCACTCAGAAAAATAAAAAGTATATCGAAATATACTTTAAAGACATAATTATGTATATGTAACATAAATGTAAAAGATGAAATAGTTTTAAAAAAACGCAAATCCGTTTGGAGCAAACTCAGGGCATTATCAAGACTCACGACGATGTATACATGCATTTAATATAACAACCTTTTTCGATATGTATTACGATTAAAAAAATAATAATACAAAAATAAAAAAAATAAAAGAGAAAATGAAAAGACAGATGTAATAATCATGCGAAACGATTATGAACAACTCAGGTATTAAATATTAAATGAAATATTTTTAAAAACTTATAACGAAATGAGAAAGGCAGTCAAGTCTACATTTTCACAAGTTGTGCAATATTCTTAAAGTTTTCTAAATACGTAATAGTATTAATAATCTAAAAACTAAAACGAAAATAAAAAGGGAAAGTCAGAGAAAGTAAAAGCAAAACCAATCGGCGAGTTGAGATGTTCATAAGGCATGGATTTGAGGATAAGGCGGGGTTATGTGAGTTTTTGGAAGCACATGACGATTAAACATGTACTAACTACTCCTTTAGCATTTTATTTTTTAACCAAAACCAACCACACAAAAACCAACAAAACTTACAAATACAAACCACAACAAAGGACACACTCAAACACACAAGAATACACATTGACAAACAAAAAAATAGTAAAATAAATAGCTAAATGAAAATGAGTTTATATAAAGAAGGAAAACATAAAACTGTGATTACATTTGATTATCGAGACGTTGATGAGCGAATGTTGCATAATTATTGAGCAAAAGAAGGAAAAAAATTGGAATTATTATTGTCTGAAACTGCTTTTGATTTCGAGTATTGGCAAAAATGTCTATGAATGCGACAGAGCATAAGTAAATAAATATTTAATTAGCCGAAATATTAAACTTCAAAAGAAACAAATAAGAAAATGCAAATTATAATTATCTAAGTTACTTGAGATTAGCGAAGCCTACTAACCTTATTTTACGATGCCAGTTTACCATTTTAACCAGGCTGAAAGTAGAGCTGCGAAGATACTTTCGATTTAGTTCACATTTCCCTGAACCATTTCCGCATGTAGTGCACTTTAGTTAAAAATTAAAGTCTGAGATTTTACATTTATGTATATGGTCAAGGTATACAACTTAAAGCGTATTCGAAGTGAAAGTCTAAAACCAAATCGATTAATTAAGTTTATTGAAATACTTATTAAAAATAAAACACACTCTCACTTACACACTCACACATATGTATTTGGCTATGTATGTATGTAAAAATCAAGAAGAGAAAGGATAGAAGCTAAAAAAAAGGATTTAAGGAAAACTATGCTATACCAAAATTTTCAGAGCGGCATATGATTTCCATATATGTATAATGTATGTATATCTGAACAATATGCAAGCGAAGCATTTAAGTAAACAGCTTCAATATATTTTAAAGAAACACGAACTCGGAACTAAAATTTACGATTATGCCATACATTTTTGTGTAACATATAAAACCTACGAGTAAGCAAAAACCAACAGTCACACAGAAAACCAAACGCATTGTAACAGAAACTCACAAAGCATGGAAAGAAAATGGGAAACCAGATTGGAATTAAGCATAAAAAGTATATGAACGAACCTAAATTCAATAAACTTGTTGCTAAAATATAATAAAACGAAAATAAATGGATTTGTTTTTTGGATATGGGGCGGTTTTTTCTCAGAACTGTAAAAGTATTATCTGAGGGGCTACTGAGATATATTTTATTTAAGGACCTTATAAGAACTAACAGCAGTCAGTAACATTTTCCTAACAAATTTGAACATTTCTTTGCGAAACTTTATTTAAAATACAGATTCAAAATTCAGTTGGCGGTCTTTTCGTGTTTTCCAACACTATTCTAAAAGTTTGTAATTGTAGTATTTTTGCTTCAAAATGAAACGATGGGATATGAAACGCTTTAAAACTTTGGCTGCTCTTATAGCAGAGATTTTTGTATTTTACTAAAAAAAAAGCTTATTTAAATAGGAACAACTAATTAATAAACAAAAATACAGTACTCATTAAAACATGAAACACATAGAGAGGCAAAAGAAACAAAATATTTAAAGAAATGTATAAAAATATTAATTGCGCCCCTTAACCAAAAGCTCAAGTAGTTTGAAAAAGTAAGTTAAAGTAATATTTTTATCCCCACCTTTTATGAATTAAAAGAAGAAACACAATTAAACAATTTATATGGCATATATTACGTTTATTTTGTTTGAGAAATGTCTAGAACACCAATAAAGTAAATTCTGTAGCAAACAAGTACGATTATTATTATTAAATGTTCTTTTTTTGAATGCATTTTATTGCTTTTCATGGTTTTGGTATTGGTTGACTTATTTTTATATCTATATACGAGTAATATGAGTATAATAACGTTTTCAGTTATGAAAAAAGATTCTATGTTCCACAAATGCCGTTCCTATAACCGTTTTTAGTTAATTTCAAGATAATGGTTTTTAGTTTATTTTTTGTAGTAATTTGTTACAGTTTGAGTGGAAATATTTGGATAATGATTCCACAAAGTATAGAATGCTGTGCTGCTGCAACAGATCGGATATATTCAGGGATTACTGTAACCTTTATACAATAGGCAAACAATTAAAAATAGCCGCTACTTACTAATCAACAAATGTTTTAATCCTCATACTGGTTATTCTTATTAATTTTTAAATATTTCTTAAATATTCTCAAGCACTTTGAATACAGTTTAATGTGGCTTAGAAATAAATTTGATTTTCATATATAATTGTGTGTACGTTTTCAACGGAATCTCAACATTGCAAGGAAGATATTTGGCTTTTAGGTTTTTTGTTTTTTCTTTTCGTAGTTTTTTAGATAACTCTAGAATAGTTTTAAGATATAGAAGTTGTGCTATAAGAAATAAATAAAAATAAACTGAACCAAAACAAAAGAAAATTATAATTGCATTTCGTTTATTATCGTTTTCCATTTTTTTAAGGACTTAGCTAATAAATTCTGCTAGGAAATCATAAATCTAACAGCATTTTACAAAATAATATCGAGATTAAACTTTGTGGTAAATTTTTTATACAAATTGAACTTACAGGACTACTAAATGAATTTAACTAAAGTACAAAAACAATGACGATTTATTAAGTTAAATCTAAACAAGCTGAGGGAAGTTTGCTTGGCTGGAAAATTGCTCAAAGTGGATATGTTTTTTTTAGTTTGGATTTTTTTTTGGAAAACTTTGAAAGGGCTTTGACAACTCCGGCTTGGTCCCTTCCCCAGCTGAAACTAATTTAATTTCTAAGTTCACATAGTCCGGATTTTAAGGTAGTTTTCACGTCAAACTAATCTTCTGGATGCATTTAACAAATATGAAAAATAATGTACATTGGTTTATTCACTATATTTATAAAGTAATCCTAATACTCCTCACGCTTCGTCGCTTGTTACCCCCGAATAACAACAAATTGAACAGCTTTTAGAATTTTGGTTTCGATTATCCCACGAAAATTGGTGTTTTCTTCTGTATATTCCATTCCTATATGAGGTTCACCCATCCCACTGCTATACGGTGTCGACAGTACTGTATAATAGCTTCAGGTTTAGAGGTATGTGTGTGTATGAGTTATAAGATGATTTCCGTCGAGCTCTGCTGGAGAGGATCGTGCTGGTAGGTCTCGGCATTTGGTATCGGCGAGTATTTGGAGCTCCTCTTGCTGGACGTGGCTGGATTAAGTGGAGCAGCCGTGGTGGTGGTATAGCTGTAGGTGGTTCCGCCTCCATTCAGACTCGTCACCGCACTCATCAATCCCGGTCCCGGAAACTTGGCCACGGTCACCACACTCGGCGTTAACGTGGCCGTCGAGGAATCATTGCTACCAGCTGGTTTCGTACCCGTCTTGGCAGTGTTTCTTCGGCGCACTGGCGTCTCTTGGAGTACAGCGGACTTCCTGATCGTCTGCTGGAGCAGGGCGTTCACATCGATAGCTGGCCAGGCGACCAGCGAGACACTTCGTCATAAGGAGCTGTCCACCGGCGACGAGCTGCGTTTGTGTTTCGTGTGGGGATTGCGGTTAAAGTTTTTGCAGGCCAGTGGCTCTGCCTCCATCAGCTCCCTTTCCTTTTTGTCCGGCCTCTCCTCGTCTTGAAGGGGGAAGGATGTGTTTCCTCCAGCTGTAGAGGACAATGAGAAATACTCTGCCGATTGGCTCAGGGACGAGGCATCCGCATCGGTTAGATTGCCGCCCCCAATGTTATCACTCCTCATGGTGTGATCGCCCAGCTCCTGATCCACAACAGAGGATCTGTGGGTGCTCAACGGGGTTAAGGTGCTGCTGTGCATATCATCGCCCTCCTGGGATGGCGTTATGGTATGATCTGCTGCCGTGCAGAAGCTTTCCCTCTGTCCTGTCGTTTCGTCGTCCTCATCGTCAGCTTCCTCCTCATCGTCGCCGGCATCCTCCTGGGAGCAGGAGCCACAGCAGCAGCTGGAATTGTGACAGGAACAGTAGCTGGCTCGCCTTGAGCTCGAAATGCACTGATGGCACTCCGCCGCAACCGTCAATTCGTGATGATCCTCGTCCAAACTGCTGCAGGAGCACGAACTGGAGCAACTGCTGCAGTAATCCTGGCCAGGCTCGGCTATGAATCGCTTCCGCTTGATCCTCACGCATTCGTTTCGCACCGGCGCCGAGGCGGGAGCTCCCCGCTTGGTGGAACTACTCGAACTGTTGGTGTTGGGCGGCTGGGTGAGATGAGTTTCATCTTCGGGTAGGTGGTGGGAGCCCATTTGCACGTCGTCGTCGTCCTCGTCGTGCGACAGCTCATCCGTCTCGATGGTCGTGTTGGAGTTCAGGGAACTCCTTCTGTGATGATGCTGCTCCCGCAGGGGCGCCATTATAATGGGCTTCATCCCCTCGCTGGCGACCTTGTAGGGGAAGTTCGAGGTGGCCGTGCTGCTGTTGTTCTCATCGCCATCCTCGCTCATGGTGGCGGCGTCGATCTCAATGGCTATGGCCTGGTGGTGCGGTGGCAGTCCATCTTCGCTGGAGTCCAAGGAAGACTTGTTTGGAAGCATTGGGTTGTGGTTCGTCTGCTTGGTGTCCCGCTGGCCATGATGATTCTGCTGGCTGGACTTGTGCCGCTTCTGGTGCAGCAGAGCTCTTCGCTTTGTGCTTCGGTAGTTGCAGTGACTGTGGCTATGGCTGTGGTGGTGATGGTGATGGTGCCGGTGGTGGTTGCAGTGGCAGTGATGGTGGTGTGTGGTGATCACACAACAGCAGCTTCCGCCCTCCAAACGTGTCTGGGTGGCATTATTTCGCTTCCGGCGACAGCAGTTGGCGCTCAGATCCTGCCCTCCAACCAGTCGCTGCTCATTGGAGGCCGGCGAGTGGACGATGACCACCTCCAGGGCCGCGGCCATGCTGCTGTCGTCCTTGCTCTTGCCACTGCCACCGGGTCGGGGCAGCATCTTATTGTTGTTGTGGTACTGAAAGGCGCGATTATCATGGCACTGGCCAAAGTCCAGCACCTTGAAGTGCTCGTCGTCCGCCCGGGCGGTCAGGAGGTGATCGTCGCCACTGCTGCTCACGGTCACCGGCAACGAGAGCTGGTGCTCCTCGGAATGGGATGTATGTAGATCGTGGGGATGCATGTGCTGCGGCTGTTCTTCGGGGGCAAACTGCTAATCGCCGCGGCGCACATCCCGCGGCTTGGAATTCTTGCGGTAGAACCACACCTGTGACAGGATAGCTATGTCCAAGCTGACCTGAAAGTGCACTCTAATCTTAGTATCCAGTAGGAGGAGGTATACTTGGAATACTGACCTGCAGCGTGCCACAGATCCAGAACTGTGAGGGTGCTTTCCTTACAATAAAGTAACCAGTCTTAAACATATCACCGAGCGTCCACATGATCACCATGTGTATGCTCATTCCATATGTTGATTTATTCTTAAAGTTGCGCAGGAATTGCGGCGCCCCTGAAACGAACGATATGAGTTTCAAATACAAGAGTGGGAGATTGGACTGATGGATCATTACCCAGCATGGCCTCCGTGAAGACAGCCACGAAGCCCATGGCCTCCATGAACCAGTGCACCGACAACATCAGATATGTTATGGCAGCCCCGACGGCCCACACCACCAGCATAAAGTCCAGATACGACTGGAAGTCTGTCCAGCTCCAAAAGTACTTAAAGTCAAGATCTGTGGAAAGATTCATAAAATAGCGTTGTAATATATCTCTTGAAATGTACCTTGTACCCTTGCCATTTCATAATCGCTTTCATAAACTTTTCTCAAAACAACCATTAGCTAGGCAAAGGTCAAGGGTCAAGCTGGCAATTTACAGTCCCATAAATCGTTCAAAACCTGAAGACCAGATGGCAAGCCAGTTGGAAATCAATTTTCATTATCTTGGCCTGCTTTTAGGCGCTGCACAATTTACGGCAAGCCATGCCACAAAGAAGCCCAAGGCGTGCCAATATAATTAGCTCATGCCAGAGTGTGGGTGTACTATCCTATAGTATAGTATAGACAATATACATATAGATAGTCGGTTCATTGATCAATTTACCCCAATGGTTGGCAACAGTGCCCCAGGGAGAGAGGGCCAGAAGGCGGGTCTAAGGCCCTAACCCAGTTTCTGGGTGTTGGGTGTTCAGTGTTCAGTGTTTCAATTTCCACTGATAAGAAGTAATGAAGGAGAAGAAATAAATGCGGATAGGCAACGACCGAATCATAAAGATAAGGTTTGCTAAAATAACAGAAGGTGCAGCTCCCCGTTTTCATCTAAAGCTAATGGAATTGTTTCTTGGTGCCCATCATGACTCAATTTCAATCTTTTCCAGCAGTTCTGACACCGGAAATTGCCATCAATGCCGTGAGTGAAAAGTTTTCCCAAAAAAACTCACCGTTCAAATAATGCCGGGAACGTACTCGCTTCAGGACGCTGCCACCCGGGTCTGTGGACACCGAGGCTCCCGTATCCGTGTCTGTCATCACCTTGGGCAAATGCAGTTCATCACCTGGAAAGAGGGGGTGGTCAGGTCAGATAGTTGACTTGTTTATCCTGTCAGGACTCACCTCTCAGGGTATGCTCGCGGTTATTGGCATTCACCCGCTTCACCTTCACGCACAGATGGATCATCAGGAACATGGTCACGTTCATGACGACACTCTGCACCAGCAGTGGAAGCTCATACCGGCTGGAGAACCTGCGCAGAAACCAAGAAAAAAATAATGGGTAAAGGTCAATCGAAAAGGTTAATTTAAAGTGGCGTTATAGCTATACTCTGTTGGGTAATTTTTTAGAAAGAAAACATTAATAAGTTTAATTACGTCAATTATAGGAATCATAAATCCCAAGAATGTATATTCTTTGGAAAATTCCCCCGAGGTGTGGAAAACCATTTTGCACCCCCAATCCAAGCCCTATCTAACGACCAAGCCCCACTGTTCCACCCAAAAAAAAGTGCCTAAAGGTCTATTATTATTTTATCTCCCCCAGGTTGACAACTTCCTTGGCCCAATCTGGAGCAGGGTGTAGCGTTAAGTACTTCTAATTGACAGGTGCTCGAGTGGCTCGAACAACAAGTGATTGATGTGTGTGCCCAGCAGCATAATTCTGCCACGGACAATATCGATTATGAGTAGTGCCTCAGGACCCTGTCATAAATCTGACAGATGCCAAGTGGGTGAGAAAAGGGTCCCCAAACACAAACAAAAAACAACCAACAATGAGGAGGAATTGGAACGTGTTGAGGCCATCAAACAAAAGCCGGACAAACCAAACATGCGGCTCAAAGGAAAGCCAACTGATTTGCTAGGGATTTGTTTGGAGGTCCCAATGCCAAGTGTCAGAAGAGGAAAAAAAGCGACAATTTGTTGGTATATTGTTGGTTGTTGGTGCCTCCCATCCAAACAGCAGATAGCATACATTTCCGCGTTGCTTCCGATTGCCAGGCTGCCAGAAAACGAGGGGCAGGATGCCAGCCTCCCCTCTTTGCAAGTCAACGCCTTTGGCATGTCGTTCTGACATGACATGGAAATTGAATTACAAGCTGTGCCAAGTCAATGCTCCTTCATAGAAACAACTGAATCATTGAATGACTTTAAACAGGACATTTAATAAATATTCAAAAATATAATAGCAGTAGAACAAATAGTCCTAAAATGTCCAGAATTGTTAGAATTCTCAGTGCCAACACCTCCAATTGACTTGGTTGGGTTTTGCCATTTAAATTTGCAACAAAAAACCTGAAAACACCAACGCTTACAATTTGCACGCTTCAGCGTGTTAAATGTGTCGTAAAAAATCGATAAAATTGTATACGTGCATTACAAGCACACTCGGCATTCGGCGGCATGTTCTGAGCCCGTAATGTAAACAATTTTCCAACTACCAGGTAGTTGTTACTCCTCCAACCTCCATACCTATAGTCCTGCATTTTCAGGCTCACTTTCAATGGCAATTTGTTCGAATAGCCGCACAATTTGTTCAAATTGGGAGCAGGGGGTGGCCACGAAAGTGTCACTTAGGCTTGATGAAAGTTTTATTGATGGAATTTCTCGGTGGGGGGGTGTCTCTGGTCTTCTGGCAAATTAAGTCACCGAAAATGAGCACACATGCACGTGACACGGCCGGGTGTCTGTCTGGCCTTAGTGTCTGTTTTTAGAAATAATTAAAATTCTGTGTTGCCTTCAGCGCAATGTTTACTCAAGTGGGTGGGCTTTTGGCCTAATGTCTGAGATACAGTGGTTATCATAAGCAGGTACTTTCGGAATATTTCTTAAATAAAATATTAAAAAATACTAAAGGCTTCATAAACCTCACACCCGTTCAAACTTCAAGCCATTAATATTAAAATACACCTATAATTTTGCCCACAATAGTAGTATTTGTACTAACTTAGTACCAACTTTAACCAAGTCTGGGCCTTGGTCCGTCCTGCGCTTAACACAAATTTCATTTGGACGCCTTTAAGTAGGCTACACTTTCTGTGGACACAAGTCCTCATCATTGTCTCACTGTTGAAGGGCTCCTAACTAACGGAAACCGTGGCACTCAAGTCCATGCATTCCGGCTATTTCGGAACCACTTTAGGATATGGCTCATGGATGTGTGTGAGGATTGCCTGCTTCGAGGATTGTGTAAACACAAGCTGGTGCCTGATGAGCATTAAAAGGGTGGAAAAAATCAAGAATTATACTATATTGCCTGGGAGAAGCCATTGAGTGAATGAATGGACTGGAGGAGGATGATGAATGCCCATAACTGGGTCGATCTGTGCTAAGCTAAGCTGTTCCGAATGACCTTGCCAAGGATAAATCAAAGGAAGACCGACCCACTAGAGCTCGAGAAAGTGTGTTAAGCTGTGACTAGAAATTCACACTTTGATCATCGAACCAAAAGTCGATAATTGACCAATAAAGAGATCTACAAACCAGACTAGACGACACTAAATTAGCGCTTTTTATTAACTAGCAAATAAGAGGTAAGGTTTAGGCAAATATTATGATAGTATAGTACTTATAGAAGTAAAAAAAATCAATAATATAAGAAACAACCTGCAGCTCGTTGACGTTCTATATAGAGTGAATGGGACAATAAATATTTTATTATAGCATTTGATTTGCTCAATGAAAATTAATGCGAACAAAGCTCACCCACATGGCGCTAAGCCCATAAAACACCAAATGGAAATACATAGAAAGGCTCTAGCCACCCCGGAGAGCGAGTTTGGTCGGGAAAAACACTTCAATTTAGGCCCCTTCCACCGGGAAAACCCACATAGCAAAGTCAAGACCACATGTACACACCGAAAACAATGTCATAGGCAAAAAAAAATATATATATAAAATCCCACAATTGAAAATGGAAAATAAAAGGCCAACCAACCAACCAGCCAACCATTCCAGAGGAAAACAATTCCCTGATTTGCATATGAACAGCAGAAATTTGTAGCCCTTCCGATTTCAGATACATTCATGTCCTTGCAGATAGGTCTTTGAGCTGATTGAGTTAGCCACTACTTGGCGATTTGCATTTTATTCTTTGACTTGCCCCCGACCTGCCACAATCGCACTGGCAGTGGGTCTGTGCCACGCTCTGCTATCAGAAGCGATTCCAAGTCATGCGCCTTAAAGGCTTAACCGGAATACATGTCAATGCCGTTTTGGCGGACACAGCTGCTTCTCGAAGGCAAGTCGAGCGTGATAATGCTTTTTAAACTTTATATCCGCGTTTCTTAACCGAGCGGGGGATTAAATGGGGGAATAAAGTCAACTTTTGCGTGGAAAATAATCAATAATGTGGGGAGAGAGATTTTTGGGTTAGTTCCCAACAGGCATTTAAGAAAGATACTAAAATATATATTAAACTAAGCTTTAATAACAGAAAAACAAAAGTTATATAAGCCGCTTATTTTCCTCCACCGGCCCACAAAATCAATGAACTTTGCTCTCTCAGGCACATGAAACATTCAAGTTGAAATATAATATTCCCCAGCTGGCCACACGCAGATTATCTCTGGTTCTATATAGATATATATTATACGATTTTCTGCTCAACTCTCCGGTGTGCGGCAAGTGTACAATATATCTATTTTAATTGAGAAATTGAAATCTGTGTCTGTTGCGTCAGTCAACGTCAACGTCACACGTAGTTCGGACATGCAAAGAAGCCACATGGAGGCAAGAGCTCCCGATTGGGTTTGTTCATTCAGCAGTTTCGACTCGGAAACCCGTAAACATTGGATGGCATTTGGTTATCCGCCTTGTTTAGACTTGTTTTCGACAAGAGGTCTCTATATAATATTTAAATCCCCAACTGGTTAGATATTCTATCCACGCAGCAAATTACAAATCTGTTTCAAGCCCAATGTTGTTACCAAAAAAACCCTACCTGGCTAAAAGACAAAGCCAAAGCTTGGCATTAAAATTCAATTAGGCCAACGTCTCTGGCACAAAGGCCAACAAGCCCAACAAAAGCGAAAGATTAACGTTGTGTTTGTTGTCCCTTGAATTTAATTTTCTGTCCTCTCCGCACCTGTGACCTGCGAGGATTTTAGGGATTGGTCCCCTCACAGCACTGAGCACGAAATATGGCGTGGATGGCTTTCACGACTCTTTGTTTAATTACGCCGAAGCCCAAAAAAAATCTTGAAGCAAAGTCAGAGTGGAGATAAGAGCGCTTGGTTTGTTGACTTTTGGCCCTAACCGCACCCAGGTTATCACAATGATTCGCATTGAAGGCAAACTCTTACTGAAAATGGAACAAACGCGATTGAGATAATGCCAATCGACTTAAGATGTAGGCTCCCTGGAAACTAACATATATGTATATATATAGTACATTGTAATAGAGATAGCCCCGTGGGTCAAGTTAGTTGTGAGGCCGAAACGGAAACTGATAATTGGCTTAATTAAATAGAGAGTTTAGGGTGCTGGGATGAGCTCACAATTAAGATGATTAAATAGGGGAAGTGTGTTGGCAGAATGGGAGACTAACTTGTTCAAACTATTTCCTAGTAATGTGTTATACAACTTAAAAGATAACTTTGGAAAATATATTAAAAGCAAACTTTGTAACTTCTCAGCACATGTTTTGTGAAGATGAATTCATCTTGAATTTCAAGTGTTTTCAAAAGTTGCCAAACAAACTAGTGGCCAGACAACTTTCAGAACAAAATTATAAATCTTGCACCGCAGCTTCAACCACAATTTAGTTGGAAACCACCCAGGCAACATTTCGAGAGGCGAGTCAAGTGCAATGACGTTTAAAAGTAGAGTCAGAACGGGGCATTATCATCATTGGGGTTTCAGCAATCAAAACCGGTTCAAAAATTCTAAAAAAAAAAAAATCTAATTTGCATGCGATGCGAAAATAAGTCGCAGCAGCCGGATACCAAAAACCGTAAACATTTATGGGGGTTATACTACCAGTGAAGGGGATCTAATGCCCCGAAAATGACCCTCCAACAAAATTAATTGAAACAGGGCCTCCCACACAAAGCCCTCCTTCACTTTCAAGCCCCAAAACCTTGACCTTCACTGTTAAACAAACTTGTACCTTTTTTTTAAATTTTTTTTGTGGCAAGTGAGTGGTTAGAATTAATAATAAATAAACAAGGAAACTGGGCCAAAGCTGATATAAATAAAAATGAATGAAAGTCGTGCGGGCTTTAATGAATTATTAAAAGAAATTAGATTAGATTGGAAAATGTCTCATTTCGCTATCTCGTGCCAGAAAAAGGTATTTAAGTGATAAGCAAATTATAAATTACGAAATGATTGAGTGGACCTGTGATACTTTTTAGATATCTATTAAAATGCCATTATCTGCTGGTGCATAGCATTCAGGATTACTTGTTCCTATTTATTGATAAGTTTTACGTAAACAAATTAATTGGTTGGAGTAGACACACGGCTTGTCGAATGGCGAGACTGGGGTTATCTTTTAAAAATGATATACCGATAAGAGGGTATTTTATGGGTTGTATTTACGGTGACAACAACACTTGGAAAATGGGGCGAGAATGAGGCGATATAGCTTGGAGGGTACTATCACAATTATAATGACGAAAAATGCCCCCAGATAGTGGACATTTTTGTGAAAAAGATCACTTATCAGTTTAGGAAGTGGTTGTGTAAATGCCAAGACAACAAATAATTAACAAAATTGATTGTTTGGCTGGCAAGTAAATTTCAAAAGAAACAATCGGCAACTCGTTTGATTAGAACTTGATATGAAGTAGGGGTCTAGATGTGTATTCTATAAGGTTTTAAAAGTATATTAATTTGTGTTTTAATTCTACAGGCCAGTTCTAAATAGAAGAATCCAATTAGTCAGCAATTTTCAGCCTTATTACATTTCCTTCTTGATTGCTTAACTCTTAAAGCTTCTCCTCCAGTTCAATGAACCCTGGGGCCAAGTTCTCCAACTTAACCCTTCACTTTACGCCCCCAGCCTCATTTCAAATAAAGTTGAATAATATGAAAAGTTGGCACAATATTTTCCAACAATTTAGGCGAGTTCACAAGCTCAAGTATACAATTAAGTTTAAAATATGAATATTTAAAATGTGAACTATACAATTTTAATTACAGCCAAAACCGTTGCCACGTTTTTGTTAATTTGTTAAGTGTAAATGGCCCGACGATTGAGAGCAAATTCACTGACAAATTGTGTAAATATTTAAGCAAATGTTGGCATAAAAATTGCAAATATAGAAATGACTGGGTCCGAGTCAGGCCAACACACAGCCTATACTGTATAGTAGAGGCCAATATCCATTGTATCGGTGTAAACTACAATTCATATTTCTAGTCCAGGCCCGTAGACTTGTTTTGTCACGGCCCACTGCCCTGAGCCAAGTCGATTGAGTCATAATTTTTTGGAGCCAACCTTTTTGTGAAATCCGACTCGTTGGATAAATAAATTAACTTTATATATGTATGTATATGTGTATTTATTATTAGTCATAGACCAGAATAAACGCCTACTTTGGAGCTACCATTATTTAATCAAGAGTTCTGTAGGTTTCTTATTATGGTGTTCTTGAATATAAAGTTCTCTATGCCAAGATAAGACTGCTGAAGCATAACAACACTCATAACAACACAAATATTATTTTCTTGGAACTGTTAAGGGCTCTTGAAATAATTCCAAAAATTCTCAATTGCTTATCATGAGAGTATACTAAAATTCGCCAATAATTAAATACCCTTTCCACTGCCATTTTTTTAACAGTCATAGTAATTAATAAGCTTCGTTTTCCAGCAATGAGCTCATACAGAAGCCTCTAGGGTCGGTCGGTGTTGGGTTCTTTCTCTTCATCCCAGTCAGTGCTGGCGAATGATTAAATGTAAAATATATATATACCCACGATCATCAACAAAGCAAGACTGATAATAGTATTAATTTTTCAGATGTGTCATCGGCTTTGTTCCTCTCAGTTACATGTATGTATATACCAGTATATATTTTTGTTTCATTGTCTGGAAAGTTTTCCTCTCTGGTGTGAAAACTCTTATTTGTTATTTAAACTTTTAAGACACTAAATTATTAATTCCAGTCTGGCAATTAGTCGTGATTTAAGCAAGTCGTGCCTAGTTAAATGCAACTACTATGACAGGAAAGCGAAATTAGTGCAAGTGGGCGAGCCCAGACGGTTCTAAAGAGATAAGTCGCTAAAAATAATAATTATCTTTATAGTCATAAACTAATTACCCACTGCACTTCCTAAACTCGTGCATTTATGCATTCTTACTTCCTTTCAGAGTTTTCCCCGTCCATTAGTTGGCTTAACCTCCCAGGTTCTGGTTCTGTTCTTCATTGAAACTCATCGCGTGACAACAATAGAAAAGTATACTACCTCCCACAATGAAACTCGTAAACATCTTTATATAGTATATATATAGCATAGTGTAGATAGATTATTAGGCGGCAAGCCGATGCATTGCTATTTCACTTTACTTGCCGGCAACAATTTCCAGCTAAATAATTCATTTATTGATTGCCACGCAGGCTAGACAAATTGACGAGGGCCACCAGTTGCTTTATAGGCTTTACAATATTCCGTCTTTTCGATAATTTATTTATAGGAAGCAGCTATAAGCTCTTCCAAGCACTCATAACAGACACAGCTTTAAAGGGGTAAACACAAACCAGCTGGGCAAAAAGTAGTTGACCCTGGGTTGAGTCTGAAAAGGCTATCAGGTGTATAAGACTTCCATGGTAAATATTTAAGCGAGTTTCCAAAAAAGTGTCAGAATGAAAAAATTCAATCAATAAATTCATTTAAAAGCAGTTCCAACTGGCTTGGCTTAAATGGCATTGTGACATTTTGAGAGCTATTTTGCACACTCATGCAAATTGAATTAAAAATTTATTTTATTAATTTTGATTTATGTACATATGTACATATGTGGTCCCCTCGAACCTAAACGATGAATCAAGCTTTCATGGGGGTGGAAATTGTTTTGGTTTTTATGTTATTATATGGGTATGGATATGGACTAGCCATATCACCAAAATCTAAAATATGTTATCAACTATATTATTTTTTTCAGATCACCATGAATGATGATAATATTCGCTCCATGATTATTGATCCCATTATTGCCAAGTTAAAACCATAAAGATATATACATATTATGCCCAGTTCAACAGTCCTTGGAGATTTCGGAGTAATCTATGAGCTGGGAATTCGACTAGAAATCATGACATAGCTATACTGAGATATGGGGGTCCTACAAAACAGCGTCGCGACGTTACGCGATAGAATTTCGTTCGATAAGCGATAAGATAGTGTTTGGAGAGTGGGTTTAGTCATTCCAAGAGATTATTACCCGGGGCTTAACTAAAAGTGAATTAAGGTGTACATTTCAGAGTATCTCAAAGATACAAGTCTAGAAGCCTACTGTGAAAACTACATTCCATTTCATAGTCCATATAATGAAAGGAATTTTTATTCCAAATTTTGTAAAATCAAAGACTTTGAAACATCTGGAGTACAGTCATGAGTGATTTATGGCTGAGATGAAAGGTGTGGCATCCGAAAAGTTTATTTTTATTTCCCCAACTACTTATCCGTAATTTTGGCAAAGATTTTCAAAAATAAAAATTACATACCAGAAGAGTATTCTCAGAGAATTCGCTATCAGCAGAGCGAGACAGACGTAGAGCGAGAATCCTTCCGCATCCTGGGTCTTCTTAATCTCGATATATTGGGGCACATAGGGGATAACACCGCCGATGACCATGGCCGATGCAGCTGCCCCGCCCACCAAATGGCCCACCGTGAGGCCCAACTCATCGTTGATGATCCAATCCATGGTTTTTTTTTTTCTTAGAATTTAATTTCGTGTTTTTTTTTTGCGGTTACTAGATTTACTTGAAAATTTTTAATATTTTGAAGATATATTTTTGTTGTTGTTGTTTTTGTTGTATAGGCTGTCGGATATGTGTTGACTAGAGGTTGTTGTTTTTGTTGCTGAGAAGCCGGTTCTTGGAAGTAGACGTTGTTGTTTCGAATGCGATTACTGTTATTTGCATTATAAACGTCGAAGAAGATGAGCGTGGGAGGAAGGAAGTACAGGAAGTCAGCTGTGGTTGTTGTTATTGTTATGATCTCTTTCTCTGGCAGACGCACACACTCTCACACACACACATGCACAAACATAAACACGCACAGGTAGGCCAACACTATTATTTTTCGCTCTCTCTCTCTTGCTTTTGTTTTTGTTGTGCAGTTTTTGTTTTTCTTTTGGTTTTCCGCGTTTTTGTATTGAATTTTCCCCGAAAACGCGCGCCCCGTCGCCTAGGCCGATGATTGCTTCCCTCTACCTTCCCTTTCACAAATTGTCAGCAAATTTCCTGCGCATACTAGACCAGAAAATGGGGGGCCTTCACAATTCGCTCCATTTCCACCAAAAACACATCACTCATCACCGCACTTTTCATATGTTCTCTGCACTTCAATTGCATTTTCCTCCGTTGACTTTTAATTGAGTTAAATTTTGTGTCGCTATTGTTGTTGTTGTTACTTTTTTCCGACGTTGCGGAAAACTGCGATTAAATGCTGTTCGTTTATTTCGTCTTGGATTCGCTTTAATTCGATTATTCAAGTATATGTGGCGCTTGTCATATCTTATCTCGCCTATATTTGCATTTTCCTGCAAAAACCGTCCGCGGACCAACGGCACACAGCGAAGAAAGTAAGGAAGAAAGTGGCAAAAAGACGAGAAACAAAACACACAACTGCCTCCGAAGGCAACTATTTGGCGTTTGGTGAAGGGTCTTGGTTTTTATTAACTTCTTTATTGGGCACACTTATATTAGTGTGACCAGATTTTAAGACAGCTGTTGTTTTCGTCTTTTGCTTCGAATTCATTTTCTTACCGGTTCATGTATGTTTAACCGGTTCGTTATTTTTGAATATGAGTATGATTTGAATATTTAAAATTTAATAAAAAAACATAAATTTCTTAATCTTTTAATATATTGTTTTTAATATACAAAAACTGTACAAGTCGCCATTATCACAGTAAAAACTGAAGATTATATGAAATTAGATTGATCTAAGCAAAAAATAGGGGTGACACAATAACATTTCGATTTTGGAGATGGTTACTTAAACTATATACAAATTATAATTTAGTTCTTTCGTTTCTTCTTGTCCGCTTGTCCCAGTCCCTGGGACTCCTGGTACTGGCGCACAATCTGGTCCTGGACATCTGGAAGGCAGGGCGAGTAGCGGGAGTACTCCATGGTGAACTCACCCTTGCCCTGGGTGCTCGATCTTTAAGATAAATAATTAAAAATATTAAATAAGATATATGATATATGAAAGATATTCCCCACTCACCTCAGCTCTCCGGCATAGCCGAACATATCATTCAGGGGAACCTCTGCGTAGACAGTGAACCATCCTTCTGTTCCCTCGGTTCCGGTGATGATGCCATGACGTTTGCTCAGATGACCCATCACGGCGCCCTGGAACTCCTCGGGTGCCGTGACCTCCACCAGCATAATGGGTTCCAGGATCTGCCAGTTGCCGTTCTGGAAGACCTCTTTGATGGCACCATGGGCAGCCAGCATGAAAGCCAACTCACTGGAGTCCACAATGTGGTGGCCACCATCCTGCAGGCGGAAGCGGATGCCGGATAGCTTATGGCCCGAAAGCATGCCCTTCTCGGCCATTTCTCGGTATCCTTTTTCCACTCCGGGCACAAACTGCTTGGGTACATTGGTGCCCACAGTTTCATCCACAAACTCCAGCAAAGTATTTTGGTTTGGCGGCAGTGGCTCCATGATTCCGATAATCCTGGCATATTGTCCCGAACCGCCAGACTGTTTCTTGTGCAGATAATCGAATTCGCAAGGTCCCACCAGAGTTTCCCTAAATGCTACCTTGGGCTTGCCCAAGGTCACTGGACAACCGTATTCCCTCTCCATTCGCTGGGCATAGATCTCCAGATGCAGCTCTCCCATGCCGGAGACGAGGGTTTCCTTCACATCGTTGTCGAAAAAGAAGTGGAAGGTGGGATCTTCCTTGGTGAATCTGGCAATGGCCTTGGAGAAGTTATCCCTATCCTTGGTGTTGTTTGGCTTGATGGCCATCGAGACGACGGGTTCAGGTACAAAAATGGACTCCATGGCCAGGTTGTTCTTGGGATTGGTGGTGAAAGTGTCTCCAGACGCGCAGTCCACGCCGAACAGAGCAAAGATATCGCCGGCGTACACCTCGTTCACATCCTCCATTTGGTTGGAATGCAGACGAACCAGACGAGCTATCCTGACTTTCTTGTTGGTGCGGGCATTGAAGATATTGTCGCCCTTGCGGAGGACTCCCTGGTAGCACCGGAGGTAGGTGAGTTGTCCGAAGCGGCCAGCCTCCAGCTTGAAAGCGAGACCGACAAAGGCATCTTTTCCATCACGAGCAGGATTCAGGACTATTTTCTCAGGGTCCTGGCCCTCTTTTTCGACAAAGGCCAGGTTCTCCACCTCACCGGGATTGGGCAAGTACTCCAGCACAGCATCAAGCAGAGGCTGAACGCCCTTATTTTTCAGAGCAGTTCCCACCAAAACGGGAGTGAAAGTCCTCTTGATGCAGGTCCTCCTCAGTGCAGCCTTGATATCATCCTCGGTGAACGGTTTCTCCTCCAGGAAGAGCTCGCCGAAGGTGTCATCTGCATTGGAGAGGTGTTCTATCAGTTCCTGCCTCCGCTCCTGGCTCTCCACCCGCATGTCCTGTGGGATCTCATCTAGCCTTACATTCATTCCATGTTCTCCCTCGAAGTAGAGTGCTCTCTCACGCACCAAATCCACTATTCCCTTGCAGTTGCTCTCCACGCCGATGGGCAACTGGATGAAGGCGGCGTTGTGATTCATTTTGGAGCGCATCTGGGAGAGTACCCGGTAGGGATTGGATCCCATTCGGTCCAGTTTGTTGATGAACGCCAGGCAGGGAACATTGTAGCGCTTCATCTGGCGGTTGACGGTCAGGGTCTGACTCTGGACTCCACCGACGGCGCACAGGACCAGGACAGCTCCGTCCAAGACGCGCAGGGCACGCTCCACCTCCACGGTGAAGTCCACATGGCCAGGCGTGTCGATGATGTTGATGTTAGTGTCCTTCCAAAGAGTGTAAGTGGCTGCCGACTGGATAGTGATGCCCCGCTGCCGCTCCAGCTCCATGCTGTCCATGGTGGCTCCCACGTTGTCCTTTCCTCGCACCTCGTGCATCTCCGCAATTCTTCCGGTATAGAACAGGATCCGCTCCGTCAACGTGGTCTTGCCACTGTCTATGTGTGCCGAGATTCCGATGTTCCTGATCTTATCGATCGGTCGGTGCTCCGCGTACTTGGCGTGCGAGCTGTAGCCGGCCTGTGGAGTTTAAATTACATTAATTAATTACATTCTTCCAATTACATAACCCGGCAAGGGGTTTCAGTGTTTATGTTAAACTCCTAGCTCACCCGGCTCATGGTTTCCAGGGCCCTCAGTCGCAGGGGACTGCTGGCAGTCAAGAGGCGTGTAATTAGCGACATCCCGGCTAGTTTTAATTAATAAAATGGAATATTATTAAAAAACACGCGCGATGAGAGCTGGATTTCAGGTGAGAGGGTCACTCTTCCGCTAGTCAGCTGATTGTGTAGGCAGTGTGGTCACACCCCTTCATGATGTCAGCTGTTCTGTTAAGTGGGCTGTTATGTTAACAGACTGTTATACCTTTGTATTATTTTAAGTTTATTTATTTATTTATATTTTGAAATTATAAATAAAATAGATTTAAATAAATTATAAGAAGTTAAAATTTCCTAAATAAAAATAAGTGTTATTGGAACAACAATGGTACGTTCCCAAACTTTTTTTTTGAAGCAGTTCCGCCATAGGCGCCATAGTTCCGCCATTTTTAAAAGGCACGCCATTGAAAAATGTCAGCCATCATAATTGAGGCCATTTCCGGAAGTGAATCCTTACAAACTTCAATTCCCCATTAAAATAATTACAATTCCTTTTTGTATACATTTATTTCAACAAATTTCCTTTAGTATCAAGGTATACGAGTATAAGATTGGTTTTCGAGGTGTCGCTTGATATGTTGCCAGCAATTAATTTGTGCCACAAATCGCACTTCGGGATATCAATACGAAAAAGGGGACGGTTGGTGGTACATAAATATCATAAATTCATAGACACGATTATAGACACACAGAGCTAATGTACAGGTACACAGATATACTCTAAAATTTAATTTAAATCATCGACTCAAACGGATGTTTCTGTTGGTGTAAGATATCCACGCCACAATTGCTTCGACGTATCAAATTTTGTGTTCTGCAATGATGAGATATTAGAGTTAATAGTTGTGATTTGTGCGATAATTGATCTCTAAGCCTATTCTCATCTATACAGACTATACGTACACTTATATTCTCAGGTAAATGGTATAGAAGATGCACATACAGACATCAAACAGGATGCTAAATGGAGCCATGAATTATTGATAGTTTGGAAACAGAGTTTGCATCGAAAGTGATTTTTTATTTAATAACAAACTCTGATTCTTAGTGGATGTCTGATGCTTGATACATTCGAGTTATGGTTGACAGGCAGAAGTCGATTCAGGTGCTATTTATATGAATGTTGAGATATATAGATTTGGGAGCAGTAGGTGCCACACGTATGTAAGACTCACAACTATATGCACAAAATACACTGAAAACGAACGATGCATACCAAATATGTATAAAGAAATGAAAGATACAAAGTTCGATTCTCATTTAGAATTTGTGGCTAATTAATTGCTTGCCACTTTTATTCAATATTTATAGTTGTATATATTTTATATATCTATAGTATTATTGGGTAGGATGTGTGCGTTTTTGTTTCGAACTTAGTGTAAGGCATAAAATATAATACAATTGTTTACAGTTTTGTCTTGGCCAGACTAAATGATAACCCCCTTCCCGACCCTAAATCACAGTTCAAGAACTCCCATATAACACACAAATCGCTTCATCTAACCAAGTCAAAATTGAAGGAAATCGGAAAAACATCGGCCCTCCGATGACATCTATTTGTTATATATTTCTGTGGAATTGACTTTATAAAATTCGGTTCAAAATTGTATATGTTTGGAGTGTTTAGTTGGTTTACTATTATTTATAGTATTTTTTTGTAATACTTGTATAACTTGTACCTGAGCCCCAAATCAAAATGTAACCCTCTACTGGCACTGCTACAAAAACGTTTACCAAAAACCCTTTCATGGAATAACTACTACGGTATATAGTAAATATAGATTATGATACTGTTGTGAATGGCCAACTACAGATACATAGATGTGTGTTCTTTGTTCGCTTGAAAAATCGGGATCTCTAGAGATCTTTAAACGGGCGTTATGTTGGCAGGATTCTGGCTGATATTTGATCCTTCGAGCTTGGCAGCCGCCTCCTTGCAGTTGCTAATTTGCTGTTGCTGCTGTCCTGTAGGATTCCCTGGATTATTGTTGCTGTTGGCCATGGCTTCACTGTACTCGTCCGCCTCGTGCATGGGCGAGAGGCGTGGCGAAAGGGCGGCATTCGAGGGAGTACTGTAGAGAGACAGGGAAGGCATGGGGGTATGCGAAATCGAGCATGAATGATTTAAAAGTTTTACTTAAGAATTTAAGGAAAAACACAAAAATCGGTGGAAAAATTAATATTTTTTTTGAGTGTATCAAAAAATGGAGAGTAGATAGATTTATATACAAAAGAACGAGCATAGTTCTAGCGGCTCATGAGGAGTTCATATGAGATCTGACTGAGCTGACTGGATCTTCGGATTTCAGGATCTGGGATTTTGGGAAGCCTCATTATTGGGAAGACTTACTGGTTTCCATTAATCTGACGGACTTTCACTGTGACCGGAATGATCAGCTGCTCCGATATTTCGTTGCAATCCTTGTTGATCTGCTGCCAGACTGTGGTCCGATTGACCGCCTCCTGGGGAATGTTAATGGTGGGTCCATTGTTGCTCGGCTTGTTTCCGGATAGGGGAATATGGATGGTGGTGGGGCCCGATTTATTGGCATTATAATTCGTCCCGGCACCAGGCGCCCCAGGCGGTTGCTGATGATGATTGTCCTTCAATACAGAAATTTGCACAAATTGCATAGTTTTTTGGGACCCAAACTTATCATTGAGGGAGTCAAGGATCAGTAAGGAAGTGGAAAAGTAGAGATAGCAAATCTGGTCTAAGGTTGCAGAAGTGAAAGAGAGAAGGAGCTCGCTAAATATTTAAAAAGATGAGTGTTCCAAAATGGTGATCGTGTGTTGTTGTGTGAAAGCCAATTCGGTGGTGGGGTGTATTTAAAATTTTGATTTATGCCAATTTTTTGTTTAAAATTTTATTTGTTTAGGTTTTTTGTTTTGTGTCGCAATTTTGGATTTTGCCCTTGCAATTTTTTACATCAATTTTCACTACAATTACGTGTATGTTTTTTGTCGCTGGTTAGTTACTGGAACTCTAAACCCGATGACTATAAAATAACATAACAGGTTCCGTTTAATACATTAAGGTACTTGTTGTACAGTGTAAACGCTTGACTAATTATGACTTATGCTAGGGTTTCATTTACATTTATAAATATCATATAATATATATAGAGGGTAAGAGTAGTTTTTAGAGTAGGTTCGCATAGATAACATATTATGATTAATTTTTCTTGCACTACATAAAAACAGATAGTTTCTCTTTTGTTTTCATTTTTTGTGGTTTTTGCATTTACAAGTGGTCTAAAAGCTTGAGTTTTAGCATATAATCAAAAAAGAGTATAAACAAGTTTATCAAAAATAATCGTACGTATAAAAATCAAAATGCAAAATAGCTGCATGCGATAATTTGTAAATTTAAATTAAAATAGAGGAAAGAAGGAGAAAAACATTTACAAAATACTGTTAAAGACATGATAAAAACGTGTATAACAGATAATAATGCATATACATGGATTATATAGAACTATAGTTGTAGTTTGAAGAAATGTAACAAGACCGACAAAATGCAAATTAATCCAAAAATCTAAATAAGCGATTTTATCGGAATCGGAACCAACGCTGGGTTCCTGTTTTTTGTGCGGTGGACTGGGCAGCACTGCAAACGCAAATGAAATGGGCAGCACTGGTCCGTGGGATTTTATTTCTTTATGTGTTTCCCTTTTTTTGTATTTTTGTTGTGTTTTGGGTGAGTGGTGTTGTGCCCTTGTGCTTGAAGGGGTGTAGGTGTGTGCTGGTTGTGGTTGTCTCTACTTGAGCAGACTGCTTTGTGCCTCGAACTCCTTCTCATTTGCATTTGATGTGGTGCACTTGATGAGGCCCAGACCGGCAGCACTGCCCGCATCACCACCAGGACCAGCCGGCTTATTCACCACCCGGCCCCCACGGCCCTTTCCGAACGGAAATATTCTCGCCAATAAGCCCACCTCAGCGTCCAGTTTGTGGAGATCGTCAGCCGCCGCCCTCTTGGTCATCTCCGGCATTATGTCGTCCAGGATCTTCAGCTCACGGCGCGTGAACACCAGATCCAGGGCCTTCCTTATACCAATCATCACCACCAACATCAGTGGGAACAGGATCGAGATCTGTGAGAAGGACTTGATCAGCCAGAGGATAATAAGACAGGCCAGTTGGATGATTGTGAACAGGTGAACGCGTTTGATGGGAACCTGCAGGGAAAGTCCAATCAAAGAATTAGTTTTTTGTTAAAATTAAGTAGAAGAATTGGTTTGTATTTTTTAGTCTTTATACAATAAATTCCAAACCCTTACCTGACGCAGGAACATGTAGTCTGGCTGGTACTTCGCCGGCATAAACATGATCAGTATACGATCGAAGAACTGCAGACCCTTGAGCGAGGCCACTCCCATGTACAAGAACACACCGAACAAAACCGGCATAGGAATGTGGCCGAGCAGCGGGGTAAGGAGCACTGAGACACCAATGGTCAGGAAGATCAGGATGTGGGTAACCCGCTGCTCGCGCACGCCCAGGAATTGTGGTTTCTCGCCAGGGGCCGAGCACTCCGATTCCAGTTTCAATGAGTTTACATGATTGATGCTCAACACGGTGGCAGCCACGAACCTAGAAATAATTTTAATTAATCAAGTAAGACTAGGCACCTAATTGCAGAACTCACCATGGAAGACCCATAACACTACAGATGGCAATCAGAATGGAGAGGATAAACAGGTCCAGATGATAGCCACAGCCCTTCTTTAACTTGTTCTCCTTCCGGTTGACAATGACGGCCGTAATCTGCTGATCCATGAAGATCAGAATAGTGCCAAGCAGGGCGGGGAAGACGGCAATCATCGGTGACCACCACGGGTTCTTCTCCGAGAAGGGAGGAATCAACCAGCCACGGGTGTCCAAAGTCGGTTTCAGCTCGTTGGGCACCTCCAGTTTTTGGGTGGGAACTCCCAGGAAATAATCAAAGAAGCTCATGGCAAAGATGGCAATCAAAACGGAAAAGTCACTGATGTACTGGCGGACAATGGAGGGGAAGAAAAGGGCGTTCTTGAAGTCCTTCAATATGGTCGAGATGATGAAGGTACCGGCACACAGAACCACTGACATGAGGAAAACATTTTCGGTGGGAGGGGTGCCACAATCGCCGCCAACTAGAGTGCCATTGTACGACTAAAAATAAGGAGCTGTAGTTTATGGTATTTATTTTTAAATTATTATTCTTACCGCACAAGAATCCCAGTTGTATTTGGCGTAGTCCACGACACTGGCATTACTTCCTAGTGGCGGCGTGCAGACACAATCGTATATTCCCTGGTTCACTGGGAAGTTTTTTCCAATAACAACCACATTTTCGATGGCCTTGTATATAAAGATGAATGCAATTAGAGTGGCAAAGTTTTCTTCGGTGAAACGAGTGATGTAGCACACCAGGGCACTGGCATCAATCGCGGTCAGGACGATACAAATGCCGGCAACCCACATGCCGATCCAGAACCGGAATGTCATATAGTCCCATCCCATCTTGAAACAGAACTCGTATATGATGGATTCGAAGACCAGAACTGGACCGGTGGAGCCGAGAATTGTCAACGGCTGACCCGAAAAGAAGCCATAGCCCATGCCACAAACGAATCCGGAGACCAAGGACTCCATGGCAGCCATGTGCTTGCCGGTAGCCTCCGCCAGTAATCCGCCAAAGGTGATGATCGGTGAGAGGCAGGCGAAGTAGAGGAAAATCCAGGAGGCCACACACTGCATGGACAGGGCATCCTTGTAGTCGCTCAGATACCAGGGAGCCTTGCGTTTCACATCGTTGATGAGGCCACCAAACAGGCGTCCTGTCCTCGAGAGGCCAGACTCCTCGCGCAGCCGCTGCTCCTCCTCCTCCTCGTCCACCTCCTCCTTGGGCAGCTCTGGTGGTCGTTTTCGCACCTCCTGCGATGGAATGGCCGCTGGCGGTTCAATGCGAATGGTGGGATCCCACTCTCCAGGTGGCAGCACGGTCACCGCATCCAGGAACTCATCCACTCCAGACAGCAGGTGGTCGCGTTTTCGGGCCCTGTAAGCCACTTCGTGGAAAATCTCGTCCGACATCAGGGTGGCCATTGCCCGGCCAATCTCATGGAAGTTGCTCTGGCTGCCAGGTGGACCAAGCAGGATGAAAATGAATCTGAGGAGATACGAGTTGAAAGAATGCTCTTTAGAAACAATAATCTTGAAATGTTTATAGCTCATGGCTCATCGTCATTCTTAAAAATTCTCATTAATAAGTATTTTTCGCCATGAGTAATAAAGATAAATAGTATTGCAGAGTCATAAATTGATAAGGATATCATGACCCATTGTGGCATATAATTCTTCATTGCAAATTTTATTATCAATTCAATAAACAAAAATTATTAAAGGCAAACGAAAAGAACAATATAGCTTTCATTGATATAGCGTAGCATTCTTAAGATTTCATTTATTTTTAAATAAACCATTTTTACTATAAAATATAAATATATACCTGGTTGGCACTGGCACCTCTGTGAGATCGCCCATCACCGCCGCCTGGCTGAGGCGAATGAAGCAGGAGAGGGTCCTCTCGAGGAAGTCCACCTCGCCGACGAGGATGTTGCTGGCCTCTGCGCCCGGGGGGATCTTGCGCATGAAGTGGGTGTTGCCCTTGTGTCCTTGCTGTTCGCTCAGCTCCGTGCCGCTGCTGGGCCTGGCCATCGACTGGCTACTGGGGCTCTTCACCATGTCCTCTGTGATCACGGGCAGGTTTTGTGCGGGCCGCAGGTTTTTGGAGAATTTAGATTTTTTCTCTGCATTAGTCGGTGTTTTGGTTTTGGGTGTATTTTTTTCGGCAGGGTGCAGGTTTTGGGTATCGTGTGTGGTTGTATTTTATTCATATTTTTTTTTTCGATTACGTGCGTTGATAAATATTACAACAATAATAAACACAACAACAGGTAGTTCCAAACATTACAACGATACAATATAAAAAACATACGAAAAAAGAAGTGCAAAAGAAGAGAGTTTTCGGATTAAATTCAGATTCGACTAAAGGTGCTGGAAGAGATTTCAAATTTTATTTAAATATATAGACAATGAGGCATGCGAGGAGTATATAGATTTCAGAAGGGAAGGATCTGAAAACGTGTTAGTGGTGATTTCAGCGTGCAGATGTGTTTGTGTTAAGTGTTCTCTCTGATACTACAGAACCATTTTCCTGAAAATCCAATTTCGAGTGGACTTTAACCTTCATGCAAATTTTGCCAGCTTGGGGTTTAAAAATTTTTCCAACCAATTCGATTCTTATATTTACAAAACTTCGATCTACGAAACAAATCAAATTTTTATTTTTCAGGACCATTGAAACAATTAACAGACACGCAAAAAAACAAAGACAAGGTAAAACTATAACGAAAACTGACATTGGTTGAGTTTTTTCTTGATTTTTGGAGTTGGTTTCTTTACCGAGCGTTCTGTTGCTGGGCTTTCCACTGGGCACCGTTAGAAAACGCCCCATGCCGCCAGCACCACCGCCGGTGGTGCTCAAGTTTGAATTTCCATTGGATCCGGGTGGTCCCGGTTCGCTGGCCGTTTGGGAAATGGGCGTGGTGGCCCCCAAGGTGTGGCCGGAGGACTGCTCTTCAACTGGAAAATGTTTTGGGGTTTTTTTGGTTGTTTTTCAATCGAAAAAAATCTGTAGGGTAACTAAACATCTGGCTCATCTCTGACTCTCAAAAAACCTAATTACCTCATGTACGTTTCAATTGGTAAGGGGTTTATAAGAAAAGGGCTCTAAGGTTTTAGGTTGAAGTTCGGGGGATATATATAAAGATTATATAGATTAAAGAGAGTATTAACGTTCAAAGATAGAGAAAATATTTGATGTGTATGGAAAACACAGGTACTTAATATTCAGGTAAGATTTTTCATCTGATTAAAGTTGTATAAAGTAGACAACACAATTAGTGATCGACATATCGGTATAGAATTTTTTGGGGCTAACGAGCTTTTGAAGGATTAATTTAGAATAGTTTCGGTAAAGAGATTAAATAGTAGTTCAAAGATTAAAAGAGTAAAGAGTTAGAGATAAACACAGCGTGCTCTTGATAAAAGGTACAGTAGAAAGTACAGTAAAAACCATTAATGGGCTATTACTTGTAGTTGATTGTGACTGCGGACGTCCTTGGTTGTGGGTTTGATGCTGAGGCGAGGCCCCGGCATGAAACCAGGTGGTGACCCCTATGGCCCCCAGATGCGATGAGGTGTCAGCTTTTATACATATTTTATATGTTTAAATAATTGAGAACGAAGAGCGCAAGAGGGGGTATTTTATTTTATGGTTCTCTTTATAATATCCTACAGTTTACTGGCTTTATGGATATGAGTGATTTATGAATGATTATGATTTCGCATTTAACGATATTTACCTAAAGGGGCTGTCGGATATTTTTTACTTTATTGAGGAGGGAAAATGTATTCCAGAAATTAATTCTATTAAATAATTGGGTTTGGCTTGAAGAAGGAAATAGCCAGGAAACTTGACCAATTAATAGGAGATTTGATGTCATATAGAGGGCATTCTATTGGCTTGGTTCTGTGTGAATATTGTTAAGTGCAAGGCAACTGAAAATATTTGACAAGACTTATTATTTTCAGCTTTACAAATTTACAGTGAATTATTTTTTTGCTTTGGGACTACTCTCTAGTTACTAGGCTATACCTGTGGGAACAGCGAGATAACAACCACGCTGATCCTTACTGGACACATAGAGGGGTGTCTGGTATTCTCCAGTGAAATCCATTCCGACCGACGAGCCATGCATAGAGTGCAGAGGATTGCTCTTTCCCAGGTCTGAGTTATTGGTATTAGTTTTGGATCGGATTGGATGAGAGTTTTTAGACACTGTGACAGAGACTGTTTTTGATGATCCTAATGAACTGAGGCTGAGAGTGATGGCGGTTCTCGCAGATGATTCACAGTTTGACACCAAACAGAACGAGATGAGCTTAGAGTACGCTTAGAGAACTGCCCCCCATACTCACTTTTCGATGACGACTGATTGCGCATATCGGCCAAGGATCGAATGATCGGCAGTCGTGTCTTCTTGGCATACTCGTGCTGGTGGCGATGCCGTCGCAGGAGCGCATCCTTGACCTTGTCCTTGACCCCGGGGGGCAGAGTGCCGGCATTGACCATCTGGTCGCACACCAGGTCCGCCATCACCTCCAGATTGTGGGCCTCCATGTCCAGCATAACACTTCCGTTGACCAGCAGGCGGCGCAGCTCGAAGAGAGAGTGCAGCGACAAGGTCGCCACATGGGGCTTCGACCACCTGTTTCCGCCCTCCTCCACATCCTCCTCGAACTTGATCCAGCGCGCCGTCTCCTTCCACTCGATCTCGTCGCCCTCCTTTACCAGCATTCCCATTTCGGAGAAGAGGGGGTGTGATACGTGGGTGCCATCGTCGCCCACATCTTCGCCAAGTATAAACTGGACCCGTTGGGCGGGGGGAGTCGCTGTGGGTTGAATAGGAAGGATTAAAAAATTGATCTTAGAAAGCGGATGCAAATTTCTTTTAAACTAAATGCCCGTTTCACAAATTCCCAAAGTGATCGGACCACTATCTATGTCCCAGCTCAATGGTCTAATGTTCTAACTTGGCCAATAATCATCCGATTTTTAAGCGGAGTGTCTTAAATGATTTGTGAATCGATTTTCTTTAAATCTGCATCAAAACCTACAAACATGTACATTTTTAGACTTTTTGTAAATTTTTCAGGGGGTCCCCCTTCAAAAATCACGAAAATGCCTTGGAGGGACAATATGGCCCCTCCGAAGGCTCTAACTTGGCCAATAATCATCCGATTCTTAAGCGGAGTGTCTTAAATGATTTGTGAATCGATTTTCTTTAAATCTGCATCAAAACCTACAAACAATAAATTTTTAGACTTTTTGTAAATTTTTCAGGGGGTCCCCCTTCAAAAATCACGAAAATGCCTTGGAGGGACAATATGGCCCCTCCGAAGGCTCTAACTTGGCCAATAATCATCCGATTCTTAAGCGGAGTGTCTTAAATGATTTGTGAATCGATTTTCTTTAAATCTGCATCAAAACCTACAAACAAATAAATTTTTAGATTATTTGTCAGTTTTTCAGGGGGTCCTCTTCAAAAATCACGAAAATGCCTTGGAGGGACAATATGGCCCCTCCGAAGGCTCTAACTTGGCCAATAATCATCCGATTCTTAAGGGGAGTGTCTTAAATGATTTGTGAATCGATTTTCTTTAAATCTGCATCAAAACTTACAAACAAATAAATTTTTAGATTTTTTGTCAATTTTTTAGGGGGTCCCCCTTCAAAAATCACGAAAATGCCTTGGAGGGACATTATGGCCCCTCCGAATACCCTAATTTGGCTAATAATCATCCGATTCTTAAGCGCAGTGTCTTAAATGATTTGTGAATCGATTCTTTATGAATCTGCATCAAAACCTACAAACAAATAAATTTTTAGATTTTTTGTAAATTTTTCAAGGGCGTCCCCTTCAAAAATCACGAAAATGCCTTGGAGGGACATTATGGCCCCTCCGAATACCCTAACTTGGCTAATAATCATCCGATTCTTAAGCGCAGTGTCTTAAATGATTTGTGAATCGATTCTTTATGAATCTGCATCAAAACTCTTTAAAAATCATGAACAATTATTTGGAAGGGCACTATGGACTTGTAGACTTCAACTTGGCAAATTATTATAGGATTATTAAGATATTCTTTAAATTCTTCTGTTATTTTCCAAAATACTCAAACAATACCTTTTACCCCATACATTTTTTTCTTAATCATAGTATTTTTTCCTCTTGACAGACCTTCATTAGCCTAATAAACATTTAGACTGGGTCACAACAGCTTCATGTGTTTGCCAGAGGCCACCTCCTCTTCGTCTTTCCTAACCATCATCCGTGTCCTTGGACCCTGCTCAGTGCGTGCTAAAGTTAATTGGCGTAATAATTTGGCCCTGATCTGTGCTGGGAATTCGCAACTGGCCATCGACCACTGCCATATGTCCTCTTTAGTCCTGTTTGAGTTTGTACTGCGGTTTATGTCGCAATTGCGTGACATATCCTTACTACTCCAGATGCTTAGCGGATGTGTATTTATGAGGTTGGAGCGCATTAAAATTATCTAAATAATTTATTTAGGAAATGTTATTCAAGGCAATAAAGTGAGACCCATAACCTTTTCTTTGAGTGAAGAACGAGTTGCGGACTTTTTCAGTATGTATCATGGTTATGAAAATTCTAATTAATTTGAGAATGCTTGCCCTACCAAGGTAGATCGTGGGTGGAAGAGTTATTGTTTACGGATGAAATTAAAAGTGTGACAAGGGTTAGGCATGTACCTGTTTGCTATTAGATTAGAAATGAAAGTAAGCTAAATAAAATATTTACAAGTGGTTAGTAAATATTAAAGCTAGTTGTATGAAGTTTGCAAATGGGGTTAAGAGCAATATATTAGTTGGTTTCCCTTCCTTAAAAATAATTTAGGTAATTTGGCTAACTGCTGACCCTTATTACAATCAAATGTCCTTGTCGTCAACTTCTAGGACAGACTCTAAGCCAATCATCTATCATTTCCATTATCCTCCTGCCTACAATAGCTATGTCTGAGCTATGAGGCTATAATTTGTGAAATTTACCCGCACCCTACTGTTTCCTGTAATTTGTAACAATTCTCGGCCTGGCCGAAACTGATTGGCCGCATTTGTTGGCTGGCTTTTCATTTTCTCGTAGCATTCATCACTCTTCAGCATCCATATCGTAATTATATTTGCTAGGAGCACACACACACAAGGGAGAACACCTGGACCCACCTGGTCGCTCCGCTTCCTGTTGCTTGTCGCTCATGTTGTCCTTGCCAGCACCACCGCCCACACTTCCGGATCCGCCGATGGAACCGTTTCCGCCAGCTCCAGCACCCCCGTGATGGTGCTTGCGACGGCGCTGCGAATGGCGTCGTCCTCCTGGCACATGGACACCCACATAGACGGTGTGTGCACGATGTCCTGCCGGAGAGAATGCGAATGCGGGAATAAGCGTCAGAAGGACATACGACGACGGGTAGGTTGGGGAAATCCAAATTAAGTGCGACGTTGTTTATTAATTACAATTGAGTTACATAATTCGGTTACTCCAAAGTGTTTTTATAGCTTTTTTTATGGGTTTTATTTAGGATCAAATAAATAGTTACTTAAATACTTAAAAGGTTCAATAAACTAGTAACTCCTTAATCCCTAAAATGGCTCTTAACATCATTTTTATAATAAATTGTGCAAGCCCACTCGATTTATTTAATTCGAAACGTGTTCTCTATTGTAAACACTTTCATTTGCAATCACGGCTTAAAGTTCAAATTGAAATGTATTTGTTTTTCTTTTATATTTGGTGATAAGCCCTATGTGTTTTTTGCTACATCTTGCCCAGCCATCAGTAAATTTTTTATTTTCCACCCAAGGCCAGAATAAATTACGTATACGCAGCGTTGAATCATCTACGAATCTGTGGCAAACTAAAGCTTTTATTCCTGCTGTTCTGTTTTTTGTTCTTCTTCGGCTATGACGACAAATAAATTTATGTTAATTACTTATTTCCCTGAGTTTTATGCTCGCCTTTGAGCAATTCTCAAGCTTAAATTCTCCGTCTTTGTGCGGCTTGCACTAATTGTGATATCATCAGCAGTTTTTCATAAATTTAAATTAATTATACGAAGCAGATCTTATGGATAAATTCTTGCTACTTTCTGCCGAGTCACGCGATTAGCGGCGCCACGAAAAGTTGCACTTTGTTTATGCAATTTGTCGCCAGGTACAGTAAAGACTACTTCAAAGGTTACGGTTAATTAATCAAAGCGATGAGTATGTTATCATTTTATACAATTTGGTGAGTAAAAGCCAATGTGAGACCAAAACCGGAAGCATATAGTTATGTTGAATGTAATTAAGATGTAAAAAGTCATCTAGTTTTTATATCCAGTTAGATCTAGATTTTCAACCCCAAAAACTGACTTTATCTGAAGAACTTTTAGTTGGTTTCGACTTTAGTTTGGTAGCGTGTCAAAAGTTGTCAGGTTGTAATTAACACGACGCAAATTTCTTGTTTTTCTCTCATCTTGTCACTTGGCTGGTTTTACAAGCCAGCTCTAAAAATTGGTATTTGCGTTTGGACCCAATTTTTCGAGGGGTCGCCCATTCGATTCAGGTTTTCTTCGTTTTTATCAATATTCAGCGAGCAATTAAAAAAAATGTTTCAAAAGAAAAATTTCCATTTGAGCCAGCCAGACTCACCTTCGAAATCGTTTTCTGTAAATTGTTGGGTAAAATCCTCGCCGCCAGTGCGCGGGTCCTTGGGCGCCTCATCGTCACCACTCGAGGAGTTCATGGTCCAGGGTCTGTCGAGAAAAAACAAAAAGTAAATTTAATATTTACCCAAAGGATAATTAAACAATAAAGAAAAGGGTAGGCTCTAGGGATAACCACCTTACATTTTAATTAAATAATTCCCCATTACAGTTAGCCTATTTTTTTGTTATCAGGGGAAAGTGTTTGGTAATTGGTGCAACTGTTACGGTTGCCTCAGCAACCTAGAAAAGTCTCAGCCCTTTTGACAAACCTAGAAAATTATACCTCGAGTGCTGAGCTGAATATGCAAATAGATTGTCAATCGCCTAATTGAAATGCGCTTTTGCTATAACCTCAAAGTGAGCAGACGACTCACATAACTGATCACAGCGTATAAAAATCGACATAAATTAAACCAAATTGTGGGTGTTATGCATGGTGAAAAGTAGATACACTTTATTAGAAAATATACTTATTAAATCAAAAAATAAGTATGAATATTTATATAAATATGTTAGATATGGAACTTGATTATTAGGAAATATTTCAAAGCCTTATATTTTTTAAGAAAGGTGCACTTTCTTTAGTGCCCTGTGCTCTAAGTTGTTACATTTTATACTTTGTCAAGACATTCCTCGAAGAGTATAAAGTAAACAAAACGCCTACAAAACTGACAATGATTTCACAGTCAGTGTCATTGTTATACTCATTGTCACGGGTTTTAAGTCACTGTTTCATTGAGGCTCTCGCATCATTCAAAAAATTTTCATAATACGGAGAAATAATGTCACCCACAACTCAGAGCCCAGAACCGGAACATTTAAGAGCCTCACTTTGCCAGTACCCCATGAATTATTTGGCTCTCGTTGCATTTCAATTTTAGTTTCCATTTCCATGCAAATTATTCATTTTTTATGGTCTTTTAACAGTGAGTGGATTTCGCTTTTAATATACAACGTTTGGCTTCACATTCAATGGAAAATCGTTGCGTTTTGCTAAATTGCGTAATTTTGATCCATACACGTGCTTCAGTTTGTTAATTGGGATATGAATATGGCGATATTTACGAGTATTTGGCCAACCTTTATTGCCAATGAATTCATTAGTGTTTATTGTTATTTTCTATTTGAACTGAGATTTAGATTTTCCATGCCGCTTTATAATCAGAACAGTTGTTTAATTTGTGCGACGTGTCCGATAAGAAGATAATATCTTTATTGTGATCTAATCTTGGGCGTGGTTATGGTGTAATTACTAATAATTAAATTTCTATTAACAACAAAGTGTTCTATATGTATAGCGTAGGTGGGTTAACAGGTTAGTCAACCACTCAGGAAAATATATATGTATAAGTAAACATTTCGACAATATCAAGAATAAAGCTTCATAAATCACAGATAACTTATATGGACACTCTGTAGGGTCCAAAGTAGAGATTTATTAACAAACTTAGATTGAAAATGGTAAGGAAATACTTTGTAAAATTCCCAATTTCCTGCAAAATAATGTGTGTTTACACGAACCGGCTAATTTTAGTAATTTCCAGGTTTAATTATGATGGAAAAATTTGCATTGCATAAAGGTTTATTTCTATACAGCCCATCATCTCGCTGTCATTGTGCCTTGCCTTATCAGCCACGCAAATTTTTAATCTATATGGTACTCGACTATATGGACTAGACAGCGGCTAGAGGGACGGATACACCTCCGGTCTGTCTGCCAATTGCCGGTCTAAACTGGGTCTACCCAGGGTTTACCTCGGATCGCACCTTATGTGCATTTTGATGACTTTATAATCGCAGCCCCTGAGTCACAACAACAAATATTAATTTTGGGCAACGACATTAACTTAATGTCTGATGCTGTATAATGTGTCAACAAAGCCGTAGACTATTTGCACTAGGCTTTGTTTAATTAAACGCTTGGTGCTAGAGTAAAGAAATAAGATGGGTTGGGCCACAAAATTTTAATAAATTCTTATAGATTTATGACTGTCTGTTCTTCTAGAGAATAGTTTGGAATAATATTTTGAAATTTCTTATTTTTCTTAGTGATAATTCAATTGAGAGGGTATTTTCAGAACTCTTGAATTGAAAGATTGAGAAACTTTTACGTAGTAAGATTTCTCATAAAAATGTAAAATGTATTAATATTAATAACCCATTCTGGCGTTTCTAGTTTCAGTTCCTTATCAAACATTTTTGAAAGGTTTTATGAATATTGCGTTCTATAATTTTTTATATTTCTTGTTGGGTGAATTTTGGTCCCCCTAAGTTCTTGATTTTAAGCTCTCCCTTGGGATAAACTTGCACTGAAAAGAATTTCGCGAGCCTGAGCCTGATAAGCCTCCGAGCGAAAGTGAAAAATCAAACTTTGAACCTTGATATCTTTTCAGTGGCTTGTTGTTTTTCCTTGATGATGATGAATCACTGTTGATACTTACAATTCTATGTACTCATTATTTTTGGCCATCACCTTATCGCTCAGAAAAGCGATCGAAAATTACGGCAAATGTGTACGGGAGCTGTGTTTTGCTTGTTCTTGGCTTTTGGGGGTGCGAGTGTGTTTATAGTTTGTGGAAGAGTTTTTATACACAGACCCCACGATTATCAACCGAAAAACGAAATTGTGCGATAGACTACGACGACGACGTGAATTGGGGAAACAATAAAAGGCGAATGTGCGGTTCCGTTTTATGATTTGATTTTAATCAGCTCGGATTCGGCAGAGTCTATATAAATTTTATTTAGATAGTGTATTTTTTAGACGCGACCCGCCGACTCGACGGGCGATTGCAGACTAACTAACTTTGCCGATCTTCGAATTGAAGCAGCTGGGCTCGCTTAACCCTCTGTCGCCGATTCTGCCGACGCTGCTGGCGGCTTTAATCGCCGACGTCGGCATCGGCAGCACGATCCGAGCGACACTCGGAGAAAAATTGCTGTAGGTCTCTCGGAGAACGGCCGAGTCGCCACGGTTGGGGCAGGGGCGGTGCATTACAAAATGTGTTTTTAAATGCCAATTTCGCCTACTTAACTTTATCGATAGTTTAGCCTCCAAATGGGCTTCCTTATCGCCAAAGTTTCGAACCTTATCACCAAATCGTATTAAAAAAGGGCAAAAAACGAGAGCCTAGGTTTACCTAATCAAAAGTGCATTTTAATGGCCCGTTACAAGACTGGCTGGGTATTAGCCATTGTTGACAAATCCAGTTAGAACCGCTGGGCTTATAGAGAGGGAACGGGTACTACAACTCAAAGCAACAAGTGTCTTTTTTGATTTCTTGAATTTTTCGGTTCAAGTGGTTGTTGACTAATGAATAGCCACAAACATTTTTTATCAAAATATATACGAGAGTGGGCTATAAGTATTTTTTTTTATAGATATCTATGTTTATTTCCATCGTTTCTGTTTCGGCTGGGATTTTCTCGATGACGAAAATAAACAACAAAAGATATCCAAGTGGTCAGAGCCCTTGAAAAACTTTTATGTAGGGCAGTGGGTGTCAAACAAAGTGAACAAATTTATTGTAAATCAGTGAATAGATTTAAATTTTAAATCACAATTATGGTATGCCCTTTTAAAGCTAAATTATCAGCCAACACGTTTGTATAAGATTCGCTGCGGCTATTTTTAAGCATTTATAGCACGTTTTTGTGTATTTTTTCTCTTATAACTGATATTCAAATTGGTAACTAATTAGCATAATTTTGACCAATCTTAGTTTTATTTTATTTTATGGTGAAAACTGATCTAAATCTATTAAAGACAGGTTCAACAAAAGCCATAAGTTTTTGGCCCTCAAAAGCAGACCAATTTGAATGCAATTTAAATTGTTTGTTTTAATTAAAAACTTATGTTTCTTATTCTAAACTATATTCTAAAACTAGAAATAATTTTAATTTAATTCGAAGAACTGTTTTGGATTGGGAGGTTGTTTTGTTCGGTGTTGTTGTCTTAGTTGTTTTTATATTTATTTGTAGTTGTTGGTAGTGTGTTTGGTAACTGCAAGGTGAAGTCTACCGGTTAGAACCGGTAGAAAGCAATCGGTTCGGGTTCAGGTTTCCGATAGACAGAGCCCCCCATGAGAGGGCTCTACCGGCGAGAGATGTTTGCGATAAAAGGGGATTTTTAAATGATATTTGTTTTTTTCTTAAATTTTTTTTTATCAAAAAATTAAATTTTTTCTGTCTGTCAAAATAAGTGACGCAAAAAACAAAAGCGAGGGTAATCGGAAATAATAATATTGTTTTTGTTTGTTCATTTGTTAAGATCGAGAAGTGAATTCTTGTGAATCGAGTTGAGTCGACTCGATTCGATTCGAATTTCATTGTTAATAAATCTATTTTCCTGGCGTGGTTGTAATTAACAGCCATTAGCACTTTGACAAACTGTGAATGAATCAAGAATGGAAGGTTAATCGAGTTTGGATTGCCTCCATTGACAAGGCCAAGAATCAAAGAAATCTGTCGAATTAATAACGATTTCTTTGACGTAAATTTGTGGAAACGATTTTCGCCTAATCTTATTTGTGGCTTCATCTGAAAGGCGAATTAATCATAGTCAACGTCACACCCTCAGGATTTGGTCTTATTTTTCACGGCCTGTTGCTATCAAGGGGCCACTCGACACGAATCGCCCTGACAACTAAATTGTTTAATAAACGCAACTCTTGATTAACTTCGATTCTTATCACTGATGGCTGCCAGCCAACGCGTCACTTCAGCCACTCGAGTGCCACTCGATAAGTTTTCGGTACCTTTTTAATTGCTAAAAAAAATAATACCTTATCGTCCCACACCAGGTCTAGATTCTTGTCGTGTACAAAAATATACAGTCAGGTCTTATTTACTTGATGGGTTTATGGCGAAACAAATTCTCTTTGACACCTTTCCGCCACGATTTTTATGATCACTCAAATATGATTTTAAATATGTATTAATCAACGTTCTCTTTGGGAAACAATGCGCCTTATAGTGCCTCTCTTTAATGGCTATTTGTTTGCTTTATTAGTTAGCCAGTTTTATGATAGCTCTGGCTTAATTGCAGAAAAATATAAAAGCCAAAAGTCATCAAGATTTTGCGATTTTAAGCAATCAGTTTATTAAAGCTGAGCAGAAAACTATAGCTCAGCAAGAAAAACTGTATTGTGTCCTGAATATTTTATTTATTCCTTTCAGGAATGTTACTGCTCATGGCTTCCTTTAATCCCAGTCCCAAAGGCTTTACTTTTCTTATTTTTAGAATTTCTTAAATAACCCAAAGCTCTTTTCTTTTCCGCTTCCATTATCAGACCCCACACACCCACTGCCTCACCCTTGACCTTCGCCATGAGCTCATACCCTGGCCACTCTAGGAGCCCCGCAAACAAATCAAGGTCATCCGAGTTATAAATTCCTTGGGGCTGCAATATCTCACATCTAACTTTTGTATTATTCTTTATCTTGGCTATGACACTATGGCTTTTAGTGTCGTATCTTGTTTTAGTGCCCTTCCAATTAGAGCCGAGAATAGGGTTTTTCAGTTGGCCATGGGTCGTGTGAAAATGGTTCAGTTCGCCGCTGGTCTGATGTCATTCTGGCCATTTGATTCCGTTTTTATTGTCTTTCTGGTGCAAAATGGGCAAAGCAGCTAACTGCCAAGCGAGAAATGGCTGTCATCTCTGGCAGATATAATTCAGTTTTTTTTTAGCAGACAAATATGAGCGGCTATATTTGCCAAAGAAATTTGCAATTAGTCGGGGTACACGATAAACTTGGCACAAGTCACAAAAGGTGGGGCGAACTCAGGTGCGATTTGGGACCTCCGGCAAACGACATGGCGTGTGCCATTTTAAGATACATCCGTTGCATGCGGAAGTGACACACATAACAGGGCGGTGGGGATGGGTGTTAGGGGATTGGAAATGGGAACTGTGACTTGGGGCTCGGGGAAAATGGGATCAATGTCCCCCAATGAAGCGAGAATCCGGCAAGCAAAACAGAGAATTTCGAATGCAGAGAGACAGGGAGAGAGAAGTACTTCGCGGTTTTAGAGAGCCCTGGAGAGTCACAACTTCTCAGTTCTCTGAGGTATGTCCTCCTCTTGCCTCTAACCATTCACATTTTCCCCTTTCTCTCTGGTCTTGCTCTCTTTGTTGTTTGTTGTATGTATATTGTTTGCTTATCGAACGCCTCCCTTATCACAACAGACAAAGAAAGCACCCAGGCCACAAGAAGCACAAAGACAGTGTCTTCTATATAAACATGTTCCAACCCCCCCTTTGCACTTGACATGTTGTTGACCCAGTCTCTGTTAAAACCCACACGAGACATCCTCAACAAACCCCAGCCAAACAAAACACAAGTATCTGTATCTGTAAAGTGACTAAAAATGCAAAACCTTAATGGTTCTAACTCATTCTAATGATAGTCCGAAAAGTTTCTATCAAATTGGATACCATATATTCAGACACGAGATACTGTATCTTTAGACGTGCGTGTCTTGAGGAATTGCATTGTCGGGCCAGTAGTTCGCCATTGTCACTTAATTGGACTCGGTAATAGTGTTTTTAGCTTCATTTTGCTTCCTAGATATTACAATCTTTACAAATCTTATTATAGCTCTTATTGTGACTTCGTTGCTGACATCTCTATACGGAGATATAGACGTCCATTGTGCGACGTCTAATAATATCACAAAAAATGGAAAACGGGTCTTAAAAAGGGGATAATTGAAAACTTTCTAGATACCATTTAGTTACACGAATTTCAACTTTGAACTCCTTTCTCTTCATAAATTATTCACTTAATATCGACTATAGCCTAGCAACCACCAACAAAGGCCTTTGTTCCTTTGATCCTGTTCCTCAAACTCTCAACACTCATACGCCCTGTTGTCCAGGAACCTCCTAGACTTGTTGTTGCACTGAAACAGGATGTATATCCTTTATATACCTGCTACTATCAGTGGCTATTACTCTGGGCAATCGGCCATGTCCATGGATGTGCTTCAGTTGCGCCTGCTGCGGCATCCTGCCTGTTTTTGGTAGTTTTTCGGCTCCTTCTGCTCCCTGGAAACACCCCGAATGTCCTTTCGAACTGTTTTTGTTTGTGTCCTGATTTTGTGAAGTGGGGGCACGTTGGAAAAACAAAGAAAACTCAGCGGGCGAGCGGGGTTAATGACACCGAAAGTCAAATATTGACTGACACTAGCTAAGTGGATTTTCCTTAATCCTTTCACAACGAATTATTCAAAATTAACTTAGTCTAAGCACTTTTCATAGGATATGTATATATTTTCAGGAAGGTATTTTTTTTAGGGTTTTTGGAGATTCTTTCGGTGATATCCGCTATCGTTTGAGTCGCGCGGCAGACTAATCCGGCCGGCTGGCTGTCGAGAAGTTCAGAGCCCAGAACTCGATGTTTTCCGATGCATCTCCGGCATTTCCTCGCTCTCCAGCTGAGTTTTCCTCTCTTTTCGCTGCAGTTTTCCGAGCAAAGAGCATGAAGATTCTCTTCGGGATGGATTTTCTCTGTCTCTCGGCCGGCACTGCTTAACACATTTGCATTTGCGGCTTTTCATGTTATTATACCATTATGAGCACGCTGCATGTTTGATGATTGGGGGGCTGTGAGGCGGACTTAAAGGCTGAAGCTGTGGTGGGCGGAAAATCTGTTGCTGGGCAGGGGGCGGAAGCCTGGTCATGTCAATTTAATTTTGTGGAAATTCGCTTTCGACGCACTGAATCAAGTTAGTGTGTGAAGGTTTTCCCACTAACGGTAGCAATAGTTTACTTTTATTTTGGATTTTTTTCCCCCAGAGTCCAATTTAATTAACTCTGAACACCGCATGTCCTTTCCGGATGGACAGTTTATAATGTAACTCAATTGACGTAATGCAAACAGTAATTAATGGAGATTTTTAATGTCAAAATTGGTTAATGGGAAAAGCATTTCTTTGTTTGATTTTATATAATATAGGTTTATAAATAATACAAACGTGGGTTTATTAAGCCATGAATGGTTCTGGCTTGTGAAATGAAAAGGTTTTTCAGCGCAAATTAACTTTTGGTAGCAAACCATTCGGAAGTGATGGATCTTTTGAAAAACCTGGGCTAATTTTAGACCATTTTCCATACTTTTCCCTCAGAAAATATCTGTGCACACTCTTCCTGTTTCGTTCTGTATCCTTTCAACTTTTCCCCACATGAAAATTGGGTCCCATTTCAGTGGAAAACCATTCGCGTCCCAACTGTTATTGAAAACTGCAACTGTTTTGTAACCATCCACGTGAATCGAGTCTATGCGAGAAAAATGACATGGCCGGGTGGGAAATAGTGGGTGGTTCTGGACCGGGGAAAATGCGAAAGACGAGGAGGAAGCGGCTCGTGTCAAGTGTAAATGAAATTTTCAATTCTGCCATGTGGGCAAAAATCAGCAATGTTGCTGTTGGTGGTATTGATTTTTTGTTTTCCCCGCTTATGTGGTTAAATAGTGTCACATGAGCGAGGGGGTGGTTGGATAGGCCTACCAGAGGTGGCTGGAGAGGTGAGAGGCTCGTGTCAGTTGTGTATTTTGCATTTTGTGGGTAAGGTCGCGTTGTAAGGGTTGCGAAAAATAAAAGATGACAACAAAAAGTAGAGGAACTGATAAGTCTTAAAACTTTTGCAAAGATATGTACAAGATGTAGGGGCTTGTGGAACATCTTCTAAGGATTGATAAACTTCTTGGATCTTTTTTTTTTAAATATGGCGTAGTATAGCTTTAGATCTGTAAGTTAGACTGTACCTTTATCCATATATTGCAACTCACCACAAAAATAAAACAATGTCACATGCTAAATTGACATTGACATGGTGTCTATATTTAGCCAAGGACTTATATCCTCACACAAGGACCATTTCGGCTAAAAAGCGTTGAAAAGAAGCCAATAAAGTATGAATATCCTTAAAGATTAGTGTCGTTTTTGCAATTCTCTGAAAGTTCTTGTACGCAAGCCATGATAGATGGATTTTTATTGAACATTTGATTGAGTTTCATCAGGGCCATTCGAAAACAGGTGCCCGGATCCGGATCTCGAAATGCAAATATAATTTTCCCCAGCAAGCTCGAAAATCCTCTGTGACATACGGCAATTCAATTGAACCTTATTTGCATATTCATGTCGGCAGGCAAACAAATGTAAATATGAATATATATTCACGGGCACTGGCATATGGAAGACTACATAATAAAGTACAGTCGAGTGCTCAGTTTACACAAAAATTGAATTTCAAATCCAGAGTACAGGTGAAAATAACAAGACTACTCTTAATGCAATTGGTAAAATGTGAAAAAATATAAAAACCAAAAATGCCCTTTCAATTGAAAGACAAGTAATATACAAACAAAAAAACCAATATAAAATATACCCCTGAATAAGTAATAAATCCCAAAAGGATCAGATGTTCTTGAAAAAATATTGCTTCATAAAAACCACATAAAATAAAAATGTGGTGTTTACTTTTCTTTATTGAAAATATATCAAACATGAAGCAGTAAATTCTTCAAGACTGATTATTATAACTTTTTTGGTAGAAAAGTTACACACATTTCCATGTTAGTCCGCAAAAGTTTCCTAACGAGTTTTAGTTGAGAAAGTATGTAATAACATTAGCTCATTATGGTCCTTGTATGTATATTCTTGTTATATGATTAATCCTCACCTTGAAGCACATAGCACATCACCACTACATAGCTCCAATGCAGAATGATTTTTACTTTCTCGTCCATGTGCTTGAAAAATAATATAAAGCCACCTTAAACCCTTTCTGCTATTATTATACTTGCTTGGAATTTCCATGTCTCATTGGACGGCGAAAGTATGACGTACTTAAGGACACACGCTGGCACTTTGGCTACCTGACTAGAGTGTAATTACACCCAGTCCTGCATTCAGTATCCACCCGCGCTAATTATAAGTCTCAGGTTCGTTGGCTTAACTTGGCTTACATACTAAATAGAATGGGATTAGCCAGCCAGCATCTTTGGGCCTCGATTCTAATCGATTCCGCTGAAGGCCATCTTATCGATATCGAAATGTCGCGGATGTGCCGAGAACCGGGTTGATGTGGGTGCAGCCATGAAAATAATCATCGATTATGTGACAACATTTGGGCTTTTATTTAGCGGCTCGGCTTTAGTTCTCGTGGCTTTCCCTTTGCCCTTCGGTAATCTATTGAACATTTTTCGCTATTTTCCCCACATTTTCATTTCCCTTGAAATGGCCATTATGTAAAATAGTCGCGGAGAATGTCGGCATATAGAGAAATGGGCTCAGGTAATGGTGGTTGGCTCACCTGTTTGGCTCTGCCAGTTGGGGGCGATTAAACTTTGACTGTGACTTATTTGCTTAGTTGGCCGGCAAGTTAAACAGAAGGCCTTATAATGTGGCGGGGGAATTGGCCAATTTAGGGGCTTTTAATGCCCTGGCATAAGCCTCAAGTCAATGAAGTAGTTTTTCTATTCATTTGCTGATCAATATTTGCTGATAAAATTGTTGAGGAATGAATACATCAAAAGTTCCATTTATAAGCTTGTAGTTTCTACAATTTCTACTCAAGACTACCGTGCACGTGTCCAGAAGAATTAACCCAAAAAAAGTTGGCAATAAAAGCATCTGCCTACCCAGGCATCCAGTGACCCGTATTCGTCCTTGGCACTTGGCTCCCTCGTAAAGCCGAAATAATTTCTAAAGAACAACAGCCTAGATAATGTCCTGCACCCGGCTCTATTTCGATCTAAATTCAAATTGGCTTTAAAAGCCAACTAAGCCGAAACCGATGAAGGTAAGCCATGAGATTCGCCAGGACATCAGGACGAGCTGAGAGCAAATTCAAACAACTGATGGGGGAAGCCAAAAGGATAAGCAACTTACCACTGGGATGAGATGGAGGCAAAGAAGAATGAACGGGGACGAGGACGAGGCAGTCCTCGTTGAGGGGGTGCAACTCTGGCTCTGCCTACTGACCCAGTTACCGCTAGTAACTGTTACAGTTACAGTTACTTCTTGCCACCGTTACGACGAAAGAGGCCTCTTAAATGCTCGTTTACGCTTTGTTTGGGGTTATCTTGAGGATTGTTAAATATTTCTTTTTTTTAATTTATTTTTAAATTTTAGTTAGATGGGTTTGCTGTTGGCAGTGTTTGGTTGTGGAATTTTTGGAGATTGATTGCCCTTCGTTTGGCGATTTATTTTTAAATACTTTATCGATTGACACCTGGTGGTTTACTCAGCTCGTTAGCAAGCGTTGGCTTATTTATTTTTTAAACAAATAGACTTTGCTTTCTATGTTTAACTATTTTTTTTTCAAGACTTAAATGCACTTTTAGGGTTTAAAAACTAGCATTCACTAAAATTTTCTGTAAGGTGGCTTAACAATTGATACCGATTTGGGATTTTAATTGGCTTCGATTGGTGTTTTAAGAAATTCTGGATTTTTTTCACTTATTTTCCGTTCTGCAGTTTTGGCCCCGCAGCCCGTTCTTAGAAAAAAATCGAAGAAAATCGGAAAATACACGTCCGCACTGGGCGAAGAGCCAGGAGAACCTGAACATGAAAATCAGTACCCCAAACAAGCGGGCGAAATGGTTTCTTCTCTCTTCTCCTCGCCCCCAATGGGGGGCCTGTGTTTCGCGCTCTCGTCGCACCCCACACTGCCACCCAATCTGCCACTTTCTCTCCCTCTCGCTCTCTGAGCGCCGCCGCTTTCGCTTCGGCATTATCCTGCCTGTGACATTTACAATGTCAGCCTCCGCTTTGGAGCCGAATTCGCCGCCAGAGAGAAAGTGGTAGAAAGTGGGGGCGAGCACATGAGAGGAATGTAGAGAGAGAGAGAGAGCGGTGGCTAGGGGCAAACTAATTTGTTTTCGGCATTTTTTTCGACCCGGCTTGGAGGGAAACTCGCTGGGAAACTCCTTTGGGGCCCACAGGCGCTCTTTTGATTTTTAAACGAGGCGGCTTGTTTTTTTCTTCCTGTTTGGTGCCATTTTGACAGTCATATGTTGGCCAGCCACTCACCTACTTTTTAAAATGAAAGGTACATAAGCGGGTTAATATCTGAAGAATATATAAAACTTAAAAAAAGAATAAAAACTTTATTTTACTTATTTCCTAAGCCAGTTTCTTAACTAAGTTGATTACTTTTTGAAAATTTATATTTATTTTCATTTAATATAGTGCATACAAAAGTTTTAAATGCCATCTGATTTCTTTCCCACCTGTGCAATTACTAAAAAATGATAGACCCTTTTCTCCAATACATTGGTTTTTGAAAGCTTCAAATTGTTGCTTGTTTCACAAATAACAATTAAAAGCTTCCTTTCCCAAACCATTCATGTGCGAACTACGATTATGTGAAAAGCTTAGGATATGTGGGAAAGTACACTTGACGAAACTCTGTAACTTTTTTAAAATATATGTACATTTTTATGTACATGTATATGTATGTAATAGAATCTTTAGAGATGAAGGTATTTTTTTTTAAGAACTAAAATATTTTTATTTTTTTCCAGTAGTTGTTTTAGTCCTGTTCCTTTAGGTAACAAAAAAATACAATATAGCTCTCTACACAAATGAAACTCAAAAGCCAATTATAGGGGAAATGGGATACCAATAGAGGGCTCCCTATTCCATCACGAGTGGAGGATTGGGCTTCTTTAGCCCACCCTCCCGTTGACCATCAGGTGGCCATGGCCCGCTCATGGGGTTGTCATTACGGGCGCGTGCCTTTTGGCCAGCAAATTGAGCCCCGGCTCTGGACTGATAAGTGGCCATTGATTCGCCAGGCAATGCCCCAATGTTACCCTGCCCCAAGACAAAAAGCCAATTGCTTTATCGTCCAACAACTGACGTCGTTTTCCCTTCAAGATCAAAGAGAAGACCCCTGGTAATTATGCGACTTGGCTCCACTTGATTGATGGTCTGGACTTGTTTCGGTTTCTTGGTTGTGCGATTGTATATTATTTATTGGGTGGTTAACTGGTAACTGGGTGCTCTGTACTATATTCTAGGTTATGATTTGGTTAATTAGGTGAAAAAGTGGGATGGTGTAGGGTGCTGAGAACGAGCCTCATTTGGCTCACGACGGAGGATTTTCCTTTGGAGATAATCGTGCTCCTGCTGGCAGGGATCTAAGCTAGGGGGTGAGGTACCCCTTGGCATGTTGCCATTTTCGAATTCCTCCCTTGGGGATTGGCGACTTGGAATGCGATGGTGCAGAAAATCATGCTCTTCCTGGCAAGGATCCAAGGTGGAGGTGGGTGGATCAACCTCTTCAGAGTAATGAGGATGGATTGGACGTGGTTCCGGATCTCTTTCCATTACGTGCTGCCTTTCTTGCTTTGGACCTAGACTATCCATCAGGTATTGTCTCTCGTGTTTTTCTCTGGAGTTTTCCATCGAAAACATCCTTTCCAGACTTTCTCTAGAGTTTTCAATTGAGAAAGGTCTGTTTTGTCTTTCTCTGGAGGTTTCCACAGAGAAAGGTTTCTCCTGCGACCTGACGGAATGTTCCGGAAAAGGACTCAATCTTCTAGCAGGCATCGGTACGAAATTTCTAACATTTCTTTCTGTGACAGGCTTCCTTAAGACCTGATTTCTAGACACAACACCAATTCTCCTCAAGTCCCAATGCCTTTGGGGTGGATTGTTCGGATTTCTCGGATGTTCCTCGGACTGGGAGTCATTCTCATCGTTGCAATCCATGCCCCGGACAATGTTGTTCACGTAAATGGAGGGAGGAATACGTTTCTTGTACTTTGGCTTGGGTCTGGGCATTATCTGTTTGTTGGATATGAAGTAGTCCCTCTGTTGGGGTCCAATGGGGGGCATTTGATGATGCGGCTTGTCAAAGTGTCCCTCGTAAAGAATTGGTTCCACATAGTTTTTAATGGGTTTACGAAAACGAGGAGGAGGTGGATGTCTCGAAAGGGCTTTAGGTGAAAAAAAATGTAACAATAAAAGTATATTAATACTTCTATATAACACTTACCATTTCGCTGAGCTGGCACCACCTGCGGACAAAGATTTGTATCCTGTTCCTCAGTGTCTTCACAGGGCTCCTCTCCGCCATGGTCATCTCCACTCGCTGATGGTTAGTTAATATACAATGAATATCTGATTTATTTAATGAAAAACCCACACTTTTACCTTCGACATCTTGCTCTTGGGTTTCCGGGAACTCCGGCTGCCTCTGCTTGCTGGATTCCCCATCACCACTGTCTCCAATGCTCTCTGCTTCGCAACTTTCTTCGGTTGTGGTTTCCGGAACGGAAGTGGTCACGACAACTGCCGTAGTAGGCGTGACAGTGGTCGAATTCTCCCCATCCGGTAGCTGCCTCAGTTCGGCGGCCTCGGTGGTCACTATTACCTGGATGACCTCGCTGGGCTGCAAATTTCCATCTAGTTTGATTTGGGGGGGATCGGGCACATTCTTTTTCCTGTGGAGCATGCCAGTGAACCGCTTCAATTGATTGTCGGCCAGTGGGGGTTCCGTGGTGGTGGGTGCTAAGGTAGTGGTTTCCAATTCCGTGGTTGTTGGGGGTTCCGTTTCGGTTGTCGTTGTGGTTAGTTCCACTGGCCGTGTCGTCTCCTCCACGGTTGTTGTTTCCAAAGTGGTTGTGGTGCTCGTTGTGGAAGTTGAAGTTGTGGTTGTATTTTTCCTTTTTCTCGGCACAAGCTTAGAGATTCTTATGATTTTGGAATTGGGTTCTGTCGACGTCGCTATTGGGGCTGCTGTAGAGTTCACAGTTCCATTATTTGACGGAGGTACTACCTCTACTTTGGTTGCAGTTTTATGCTTTTTAGCTTTCGGATTACACTTCCTATGTTTGGGTTTCTTGTTGACTTTAGGTGGCTGAGTCGCCAGGGAGAAATTGGCGCATGGGTCCTGTTTAAGCAACGGAGTTCTAAGCAGCAGCATTCTAACAAAACAAGGATGGTCCATGGGCAGTCTGTCGTCATAAGCTGGCTCCTCACAGGGCGGCAGGCAGTCCAAGCACTCCTCGCTTCGCGCCAAGTCATCAAACATATTGTATTCCGCGGAACCACTTTCATCACAACCTATAGAACTGGCTGGCAAGACGTCTATATCCCTGGGATCCCGGTCACTGCTCGGATAGCCCTCGGCATCCCTGAAAATCATCTCAAGAAGCTCCATTTCGTGCGAGTCCAGAGGGGACCTAATTAAGGGATACCTTGCCATAATTAATTAATAATGGCTTGTTGTGCAACTCACCCGAAAGCCGTGTGTCCAAAATAGAGCACCCACAGTAGCAGCATCATCATCGGTCGAGTGCTTGGATTGATGGTTTCCGTGGAAATGTTGCCCCAACCCGATCGACTTTTGGCTTTTGTTGAGTTCACGTATCTGTCGGATGCAGAACGTTTCGCTCTCACCTTCTGCCAATTGAGACATCGTTCCATCCGATCTGTAACTTATCACACCCCCCATAACTCGACTCCCCCACAGACAAATCATAGTTCTGGGGTCACCTTTCTCCATAGACTCTTCTCTCACCTGTCTCGGTGGCGTCTTGGTTTCTCTGCTCTTGTTTTCACTTTCGATTGCTACGTGACCTGTGCTGAGTTCGGCATGTTTGGGTTTTTTATTTACCTCTGGTTCATTCTTTGTTGTCACCGGTAATACCCTAAGTGAGGGTTGGGAATGGGTGAGATAGAATGCCCAAATAATATATATGGTATTCTTTATTTTTCAATGATTGTTAATAAAAAGTACACAGTACCCCGCAGTCATAACAAACATTATCCATCCCATTTGTTCTTGACTTGTATTTCTTATTTACTTAATTTATTTATTTTTGTTTGCCTTGTTTTCGTTTTATGCTAATTACATTTTTTCTTAGCTCTCGTCCGAAATAATTTTGAAAAAAGTGGGCGTGGCAGTTCTGGTCTCATACAGTCTGCTACCAAGTAATTAATATCCATTGAATGCTTGTGGCCTTAGCTCGGCGACAAAAAACAATTGCCAGCCATTCTTTTCGTTCGCTCGAAATTCTGGGGAAACATCTGTGCAATTTGAAAAGCAGTTGTTTTTCTGTCGCGTTTTATGATAATTTCTTAGGCCATATAGTATAAGTGGATTATGAAAAATTCTTGGCTTTAAAAATTCTACTCTCTTTGGAATGAAATGACTAACAGAACAAATGTCTGGTTTCACTGATTTGATTTAAAGCTATTGAATAACAATTTCCACCGAGGAGTTCGTGCCGATTTGAGGGAAATCATCTCGCGGTGAAGAAAGTTCAGATAAAATTTGAGAAGTTGGTTTCACTTTTACTGGATGATTATTTTCTCAAACAAGGAAGTAAGATTGAGAAGCTCACAAGCCAAGAGACTTACATTCAAAGCTCAAAACAAGTATTGTCTTCCAAGAGCACTCCCAATGAATGTTAAAATATACTCCCTAAATTTTTACCATGTTTCTGTCACATTCCAAACTGTCAGCCCCAGACAAAAATATACGGACTACAATATTTAAAGAATGAGGGGCCAGGATGGTGTTGTCATTACCAAATGGCATTCGCTTGTAATTTTTCTTGTCTTTCTCAAGAAATCTCTTCAGCTCTCCAGCTGCCTTGCTTACATAAAAATCAAAGTCCTCCCGAGGTGCTTATTCTTAATCAATATTTGCCTTTGGCTAAAAATTGAAAATTTTCCAATCAAATGCCGGCCACAGAACATCTCATGTTTACATAGAAAATATTGGTTTAGAAGCGTTTATTAAATGGAAACCGCATAGCTGTTATCTTGAAAAGGTTTTCCCCACTTTCCATGTTATCTCCTCGATATCCTTTTTATGCGAAGCATGCAACAGTTTTTTTTTTTTTTTGGGCTCAGCACGCAACAACGTCCTCTAAATAATGTTGACAGAAGCGTATCAATGTCACAGTGGGTTAAGGGGCATGGTGAGGTCACACGGAACATGGGACATGACAGATGGCTCAAATGCCTGAGGACGACAAAGTAACACGCTAAATAAAAAACAGTGAGTTTTCCATAAATCAATCTATAGGATACAACATGCAACATTTTGGTAACAAATTTGTGGCAATTTATAAAAATTGTTTTTAAAATTGAATAGATTTTCAAGTATTTTCTTAAAAAAAAAAGCATAAGATATAAAGGTAATGTTGTTAAGGATGTTGAACTGTACTAAGAACAACTTAATGTAGATATTTTCAGAAACACGGCTCAGACAGAGCTAAGACGTTTTTCTTGAGGGGTTTTTGTGAGGATTTCAGACTGTCTCGTGCTAAGCATTGTCGCGTGGACATCGTGAGTGGTTAATTTATAAATTGATAAAACCTGTTATCTAACATTTGCAATCGGTGCCGATTTTCTTTGGTTGACTTCAGTTCGGTCGGGTTTGAAGCTGTTTCAACGGCCTCAGGTGCGACACTGACACTGATATTGGTCATCAATGTAACCGACCGAAAGTTGATAAGACTTTGCCCATATTTTCATTTGTCGGGTTGTGTTGGCCCAGCGGAGAAGATGGATCACATTTTTATCACATTTATGACAGTAGTACGTTAATTTTTCAAATGTGCCGGCCTGCATGTGCTACATACGAAATTTGTTTATCGAGTGAGAAATTTAATTGATTGAATTTAACTAATTCTTTTAAACAGGTTGTTTGTTTTAAGATATAATGTTAAAACCTAAATGAAATACATCTGAAATACAAAAAGGCCTTCCCTGTCTTTATTCCTCAGCTTTATTATATTTCCAAGTACATATGTATATATACAATTAAAATTAAAAGGTAAAAAAAAATATATATTTATTAAATATTAATTTTTATCATTATCATTAATTTTAATACTTCAAAAAGATTTAGTTTATTAGATTTAAAATTCTATATTTCCTTTCTTTCCCCAGTGGCGCCCTCTGTGGTAAGTGTATGTATCATACATTCTGTAAAAGGTGTGTGTCTCGGCTGAAACGCACGAAAATCGCTAGCGACTAAAAACGTACGTAAGCCATGTATACACCCTGGGGATTCCCACTGTCAACAATAAATTAAAACTCAAATATATTATTTTTATGTGAAACTTTTTATTTCGTTTCAATTTTGTATTTTTTTTTGGTTTGTTTTGTATGTTTAAATACTTATTAAAATTGTTTTTGTTTTTTATTTTTCGTTCTTGTTGCTGTGTTAGCGTCTGCTTTCTGTTGTTCCATGTGTTTGTGTTTTTGCTTGTGTTTGTGTGTGTGTGTTGTGTATTTTTTTTGTAAATTTTTTTTTTTTTGCTAAATGAAGTTTTGCGATTTTTTTGAGATTTTTTTTTGCGACGGTAGCTAATGTTTACTATATAGTAATTGTATAAATAGATGCATGTATGCGCTTTTAGGTGTCTGTTCGCGGGTGTGTGTGTGTGTGGGTGGGGCTGGGAGTTTAATGCAGGTGAGTATGTATGTATGTGTGTGGGGGAGTTTGGCCTTTAGCTTAGCCTTTGCATTCTGAGCGTTTTTCTATCGGTTTGCGTATCAATTCGTTCATTTTTCTTATCATTTCAATAATATTTCATGTTTCTTAGTTAGGAATGGAAAAAAATTACAAGCATAATGGTAGAAAAAAACTTTACAAATTACATTTCTTGCAAGAAGATACGGCATTTCATTTCATCATTCATTCAGAGACAGAGTCAGATAAGAAAGATAGAAAGAGACAGGGCGTTCAGACGGAGACAGAGATAGAGATGGAAAGATGGATGAGTAGTGTGGCCGTCTATTTACAAAAGTATTTGTTCTCGAACCGCTGACAGTAGTCGCAGATTAATTGGCAACAGCGTCCGTTGTTGAATCGACAGCGGCACTTCTCCACCTCCTTGAACACCTGCGTGGTCCAGCCACGCCCACAGCACAGGGTACCGCAGTTGTCGGGATGCAGACACTGGCGATCCTTGGTGACCGAGCAGTAGGAGGGCGAGGTCTCCAAATAATACAGTGTCGTATATTGTGACTGTTGTGGCTAAAATTAAATAATTTTAATTAAAATCAATGGTTTATATTCTTCAATTAAAATGAACTTACTTTCTTGCGTCGCTGTTTGGGCTTTCTCATGCGACTTGAAGGAGCCTGACGCATAGTCCTTAAATTAGGAGCCTTGCGAATGGCCTGGTTGTACTTCTGTCTCAATAGTGTGGCCGTAGCATTGAAGTCGGCCATTTTCTTCCAGCAGGTCTTCATCGAACAGGAGCCGGAAACGCCATGGCACTTGCACTTGTCCATCATTAGCGAGGAGACGGCCTCAATGCCAACCTGTCAATAAATTTTATATATTAATTTAAAAGCACAAATATTTTAAATATTTTTTTTACCTCTGAGTCATGTCGCAATATCTCACTGACTTCGTCTCCATCGCCGCCGCGCAAGTCCAGAAAGCGTCGCGTCACCCGCTTGCCATGCTTGAGATTATCATTGCATCCGCCCCACTGGAAATCCTGCTCCTCCCGGTTGTGCTTCTTGGCCCCGCAACTGCACTTGGTCATCCTGCCCTCAGCACAGGCCCTGGCAATAGAGTGGGTCATGGCAGCCGCTGTCAAGGCATGGACGAAGGCCGTCTCCTTGTAGAGCTTCTTGAAGATGTTCCGCTTTCCACGGGTCTCGATCGAACAGTTCCAGCGATCGAACCTGAACTGCTCCTCGCAGTGGGTGGTAGCCAGACGACGTGCTTCACTCAGGGTTCCTGGTAGTCCTGTTTCCTTCCGGCACTGGTGGTTCTGTTGACGGGTGGCAGGCATGTAGCGGCAAGGTCCGCCCACCTGTCCCTGGGAGGTAAACACCGCCATCACTGTGTGCTCCGAGATGAAGTGTTCACTAAGGATTAGAAAAATTAATATTAGAAAGGGTATAATTATATTTTAAGTTTAAATTATAAATGACTGAAAGTATCTAATAAACTTTGAAGTTCATTTTTTTACAGAAAACTTGAAGATCACCATTATAGTTTCTATGCATTTTTATCTAATAATAAATCTAAACAATTCTGAAAATATTTTATGGCAAAAACCTTTAGAAATTACAAAACATAAAAGCCCACAGTTTTTACAACCAAAGATACACAACCAGCACTCCCTAATGTGGAAGTTTATATGACTTTATTGCAACAACATATCAACGAATCAAGGTATGCTTTTCTTATCAATCTCCAACTTGTGTGGCTTTCGAGGAATCAGGAAAAGAATTTCCCATGAATTGGTTGCCTCTATGCTCTAAAAGTTACCAGTTATTTGAAAGTCTTTGCCGCCTCGTTTGGAAAAGAAGCCGCCGGCGCGCCGGCATGCTGGAGCAGCAACAGTTCACCTCAGCCATTTCCTGTCCAGCTTCGGTTGGGTTATCATTTTGTGGCACCCACTCTCCCCCTAGAATGCTGATTTGCAGGAAATCTTAAATTCTCATAAAATTTAAGTGCATCGTAAATTGGCGTATGAGTAACGAGCTCAGCATACATATATATGTATATCTGGCCATCTGAATCTGAATCTGAATCCCCGACTATCTGACTATTTCCGTCTCCGTTTTCGCTTCGAGGCACAGATTTTTCCTCATTTGAAGATTTTTTTAATGCGCCGCTCCTAAAATTTCTCCGGTTCATCTGCTTTGGCTGCTTTTAATTCAAAATTCATGAATTCTGGTTTCCCCTCCGAAATTCTATCTCAGCTTTCGCCACTTGAACAACAAAGTCTGTTAATAATATTCCCATTGGATTTGTTCTAGATTGCTTCCCGAATCGGCATCATCTGCCTAGCTTCCTATGGCAGGCCTGCCTGGGAGCTGCTCTCGCTTTTTATGTGAAATTAATTTGCCACATTTTCGCAATTAATTAATTAATTGAATGTTTGAAATGTTTACAAGTTGTTTGCTTTGCCTCTCGGCTATACTACTAGTGGCGTTTGTTTGGATGATTCCCTGTTTCGATGGCCGATTCGGCTGGCCAATTTTTATCTATTTATCTCCCGCTGTTTTATTTCGATATTTGACGTAGTTCTGGGTTTGATTAAAATATCATTTGTCGATTGATGAAAAAGTAGTTTGGATTGCGATTTAATTGGGTGGTCTAGGCCCGTCAGCGAAGGATAAATATAAGATTTTAAACTTTGCAAGATCAGCTGATACATTATTTTTATATTTTATTTCTTGGGAAGCTCTTTTTTGGATCTAAAAATGTATTTTTCTTATAAATTCCTATAGCCTATAGCTTTATAACTTGACACATGTCGATCTGTAGATCTCTATTTGTATAATGTGTATTCCGTTTTGTCATGACAAAGCCAACACCCTCGGGGTCTTCAATTACAGCCCCAAAGCCCGTGTAAGTCGCCATGTAAGCTTTGTATTGTTATCACATCCAATGTTGCCACAACGGCGAGGCAAGTGCAATGCAAAGCGCATTAACACAAAGCCCACACACGACTCCCTCCTCCCTGCTCGGTTCACCCTTTTCAAGTTTGGATGATATGTATGATATGTATGTATGTCGGTTTAGACATTGGAAACATTGAGGAATTACAGGGCCTAAGCCGAGCGGGAGGCGAGGAGGGACTTAAGCCGTTTGACAAAATGCTGCAAGACAATTACGGGCCAACTTGGCCAAAACAATTAGCCAGGCCAGCAAAAGTCTTCTCTCCAGTATGCACTTTAATTTGAGAAAATATTTAGCCGCCAGCTAGGCCAGCCGGCTAGCAAGACGGATGGATAGATAGATTGATTTGTATCTATCAGATACAAAGTAGTCGAAAGCTATTAAAATGGCCACAAGGCAAAACAATCTGTAAAGAGTTGGTGGTTAGGCCAGAACAACAAATTGATAGACAGACGGATAGACGGACGGATGTGTGCCAGCAAACATGTGGGCGGGCAAGAAAGAGAGGCACTTGGCCCAGAGGAAAGAGACAGGTAGTGAAAGCACAAGAGAGCGCCATAAAACAAAAGTGTTGATGGATATTTTCCTCGTGCGATGATGACGCTGAAGTTGTGTGTTGTATTTGTATTTTATGTTGTTGCTGCTGCTTTGAGTGCTTCTTCTCTTTCCTCCCCCCCTGCATTTGTGGAGATTCATCAAATTTTCAGAAACGTAAAATATTCAGACACACACAGGTACTACACACTGCTGGACTGGCACATATATAAATCCCTTTGTGCTGCGGCAAAAGCATTTTATGGACTTTACTGTTTTTAGTTGCTGCTGCTGCTGGTGCAACCGATGATGTTGCCGCTGGCCCCCAACAGAAAACAGCAAACAGCATAGCAAATGTGCAACAGCAACAGGAGTATGAGGCCAGATGCTGGCTCTAGCCTCAGCGATTGAAAGCAGTTCGAAAAACACACAAAAATATATGGCACAGGAAAAAATTGTCAGTGTTTTAATTATTTTAAATCTATAGAGTCCTAGCCAACTACCCTAGCTAATAGTCCTAAAAATAAGAAATCATAAAATACATCAATTTATTTCTCACCGTGCAGATGAGGATAAAAACTGAAATCGACACACGCAGGCACACATAAAATCTTTTTTAAAGTAGCATAAGCATATCGAAAGCTGGAAATGCTCTCTTCCCGACTTGAACTTTTTATGGACCTTTTTACCATTTGCATTTTATTGCCAAAACATAAATGCAGCTGCCTGCTGGATGCATTGCTTATTTTTAAAACATTTGACTTGCATTGGGCTACCAAATCTTCAACTAGATTTCTGGATATCTCGATTTCTGGGTGGCGTTGGCCGTTGGACGAGATGGAGCAGCAAACTTGTTGTTTGTTTGTTTGCCGGTTTCTTTGTTTTGGCTTCAGCTCCACTGTTTGTTTTTGGCGTAGCTGTCACATAATTTACCAAGGCCCCCAAGCGTTCAATTAAAAAGGCAAGTGCAAATACTGAAACCCAATCGGATAGACGAGCTGGGGGGTTGTGAAATAAAAATTGATGAACTTAGTCAAATCGCGACTCGCTCAAATGGCTTTAATTGATTGCCGGCAAATGCTTTTGTGGCTTTGTGGTTTAGCTTCCCCGATTCCTTTGCTTGTTTGCTTAGCCAGAATGGGGCCAATGAGGCAGGCAGTCTTTGCTACGGACGATTGGATCTCTTCTATGACACCAGATCTTTTCCCAAATACTAAATCTAATGTGCACAAATAATCGTTAATAGTAGAGATCATTTAGATGATTCGCTTCGGGGAGTTTTAAAAAATATTTTTTATACACAAGAAGAAAATATTTATAAAGAAAATAATATTCATTAAATATTAAATATTTCTTGAAGTTCTTTCAACCAATGACTAGAAGCTTATATAAATAAAATGCACTTCCTTGTATGTCCATCATTGTATTTTTTACTGTACTGGCTTAGTCTCATTAATTGCCACAACTCTTTTTTTCTTCAATATTTCATCTGGTGGCCATTTGTTTGGCTTAAGAGCTTAACAGTGTCGCAGCTCCTTTTGTCATTTAACCGAAAAAGATATTTTTGAAAATCTTTCGCTGACTCGAAGCGCTTCCTGCACCTGTCAGCTTATTTATTTCATTCGCTTTATGGCACACGAAACTCACACTTCAAGTTGCGTTGTAAATATCGCGCTTAAGCCGCCAAATTGCAGCGGTAAAAGCGGCAGACACACCGACCGGCAACCGGCAACAGCAACTGCCACAGCAACAATTGCTGTCAGCAAAAATTGCAAGCAAAAACCGCAAGACAAACGCTCGCCTCATCCCATTCCCCAACCCCCTGGGCTTTTCTGTTTTTATTATTTTTTGTAATGTTGGCAGGATGAGGGGTCGCTAAATGCTGATGTATGAGATGTTGGTGTTGCTGCCCAATTTCGGCAGCGTTAAAACATAAAATATGCTTCCGTTCCTGCTTTTGGTTTGTCAAACCCCCCCAATGAATAATGTTGCAGCTCGGGGTTGGGGGGCGCAAGTGGGTGGTTGCTTGCCGCTAGTGGTGGTTGTTTTTCGTTGCAACGCTCGGCAGTACGGCGCTTCATCATAAAAAGCGCATCCTTTTGCCGGCTCCTGGGCCCGAAGATTATGGTCATCAATTTTGGCATCATCCAACGACAAACAGTTGTAACCGTAAACAATGTCGTCGCTCCCCCAGTTTTTGGGAACAACACCAACAAATGTGCCCCCCGAGAGTTTTTGGCACAAAATGAAATTCAACAAAAAAAAAGAAAAGTTAAAAAACAAATATCCAAAAACTGAAAACAAAAACGAAGAACGGTAAAAGGCATTTTTATGGGCCTGGCTCATAAAAATTTGTGCATGGGATTTTGGACTTTGGAACAGTAAGTAGACAATAAAATGACGTAGCTACCTTTTTGGATTTTTAATAAAACGTTGCGGCAAATGATTAAGAACAAAAAACAAACTGCGCAGTAGCAACATCAGTCGCTGCAGCAACACCAACAGCAGAAATAAATTTATTCGCCCACCCAGCAAGCGAGGGTCGCTTGGCCACTTTCTGGCTGTTCTAATAATCCCCTTTCCCTCACTGGATCTCTATTTAAATTTTTTCTTAGGCATTTTTACGGCTTACTTAGCCTCTGTTGGGTCCATGTTGTTGCTGCTGCTGCGGTTGCAGCCTCCGGTCTGGTTTATTTACTCAAAAATGATTTCTGTGGCAAACAACGGAATCGGAAAATGCAAAAGCAACGTTAAAGTTTATCATTAAGCAGGCCCAGAGTCGGACCAAAAATGCCATGTTGCTGCTGTTGCTGCCACTGCTGCTAGCGGAAGCTAATGTTGCTGATGCTGCTGCTGTGTGTGCGCGTCATAAAAATGCAATAAAAATCTTTACGACACATTTCGCTTGCAACCCTCACATTAGGGCACACACACACACGAACACCGGGAGCTAGCGGGGTTTATATATAGATATAGATTTAGACGTACGCTGGCCACACTTCACACCTTGCCACCTGCCCCCATGTTGCTACCGTGCCACGCCGAGCACTGTTTGCTACCTTGGAACGCTTCCGTCTCTGCTGCTGCTTCTGTTGTTACTGCAATTTTTATGCTTAAGCAGTTAACGCCATTACCTTGGCCACGCCCACTCATGTAGCATATTGCAAATGCCGTCTGCCGCCTGCCGCCTGCCGCAAGCCGCCTGCTGTTTGTGTCATCAGCAATGTTCAGGCTGTTCTTTCTCCCGGGCTTTTATTGAGCTTCCTCCCTTGCATTTGACAGCTTCATTGTGCAACATAAAAATTCAATTGTAATGGCCAGTTGCAATTTGTCCAGCAGGCCAGTTGCAACATCATTAGCAGCAGCAACTGATTGGCTTCCTATTCAGTTGAATATTGGCTTTATAGCTTTATGGCAAGCTTCCGAAAAGAGGGCATTGGCTAATTACATAATAGTTTTGATTTTAATTAACAATGCCAACATGTGTGGGCTTTAAGCATAACTTTGGCTGCAAAAACTAGAGCATTTGTCTTCTGGGAAACTCAAAGATTGTTGATAACGATTCTGGGTAGGGTTGTGGGTTTTCCGTTTAAAACAGAAACCAGGTGTTTGACACGCCAATTTGAGCTCACAATCTAAGGTGTGCGTGCTTAGGACCAGTGGCAGCAGTTCTGGCAGAAAATTCTTTAAAAAGATTGCAGTTACCAAGCCCTTTTCAAACCCATATGCAACATGCTCTCTCATCCATTCCATTTGACATTTATCATCCGTCAAGAAAGCGGCAAATGTCTGGAATCAGCTTCATTAACGCCAAAAAAAAAAAAATAGAAAGGAAAAAAAACCCCACCTTGTTGCACTCTATGTTGGAGTTGCTGCCTGGAATTGCTGCTTCCGCTTGTTGTTGCAGCAGCACCAGCAGCAGCAACATGCACTGCTGGCAGCCCTTTCATTGAATACATTGCCAAACTATTTTTCAGCTAATATTAGATGGTATTGTTGTGGTTCATATTGTGGCTGCTGCTGTTTTGGCTGGCATTTTCCCGTTTATGCTTGAACGGCATTCCAGCAATTTGTCTGCATTTCTTTTTAATTTTTCCTCTCCCAGCCAGTCTCTAAAGCATTTCTGTTTTTCTAGCCCTACTGTTAGCTTCCTCCTCTTTAGTAAAATTTATCAGGTAATTTGGTAAAGTTGAGTATTTAGTATAGTCCTCCAAATATAGAGATTTGGAGACCAATTTACTATTGGGATCGCTTCCAGAAATTCCACAAATGAACTTTGAATTCCATCTAAACTGATACTTATTTATGGAAATGTCATAACATTATCGCTGCGCTGTGGGGCAATTAAAATTAATTGCTGGAATTTTCAGTCTCGGCTTTCCCGCTCAACTTTTCCCATAAAAATCGCCAGCGAATAGATTTAAATTAATTTTCTTGTCAATTTTCTTTTCAACTTAAATGGCTGATGATGTTCGTCAAGGCAACAAAAAGCCACCAGCAGGGTAACAAAGCTTAAGCTTAGCTATTAATGATTAATTTTTGTGACTACCATTGGCTTAAATACACTGGGAAAAATACTAGATATTTATTGGAAAGTATACTGCCCTTGAGAAAAGGTATTTTTATCTAAAGCCACCTCTTTTCTTTAAGTGTCTAACCAAAAAAAAAAAGGAGATGAAGCAAGAGCTTTGAATAAAAGACTCGCATAAAAATTAAACATCAACGCGAAACGCAATCAACATTAAAAGTTTGCGAGGGAGCTCTTAGCTTACATTTTATTTACTTTCCCATAAAAGAGAAACGTACGGGAATAAACCGATAAGAGCGGAAAACCCACACCCAGAATTTCTGACTCAAGCTGAGACCGACAACTGTCCTGGCTCCAGACTCCGTTTGGTCCGTCGCTATGGGATCTGGGATCCACTCAAATGCGTTTCGCATAAAATGCGTTTTTATGACCATGACGAAAAAACGATCCTGATATCACACCCCGAGCAGCCGGCCCACCGCACACAAACAGCCAGAGAAAATTTAGGGGAAAAGCGAGGAAAACTCGGCTTCACTTTCCACGCCATCATCAGTTCATTTCCTTGGCTTTTTTTTTTTTTTTTTGGTTTCGGAAAAGGTTTGCAGGGGTGAAAGCGTGGCTAACATTGCCGCAATGATGTATTAATGGACGGTCACGTAAAGCTCATAAGATTTTTACAAGCAACCCTCGCTGGCAAAATGGCCTTGGAGGTGGAGTCCATATTATGGCTATATGTGCTATATATACTATATATACACATGTATTCAGTGTGAGAGATTGAAGTACCAACGCGCACATTCCTCAACTCTTTTCGAGCTCTCCAAGTTGTATTCATTGAGTGCTAATTAAGCAAAAATCCCGCCCCACAAATGAGGCCAAGTTGGCGCCATATATACAAAAAAAAAGTAGATGCCACAACAGCCTACGGGGCTAAATCCATGCATAGATACCAGAGGAGATTCTGATTCAGATACAGATACAAGTATGAGTACAGATACAGATAGAAGAGCGAAAGGTCTGTGCTTTATTCTCTAAACAAATCAAATGCTGCCACGAAGGCATTCAATCAGTTGAGTTCACTTGTTCGCATTGCTGTTGTTATGAGGTGATAAAACAAGTTCATCCAGTAGATGGTCCAGTAGATGGACTACCATCTGCATGGATCCCCTACCTTCTGGCACAGCTTATGCCTGTGTGCTTCTGTAAAGTTTACAAATCCGATTATTGGCCAATTAATTGCCAAGAAAAGTTCAGTTTACTTCGAAAAGTTTCGATTTGAAATCTATCATTCCGGCTAATGAATATGGCTGCGAGAAAACAAGGCACAAAAAAATTAATGGCCTAAACAAATGGCTAAGCCAAATGCATTTGAAAACATTATAATGAGAGGAGAATGGACCCACCAACCAGTCAGTGAGAGCCTCTAACGAAAGTCGTGAACGTCGCAGTCTTGTAACAAAGTGAAAGATTTTCTAAAAATACTGTTAGGAAAATATTTTCCCCAGCTTCCCTCATATCTGTCAGAACATATTTCGATGCATTTCAAATTGGTTTTGGCCACACTTCCGCTTCTTGTTTCTTGTTTCTTGGCCACTTGGCATTTGAGAAGCAAAATATTCTAAGCTAAATAAATGACCAAACAAGGCCGAAAATTCCAATGGGAATGTGCACAGGAAGAAATGGGGAATTTTAAAATTAATTATTAAATTAATTATTTAAAGATAAAAGCCCATAAATATTATTGAAAGAAGAACAAAAATTGGCTTTACTTTCTGTTAAAAGTCTTTGTATTTTTTCTAAACATAATACTCTATTTTGGATTGAAAAAAAAACTATGGCTATGACCACACTGGTTCTCTGACTCGCCTGGCATATTCGGCCTGTCGCCTGTCAACGCCAAGATGCGCTTAAGCATTATTAATTGTTTTCGAAATGAACTGTGCGCCATGATAATGAGCAGCGAAATTCGCGATACAAGTGCACTTGCTGCGAAAAAGAGTTTGACAAACCGTTGAATGCCAAGGAGAGGGTGACAAGAGGGAGGAGGTCAGGGAATGCCCCGAGAAGGGGCAGTCACATCCATTGGCATCTGCCATATATCTGCATGCTGCTGCCGCTTCTGCTTCTGCTGCTGCTGGCCAGAAAGGCAATTTTGCATAATTTCCGAAACACATGTTGCCTTCAATCATGCGAGAAAAAGCAGCACCGGGGCAGAATAGGGATATTCGAAGGGAAACGGAAAGGAGGCACATGGGGGCCTGAGACAGGGGAATAGATATATGGTAAAGTAAAACGCCCTCGGGGCACATAGACAAATTGACTAACTGACTGAATGACTGACTGACTAACTGGCTGGCTGCTTGACTGCATCTGCCTGTTGAATTTCCCTCTTGGCCAGGGAACGAGCAACTGGCGGCTGGCAGCAGGGAAGGAATCAAGTGAAAATGTAGCGGAAAACATTTTAATACTAATTACAAAGAATTTGTGCCGCTTGGCACTTTTACTTTTTTTAGGAGGTAAGTACCCTATTTCTAAAGAAGTGTAATAAAAAAGGGTATTATTTATTATGCAATATTTTCGTAGAATGATTGTTAAGGATAATAGAATCTAATTTATTTATATTATATTTTACTTTTTTAATTATTTAACTTCCTCTAAAAAAAAAACGACAAAAATCAGGGCATTCAAGAAGTCGTTGATTAATTTAATTTTTCCCACAGCTCACTCTCGCTTTCAATGATCTTTTTGGTTGCTTTTTCAACTCCTGGCCCGGCTCCGACTTGTGGCCCCGAGAGCTGGAGCTGTGGAGCTGGATTGTGGTGCCCCCTTTTGGATCTTTTTCGATTTCCGAAAATAAATGTTAGCACATCGCCTGCGGCGGCGGCGGCTACGGCGGCACAGGACCGGACTGCGTTTTAATTGGAAAACACAGCGAGAGGAGCACAAAGTGGAGTTCCCAGCTCCACTCGTCTCCTCCAGCTGTTGGGGCTCGAATGGCTCTGGAACTCTTTTCTTTTCCCCCCAATTTTTTGTTGGATTCATTGAAACCTCGATGGTGGCGGTGGCGTTGGCGGCGAAATCGCTTTAATCAAATTGTTTTATGACAGCGCCGCACTCGCTGCAGAAAGCGCAGAAAGCCAGAGAAGCGGAAAAGTCTGAAAAGCCGACAAATGACACACACACACAGTGTCACAGGAGACACATGAACGTCATTAAGTAAACAATTGGCGGGGGGGAAAGCGTGGCAGGCAGGGGGAAACTCGTGGGTGCCACCCGTGTGGCAGGGAGGTGAGTCTTCCCCCAGTTTGACATTAAACGCGTGTTAATTTCATTTAATTTGGGGCGTGATTCGCCTCTAAATAGAGTCAAAAGGGGTAAGGGGGTATAGGCTGGTTCTGGGGCGGTCAGGGGGCGGGGCACAGACGTTTACGGTAAACGACCCGTCTGTATTCCTGTCCATCCATCAACGCCCCGATCGCTCAACTCGCTCTGTTTTTTTCCCCCGCCCCTCGAACTGCATTTGTCAATCACCATTGCTCGGCAGAGTTTTTCCTCTCGATCTTGTGGCATTTTCCCCCCAGTTTTTCCTCCTTTACTGGGACTGACATTCAAGGTCCATCATTTCTTTTCATGCCACGCTATTTTGCTCTTGAATTTCGCCTGTGCAAAGTGAAAGAGGGAGGTGCACAGCGAAGAATATTTAATTGAAAAATTATAAAAATATGAAACTTTATATAATATTAGTTCCCTTAAGGATAAAGCCATATCCCAAGAATTTGAAAGGTTTATAAATTTATTAGGTTTCTAAAATTTGTGCAGTGCACTTTTAGTTTATGTCTAAGAGATCGCCGAACGCTTTGTCAAGTGGATATTTATGTTCCCAGAAACGATCTCGAAAACTCGAGATGTCAAGTGGGTGGTGTGGTTTAATGATTTGTGGAAGGGGAAAAGTGATACCAGCTAATAGAAAAGTTCTTGTGGCATGAGTGGGTTGCCAAAGAGCTGGGGATTGATGGATTTAAGGCACTATCAGGTTGTTGGATATATCAGAGAGTCATCATATTTTTCCGAAAAATGTTGATCTCCCCAGTGAAAAATTTAATTTTACCCTTCGCTGCCTCCACAAATTAAATTAAAATACCAAACATGTTTTATTTTTTTGGGGTAGCCTTGATTGTTGTCGGCTTCTTTACAACCGCTCCTGTATTTCCCAGAAACTCCTCATTTCCATAACTGTTTTGGGTGTCTGATTGCCTCAGATCTTTTGTTTTCAAGTTGCCGCTAATAAGACGCGTCTTCAGGGTCAAATTTTCAATTTGTATCGATCGCTGGAATGTGCCAGGGTCGTTTTAAAAGAAAGTCACATTATTAACACCTACACTCTCCAGACACTCGACAACAAGTGCAGCCAAGTGCAGTTTTAGTCACACCTTTGGAGCACCCATTCGAATGAGATTTAGAGACAGGGCAAGATGAAAGCAAATATAAACCCGGGAAGACGACTCCAAGACCATTAGGCCACAGCCTGAGCATCAATTAGGTTTAAAGACCCCGCCAACGATGTTTGACGGCATGCCATGACTCTTGTCGCTAATTTGCGCAAATTATGTGCCGGGCCTCTTAAAGTACCGCAAAGTGAGTGCCAACATCCCATCCAGACCGAACCGAACCATCCCGGCAATCCAGGCCCAGGAACCGAACGTACCTCTATCCAGCAACAGTCCCCACCAATCCCGTCCAGGAACCAACCATCCAAAACTCCAATTATGTCAACAGCAACCGCAGCGGGCGCAACATCAAAGCCCTGGCCCAGACCTGGCGGCTTTTCTTGTCTTCTTGTACTCTTCCCATGCCGTAGAAACCAGAAAGCCGGGAAAAGTGCATAGGATGCCACACGGAGTAATGGGCAATGGGTACCAAAGAACGGGCAACATGTTGCAGCAACATTTTTATTCAGAGGGTGATAGTGGTTGTAGGGAAGTGGATATTTGATCTACCCTAACTATATAATATGTATTATTACTATTACCTAAATAAATATTTTAAAGAAGTATAATATAGTTTGTACTATTCTTTAACAACCAAACTACATCATTTGAAAACTTTAATAGTCCCTTTGAAGTACTTAAAAATGTCATAACAAAAACTAAATAAAACAAATTCCGAAACCCCCTATTAATTGTAGAAATTTCGTTGAATTACCAAACCAATTATACCCCATAGCTCCAACTATTTCTTTGATAAATATTTTCCTACGGAAACCAAAGTGCCCACAGCACTTTCAAATCGCTTGCCAAAGTAATCATAACCTGAGCAAAGGGTTAAGTAAACACAGAAACGTCAACGCTTTTCTGGGTTAAACCGTTTAAGCAGGATGTGTGTAAAATGTGGGTTTTTTTTCTTCCACAGACTGCAATTGGGGGTCTGCAAAACTGCGTGTGGCAAAACGCTTAGGTGCCCCCTTTGATCTCTCCCTGCCCCCTCCCAGAATGCTTTGATGTGCGGTGCGTGCCTCAAGGTCCACAAAACTTCAAGGTCTCAGCAGAGGGAGTTTGTATCCGTATCTGTAGGTGTGCATGTTGGTATCTGTATCTTCAGATGAAGCTGGTGCTGTGGCCCTGTGTGGAAATTCGTTGTTGTTTGTCTTTGATGCAACTTCCTCAATGCGCTGCCACATTGGGGCACAGACTGTGGGTAGGGGGATAGGAGTGAGGCAAACGGACAGAACTTTCGTCCAGAGACAGATTCAGAATCGGGAACAGCTGAAGTGGGAAAGAGACTAAGAATCTGACTAAGAAACAGCCAGATGAGATCAAAGGCAACTCGAAAAGCCATCACGCTTTTAGACACACGACCAAAAACACGGCAAACTCCCAGAAATGGAATAAAAGCAAGGCATCGGAGCGCAGAATCAACCGCATCTTGCACTTGGCTGGCATTAAAAACAGTATTTGTAAATGCACTTGGAGAAAATATTATATTTTCCAAATAAAAAAAGAGCTCCTTCTGAAACCTTTCAATTGAAGACCCTCCTTAGACTTTTCATAGGTTTCTTAATTTTGGATCTTGAAGCTGACTATTTTCCTAAGTGTATCTCTGAATCTATACCAAAGTATCTGCATCTGCTCTTCAAAGTTTGTCTTACTTTTTACACCTTTAAAATGGTGTTTTGTTGTTTGATTTAAGGCTTCACGCTTGAATTGCATTTGGGTATTCGACTGATTTGTTTAAGTCATTTGGGTGATTTTCTTTACGCACTTTTCGTTGATTACATGAAATGCATTTTTATGTCATGGGAACGCATCGCTGCGTATCTGAAAAGCCGAAAACTGAAAACTGAAAACCGAAAGAAACCATAACCATTCAACTATTGTTGTCTTCCGCCTGCCGCCTGCAACAACCCTCGACGAATGCAGTTTGTGTTTTCGGGTTTATTTAGAGTTGTTCATCATTAACAACAACAGCGAAGACTGCGACGACGTCGGGCCAAACTGAACCATCTTCTGGCATCTTCGGGTCTGGCATTTTTATTGGGTTCCATCATCATGGCCAATTTATGACTCTGATCTCTCCTTTTGTGTGCCTTCTCGTCTGGCACAGCTGCTTTTTGTTTAAACTTTTATGGCGCAGCTTTAGCTTTTCCCTTTGCCCGCTTTTCATTTCAACAAAAGGACATTCGGAATAAAGGAATTTATCCAAAATGGGGGAAAACTTATTCACAAAAAAAAAAATATATATACATACATATATAAAAAATATAAACGAAGACGAAAAGTGAACCCCAGTTTATCATTAAGAGACAAAAACCACAGCAACGGAAATACCATCAGGAGTTGCCGGAATGAAAAAAAAGATCCAGGGAAACCGGGCAAGTTGAGAGACAACGGCCTCATAAAATGCAGCCATCAAAAACGACAAAATTAAAAAGTTCAAATGGCAAACGACGACAGGCAAATTGTTGGCCATAAAATTACTAGAGAAAATCTGGCCAAAAATATTGTTATTTGAGACACAAAATCCCCTAAATACCATTTTCTTTCACCGAACATTTCGGAATATTCCACAATCGTTGAGAGGATGAATTTATTAAAGTAATTATTGAAAAATTCTTGGCCAATGGATGCCTAATAGATGTGTTGAAGTTCCCATTGTTTCGAAGAATATATTAACCCAGTGGCCAGTGGAAATTTTCCAAATAAAAATGCTTGCCTGTGAAATATTATATCTGCTGAATGAAAGACTTTATTGAGAGATATTTTGCAAAGATCATTATAAATATCTTTCTTTCAAAATTAAAATTGGCAAGCTATAAGCCAAAAGTTAATACCGTGATTGCTGCAACTTAATTTTGCCGAATAAGAGGTCCTAGTAGTCCTGTTGGGCAACTGTTGTACCTCAACCTTAAGACCCTGCTACATTATTATTGTCGTCCTATTGAGACAAATAAATTTCGGGTGGTGCCACATGGTGGCAATGATGCCAACTGCCAACTGCAGTCGTCGCAAGGATTTCCTCTGGATATTTTTAATTTTGCGGCGAGAGAATAAAAAACAAAACTTTGCACATAATCGTTATCGTCCAAAGGCAAGAAGGGCCTTTGCTGTCCCCAGGACTTCCCCTGACTTGACCATAATTTGCGGTAGCTGAGGCAACACAATACAAAAGGCTTTTCTTCTGGTGAGTTGGAAATTAACATTTTTATGTTTCCGCCCGGGTTACACGACCATCCACTTACAACTCCTTTTCTTTGCCGATGATATAGTCGGAAAGTTTCTATCCACAACAATGGAAACTTGCACTCATAGTTAACATGACTGCCTTGGAGTTGAAGTTGTGTCCCGCCAATGAAGCAAAGGACATGGACATGAATGCCAAGGATCTGAGGCAGCCAAGGAAACGGTAAGTAAGTTTTAATTACTCTTTGACAAATATTTAACTTTGGGACTTGCCGAAAAGGGGTGGGACTTTGTCTTACGCACAATTAAACAGATTTTTGCCGCTTGTAAAGGCAAATGAAATCACAGAAGGACAAAGGCAGTCGTCTGGGACACAGAGATTCCAAATCAGATCCTGTGGGGTTGTAACAACATAATTTTGCGCCGTATAATGTCATAAATGTCTGTTAACAAAACAACAACCGACAACCGACAGCGACGACAGAGAATCGAGACGACCGAGACTGTCAAACATTATTACATTATTTGCCATTTGCTTCTGGGTCTTTCAAAATTCTGAAATTGAAACCAACCCCATGGCCTGCCCGCCCATTCCTTTCCATAAGTTTCGGTTCGGCTCGGTTCTTGTTTCTATTTGCTCGTAGACTCTGGGATTTCAGGTTCTTGGATTTCGCTCAGCGCCATTCAGATCAACCCCGGACATGGGAGATTAATTGCGCCAGCCTTTTATTTTTGACTACAAGGGTAATCCAGGAATCCGGCAGGAAGGCAACTCACAGCACACCAGAGGGAACTTCATCATCATCGAGTGTGTGCCCTCTGACAGCAATTATTAAATTTTCATTACATCCCCTAATCAGCATTTTCTGCATATTGATTGTGTAAACAGGCGTCACATAGTCGCTGCTTTTTGAATCGTTTACATTTCGATTTTCAAATGAATCACGCAAATTGAGTTTTGTGAGTTAAGTTATATGTTGTCAAGGGGTTATTAATGTAAATGGGATGTTGGACAAAAGGATTTAAGGCAGGTAGTGAGAGTAAAAATTCTATCGGATTTGATAAGAAAAAGAAAACAGTCTCATGGGTCAACAATTTTTCAACACGTCTTCTACTGATAATATTCAAAAGAAACTCTTATTGGGTTATATGGGAAAATTCCCCCATTAATCTTTTATGTAATCTCGCAAATCAAATTCATTAGAGACCCAAGTGCTATCTGCCAACTTCGTTTGCCTTGGAAAATCCAAACCCTTGCAAATAAATTTGTTGGTCTTGTGCAACTCCGAGTGTTGCATTGACTTTTGCGATTCGTGCTGACATTTCGAATCAATAAACTCGCACTTTGTACTGCCATTGGTGATGGTACTCGTACTGGAACAGGTAATGGGTAATGGCACCTGCTGCAAGTAAAGAGGGCTGACTAGAGGCACCCACACACACATTTTGTCTAATGGCAGAACAACAAAACGATGTCTTGCTTAAATAAGCCGATTAATTGTAATCAAGCAGCGCGTCTAAATGGACACCGACTGAATATTCAGCTGGGTCCCTTGTGGTCCCAGTCCCAGTCCCAGTCCCGGAACCATTCGGAACTGGATGGGATCCCCATTGTCTATCGATTTCTGTCGTCTGGCCGGCTGGTTGGGTCAATGCATGTGCCTAGCAAAGGAAATAACACAAAAAATATATACGTAACAGGGGAAAATAAGTGAAACACTTTCTACCCCGGCAAGTGCTTCAAGTGGAGCCTTTCTCCCATCGATGTTTTGTGTAATAAAAAAAAATTGGCAAGCCAAAGAAGGCTTCAAATGTGAAGAGAAACAAATGATAGAAATTATAGGTAATTATTATAATTCAAGGTATTAATCTAGATATGAGATAATAATACAAAAATTTTGATTCCCATTGAAAGTTAAAAGGAAAATAGCCATTACTTCTAGCCAGACTTCTGAATAAAAAGACTCCTTTTTCAGTGTACCATCTCATCCCTCATGCTTCAAGGATGTTATGGGGCTTTCCTCCTTTTGTTGGGTGGTTTTGTAATGACAAATAATAACTGGTAGACCCACCGCCATGCCAGTAAGCCCCTCGACCTCTCCGACCAGCGCGGCCGTGCTCCCCTGTCAGTGGGCAAATTAATGGTGAAGTGTAAGTAAAATTTACGCTCTGCCACCGTCGCCCCATCCTCCTACCCTGCCCCTTCTGTAAACCTGATGCTGTTCGCATCTGCTAATAATCATAAAAAAGGCGGCTAGGCTAGCAGCATTTTGACAACCGACAACCCCCCACAAATGCAACACCCCCGTGCTTCGGGTATGTTTTCGGCTGACAGCCGCAGAATAAAGCTAAAGAGCAGCACAACAACGCCAACAAAAAATATAAATAATTTTACTTTATTGTTTAGACTCTGGCCAGACGTTCGCCATTGTTTAGGACTTGGATTTATGTTGCATTGAAGCTGATTATTAGCCGAGAGATTCCACAAGCCCCAAAGACAAAAGACCTAAAAGGGTGCCGCAGCCAAGTGGCAGGATGGATGGATGATTGTCTGCCGACTGTTGCACATTTCCAGTTATATTTATTTATTTTGAGTGGCAACTAACTTGATCAGATCAAAATATCACCGGAAATGCGATCAAAGCAGTTCGATGAACTGAAGTCAGTTTATAAGACCATATGATGACAGATCATTAATGAAATTGTTTAAAAATCTTGAAACTTCTCTTGTTCAATATCCATATTTTTGAATATATGTATCTTTTGTAACTGTCTAATTAATTTTTAATTAAAAACCGTAGAGGGTACTCTATTTATTCCCTAAATTACCTAATTACCAACATAGGGTCTCGTTTTTTTTATGTAATCAAAGTTCAGCGAGGGTGACGGTGCGGTTTGTTAAAGAAATCAGATTCTCAAGCGAATCAAAGTTCACGCTGCGGGTTAAACACGAACATGTAGGCATGTTTTAATAATTGCGACCACATATAATAATTGTAATCGTTGATTGCTGGGGTCCCACAAAAAGGGCCATAAAAACTGAGCAACTCAAACTTATACCGCTGACTGCAGAAATTCCCTCGTAGGACAAAACAATTTGATGGCTGACTGAAAGATCTTCATCAATTGATAAGATTTCAGTTCAATTAAGATGCTTTCAGCGGCAGATGCGGAAAGCTATAGCTACATAGTAGATTGACTCACTTGTACAGGCCTTGTTGCATATCCATGTTATTAGTGTTTGCTCCGACTCCGACTCCCATGCCCATTCCCATTCCTCCGACTCCGACTCCAACTCCGCCGTAACCCATATTGCCGGGTAGTACCTTGGTTCCAGGAACTATAATTCCCAGGTTTGCCAGTCCCGCCAGGGCATGTCCGTGGCCCATATTCGATCCGTGGTTGTGGGATGTTGGGATGGCCATTCCGTTTCCAGGAACTCCTCCGATTCCCATGCCAGAGTGCCACGGAGGCATTAGGCCGGAGCCTCCGGGCACTCCCATAGCCGATGGGGAACTCGAGGTGCTGCTGCTGCCGCTTAGTTGGTTGATCATGGCGCCGCCGCCTCCTCCGGGTGAGCCGTTCGCCTGGCCACCGGAAATACCAGCACTGCCGCCACCCATCAAGGTGCTCAGCAAGGTGCTGTTCAGGTTGTGATTACTCTGGTGCTGTGGGTGCTGCTGATGATGTTGCTGCTGCTGTTGCTGGTGGTGCTGCTGTTGATGTGGCGGCTGCTGGTGGTGTGGAATGGAGGGATTGCTGCTGTCCAGGTCACCATTCTGGCCCACCATCATGAGCTGATCCTCGTTTCGCACCTGGCCCAGGCCCAGGTGGCACAGGACCATCAATACCAATACTCCCGTAGATGATGGCATTTTGTTTCGATTGTTTAGGTTGTGTGATTAATTGCTGAAGCGGTTATACTGGTGAATTGTTGTTGATTTTGCTAAATGCTGTTTCTATAGTCTACTTTTTGGCGTGATATATTGTGGATGTTGGCTGGTAAGTACTCGTTAATAAATTACTATATTCTACGGTTCTACTTCGTACAATATGGATAACTTTAAAGTTAATTATGCGATTTATATTCTTTCTTTTTCGGTTAATAGAAAATTTTATGTTGCCGTGTATAAAAATTGTTGAAAATTCCGTTTGTGAGATTATGTATTTATTTTGGACTTTATAATACTTTTCGTTTGATTTCCACTTGTTATTTTTGGGTTTTTTTTGTTAATTTTTGTCCGACTACTACATTTTTGTTTCTTTTTCTGATTAGTGGACTGGTTTAATTTTCAAATAAATTTTTTTTTCACTTCAAACGTTTCTGGCTTCTGGCTTTGTTATTCCAAACAATGATTTATTTTTTTAAGCTGCGATGTGCGTTTTTCAGATATTTTCCTTTGGGTTTCCTTGGAAAGCCAACAGCAGCGGGATCTGTTGTTGTCTGCAGATCAAAAGGCGATCCGATCGGATCCGAGTATCCCCACCAACGATCCGTCTCTCCGTATCAAAATGCAACGAAACGGGTTTCGTTTTCGTTTTCGATTTCGATTTGGTTGTCGACGTAGTTGCTGTGGCCAGCGAAACACTGGCGACGGTGTTTCTTTATACCGCCGATCCATCCATCGGGGCAGCTTAGTGTTTTAAGGGTTCGCCCGATGCAGATGAAACGGCGCCGCCAAGCATTTAGGTATATATTCTCTTTGTGGGCCGGCCGGCCGGCCACTTGCCATACGTTGCTCCAAGTTATATAGATCACGAAAAGGTATCACACTGCACAGACACGCCGCACTCGAAGTATTACCTATTTGCCGGATGCGTACAGTTTTTCACACTTTCCCAACTCTAATTAGTGGGGGAGTTGCTGCTGCCGCCTGGCTGCCTTTGCTTCCGACTGGCTGTTTATTTTTCCAAAAAAACGAAATTTTAATTTGGTTTCGGTTTCGGGATTTCGATACTCATTCAGTTCTTTTGTATGATTCTTGGATTTTTTTTTCAACCACCGCGCCACACGTGTGTCCGTCAGGTCGTTCGGCATTCGACTGAATCATCGACGTTCGACTTCGTGTTGCTGTTGCCGATGGATGGTGTTGCTGCTGCTGCTGCTGATGTTGCTGATGTTGCTCGTGTTGCTGCTGCTGCTGGCTGGCTGTTTCCTTTTCTTTGGTGGCATATAGTTCTGATAGGCAAACGCGGTCGTGGTTGGCTTAAACATGCTGCAGGATTGTTGTGCGTGCGCAGCCCCGGCCAGTGACAAACTTGCAACATATTGCATGTGCGATGCCCGCAATGTGTCGCCAATTGATCGCCGTCACAATATATAGACAACACTTCATTAATTATGGCGACAACTTGTCAGCCGTAATTGCCCCTGTGGCTAATTGGCATGGCTATGGTTTTCGGTTTGGGTTTGAGCTAAGTTCCTGGCATAGTGTTTATGTTCCTCCCGGGTTAGTCACTTGTTTTCCAGCTACCGCGCATTCTTCGGGCACTCACTTTATCTCCTGGGGTTCAGATAAACCCCGGGTTTGGTTTGCTGAGGTTCCTTGTTTGCTCGGCTCAGTCCATCCATCAGTCAGTCTTTCAATCTTGCAGACACTTTTCTCCAGCGGCTTATCCATACGGAATACACAGAGAAAAATGGTTAAGGGACTTGGAATTTGAAGTTAGAGATTTTGAAAAACTTTTTAAATTACACAACGTAGATTGGACTTACAATTTTTAGAATGGGTATACCATGAGTGGAGTTGGTGCAGAGAAGAATTTTATTTAATCTATTTAATCAATATAGTTTTTAAGTTCTTTATATGAGAAAAGCTTTATTTTCAAAGTCCTAACCATAGCAAGAAAATTTAACAAAATATCTCGTATGTTTTGAAACTGTTTTAAAGAACTTCAAGACCTTATAACCTAAGCTCCTTTTTTCTCAGTGTTACCAACTCACCTTTCCACTTGTCTTCAACTTTAGCTGTTTGTTATTTACCTTTTTTTTACCTTGTGTCCCCCTCTCTCTCTTTCTTTTCTCCTGGCTCTGTCCCTTTCAGATTCTACACACATTCCCGAAAGGGCAAGGCACTCCTCGCGCTGGGAGGCGAAAATTTAGCTGCAACTTTTGACCCAAAACCCTTAGATACCACAATCGCTTACCTGGCCGGCACTCAATATTTGCACAAGTTAATTACAAAAACAACAGGAAAAGTGGCTTTAAAAAACAGAAGAGAGATTCGTCGATCGGTTGGTTAGTCTATTTGTCCAAACATTTGTCAATTTCATTGAGCTCTGACCAGCCGTGTTTCCCGAAGCGATCGAAGTGGCAGGGCGGCGATCCCGCTTTGATCGTTCATCGTCGCCGTCTTTTTTGGTTCAATTAAGATTCATTTGAAGGCTCCCACCAGAAAGAGACGGCAATCTTGGGGCTAGAGAGAGAGGGAGCCATCCACAGTCTGTGCCATGATTGTTCGTTCTGGCGTTTATCTAATTTACTTTTACTTACACTTACACTCCCAAGTACAAGCGCCCCCTGTCCCCAAAAAAAGTGGAAAAAAAGATAAGTATCTGTATCTGTCGGATGGGAATGGGACAAAATACGAGTCCGAGAATCGAGAACTGAGAAGTAAGAATCGAGAAGTCGGGCTGCTGACCAGTTTTATTGGCTTGACAATGGGCCCGTGTCTCTTGGAGGAGAGCGAAAAGGTGAGGGAATTGTTGTTCAAGTGCCTTTTCATTGCGGCACTTTGAGAATCAAGAGCCCAAAACCTTGGACAGGGACTGGGAGAGGAACAGGGCCGAACGGCGTCTAATCTCCGCCCCGGGTCATCATTTTAATGGTTTCTAATGAACTACTTAAGCCGCTGATATGGAAGTGATTGACGATGATTCCGACTCTGTGGCGTGATCTGTTAATCTCGACGCACAAGTGCTGTCAATACACGGATCGATGGTCCAAAAAATAAAAGAGGCTTATAAAATATTAGCCAGCCCTAAGGGTTTATCTGAATGAGTCAGAGGCAGAGTCGGAGGTGGTGTGTGAGGGCTTGCTCAAGTACCTGCTGAAAACATTAGTTTATTGGTTAGATTATCGGTTTACATTTATCAAGGTTTTAATCTTAAAAATAGATCAAAAATATGGTTATATCTGCATTACATACCAAGTTTTATAAGGATCCTATAGGGGTGAAACCACAGTTTCAAGAAAACCTATCACGAAAAAAGGACAAAAAATCTAAAAAATATTTTGTCTCAAGACTTTGATGCAGAATGGTGGCGAATCGATCCAGAAATCGTTTAAGGTACTCCGCTTGAGAATCGGATAAGAATTGGGGAAGATATAGCCATCACGGTGGACCCTATAGGGGAAAACCCCATTTTCAAGGGGTAACAACACGAAAAATGGACAAAAAATCGAAAAAATATTGCGTCTCAGGATTTTGATGCAGAATGGTGGCGAATCGATCCAGAAATTGTTTAAGGTACTCCGCGTGAGAATCGGATAAGAATTGGGGAAGATATAGCCATCACGGTGGACACTATAGGGGAAAACCCCATTTTCAAGGGATCCCATCATGAAAAATGGACAAAAAATCTAAAAAATATTTTGTCTCAGGATTTTGATGCAGAATGGTGGCGAATCGATTCTGAAATCGTTTAAGGTACTCCGCTTGAGAATCGGATAAGAATTGGGGAAGATATAGCCATCACGGTGGACCCTATAGGGGAAAACCCCATTTTCAAGGGGTCCCATCACGAAAAATGGACAAAAAATCTGAAAAATATTTTGTCTCTGGATTTTGATGCAGAATGGTGGCGAATCGATCTAGAAATCGTTGAAGGTACTCCGCTTGAGAATCGGATAAGAATTGGGGAAGATATAGCCATCACGGCGGGCCCTATAGCGAAAACCCCATTTTCAAGGGGTCCCATCAGGAAAAATGGACAAAAAATCTGAAAAATATTTTGTTTCAGGATTTTGATGCAGAATGGTGTGGAATCGATCCAGAAATCGTTTAAGGTACTCCGCGTGAGAATCGGATAAGAATTGGGGAAGATATAGTCCCTATGGACTCTTTACAAAATCTTTCTTGGAATATGTGGCAAATTTCTTCGATTAAGGTAATTTTTAAAGGTTCGCTTATAATTTTCTTGGCTTTGAAAGACTCCTAACATTTAGCAACATATTTGCAAACCTATTCAAGAGCAATTATTACCAAAAAAGCGTATTACCACTTGGGGCCAGCAAGGTTCAGTGACGTTGGACATTGGGATGTTTAATGTAGCGTAAAATTGCAATGTCACAACGTTTTGTGCAATGAAACACCCCTATGGCCAACTGCTTGTTTCAGCCCCATCTAATATCTAATGTGACAATGGCATGACAGCAAACCGTTTAAGCTTTCGGCTAATTGTCGCCTAACCAACCCAACACAAAAAAACAATATTCCCTTTGAAGTACCAACTACAACTTCACTTTAAATGTTTAAACTGTTTTAAGACCATTTCCTGTGTTTTTCTTACCGAAAAGAAAGAAAATTTCATTTCTCCCGAAGTTGTTTATGAAAAAAGAGCACACTTTCGAGCCAATGATGATGGTCTCTTGTCTGGAGAAAAACATACTGGCCGTACACACGTAAATCAAACACTTGCCAAGCTTTGTGGGCAGAAGTCTAAACATTTTTACAGACACCTGCCAAACCAATGACGTCTTGTTTTTCGCTGTTGGCCTCAATCGCTCAATCATCTCAAGTGGTCAACACAAACTACATTTTTTCTGGTTGTTTCTCGACCTGCCTCTGCTCCTCGGAAGGAAAAAAGCCTCCTAATTGGCCGATGGGCGCCACCCGATGCAGTTATTAAATGATTATGACTACGAAGAGCACTTCAAAGAGGCCCATTCACATCAAAGAGAGGCGCCCGAAAAAAAAGAATATTTAAGAAAAAAAAACCAAATCCAGGTAAGACACTGTGTGCCACACAAGTTGGGAGGAAATCCAAGAGACTAAAAGGAGTAGTAGGAGTGGTGGGGCACTTCCTTTCATTCTGCTGCGCTGTTGCACGCGACATTAATTTCAGTTCCTGCCACCGGGCAGGCAGGCAGGCAGGCAGACTGCTGCAACTAACAGCTTCTGCTGTCCTCTCCTAAAATTAATTTCATAGCCAATTGCTTCGTCGTAAAATATTTGTGTACTTTTAGTTGCGTTCGGGGGCTTTATGGTTCCTCAATTGAAGGAAACGACAACGAAGTGCGGCCCGGAATTCTTTAACTCGCTGCAATTAGTGCGTCATTATTATTTGCAATTCAAAACTACTAGATATTTTTATATTGTATATGTGGGAATCATCAAAAGAGTGGCTGTAGAGTGGAGCTCCCCGCATCAGATACTATGCACTTATAATGGACCCGCATGCGAGTTTGCCTGTCAAATTTATGACAAGTTATGAGCGGCAGTGGCATAAACAAAGCAGAAAGAAATCATACAATAAACCCATCATCATTAAAATTGAAAATGATCTCGTCCCAGGGGCGGGTAGACGGCGGAAATCGAAACTACAACTTTTTCATTGAATCGTTGGCTGCTAAACATGCGATAAGTTGGTGTAGCCTCTCTTTAAGAAGCTTAAAGGATAATTCCTGAATTTATTGGCAAAAATGGAATGCCAAATAAAAAGCACTGGCAAAAATAATGGGTTGAAATGGGGCAATACGAAGGAGAAAAATCCCTTTTCTTACTATTCCTTTAAACTACATTTTCCCTGTAAATAATTTCTTAAAGCTTTCACTGCCTCAGTTTCAGTCTCAGCATCCGACTGTGTGCCCCAGTCCTTCCTTGGGTCAACTTGTTTATGCGACAAATATCCATAAATAGTTTTACGCTCTTAAGGATTCGAGTACTCGTTTGCAGGGCCAAAGGACTCGGCCCAAGGATATACACGCGAGGCCTGCCACCACTTAAGGTAACCAACTGGCAAACTCGTGGGAGGGCCAAGTGCTAGACACATTTGGCCCCAAAAAAAGGAGAAAAAAAATGGCAAAAATATCGCCAGCTATTGAAAAGGTGGCTCCGGGAACAAAGACGTCGAGGACCAAAACGAAGACGACGTCATCATCCTCATCGTCTGAAGTAAGTAGCAATTTAATCAGCTCAGAAAAAGGGGGTCTGGGCGATGATGTTGTCAAATGGTTACTTTTATCCCCACTCTCTGTCCTGCGATTGTACTTTCCCCCCTGTCACCAGTGTCCCGTGTCCTGCGAGTGTGTTTAATGTGGCGCAAGGATATCCAAAAAAAAAAGGGAGCTCTGATGCCGAGGAAATATATACTTTTGCCTCATTTGCCTTCGGTGGTAGAGCGGTAGAGCTCCTACACCAGCGGAATTCGTAATATTGTTTAAATGTTATTCAGTTTTCGTTTTCATTCAATTAAAGCGCATTTTGCGTTATTTTGCTTACAGTTAATTAGCACAAGTCAAGAGCCTGCGGGTCCTGCGAAAAAAAGGGTCTACGATAGCAACCAGGAAGTGCGGGGGGAAAATTGAAAAAAATAATACAAATAAATGAAAACAAAATCCTGCGAAGCGCCGCCCAGCAACATGTTGCCCCAAACCAATTGGGGGCGCTGAAGAAGTGGCGCGTGCTGGCTTTCGATTTGGGTTGCAAGTACGAGAGTTGCACGTCAGAGGGGCAGGAATCATTTCTATAGACGGCCCACAATCAATTATCAAGTGAAAGCCACTGGCACGAATCAAGAGGAAAGGTGGCTACCTTTCGGAAAAAACTTTAAATAATTTAAGTAAGAACTTTAAGGTAAAATGTTAATTATTAAAATTAAATCTTAATTTATAAAACATAAAATTTTAATTAGCTAGTTACTAAATACTTTTAAGAAAATAGTTTTTAAAATTTAAGTTTTTTGGTTTTTGCAGCGGTGAAGTGGCTCCATCTAGCGTCTGGTGTATTGCGGCGAATTCGCCAGAATGCTGCTTAGCAAAGAAACAAACCCAATTCTGAGCAAATGTAGAAGATTCATGTAGAAAACGAAGCTAATCTGATTTTAAAAATATATAGAACTGAGATTTAAAAGAGATTTTTGATTTAAAAGAAAATAAAAAAGGGCTTAAGAAGGGTTTCTTCCATAAAGTATTAGTAGGTTATATACATAAGTTTATATGTTTAAAAAAAAAGAAACTAAGCATTCCTACAGGTGGAGATATCATTTTTGGATATTATAACTTGTTATAAAATTTTCTAGCAACTAGCTTAATTTAAATTTATTTTGTTCTCTTTCTGTTGCACATTCTTCAGTTTTGGCTTTATTTTTCCCATTTTTTTCAAGCGCCCTTTGCAGCACCGACGACCGCTGAAGTTGAAGGATGCGTATGCCATAATAAGGCCTATCTGGCTACCACAATATACGAATATACTATACGAATATGCTGGAATGGGCTGCTGCAACCTCCCACCCGTTGGTGCAACGTCCTTGTGGCAGGACCGAAATGCAAAATGCGCCCCCAGCTGACTAGCTCGCTCGCACACAAAAACACTCTCTGGTTATTTGGGAGTGGCTATGTGGAGAAAAAAAAGGGGTCGTAGGGTGGGCAGATGGGTGGTGGCAGGTGGCAGGGTAACTGCAGTGGGAGTGGCTGCAGTGGTGCAGGGTACACTTGACGCAATCTTAATAACCATGAAGCAGCGTGGCTAATTAGCACAAAAAGCTTGGCAATAACCATGCTCAATGAGGCACAGGGAACACCAGGCAGAATGGAAACACACAGTACAGTGAGGCACAGGCAGCAGCAGCAGCAGCAATAACAATAACAACAGCGATTGCAATGCGGGGGCGGGGCAACACGCGTCGTATGTTCAACGAGCCGAAGGCCCTGCACCCCCACCAACCAAACCCCCCTTTGGGAGTACTTGAGCTTGCCCTGCCACAACGCTCCATGTTGCGTGTTGATTTTTGGTTCTGGTTTCGGTTTACATATCAAAACAATTAGCTTTCAATGCTCTGGTTTAAGGGGTATATAGGTTTATAAACAAAAAATTAATAATAATTGTAAAAAAAAACAGAAACTTACTTGAAGCTATAAGAACTCTTGTACCATTTCTCTGTTAAAATACTTAAAAAAAAGTGTATAAAAACTCTGCTTAAAAATATAGAATTTTCTTAGTCTCTGAAAAAAAATGCTGGGGAGTGGGAATGTAACTTAACTCCTCCGCTAGCTGAGTGCATTTTGCAACATGAACTTTGCTCTGAATGCAGTGCTGCCCCTGTGTTCTGGCCTGTTCTGTTTGCCCCCAAGGCCGTTGCTGATGAATTGGCCCTGGCCCTCCCTCCCCACTCTGGCCAATTTCCATAATTCCAACTCGCAGCTCTGCCACTTTCCCCCCAGAAGCTGCTCAATTGTTTACGTGATGTTTTGACAAAACGAAAAAAAAAAAAAATACAGAATGCTTGGAGAAGAACAATTCCTGGTCATTGCGTATACGACAGGTGGTACGGCGAACAACACGAAAGGGGGAAAGGCAGGCAGTCAGGGCAGGAAAAGTGAAAAATCCTAACTGGAAAATGGGGAAAACTTTTGGGCCGGAATTGAAACAGTGTTTGCTCGTTCACTTCAGGAATAGCCTTGGGCGAATTATTTTCTATTTCTCGATTTGGCCGCACCACTCACACCGCTTCTATTTTTGCGCCCAAACATTTCCATTAATTGGGCGCACATATTGCCAATTAGGCTTGGGAAAAACGGAAAATTAATTTGAATTGGAAAGTTCGAAAGGTGGTAATTGAAAGCACAGGAGTCGCTGCTCCAAGAGTTGAAGACTTGCAGGTGGCCAATAAATTCGGCAAGAAGGCAAAACAGTTAATTGATAATGGCTGATTGGAAACTAGTTTTCGTTTTCGACTTAAATCGATTCCAATATTAACATAATCGCTTTAAAATTGAAACTCACCAAAGTCACTGAAACAGAAATGCAGCAGTTAGTAGCGACAACAAATTGTATCTTGTGAATGGTATCTGTATCTCGAGTGGATTTGCATTCTCGCCGGTGGCAACAGTATTAACATATCAACATTTGTTAAATGACGTTTGACTTTTGTGTGACAACGCGATATTAATTTCGAATCGAACTCAACCGAACCGATGGCTTTTTTTGGCCTATCTCCCAAGCCCGTATATTTATTTATTTATTTTTTGTGTCTTCTGTTTTATTTTTGGCTTGTCTCTGGCCAAATAAAATATTTAAATAACTCAATTAAGCATAAAACGCAACTGGTGGTGGGCACTCTTCGGCACCAATTTGGTAGCTCTCCGGCAGGCCCGGCCCCGGCGGAATTCCCAATGAAATGCCCTGATATATGGCCAAATAACAATAACTGTCAACGAGCATTTTTTAATTAGCAGACCCCCCTCTACTGGGCGACTGGCTGGCTGACTAACATTCGGGCTTTCGCAGGGCCACCCTATTACTCTATGAAAAATATTCGTTCACCAAATAATATATATTAAAATATTCAAATGAAATAAATAAGAGGAATGTGTTTAGGGTTAGGTCGACTTTAATAAAATTTTATAAAAATACATTTTAGAGGAAAAAAAACTAGAGGTAATAATTGGCTTTTTCTTTTAATATAAAAATGGTACTCAAACATCTCTTAAACATAATTTATTCTATATTTTTTACAGGGGATTTAATAAACTCGAAACTTTACAAAAATTGAGTAAAAATATTTCACTTTATTTAGCATATTTTATGGATTTTATCGTACGATGATGATGTGTTTTACAAAAAGGGCAACTCGTCAGCTACCATAAGATGTCGAGCAGCGTTTAAAAAATTGCTTATTAATATGAAATAAATGCTCTGGCCCACCAACGATTAACGATTAATGCGACTGGAAGGTTTTGCCATTTGCATCTGATGAATATGCAATCAGGCGCCCCCAGAAATTCAAAATCTCAATATTTACATAGATATGCATAGCCAGTAGAGGCATTTGTATGTTTGCTAATAGAAACATTTGGCTTACATTTTGATACTTTTGGTCGACTAGCTTGGCCGACTCTCTGGCTACCAAAGTGGCCACCAAATGAGCGTAGCTGTTGAAATAAAAACATTTGGCATTTTATTTGATTTCGATTTTGATTATTAAGTTGTATGCATTTCATTATTGCGCTCCGTTTTGGGCCAGGTTGTGATCCGTGATTAAGGTTGCGACTTTATAGGCCTCCTCCCCCCTGGCATTTTTCGGTTTCACCGACCTAAGGTATTTTTAGTGACGAAAATGAATCAATTTTGTGGATTTTATGACTTGATTGCTTTATTTGAGATCGCACTCTGCGGTTTTTACGACTATTGCTTATGGATTTTTAATAAGAACTGAGGGAGGATTTAATAACAATATTTAAGCTGCCTAGATTTGAAATATTTTGAATCGAAAAACCCTTGAAAATTTACCGGAAATACAAAATAGCTTAAATGCAAAGAAAATTAATAGCTGTTGACCGTTTAGAAATTATTTTGGGATAGAAAAATAGGGCATGTATGCATCTGAGGCTGGTAAATATATTTAAATCCGTTCCTAGCCTAAAACCAATAGATACTCTGACCATTTTTCGACTTAATTAAATTTATGGAGATTATGTCTGAGGCATCTTCGACTTGGCATTTCCCACACACGGCGATTCGACGAGATTCGACCCAAAAGAGGGGCAGGAATGGGGAGAGACCCAAAACGTATGTTTAATCAAGTTATTAACTCGTGAAATATCAACACATATGAGCCGTCCCCCAAGGAGATTAAATTATAAATATTAAATGACATAGAAACAAAAATCTACAAAAAAAAAGCTAAAATAATACAAACAAAACGAAACAAAACTAGAAAAAACGCAAACAAATCGAAATGGAAACATCGAAAACGTATGCGATTTGAAGATATTCGGACATGAATAATTAATTTCACTGATGAAAACTTAATGAAGAAATAGAAATAAGTGGGGTCTCTCCGGCACACAACTTGAAATAAATTTGTCATAGTTTTGGATTTGAATGCGACGCAAATGCTGAAAACCAGAGGCTCGAAGCCAAATATCTCTAAGCTCATCCAAAGACCAAGATGGAAATAGAGATGGAGACCACACACTTGGATTGCCTCGTATCGGATTGGATCGGATCGGTTAAAGCAACTTGGCTGACTGGCTGCCTAGCTGACTTGCTGACTAGCTGGCCTGATCATCTCCGGATCCAATGCGAGATGCCTAAGCAGATGGGCAAGTTTTTGTTGGCTATGGAAATTAATTTATTATTGGCAAGTAAAAAATTTATCGAGGCTGCTCTCAGCGCTCTAAGGTAGAGTGAAAAAAACGCCTGATCAATTTGTAGATCATAAAATTTTCCCTACTTACACGATCGTAACTTACGCAAATTTGACATTTTTACAGCTCTTGGGTTTATATGTCTATCAATAGTGGCCATTGATCAAACCGCAAACTGTTCTCAATACATTGGAATCTGGCAGAAAAAAGCCTGAGAGGATCTTCAGCACTTGGAAAAAATTTAGATAAATAATTTGACTAATAAACTACTTTAATACTTTCGCTTTAATGAATGACTATGGGTGCTTGTACTTTACTACGATATATTTAAGTTTGTACACATTATTTTCCTTTTTTTAGACCAAAAGTATTAACTTCAGTGTAGGCTTTAAAAAAAATGTTGCCTCTAATCAGCAGGCCAAATAACAACTTAATTAAAGGCCCTAAAAGGCAGCTCCCCATGGCTCCACGTCCATGTCCATGCCCGTACCCGTATCCGAACCCAAAGCCAGATCCAATCCTCACCTGCAACTTCGGACTCTGTCTGTGTGTGGGGGGTGCACCAAAAAAAGCATTTCCAATTTACACTTTGCTGCTAATTTGCGTTGACGCTTTTAGAACCGCCTGGGGCGCTATCCCCCGATTTTACCCTGTCCTCAGTCCTCCACCTCTCTCGTTCAGCTCTTGTGCATTCCACCAGGTTGTCCTTGTCCGTCAAGTATCTCTCAGTCTCAGTGTCTCGGTCTCGGAACTCCAACTCCAATCCGATCGGATCCGTCTGTCTGTGTGTCTCCGTGCCTGTGTGTATTTTATTATTATGATGCATGCAGGAGGAGCCGCTTGGCAGGAGCCGTCGTTGTCGTCATCATCATTGACATGCTCCTCCGGCTCTTGGCTTCTTTTTTTTGTTTTTGCCCATTTTTATTCTCCTACTGCTCTGTGTTGTCATTCAACTTGGTCGTCAGCGTTGAAATTGTTCATTTCGAAAATGCCTCAATAACAATAACAATTGTCGTAAAACTGCACAGGATACTGTCCCAGCGACAGTGTGTGCGTGAGTGTCTGAGCTTGTATGCGCGATTATCTATAAAAGGATTTTCGAGCAGATTAATTGCGCGTGATTGAAGCTCGCTGTTTTGTGTGCTGTCATTTGGCTAGATACACTGCTTGCAAGTAAATGAAAAAGCTAAAAATATAAATGATATTGTATGGAACAGAGGCCACTTAGCAAGAGAAGATGAGAAGCGTGGAGAAGGGCTTGTTTTAATACAGGAAAGAGGCAGACTGGAACCATCATTCTAGGGATTTTGATATTATAAATTCTAAAAGTATAAAGTATTTTCCATCAAACTTTCCTTTGTTGCCCGAATTGTAGAGAGATTGTTGGCGTATTCCTCGCATTGAACTACCATTTGCTGTTTGCTGGACCCCTGATGCCCCTTTCTGGCGTTTTTTTTCTCTCTGTGAGCACAGCCGTAATATGAGCAGTAATAAAATTTGAATTTATGACGAGATTCCATTAAAGCTTCTTCGCAACACTCGTGCATACTGACTGGAGGAAGGCGACCCAATATTTGCCTTGTGTGAGATAAACAAAACGCAGTAGGGAAACAGGACCAGAAAAGGGGGGACCACTTTTGGGGGCTAACACATATACGTACGTCTCTGGCTAAAATACAAAAAAAAGAAACAAAAAAGTGAAGAAAAAATTAAGACCAAGAGCAGAAGCAGCATTTGAGACCAAACTGAATGGCAAAACACTCGTAATAATGTGATTTGATGATACACCACCCATCCACAGACTGGGCCCCCTCTAATAATAAGTACAGCAGCTGGGCAACACAACTTTGTCTGGCTGCCAGATACAGATGCAAAGATACAGATACACATTCAATAAATGTCCCAGTCCTTGTCCGTGGGCAACGTTTATATGACTTCCATTTCATTACGCGTAAACGAATTGAAATGAATTTTTATTGCACAACAGAGACGAGGACGAGGACGAAAACGAGTCCGCTTGGCTTTGCTTATCTTTTGTTTAATGTAAAAACTTTGTTCAATTGGCCCGGCCAAATTAGTCGGCGATTAATAATTTTTATTTAATTTTCTCTCTCTCCGCCGTTTCGCACATTTAATCGAATCGCTTTCGATAAATTTTATAATTAGCATTGCGCTAATTAATTAATCGCCCTGCCATAAATACCTCTCCACCCGAAGAGGAGTGCCCCGAGTTGAATATTAAGGTAATGGATACTCCCACGGTGCAGATAAGACTCACACACACTTTCCTCACATTCTCCCACGCCACAAAGAGATATTGTCATTAAACATTGCCCTGCAACAGGTTGAAGGTGGACGACCAGAAAAAAAAAAAAATGAAATGAAATAAAAGTAAAGTTGAAAAGAAACGATCTTTGCCGCAAATGCGATTTCCAGGAATTTCCTCTCGACACAAGTCAAACAAATTTCAACGCTAGGCAACATGCAACACCACACGTTCCCATCAATGGCAATGGGAAATAAATATAGAAAATACCTAATATAAAGCACTCTCCGTCCGGGGCAAACAATAACAACAAATTGTTTAACAACAAAAAATAAATCTTAATTGAATTGTGATACTCGCACTGATACTGCCAAGACAGACTGCCTGGCTGACTCTGACTCCTCTGACGCTTCACGTTGTTCAGGGTTCTCCATAATATTTCTCTTTTTTTTTATTTTTGTGGCTCAAAGCACATGTTTTGTTGTTGTTGTTGGTGGGATAGGCTTTGTTTTGAAAGTGGGTGTGGCTGCCCGGCAATGGCGCATTCTTTACAACTTTGACTGCGTCAAGTCAAAGTTATCTGTAAGATACAATATCTCCAATGCGTATCCGCTATCAGGCCCCTTTATAGGTTTGCTTGCATTTTAAAAGTTTTCAGTCTTTTATGACTGAGTACACATGTCTTTTTTAATAACCATTATTGATTCTTGTACCAATGGATGTTTGCTGGCTTTGTTGTTCTTGGTAAATTGTGAGGAAGTTGACAGTTGAATAATGGTGGATATGAGATACTAGAGGTTAATGGTATTTATGGATCAGTTCAATGATGGTCATCTCTAACATATTTTAATTTAAAGGATTCTACTCTATCTATTTCTCTTCCAATTAAAACTAAAAGATAAATATTTGAACAAAGTATTTATATGTCTTCCTGTGTAAATATATGTTTAAGACCTCTATTTTCTTTTACCAATTGAACTTGATAAACTGTTTGCTTAGGCGATTGAGAAAAAATGTCAAGATCCTTGCTAGGGTTCTCTGTTGAATGGATTTGCGAATGTCAAAGTCTGTTGCGAAATGGAAGGACCTTCGCCCTAGGCGGCTTAATGCCTGCGATATCTAGTCCAATTTCCAGGCTTTAAACCAAACGCCCCAGCCCCTGCCTCTTTTTCAGATCCCTGCTTAGAACAGGGATATATGGAAACTATACTTGAGAAACTACTTGATGGCTAACAATACCAGATAGAAAGGAGAGATGCAAAACAATAAACGGGCCAAGAATAGAGATCGGTGCGTACACAAAGATTTGGATTTAAATTAAGCTAAATCCGCTCAAGCGCATGCGGGAAGCGAGTTCTGGTTCCATATCCGAGCAAAAATGCTGTTCGCTAATAGACAACAAAAAGGTACACGACAATCTTGCAGATACAGATACCGAGAGGGGAACTCGAAGCTGAACTGCTTAAGTGCCGAGTACCTACCTCGACAGTTGGACAGCTCGACAACAAGTGCCGCAGAAGCATAAACAACAATAGCAACAACAGCAACATCAACATCGATGCAACGCAGCAGCAACATCGAGGGACTGAAGAAGCCAAACTGACACTGAGCAATGCCCATAAAGTAGGCTAAAAACTCACGTAGCTGCTGCAGTTGCTTAATTTGCATAAAACTCGAGATACCAAGGAGACGGTGACGGAGACGGTGACGGTAGAAGGGAGTCGGAGACAGAGACGGACGGATGCTGATAGAGGGAGACAGGGGCAGCCTCAAGTCGCGTGAATGAGGGAGAATATCTGGCAGCTGCGATGAGCGCGCACGCCAGGCGCAACTTCCTGGAAAAGGACCGCCAAAGTTGCTGCCGCCGCTCAATCTGCCTCTTGCCACATCTTTGCTTCCTCCTTCACCGGCAACTTGTACCTGTGCCAGCGATGAGCTCGTGATTTCACTCCACACTCACGCAATAAGAGATTTTTCAATGAATAGACTCATATTTATGGATTCCAAAGGATATACGGATTTTTTAAACATGAAACTACTATTTCAGAGCTAAGAAATTAATATTTATGTGACTCTTATAGACTACACTTTTATTTAGCAAAGACTACACAATCTAGGGTGCCTTAGGGATATTGTAATCTTTATATATATTCGATATTATTACAATTTAATGTTCTAAAAATGTTTGATCAAAAACAAGTATTATTTTCTGATCTTTTTAGTTCCTTAATAGAAAGTGGAATCTGAAAGGATCTTTAATTGGGATATTATGAGATACTTATATGATTTTGTTGGAATTGTGGAAGATTTATTATTTATTAATATTTATAACCCCATTATTTTGACAAAAAAATCCTTTAAAAATTTATGGAAAACACTGAAATGTAGAATAGTCCTTTGATGATAAGATGTATAGCTCTACGAGATACTCAGTTACCTTTAATTTAAAGATCACATAGATCACGTGCTCATCTCTAATCCGTGCGGCGTGTGTGTGAGAAAAAAAAAGAAGGAACACCGCCCCAGATCATCAGCGTTGTACCAGTTTTTCATTTAGCCGCTTTTGGCCAAGTGCAATCGATACTTTTGCTTAGCAATGAGCATTAGGCATTCAGAACAAGAAATACAAAAACAAAAAAAAATAGAATCCAGGGGACGGGGAGTGTAAGCCCACTCATTAAATCACATATCTCAGCTATCTTTATGCATCGGAGTTGAGTAAGATTGTCAACTTTGTGCACATTTATGAATGAGCCCCGATCGGCGATGTCTGCTTGATGATAAGCAAAAAGGTAAAACACGATCACCGGCCCCTGAGAGCCTCTTTTCCGCCTGCATTATAAGCGTATATGTATCTTTGTATTTCGGTATCTATGCATCCATCTAAGCATCTAACTATCTGCCGATCGTGTGCAGCCAAAAGAAATCCCCTTTCAGCAAAGTTAATCATTGGAAAATCACTTCCTGCTCAGCTGCCTGCTCCTCACATGTGCAAGATTAAGCAAAAATTTCATTTGCTCAAAAAAACAAAAATAGAAAGAAAATTGTATCTTTTTTTTCTAAAATTTCGAGTGCTCTCAGGCATAAGAGGATGGATATTTGAGAGGAGGAGAAGAGGCCCCGCTCCCAATCCCAGCCACACACAAAGTGCTTCAGCAAATTTGCATAGCAGCCAAAAAACAAAAAAAGGGAAAAGGTTCGGAAAAATAGATCCCCAAACTAAAGAGAATTTAATGCTACGTTTCCATTTTCCGGCTCACCACTTGACAGCTGTCAAAAGAGTTTGGCAAATATTTTGTCAGTCGGGGTAGAAGAGAGTTGGAAAATGTCTTCAAGCGTCTTCCCTTCGACTAATTAAGCCATTTTCAATCCCCGCCGCTCGGAAAAGTGCATTTTGATTTCTGTTTTTTTAACAAATTCTCAAATTCCCGAATGAATGCTGTGTTTGTTGTGTCAATTTGAAGAACTCACGCGCCACGACTTAACCCTATGTACCAGACTATATATTTAGGCGATATGTATGTGAATATATGGTTAAAAACACAGGTAGGGAAGGGCCATGGGCCAGAGCCAGAGCCAGAAGAAAAGGTTAAGAATGCATTTAGCCTTTTGTTTGAACAGCGCGTCTTCTTGCACGCGTTCATAAAATGCATCAGCGAATTGAGAAATGTTTTGGGCAAACAAATCGGTGAAGGTATAAGGAATAGGATATGGTGTATATAGAGGGAGGGGAGTACGATCGGGCATCCGCGGCAGAGTAGGGTGAGGATCACTAAGAGAAATTTTACCTTAAAATAATATTATATTCTTGGAGGTTTCAGGAATCTCATCTGAAATGCCTTAATATTCATGTCTTAATTTCAATTTTGAATAATCTTTTAAAAATATTTCTCTCAGTGTTAAGCGACCAGGTCTAGGCGGCAAAACGCTAAAATCTCTTAGCCTGCATTTTCCTCTCACTCTCTGTTTGCTTACATTCATGGGAAGATGGGCAAAGCAAGTGCCTGACTCTTGGCCAACCCCTCCTGCACCCAGAACCCAGCACCTTGCAGCCTGCACCCTCCACCTCCTCCTCCTCGTGCCCCCTCCCTCTGCCTGCTCTTCTCATCAGCCATGAAATCCACTTGCCACCAAGACTGCGCACTTTACGATATTTGATTTCCTCATTTACGGATTTAATTTTCTTTCAAATTTACCGATCGCCTAGCCGATCTCCCTACCCGTTCACAGATCGCCCCTGGTCCAAGTCATCCAAATCCGAATCCGAATCGGAATCCATATAGACATCCACACGATCTTCCGCTGTTTGCATAGTTTTGGATGTTTTATCGCTTGATTGGTCCGGTTGGTTCGGTTTGCTTTTGTTGGCTTGGGTTAGCCGCTGCTTGGGCTTCTGCTTCTGCTGGGAAGATGATGATGTTGACCCAGGGGCGATCTCAGCCAGCCAGGCTTGGGATGGGTTTCGAGATTGAGTTGTGCTAGTGGAGCAGAGAGCACTTGGACCCAACCCATCATCCGTGATCACGATAATTACCAAGACAATAATGGAAATGGTGAATGGAGGAAGTGGAAAGTTGGGATAGATGTGGCTAGATTTATTAACTAAGATCAGGACTATTCCATTGACCAAAATATAGAATCTATATTATAGATTATTTAAATCCCCATTTCTCACTGACCTGCCCCAAGAAATCATCATTTAACCCTGCATGCCCCTAACCTTGATTAATTCCCCTGTTCCTGATTCGAATCCATTGGCCACACATCAACACCCCAGCATGAAATCAGGGGAGATCCCCGCCGGCTTCCTATCCCTTGGCTCCTCCTTCGCCATAAGTAACCTCAATTTGTCGCCACATGTCACACGAAATGGAAGCAACAACAAAAATAAAAAAAAACAAACTGGAGGCGCCACCAGCTGCTTTCCATACTGTAAACCGATGACATCTCCGATCTGATCGCCTGGCGTTTCATTTAATTGAGTTCACAGCCCCAGAGCAACCAGCGAATGGAAAAAAAATAAGAAAAGACAATAACAATAAAAAATTAATTCAAAGGCAACAGAGCAACAATGAAATGTTGAACCTTTTAACCTTTTTCCGTGTTCAGGTTTTGGCCCGCTCCGGTCGCTTAATGGTCCAACATCGGAGATGGAGATGGAGTTGAAGTCGTAGCCAGAAGTAAATACTCCTTGATCAGATCGGCGTTGTAACACGGAGAAAAAAATATATACTATTTATTGAAGATTCAAAAATCTATACTATATATGTACTAATATATAATAAATTTTTGTCATTGCTAAAAAAAGTCTTGAGAGATGCAAATATTCATTTAAATACCCATTTCAGATCTATTATTTATAGGAGTCTCATCGAAAAATATAGTAGCTTCTATGTTTTGTCCAATAGTTTCCCAGTGTATAGATGGCATAGCGCCAGCTGCTGTTTTGGACTTTTTTTTCGGCTCCAACCGGGGGTTGTCAATTCAATTAATGCCTCCTAGACTCGGGCCGACCTGACTTCATCTCAATTAGAACCTCTTAGGCCCGAGCCAAGTAACAAATTGTGAAACATTAAGAAACAAAACCATATTTTGTAGCGGCCCAAAAACAAAAACCCAGAAACAAAAGGAAGTCAGGGGGGGAAAAATTAAATGTGCGTTTTCGTTTTTAACATTCCTGCGGTGAATCGACGCTCTTACAGATACGTTGCGATCCGATCCAAAAGATTCGAACGATCCGATCTTAATGAAGATGAAGCCAATCATCAACGCCCTGACTTGTTGATCTTTTGGGCCACAATTAATGCTGCATAGGGCTGCACTTTGTTGTGGATTGTCGATCGCTGATCGCTCGGCTGATCGCACAATGAAGATATTTCCTTTCTCACACTTTCCACAAAAAACAAAAAAAAAAAACCGAAAATAAAAAAGAAAGAAATGGCCCTGAGGAAGAAGAAAAAGAGGCGGCATGAAAAAGCACAAAACATGACACGATGGATGACAGCGCAAAAAGAAGCGCCAGCTCGAAAGACCCACAGATCGGAGGAGCATTAAAACTTGACCAATGGCAGTATGTAAAGTCGGAATATATAATCCGTATGTGTCGTGGTGTCCCAGCAGAGTGGGGGAGATCGTGTGGAGTTAATGCGAGTATTAAAACCTTTTAATAAAAATCTTTAATGAATCAATGAGCGAGCGAGAGGGCCGGCCGGCCAGCCAGCCAGCCAGCCAGTGGAATGAATGAAGCCAACAGAACAGAAGATCCCACAGCACCAGGCTATGGCCAAGATTCTTGGCTCAGATTAGGAGCATTAATCGATTTAAGCCACAATCATTCGGCCTCTCTTGATTTTCGACTTTTTGTTTATTTTTTTCGGTTTTCGTTTTCTGGCCCAAGGAATGTGGGAGCCTGTTCTTTGAGAGCTGTGAGCTGTGGGGCCTCAACTTTGTCTGCGCTTATCAAAAGGCATTTTTTTGAATAAAAATTAAATTAATTAAATTACAGGCTCTTGGGTTTCGGCTCGGAGTTTTTTTTTCCGTCTTCTCATTTTTGGGATCTCAGCGAACCGAGTCCAACTAAAGAGCTGCAATAAAATTGTTTTTAATCTTATCTGGCCACGACGACAGCCAGAGCCTTTTAGTCGTTTGCTCTCGTTTTATGCCCTCCTCATCCCCTCCCTCTCATTGGATTGGCCACCATTCCAGATACTAACATATAAAACCCACTAAATATGCTCGACTTATGCCGCATTACTTTGTCCCACATCCAGGCTCAGATATCTGCTCCGTGAGCAGCTGCTTTTGGTTGGTCAGTTGTTCCGCATTGCTTAAAAAACTAGATACAGTGGGGTTTGCCTAAGTTCAATTTTATCAAAAATATTTTAGGAAACCAACTAACTTATGGAGAATTTTTCAGGCAAACAAGTAGTCTTAGGAGTAGCCTTCTAACCTTTTATTTAAATTATCTTTTTTAGGAAAACTCCACTGTAATTCCAGTGACACATATCAGTTAAGGCCATTTAGTTGTTAATATCAGGGTTTTTATTTTCTTTTTTTTCTGGTGGATGGGGGGAGTCACCTTTAATTTCCCAGTTATATCCATTATTTATTTTTATCTTTGTGGCATATGCGGCGCCGGAACTGACCAGTGACCAGTGAAAAATGAAAAGACACTGGTGGCACAACTGGAAAAATGGGAAAAGGGAAAGGGAATAGGAAAGCAAACGGAAGCACTTGATGACCAGCTGCCAATTTGCGAGTCTATTGAGAGATATCCCAGAGTCTGTTCCCATTTATCTTTTAGCGTTTTCTAGTTTCTAGTCAGGGGCGACGACAGCTCAAAGAATGCCAATCGCAACGGGCAGTCCAGTCAGTCTTTCGAATTCGGATTCCCATACCCATGTATATACCCCGATACCCACTATTACTCCCAGTAATATTCCCTGGCAGATCTGCTGCTCAGGTCTCAGGTTGGGCTGAGCTGGGTGGTCCGGGTCGCCTGTTTTGTTGGGCTGCTGTGCGGTTGGTCCGACATACTATAGTAGGACTGCATATGTTGATGATGACGAGCGGACCAGCCCGACGACTTGGCTCAATCTTGGCTACTGCCAGTGCCACTGCCCTTGCCACACGCGGCATGAGGTCTTTGGGAGAGTAGAGGAGCGGAGCGGAGCGGGCAGGGAGGCGAAATCAAAGAAGTGGAAGGCTGTGAGCTCAAGTGATGGTCAAACTGCAGCAGCGGCAGCAAATGAAGTGATAAAGTTATGCTCGCCAGGGGAGCCCATCGTAGGTACAGTGATTCAGAACATACAAAAAAGTTCTTATAAAAAAAATAATACAGATATAGAATATCGATAATCCAAAGAAAGCATAAGTTCTTACATAATTCAGAGAGGTATGGGAAGGAATTACCTATTTATTTGAATAATTTCCTATTTAAAAAAATCTAATAATTTCTTAAAATCCCGAACCACTGTAGTGCTCTGTGGACTTGTGCTCTGTGCGTCTTGTGCGACATTCCCACCGGAGATAATGCAGCCTCATGTTGCTGGCCATTTGAATAAAAATTGTGTCATGTCAACCGGCAGGGGCCTTACGCCTTATCACCGCCGATATGCAGGGGACCATATAAAAAGAAGGAGAATCGGAGGAGAAAACGAGAAACAATTGTGGATCGGTTGAGGTTCCATTGATCAGACTTGGGCCCACCTAGCTGGCGATTTTCAACGCTGTCTTTCACCTTTCCCGGCTAATATGTGTAAACCACGTTAGTTACGCTTCAACAATAATGAAGACATTATTAACTTGTATTTCTCTGTTTGGTTACTGTCTCTTTCTATCTCACTTTTCTTTCTCTATTTTATTTTTTTTTTTTTTTTTTGGGTGTGTTGTGTGTTTCCTGCCGCAGCTGACAAGCATTTACTTTCACAGAGGGAGAGGACTCGGCCTTCTTATCGACCAGGATTTTGGCCCATTCTTTGGCTGTCAGTTGATGGCATACAAACGCCTCTGTCGGTCGGTCGGTCGGTCTACGTCTTCATCTTCAACGTGTGCGATGAACAGTTAGTTCCTTTTGTCGGCACATCCTTCAGGACCTTGCTTCAGGGTGGCCCACAAGCCGAAAGGAAGACAAAAAACCAAGCTACCGATCACCGATCCGCACAATTGCAAATGTTTTTTAAACGTTTTGCGCCACAAGTGGTCCGACCATTCAGTTGTCTTATCATCCATAACCTCACCCAACTTCCACATTAATTCCACTGCATATTGAAAAGTCCATTACAAACGGCCAGAAAAGTAGGAAGAGAAAGAAAAACAGATGGGTGGCCACATGGTGGAGACCCCAACTTCTTAACCAATTCCATTTCAATGCCAATTTTCATTTTCGTTTTCCCCCCATGAAAGTGCTTTGCCAAATGCCTGGAAATGGAAACGATAATGTCGGGCCTAATGGGGCGTGTGTCTGCCAAGATGTCTGCAATTTTCAGATTGCCTAGAAACCCCCAGCTCCAGTTCTCCAGTTCTTTTCTTGTATTTTTAAATCCGCCACCTGTGAGATAAACTCCAAGCAAATTAAATGGGGTCGGTGTTCGATTGGACCAGAGGGACAGATGGAGAAAACGAAATGGTTAGGATGGGGTACAAGATGAAGTAATCAAAGAGTATGTTTTGAAAAGCTAGGCAATGGCTTATTTCTAAATCTTTTAAAAAAGTTTCTAAGGAGAAATCATTACTAATGATTGTAATGACGAAAGAAGGGGAATAACAACTGATGGACTCCTGGGAAAATATATTAATTTTGTATAAAAAAAATAATATATATATTCCACTACAAATAATTTCCACAAATCTAGTTTCAAACATCACAATTATTCAGAATTAAGTTTTATGACCTAAGGCCATATATGTGTTAGTCATCATTTTAATTGCAATTTGATTGAATTTACAGATTCGGTACACATCATTCGAGTAGCTCCCATGGGTCCATTTCCAGCAAATTCCGAAAATCCATTAGATGAATCAAATCGAATCACTGGGAAAAAAAAAAACAAAAACAAACAGTGCGTAAAAAAGTGAACGTCTCTACAGAATTTTTAACCCTCGTTAAAAATGAATGAAAGCTTATTAAAAATATTTCTTTATTAATGCACACAAAAAATGGCCAAGCGAGAAACAAAAGAAACTGTTTTTTATTTGCCAGTCTTGCCTGCGGCTTAAAGCGAAAAAATCTTAAAAAACCTAAGCCAAAAATTAATAAATAAAAAACAGGCGTACAAATGTTAAACATTTGCCACGATGCCATGACGAGAGTTGACTCCAAAAAGGATCGATCCAAGAAGGAGAGACTGACTGACTGACTGAATGACAGACGACAGGACTGATCCGGGGATCTGGACATAACGATAATGACGATGGGATGGATCGATCGGCTGGATCGATGTGCGGAAAGGATCTGCAATGCAAAATCTGGCGAAAGAAATCCTTAACGAAAGAAATAAATCTCCGAGTTTCGGTTCTAGTTTTTTGCTCCAGCCATCACAAAAATGTCTCCGGAGAATTGCACGCTTACGAAGCTAAAAAGCCATGGAAAAAAGCCAACAAAAAAATGTCGAAAATGAAATGCGTACAGAAAAATGCCAAAAAGCAGCAGTAGCAACAATAAAAAACAGACAACATTTTTTGCACAGGTTTTTGTGACGATGATGGGCAAACTGTCACTGGAATAAGGATTTTTGGTTCGCTTCTCGGCTCCTCAATGCTTCACATGGCATATTTAAAGTTATGGCCCTCTCCGTCTTAGCCATTTAAAACGTTTGCGAAATTAATAATGGCAGCAAAAAACTGTCCAGCATTGCTGTGAAAAGAACGCACCAGAAGAGGACCAAAAACTTTCATGGGCAAAAAGTAATTTTTGCTAAATCGCAAAAAAATCAAACAAGATCATGATCCGGATGATGATGATAATGATGGTGAGATGGTGGGGCAATGGTCCGGCGGTCGGACAAGCGAATGACGAATAGCCCATAGCTCCTCCATGGGTCTCGGAACGAATGCGAAATTTACGGAATCCGCCAAGACCCGAACCAGCAATTCCAAACAATTCCCCGCAACGACAATTAAGCACGAACAAAAGGAGAGCCACGGCGAAAAGATCGTGGTTTTAGGATCTGGTAGAGCCCAAGGAATTCTTTTCCCTTCCCACCTACTAAGCTACATATATATAATGGTGTATCTATGTGCGAGAAGCTCTGGGCCAAAACTCCCACGGCCCACCCAGTGCTACAATTTTCACTTCTCTGCCGACACTTTCCCATGGGCATTACTCATGTTCTAGGTTGCACTAAAAGAAAATATTTTGATATCGATTTTTTTTTAATAAATATTGCAAAGAAAACGTTTAACTTTATTATATATATTGTCAGTAAATAAATAAATAATTAATGCTTAAGAGAATTATATAGAAATCGTTATTATAGAAATGGAAATTTAAATTATATTATAGAATGGAATTATAGTACAACATTCACTTTGACTTCTAAAAAGTAATTTACAATTTTAATTAAAAAACTGAAAGAGTATTTAAAAAGTAAGAATATTCTTTATCCCATGTCATAACCTACACGTTTTTTTCTACCTCCCACGATCTAACAAAAACCTAGTACAAATATTTTTAACAAATAAATTTCTATTTAATAAGAATTATTTTTTGTTACTATTTTTTGGGGTGTAGAGGACAGGACAGGCCGCACCTCCTAACTCATGCCATCGTCAGCAAACAAAGAAATGGAGGCGAAAGACAAAAGACACTCGACGGCAAACAGTGAAGGCGAAGAGTGACTATAAAAAAAATATTCTGTAGTGTAACATTTTTATGTGCTTGTCCATCCGTCACAAATTATATAATTATCACCTGTAGATATTGGTTAGGCCGCTTATCGCCGGTGTGAATCTGACTCTGACTTGACTCAAACCGACTCTGCTCGAAATGTTCGATTAGCCACGCTTTATGTCTTCATCTGTATTTCTTTCTTGGATTTTATAGTCGGGGAGCGGGTTTTTTTTTTAGTTTTTTGGTCAATGGGTGAGGTCGGGGAAAAGGCCTTATCTTTCCTACGAAAAATGCCACCCAAAATGTAATCTTTATATGAACGGTAAGTTGTTTCGATTGCTCCTCTGTCTGTCCTTCTCACAGAGAAAGTGCCGACCGGAATGGGGGACAGTAAAAAAAACTTTCATTGACCGGGCTAAAAGGAAAAAATAAAAGAAAAACAGGAGGAAGTGCGCTAGAGATTGTCTAGCCAAGTTGTCCTGTGGAATTTCCCAACTCACTCACACGATTTTCCTGAGCCTGGGAATCTTTTAGGGGATTGCTGATGCACTTTGTGTTGACTCTTCTCATGGGAAAGTCTCTACGTTTGAGAGGGATTAGTATTGGCTAGAGGGGATTTTCAATCAATTGAAGATCACTTAGTATTCAGGGATTTTATTTTTTTTTTTTGCAAAAAGGGAATGGCAATACTCCACAAGGATTGTCAATAGAAATCGCAAACTATTTTGTATGGATGAAGGACCATGCCGAATGTCGTTAATATGTTGAGTAATAGTCACTTCCTCTTCATATCCCAAAATAACATCCTTGTTATGTGACACCAACATTTAGTTAATTTCCACAGACAGTTGGCAAACTGAAGTTCCCCAGGACCACACGACACGGCCACTTAGAATACCAATCCGAGTGGGAAAAAACAGGGACTAAATAACCAAACAGCGGCTTAGCTAAGAGCCAAGGCAATCCGAGACCTACTTAGAGAATTTTGAAATTTTTGGATGGAAAACATTTCGATTTTTCCGGGCGCAGGCAAAAGTCAATGCACCCTAGAATAACAATCGGGGAAAAGTCCTTGATCAATTCGGAAACGTCACGGCACGTGTACGTGAGTAAGTCAATGATTCTTCCTTCTTTCCTGGCTCGTTGTGGATGCACTTAAGCGTGGTAATTTCCCAAAAACCACTCAATGACGAAAAAAGAATGGAATAACAATGTAGCAAGAGTGCCAGTGCCATGCTACAGGCGACACTTGCATAAAATGTTGAAACTTATTAACTGGTGACCAGAAAAATTGGTTTCGAGATGTCGCGCCGCAGTGAACCGGCAATCTGTACCATCGGGCCAAACAAATCTGGGGGGAAAAACACCGGCGAATGTGTGAAAAACCTGAATCAAGTTAAAATAAACAAATCCCTCGAGGATTTGGCGAGACTGCAGAGAGAAAAATACCAAAAATAGTCGGCGGCGGCTGAGTTTCTTTTTTGTGCGTTTGTTGTGTTTTGGTTTTTTGGTCTTGGGTGGCTGTCATCTAATAATTAAAATGACTTAATTATTGCGTCAGACTGTGGAGATCAATGGAGAAGGGAGAATCAAGTGCGGTTTGGCGCCACCGCCTTGATGTCGCTGGGTTTCCTTGTTCTAATAATTGGAATTTTTGTGTGTGTGGGGGGTTCGATCATTAGATTATGCATTTTATGAAGTGCGAATCCAATTGTTGGGTTGGGTTGGAGGGGATTTAACATTTGTGGAATTCTTTTTGGCGCCAAGATTGCGTCGCGACCCAGAGACGCCTCCAGCTGCCCTTTGACCCAATGCCGCCGTAACCAAACCACGTACGACATCACTTCGTCTTCCATCAACAACTGAATAGATTCCCGACCGATTCTGATTCCGAGCCTCAATCGAAATCCTGGCCCCCATTCGCTATGGCCGAAGGATAAATTGTACATCCTCGAAATCGATTTTAAGTGGCCAGCTGGCATTCACCCTCCTGTGTCCTCCTGCTATCCAGTATCCCCGTATCTGTATCTGTATCTGTATCTGTAGCTGTGCGCATCCGCATTTTGTATCTTTTTCTATGTGTGACTTGTGCCGCTTTTTGTTAACAAAAGGTCAGCCAGCTCGTCGGAGGCCGACAAAAGCCGTGAAAAATAATGAACCCTTAAACAACTTAATTATTTGTGTAATCTTCCTGGAAATCCTCCAAGCGATCGGTAGCCAAACAATTGTGCCAAAAAGGCCACATATTAATTAGTCATATGGGGCGAACAAGGTCTGCGTTTCCAGGAAGCGAAATAAACTACATTTTGGGTGGTCGTCGGGAACGTTCTACGTAGATCCTTGGGAACGGCACAGAGGATCACTTTAAAAACGATTTTAGATCTTTATTAACAGATATAAGTTTTATGAAACAGTATGAAAGGATTTAACGCCATCACAGCCAATGATCTTCAATGATCTCGATTTCGCTATGCCACCTCCATCATAAGCACTACCCCATCCCCCTGACATTTTTGTGGTGCTAGTGGCTCATCAAGTTTTGTTGGCTTTTCCCACAGTTATTGACAGGCGGCAGCCGAGGCGGCTTAAAGCCATAAACAAATAGGCAAACACACTAGTTGCTGCGACAAACGCAAGCCAAGTGGCTGAGTGGCTTTTGGCCAACTTGTTTTTTTGTTGTTTGCTATCTTTAGTCTTTTTCAGTTTCGGATGCTGCTGCCAAGATCATTCGGCTTTTTTGTGACTGTGTATGTTAGCTTTTGGCAGACAAAAAAATAAAAAGCCAAGAGAGAAAAAAGTGAAGCGGTAGCAACTTGTCTTCGACTGTTGTTTAAATGGCAAATAATGAAGACGAGGCGGTGGCTACTGACGATGACGGCGACAGCTTTGTCATTGTGCAATTAACGCCAGGAAAAATTCAAATTAATTGCCTCCAAAATGGCGCCAATAACGCTGATGGCCCAAGAAAAAATCCAGAGTTGACGGCTGATGGCTGGCTGGCACGCCCAGAAAGTGGCCATCAAACTAGTGGCTAATAAATGAGCTGGGCGTGATTGTAAAAGACAAGTGACAGTCTTGACGATTTCTAAATAAATTAACTGAGTATTTACTTAAAGCCAAACCTACTTGGGAAGGGAAACTAAAAAGCTTATATAACTAGAGGACACTATTTCCACTTGCTTAATTTTTTGTATAAAAAGGATATTTCTTATTAACAACTAATCCCTTTAATGTTCCCTTAGCTCCATTTGTGATCTTGTTACCAAAATGTCAGCACTAAAATGGCTTCCTCCAACCACCCGGAGGAAGTATGAGAGTAGTAGGACCACCACCACCAGTGCAACACTGGCACCACTGAGTGTTTTGTTATTTTGCACATGCCACCACCATACGCTCCAGTGGTTCCTCTTTCGCCCCGCCATATTTCCTCGATGGCTGCTGCTCGACGGATCGCACTTCCGGAGTTTTGGGCTGGAACCTCTGAGACCGCCAGCGTGGAGGATGATAATGCATTATGCAGTAGTCCACCGGCTGTTTTTTAATTGTTATTAACTCGCGATAAGCAGAACTTTAACACCTATGGTTAGACTGGGACGGAAAATGGGCACAAGCATGCCAAGGTATAATTTTAACATTTTATAAGCACTTAACAGTCAAAAAATAAAAATCCCCGGTTATGAACAGGGAGAGAAATTTTTAGGGATACTTTGAGTTCATTTTTAAAATACTACATTGTTTAACTTGGTAGCTTTAAAGTTGATTGAATATAGGTATTTCTAGGAGAGGACATTAATTCTTAGCTGGTGTATATATTTTAAAATACTAAAAATATTTTATTTCTGTGTAGTGCCTTTTTGGCCTTTCGCTGGCGGGGGGAACGGGAAATATAAATTGTCGGGACCGGTGCCCAAAATTCTACACTGTCATCAAAGCGTAACTAAACGCCCATTTTTCTCAACTTTTTCGAGTTTCTTTCGGGTCGGACAACCATTTTCGGTAGTTATTAGTGGCATATTTTGGCCTAAAGTGCGTGAACCATGTCGAACACAGGCAACACGGCTAAGAGACCAGGCTAACAGACGGGCCAACAAAATTTATTGTTTAGTAGTGGAGTCGGAGTGAAGTTAACAACAAAATGGACCTCCCAGCGAAAGAGAAAGACACGCAACAGAGGGTATTGCTATGGAATGGAATGGACTTGGCCAGAAAAAAATATTAACGCCTCGAGCAGCACCAGCACCAACAACAACAACAACAGTTGGTTAGTGGTAACTGTTGTTTTTGTAGAAGGTGAGAGGTGCTGTTGCTGGATGGTAAGGCCACGGGTAAGGTGGCCCAGGGGTAGGGGGTATTTTAAACCCAACCAAAGCAAACCTTATTGGCTGATGTCCGGAGACCGACCACCATCATCGATGGTTGGATGCTCTCCGACGACTACCACGATGATGATGATGGCGTTGATTATGGCTTATTTTCAAATCTCACCCATATATACATTTTGCCCCACCTCCTGCCTATCCACTTCTTGGAAGTAGAATAAATACAACAAAAAAGCAAAGCAAATTATGTGGAGTCATCAATGGCAGGCCAAGCCATCAGAATCGTAGCATCTCGGCATCAGAGTGGGAGTGGAAAGCACGCAAACTCTGAGATCGAGATCTGACTATGGCTATGGCAGTGGCTCTGGCTCTGGGATGTTGGCCATTGGTGGCTGTTATATGCCCAAGAGTGCTGGGCAATTTTCTGAATGCAGCTGGGTGTCTAAATTACCTGTGGCTTAGATGGTCATGAATTAGTCTAGTGAGAGATTCATCTGTAGTTTTTATATATCATTGATGGAGGTTTCTAGAGTCTTACATGATACCCTCACTAATTTTCCACAAAATCACACATTAAATATTAAATCCTAAAACCTAAAATAACAAATACAAGTATTTCCCAAACCCAAACAATAAAGAGATCACGACCCGTTCACTCCCCAATTATCACAATAAATCCACCATAAGAACCAAAGAAAACATTTACAACCTTTGCAGCATCTCTCGGGTTAATCGTCTCATGTCATGCCCATTAGGTGTCGATCAATATCGGACGCAATAGCGATCATCTGGACCGATCGGCTCAGACAGGATTTGAGCGTAAAATCGAGTGCAATAAAACATGCAGAAGACACAGCAAGTGCCCAGGACTGTTTTCAATCAACAAAGAAAGGACACGCTCAGGAAATCTTCAGGAGAAGATGATCGCGAGCTGTCCATGATGATCGCCGAGATGATCACGGGTCCCGGGACTTACAAGAGGGAATTTTGGAACCCAAGAGAACCCCGAGGAAAACTCAGGACCCCGCTCGAAGCGTATCATTTTTGCACGGCACATTAGCTGTTTTGTGAAACAGGAGGCCCATAAACGCAGCACAGTGTTGCAAATTTTTATTTGGAAGCAATTTTCACACCCTGCAAGGGACAAAACCGGGAAACTCGGGCTCCGAAAAGTCATGCGGCGATCGGTGCTGACCTATGTATGACCCCTGGCCAGTGGCGGATAGATGCTGCTGCTGCTGCTGATTTTACCAATTCTGCTGACAGGACACAGCGTGCCTAATTCGACCATGCTCTCTACCCGCCTGTTGACAACTGAGCAACCTAACGAATTCATAGATCCACAGGGCTCAGAGGGCACATGGGCGGAGGGAATCCTACAACTTGCAGACGCAAAGTTGCAAATGATGCCAAATGATTGCCGACCATATAAATTCCGATTGTGAGCGATTAGCAGGACCAGGTACAGGACCTCCTCCTGCTCCTCCTGCGTTTTAGTTGCGCTTCATCGCCGGGCGATTATTTGCAATTATGAGCCTAGATTTTACACTTTTAGGGAAACAACACCCACTCTTTCCCGAAAGGTGTAAGAAACTGAAAATGTTTAGCCCGAAAAAAGTTTGACTTTTCGACTTGTTTGGGAAACTCCTCAAAATTCCAGCATTCACTTTTTGTGCAATAATTTTCAAACTACGACAAAGAATGTACATATATAACCCAATAAAAGTTTGACTTCTCGACCTGTTTCCCTAACAAGCTGCTATTTTGGTAAATTATCCTTGAGACACCAGCTCCTTGTTGGTAGACCAGACAGTTGTCCTTGGACATAAAAGTCCAAGGACGCACACACTGCTTGGTTTCGCCTCTTCAAGGTTGAGTCTCTCGGGGGTTTTGGGTTTGGTTTGTTTAGAATTGTTGTGGCGTTGTTTTACGCATAGATATTATATTTTGATGGATTAGCCATATCAGATTGAAGGTCGGAGCTTGGTTAGCCTCGAATTTGTTACGAACTGTTTTGTGGTGGCTAACCAGTGTACAAACTCAATACAAATAGAGTAAAGAAATGCCTAACAGATTGGAATTATTTTTAGAAGACTTAAAAATAGATTGGATATTAATTTAACTGAAGCCAAATGGCTCTTTAATGATTACTACCCATTAAGAAATTACCACCACTGTCTCTATCTGCCATTACTTAATAAATAGACCCATCAGACTATATCTGACCGATTCGGGTTGGTTTTACAACCTCCGAAAAGTGGAAAGACTATACCGGGGAGAGTGATGATCGGTACCTACAGCAGCGCGGAGAAAAAGTTCAGATTTTATGATTTATTTACATTCCAGCCTTCTGTTCTTACTCAGCCGACGAATGTGAACGTCTGGGAGTGCGTGTGTGTCTCATCATTTGGTTTTTCCCGAGCAATAAAATTAATAAGAACGCGCTAATTTTTCCGGCCCCGTCTCCGACCCCGGCCCCGGGGCCTAAGCAAATAAATGCACAATTTCCTGCAACTCCTCCTTTACCCTTTTCCTTTGCTTACTAACTCTTTTTTCCAGGGCCCAGACTGTGCTAATATTTGCCAAGGGATTTTTGGCCTAAATCGACTAACGATTCGAGTTCCATTGGCCATTTTGTTCTTCCTGTTTTTATTTATTTTCAATAATTTTATATTTCCTGTGCTTCAAAATAGAACATTAATAGAAAATTCATTTATAATTCGTTTAAAATGGCCGAAACATAAAAGGGAAGGAGTTGCCACAAGGGGAAATGGGGAAAAACAGAGGGAAATGGGGAATACCTGCCTTTATTTAACAATACACATATGACGCCGCCACTGTCCAATTAGTGGAAGCAGCCGGGTTATTGTTAAGGAAAAGGTAAGACATAAAGTCAGCTCTGAATGTAATGGCCCAAGTGTGAGAGAGTTGGCTGCATTCGAGCCAAGTACATAAGGCTGCAGACGACTCCGAAAAATCTACTCCGAAAAGAGGCAAAAAACTTGTTCTGGCCAAGAGAGAATGTACATACAGGCTACCACCTAAGGAATTTCTTGTGGTATTATTTCTAAATAAGAGAAACTATTTAATTAGTAATTGTTAGTAGTAAAATTTTAAATTCTAGAAACTATTTTTCGAAGAGATACTGATATATTACTGATGATACAGATGATGAGATGATGTGGAGATGATTATGAGATACTGATGATAAAAAAAAATTTAAAAACTAAACTTCTGTACTAACATTCATTACTAGTTTTAACTCTATAACTATTAGTTATAACATACACAAATTGTACTACATTTAAACTACTATTAAATAGTAATAAATATTTCCATTAAAAACCAAATCCGAGAAAACTAAGCAGAAAAATATAAGTTACTCTACCATTACTCCACCAAAGGTATAAAAGCCAAACCTAAAGCACAAAACCCCCTATTATCCATCAAAATGATTAGTTTGAAACCGCAAATAACGAAAACGGTAAGCATATCAAAGCAGCCATAAAAATTTAACTTATAAATGCCTCGCGAAAAAAGGTTAGCCAAAAAATTGCCACAAATAAATATAATTAAGTGCATTCGCCCGACTGAGGTTGATGCTATTACGAAATTTCATCAGATTGCGCAAATAATCTGGCAATACAATCGATTATTATACCGAAAATGCCGAGCAGCAGAGTTTTTCCATTTCCGCCATTTCTTATTGGGCGATCCCATCTATATAAGACGCACACAGTCACACCGAGATATATATAGTCCGGATAGAGCGAGAGGTGATACAACGAAGAGAAGACACGATCGTGTAGGAAGTATAGGTGCAAGTATAGCCGAGCTCTTCTGGCGCACGGATAAGCATGGCGATCGAGCCATTGCTCCGCCCCACTCTAACTGAATGGAATATAGCGATCGCCGATCGGGTGTCAACCGAAAAAACCGAAGGCTGACGAGGCGATCGGAGCGGATCGGGCATCTCGGAAATCGGGTCGCTGCTGACAAACGCAGAGTCGTTGGAAAGAACGCACCGTGTGTTTCAGTTAAGTGTTGGCGCTTAACCGGGCAACAATCTTTACTCCTCCGCTCGAATCGAATTAAACAAGAAGAATCGTCGCGTTAAACCCAACTCAAGCACCGATCTATAACTAGAGCAAGCCAAGAGACTGTTCTATTCGACCAAGTCTATACAAACACACACACACATCTACTACTTGGGAAAACTCGCACAACACAAGTCTGATTGTTGTGTCCCATGATTGCCGTGTGATCATCATCGCCGGTCTTCGATTTCGCAATTAATTCCACAAATATGAGCAGCAATATCGGCATACGCATGCTAATGATGATTATGCCTCATTTATAGTGCGCTAATTGAACGCGAAATTGCTCGATAAAATCAATATAACCCTAACCATTCGCAAACAAATAACAACAACTCAACGCAAAATAAAATATATATCAAATAATATATTAGCAAGTGTTAGTGAGTGTGTGCCGTTCAAACACGAATTTAACAATAATGGATATCAGCTATATCTTTGTGATCTGCCTGATGGCCCTGTTCAGCAGCGATAGCAGCATCCTCCCCGTCGAGGGCAAACAGAAATCCGGCAGGGGCCGGGGCTCCATGTGGTGGTAAGTCCGTCAAATATTTTCCATTAAATGCTCAATTGCAGTGACCAATTAGCGGTTGCCTCCAAATAACTTAAGCAAACAGCAGCCGAAAAAAATAAAGTAGTATAGGTGCCAGATGTTGGAGAACAACAACAAGGCACGCGCCCAAAAAAGTTTTCAAGAAACATTTCCCACCGCAACAAACATGCCTTCAAAAAAAAAATAATAGACCCTAAAGGTCTTGAGCGGTCACGCACTAAATGCGGAAGCCACAAAATGCACAATATAAAATAAAGCTTCAACTTCTTGAAAGATGTTGTTATTTTATCTGTCTGCCTCTTCCTCTGATGAAAGCAATTAAAAATTCTAAGCGCGCATTCAACTTTTACTTGGGACGAAGTCTGCGAGTGTGTATGTGTGTGTGACACAGTTTAAGATATGAATGGAGTTTTTTTTAGAAGAATAGTAATACGATAGATTTTTTAATGAAAGCAACTTTGTTGTTTTTAGCTTTTTCACAAAAAATTCATTAAAAAGGGCTGAAGTGCAGCCGTAGGGAAATCAAGTTCGTTGCCTAAGTCTTTTGTTTTCCTTCAAGATAAAAACTTTAAATAAAATAAGAAAAAAAGTTAATCTGAAATTCTAGATTTGTTAACCACAAAAAAATATTAAAAGGGCTGGCAAAATTTAAAATAATTTTTTTATGCAAATATTTTTCTTTAACCATCTTTTATTTGTCATAACCCACAAAAAGCTTCCAGAGATTCCCCAGCTGTGATGAGTTGTTTGTTTGACTTTTATCATGTGCAAAACTTCAGCTAAGCCTTAATAACTTTTTATAACGGCATAAATTTCCGTCTCAACAATAAAAAATCAACACAAATACATAAAAACAGTCAGAAAAACACACATACAGGTAAATGTGACTTCGGATTGCCGTCGCATAAATCTCGGTTGGGGAATCTTTTTAATCCGCCTGGGAATTGAAATCGATTGGCACAATCCCCCGACCCGTGGCAGCTGTTACACTTTCGATCAAGTTTTTTGTTTTATTTACGAACATTTTTATTAATTTTCATCGCATTGCGCAATTGTTTCAAATGGAATGCCCGTTTTATTCCCACCGTAATCAACATTCAATTGAATTGGCACTTAATTTGCATTCCCAGAGGCCTGTCAATAAACATTTGTTTATGCTTATTTATTGTTTGTTGTGCGTACAAGTATAAATAAATATATATATATGAATATATAGATATATGAAGCTACTAATGAAGCGAGGAACACGCTGAAAAATACTATAAAGATCAACAATCGAAACAAGAAAAATAAATTATGACAGGTCAGAGAGGAGCAAAGCGTTTGCCGACAAGTGCCGGCAAATATTTGTCTATCTGAATAGTATATGTGTATCTATGGATAATACCCGTGTGTGTGGTTTATGCTTGAGTAACGCCGGCAATTGACGTGCACCGCCCAGGCCGCACGGACAGAAAAGCCGCAAAATGAAAAACCGAAAAAATAATACACACATCGAAAAGAAAAGCAACACCGTCTCTCAAGTCAAGTGGAAAGACACACAAAACCCTGGAAAATATGACAAAAAACCAACCCATAACCAAAGACAAAGATGTCATGGAAATATATATGTTTCAGCTGTTGGAAAACCCTCGCTCCCCACATTCCCATTCTCATAATTAGGCGCAAAAACCAAGCCAAGCATTAAATAGTTTTGACAACCCATTCTTTTTTTGTTCATCTCTCGATTGCTCTATTAACTCTTGGGTTTTCTGGTCCATTTTCTTTCAGGGGCATTGCCAAGGTCGGCGAACCAAACAACATTACACCCATTATGTATATGGATCCGGCCATTCACTCCACACTGAGAAGAAAACAACGTCGTTTGGTCCGGGACAATCCTGGCGTATTGGGAGCTCTTGTCAAAGGCGCCAACCTGGCCATAAGCGAATGTCAGCACCAGTTCCGGAATCGCCGCTGGAACTGCTCGACGAAAACCATTTCGAGGGGCAAGAATCTATTCGGCAAAATCGTAGATCGAGGTAAGTTTTAAACATTTTTAAAAAAAAGGGTGCGGATTAAATTACAAGATTGCAATCTTTCGGATACAAATTAAAATCACATGCGGGTATAATTTTTGTCAGCAATCTCCTTCAAATCTCAATTAGCTTCTTCGTGATCCTAACGATCCCTGAGAAATATGATCTATGCACCAACTATTGCTGTCAACGCCTTCGTTTTAACAATATGTGCAGTTGCAACTAGAAAACAAGGCAACTAAACACAAATTGCTTGCATAACCAACTGAAAATCCAGTTTTTTTCCCTTCGGTTTCCACTTTATTTATGTTATGAAATGTCACTCCCCTGGACCTCTTACTTGGTGGCGCTTGTTTGTTATTGTAATACGATCTGAGCACTTGGTAATATGTATATTTTATACATATATGTATGCATATATGGGTTGACTACCCTTTTGAAGAGGCCACTTTCCCTCGGACGAGGAACAAAGAGTGCGCATTGTGTGCTGGCTGCACTTGCTCCACTTGGATTTCAGCGCGTTTATGCTAATGAGGACAAGTTGGCAGCACCACCGAGCCACCAAACCTCTGGGCTCTAAAGGACAACCAGACAGACGACACAGACTGTTGTCACTCACTCAGTCAGTCAGCTAGTCAGTCAGCCATTCAAATCAATCAAACGTGCTTGTCGTCTTCGGGGAGTTTTGTTCGCCTGCTGCGCCAAACAGCAAAATCCCAGGAGAACAACTCCCAGTTGTTCTTATATAAATGTAAACAAAAGTCGCGCATGCGCAGATCTTGTCCTGCCGCGTTTTTAGCTAGAATTGCAGTCGCCTGCCGTTTTATTAGCTACCGTTTTGTCCTGCTTTCTGAAGATCCTGCAAACTGAAAATTGAAAACTAAAACTACCTGGTGTGATGGCTCACGGATATATGTATACAGAATGGATATGGATATGCATTTTAGGGCGTGGCCAGCGTCGCGTGGCTTCGATCCCTTGCGACTGTCAGCAGCTGACTTTTATAGCCAGGCTCTTGACCTTATCAAGTTATTTTGACTCTTCACTAACATCCTTTTTATGAGCCCCTCTTTTTTTCGGCAACTCTTGACATTTTATGGATTACTTAAAAACGAGAGAGAGAGGGAGGGAAAAAGGGAAATTATTGCCCTGGTGACAGCTTTTTATCACAGCACTTTCATCGCTTTCCACAATCAAATTTTTAATGTTTTTTTCTGTGCCCTTGGCCCTAATTAACACCTACAGAGAGCACCATTAACACTTGGGGTTCGAATGCTAACCGAACGGAACCAGTGGCTCTAAAACTAAAAATTCAAGAAAGAAATAAACCCTACCAGCGGGGCACACCAGATCCCAGGACATAATTCGCCGAGGGGACTCTTTGTGTCCACTTTTTCGGGTTGGGCTTAGGCTTCTCTAACTTGTTTTCTAATTGGTGACACCTTGTCAATTTGCCACGCCACACGCTTTAACAGGCTGTCTCTATTAGTGATTTCTCGTCGGGGGTACAGATTTCCTTTTTGGCAATCATCGGTTCGTGACGAAGCCACCCCGGGTGTCCTTGCTGTATTCCTGTGGGTTTTATATCAAGAGGTCTCTTAACTATTCCTGGAACTGCTGTCACTAAGCAGCTTATCCCAGCGATGAGCTCTAGTCCCTCATACTTTTCATACTTTTTTTTTGGCAGTTGCTTAGCTCGGAGATCAGCAGGCTAAATCCTGCTCCTGATTCTCCTCCTTTTTGGGCTACTCTGGGTGCTCTCAATTTCAATCAGTTTACGACACGCCCACTCCCAGCGGAAATCCGTTTTGGCAATTATACAAGAAATAAAAAAAAATAAAATCATATCGTATTACACATACGGAAATTTTACTTTTTTTTGGTTGCTCCATTTTGGCCACACCCCGCTCATTTGGCATTTCTTTGGTTAATTGCCCAGGGTACTGGTACGTAGGTACTCCAACCCCCGATCTTTTTCAATTTATTATCTTTTGTTCGCTATTTACACAAGAAACCACGAAAGGAGAGTACGAAATGCAAACACCACATAAAAAAATAAAAAACAAAAACGAAATTACCTTTCTCGTTCTTTTTCGCTTCCAAAAGGTAACGCGAATTCTTGCTAAGCTAATCACCAGAAAACAAAGTCACCAATGACTGTGTCACGCCTCTGTACTGTACGCAGCACCCCCCACCTCCTCTACGATACGGAGTTCCAGGGGAAAATCCCCTACCACCCACGCCCCTGCGAGCCCCTGGATACTGAAGCCAAAACGTTTGCGCATGCGCCGCTTTCTTATCGCGGCCCAAACATCTTGCACATATTTACACACAATTTACCTGTGTGCGCCTTAAATTTTGTTACAAACGTGAAATTATTTAAGGAAAAATGAAACCACCAACAACAAACAAACAAACATTAACCGGGAATTGAAAATAAAAAAAAAAGAACATGGTAGGAGAACAAATCATTTCTTTTCGGTTTCGTTCGTGGTCGAATTCCAGGAAATCGAAATCAAAAGCGGCGAAATTTTTTTTTTTTTAACACCAAGCGGAAGTTGTTTGGGTGATATAGCCTAGCATGGGAATGCGTCAATCGTCAAGTGTAAACTAGTCAATCATAGGTACATCAATCAACACATTGGATTTTTTCCAAGGCGGATGGTAATTTTTAGAATGCCTCAAAAGTACAGAAAACATTTAATTTTAAAAATGGTTTAAAAAAATATAAAACTTTAGTTTTGAAGTGCTTAACAC